>OX457144.1:13643024-14874764 GCA_949752895.1 Dendrolimus pini | reverse complement strand
TACGCTCACTATCTCTAATGTGTTATTATTATAATGTGAATAGGTGCTAGTCGTCCACAAATTTGCAAAATAACATGAAGAGTACATTCTGAGCTGTTTGCGTCTGTAATATAAACATTTTGGTGCAATTTCTGCACACTTTCATTCATTTATCCATTTATCTGGCGCAAGAAGTAATATCAACAATTACACATCAGTGCGTCATGGCTTTTCCTTCTTAATCATTATGGTGATTGTGATGATCTATCCTAGTCTAATGTCACTTATTACATATTGGTAGTAAACGAAGACTACGATGTATATGAGAATAGAAAAAAATGTGAAGCCTAATGACGGATTAAATCAAATTATTCAAAATAAGTTCCACTAGAGAACACGGAATACATACATTTATGAAGGTCATAAATGTATGTTAGAATTTAATTTTACTTCCTAGTCTATGTACACCGCTTCGCAACGTGTTTATTGGTGCTAAGGAGGAGAAGAGGCAAGAAACTCCCCAGCTAGCTAAAATTGCTTTTCTTCTTATTTATACCTAGCTTCTGCCCGCGACTTCATCTGCGTGGAATAACGCGAACTTCTGTCACACATGACTGTTGCGAAACTAACCGTTTACGCAGCGCACGCAGCGGAAGCTCTCAAAAGGGAAAAAACCCCCAATTTTGAAACCTTCTTCATTGGAGCTCCGCTCTTATTACACGCTTTATATTAGCTTCACTTGTATGTCAGTATGTCTGTAACCGACCCCTTTGAGCTCGATTTTGTCCTACTTTGAACGATCAGATTTAATTCATACTTTGCACACCTGTCAAAGGTCGATGACAATGCAATAATATGGTACCATGGAGCTGATCTGATGATGGAGTCGGAAGGTGGCCATAGGAACTCCTGTACTAAACAAGATAGACCCTTCGTGTTTGGGCCCGTATGTTTATATCGCGTGACAATGCAATAATATGGTACCATGGAGCTGATCTGATGATGGAGTCGGAAGGTGGCCATAGGAACTCCTGTACTAAACAAGATAGACCCTTCGTGTTTGGGCCCGTATGTTTATATCGCGTGACAATGCAATAATATGGTACCATGGACCTGATCTGATGATGGAGTCGGAAGGTGGCCATAGGAACTCCTGTACTAAACAAGATAGACCCGTCGTGTTTGGGCTCGTATGTTTATATCGCGTCAAAATGCAATAATATGGTACAATGGAGCTGATCTGATGATGGAGTCGGAAGGTGGCCATAGGAACTCCTGTACTAAACAAGATAGACCCTTCGTGTTTGGGCTCGTATGTTTATATCGCGTGACAATGCAATAATATGGTACCATGGAGCTGATCTGATGATGGAGTCGGAAGGTGGCCATAGGAACTCCTGTACTAAACAAGATAGACCCGTCGTGTTTGGGCTCGTTTTACTTGTCTTGGCTAGCACTCTGCTGCTACATGATATGCAGGATCTCAAAAGCTTGTATTTAAAAACATTTAAACAAAAATCAACTAAAAAATGAAAAATAAATAATAGTTTAAAAAAACTAAAAAAAACACGCTTTTATAAAAAATCCAACTAAAAAAACAAAAAATAAAATTTAATATAATATAAAAAAGCGTGGGGTGTATTCAAAGCGCTTTTTAAGATATTATATTATTAATTGAATACACCCCACGCTTTTTTATATTATATTAAATTTTATTTTTTGTTTTTTTAGTTGTTGGTCTTAGCGTGATGATATATAGCATTTAGCCATCCTCGATAGATTGGCTTTCTAACACTGAAGGAATTTTCCCAATCAGACCAGTAGTTCCTGAGATTCGTCTGAGCGTGTTCAAGCAAACAATCTTCAGCTTTATATATTTGTATAAGATGTACTTTTAGGTTCCGTAGCTGTTTTAAGCGGTTTTTATACTTGACTGATTTTGAAACTTATCTTAATACATGTAGTGTTATAAATGTTTCATAATGACGGAATTTATTATAATTTATTTACGATATTAAGTTTAAACTCTTCAGGCAATACCGCGGGCAGAAATTAACATAGTAGTATGCTAGCTACTAATTTCTTATTTTGTTTTCAATGATATATGTAATTTTAATTGTAATTAATATAGTGTTGTATGTATTCTAAAAATTGAAAAAAAAACATGCTTTAGAATGATATTAAAAAAATATGTTATGTATATTTATTTTTGCCAAAAAACGAAGCTGCAATAATTCTGTTTGTTGAAAAAGTTTTATCGAGTCAAAGAAAAACTTCGATTTTGTAACTTTCATCCAGGACATAAATACGAAAATCAAATTATTTTATTATATTCCCAAATTAGAAAAGAGTTGGTTACAAGAAAGTATAGTTTGTTAAAAGGAATTTTCCTTTCTTGATTGAGAGTTGATTACATAAAATGTTGAACGGGAGACAGGAGTCTATACTGAAAAGTATCCTGTCCCATGGAACTCCTCACCTTCTCCACACAATGTCGTCGTCATCTAATCGCTCCGCTTTCCTCATCCAGCCTGTACCGGTGAACTTGCGTAGATCCACTTGTCTGGAAGGCGACCTACACTACTAGGTCTAACGAGAAACAGTTTTCACTTTATGACTCGTCTGCATGATTAGATGCATTAGTAGATATTATATTGCATATAATTATATATTTATTATGTTTAAATAGTTGCATATTATCACCATATCTTGTATATGTATATAACTTATGTATATATTTGTATATATAGAATAGAATAGAAAACACTTTATTGTTCAGCACATACACATAGTATAAACAATTTACATTAGTATCATTAAACAGTAAAAGTAGGAGCAATGGGCGGCCTTATCGCTTTAGAGCGATCTCTTCCAGACAACCCGGGCTGTGGATTTTATGAACAGGAAATTCGCAAGTGTATGACGGTGGTGTGCTAATTAAATACACATATAACAGGATATATAAATATCACACAGTACATATACCTAAAATTAAAATAAAAAAGAGAATAATCAATAACACATATTAATATTATACCAATATATACCTCATTAATATGTGTATAGCAATGACAGTAGCTATACAATATTAATAATAGTACTAATACAAAATATATTTTAATATTATATATACCTACTAATATATGTAATATTAATATACTAATACACTAACAACGTACATGTAATATCATATTAAATATTTATTATAAAGTGAGATAATGTTCCCGTACCAGTTTAAAAAAAATGGCGAGTGACTTTGCCTGTCTCACGTATTCGGGCAATGAATTCCACAGCCGAACAGCCTGCACAGCAAAGGATTTGGTGTAGAAAGTAGAAACGTGTGCAGGTGTTTTTAAGGTAAGATTACAAATTAAGGGTGTGAGATGTATGGAGGAAATCAAAACGTTCCTTAAGATAGGAAGGGGTAGAAGGAATAAATAATATACTATACAGTAGATTGAGAAGATGAGCATTCCGGCGAAGTGAGATTGACAACCACTTGAGCTTTTTGCGATATTCAGAGACATGGTCATATTTCTTCAAACCAAATATGAACCTGATGCAAAAAATTTGAAGTCGCTCTAGTTTATTGAGTTGTTCTACGGTAAGGTCAAGATAGCAGGCGTCCGCATAGTCAAGAATCGACAGTAAAAGCGATTGAGCAAGTGTAACCTTGGTAGCGGTCGGTAGAAAGTATTTTAACCTTCTAAGCGATGCAGAAGAAGCAAAGTTGCAAAACTGAGTTCTGTGATGTGAGGCCACCAAGACAGTTCTCTATCGATGATTACGCCCAGATTTTTTACTTTATCGCTAATATGAAGACGCGTCCCATCAAATAACAAGTCCGGCACTAAAGACCAGTTTATCTTTGAGATCATACGTGAACTTCCAATTATGATGGCCTGGGTTTTACTAGGATTCACTTTTAGTCCGTGTGTTCGACTCCAATCAAGTATGCGGCCCAAGTCATCATTAATTGTGTTTATAGCGTCTTTGATATCTTCTACTCTAGCTTGCGCGTAAATCTGCAAATCGTCTGCATAGAGATGATAGGATGAAGATAAATTGTAAGAGATGGTATTAATAAAAATAGCAAATAGAAGCGGAGATAAAACGCCGCCCTGAGGGACACCAGCAGTTAGACTTTGCAATGACGAATAACTTTCATCGATGCGTATCCTCTGCTGACGCCCATACAGGTAACTACGAAACCAGTCAACAACTGTTGGAGATATGTTGAGAGAGCGGAGAATTGCTAATAAAATCTCAAAATCTACATTGTTAAATGCGCTGCTGAAATCAAGTACTGACATTACTGTCAAAAGACCGCTATCCATACCCTGTCGGATGTCATCAGTGATTTTGATTAGAGCTGTAGTTGTACTGTGACCTGGGCGAAATCCGGATTGATATGGATCCATTAAACAGTTTTTATTTAGAAAAACACTTAGTTGCTGATGAACTAAACGTTCGAGGACTTTTGACATAAATGGAAGGATAGATATTGGACGAAAATCGGAAAAGGAAAGGGGATTACGTTTTTTTGGCAAAGGAATTATTTCGGCTTCCCTCCAGGCTTCAGGAAATGTAGCTGTAGTTATGGAGTAGTTGAGGATATGTGAGATGATGGGACTGATGACATCAAGTATGGGTAAGATCATATTTCGACTAATAATGTCACTACCAACCGCATTTGACGTTATAGAATTAACAGCTCTTACAACATCACAATCAGTAAATTGAGTAAGAACAAATGGAGAATGCTGTGGAGTTGGAAGTGAACAGATTACTTTTAGAGTTTGTGACTTAATTGTCGGACTGAAATCGGAAGAAGTAGCAAAATGCTGATTTAGAAGATTTATATTTAAATTATTGGATTTTGATACATGAGATGATTTACCAACTCCCAGTGATTTGAGGAATTTCCAAACTTTTGCGGGATTGTCATTTTCAACTGAACTGTGAATGTATCGGCGTTGTGCGTTCCTACATGCTCTATTGCAGCGATTGCGAGCATTTATAAATGCCTATATAGTATAGTTATATATTTATTATTAAAATGCAAGTAGTCGTACAATAATTATGTATACCCCCATCACCTCTCCTAATCAGCAATATTGTTGCCACGGTATGTCTGGAAGAGATCGCTTTTTAACGATAAGATCGCCCTTTGTACCCAATTAGATTAATACTAGTTCGTAAGTTTTCTGTAATAGTGTACAATAAAGTGTTATCTATATATCTGCTCCACCGGCTGCCAGTCTTGCAGCATTTGTGGCCAGTCAATTGCCACTTCAACTAGCTATTTTGCAAGCTATGGTGGTTAATTGGGTTCTCTTAATATTCTATATCTCTCTATTCTCTTATAGATATATAATCTTATATCTATAAGAGATGTATCTAACAACTCGCTGAACGACTTTAAAGTGCACAAGTTCCACCATTCCACTTCATATAAAAATCACAAATGACCAGAATGCTTCTCATATTTGTGTTTGTGTGTTGTACATGAAAATGTATTCGATTTTATAGTTTCAAACTGGTATTCAGGTTGTGCTGATATGTTTGCGCAGACTTATTTTGAAACCTACTTCCAAAGAATTGGGGTAATGTGTTTATGTCCAAATATACTCTTTTTCACACTAATAAATGGAACGGATTTAATGTTCTCAATATGACATGACATGAAAAACACCAAACAAATATGTAGAGAGGGCTTCGCTAGTTACGTTTTTGGTGTAACCTCAGTTATGCCTATTTTTGTATTGTGCTTTGTTTTAAAGCACAATGCTCATTTCGTTTGAGCATTTGGGCTTCATATCACATTTAGTATGCCTTGATGCTTCTTATCCTATTTCGTTGAGAATTTTATTAGTTGTCATTTCAAATGTTGTGACCAAGTTTAAGAAAAATCTTAATTGTTCTAACTGAATATTTGAGGTTATGTTTAGGGTTATTGGTCAATAGATACTGTTCAAGTTACGGGACTCGAATTAAAATTCCGTTGGAATGACTATATAATTTATTAGAACTACACAAACACGTATAACACAGGTACAAATATAACTGAACACAACCAGTCCAAACGTAATGCACGATTCAATAGCACGCGCAAAGTCCGTCACTATATAGCTTATCGAATGTACACACGTCTTGTCTCGCTTGTGCCTATCGCTGGACTGACTCATGTCTCAGTTGGGGCATTGTTTTATACTGCACCAATACAATAGGTCTCCACACAACACTCGACCGCATAACAATTATTTCCAAGAATCACACGTGGTTAATGACTATTATAAACATTAAAATACACAATAGGCTGTTTTTCTAATAACAAATTTTAAACACAATGCAACCAAAAGAAGTCCAAATGTCGAAAAGGTAATAAACTGCAGGTGTGAATTGACCTTTGTCGGTCGTAACAATACAATTGATTTTATAGTAGCAAAGTAACTACAATTTTTGTTAGGTGTCCAACGTGGACTAAGTCTCGGGCAATTGCTAGTTATCTATAACATTATACAATGTTAGAAATGCTGTATCTGTACATTGAAGCTATTAAAAAAAACAACTGAAAGAAAGAAAAGCTTTATTTGAAGAAATAGCAACGTAGTTACATTCTTTATACAATATTATACACAGAGCATAATTTGAGAATTTTTACCCCGCATTTTCAGCAAATAAGGTTTGCACTCAGCGTATTGTTGTGCCGGAATTATATCCGACACAACCCTGATTTTCAGTGCAAACCTTCCTTTTGGCGTAAGACCATAACGACCCAATTTTATTAAATAAATAAAAATAAAAGTAAATAATAATTAATAAAACTATTTCTAATTATGTAATATTTAATTAGTATGACAAATAAGTAAAGTTTAATAAAACTAATAATAAAATACCTTGTTATTATATAACTGGGATAGACTCTATGAACTACGGAGAACACGATATATATTGTTTTTAAATTTCTTGTTTTATATAGGGCTTTGATACCTCCTTTTTTAAAGTCGGTTTAAAAGTTGTATGAACGCCCGATCTTTGTGTCTGTCCATCCTTTGATCGAGTGACAACGAAGCGTATCACATTCGGAAGTCGTGCTTGATTCACTAAATATAATAGAAGGCTATAGTGTGTACACATGTACAGCCTTCAAGATATTAATCAGGCCATTGACATAAACACGCGAAAACCGCGCGTGCAAAATAGTTCTCTGGGCTTCCGTAAGCATTTTGGCGAAAACAAAACTCTTATTCGTTATATCCCTACGTCTGTCTGTTTGTATGTCACATTATTTATCTCTTAAAAATGCCTGGTGTGTATAAATATGTATTATTACATACCGACAAAGAAATGCACACTTGGTTTATTACCTTTCCCCCCCGCATTTGGACATATTTTGTTTACTTTGTGTTTCAGATTTGCATTTAGACAATAGCCTATTTTTATTGTTTTCGTTTATGGCTGTTCGCAGGGATAATTAAGCAGGTGTGCAGATTACGTTCTATTGGAAAAACTCAGTCCACGTAGTCGATTGTTGTATTGTATAGTTTGACGGACTTCCCGCGTGCTATTGAATCGTGCAGTTTGTACTGATTGTATCCAGTTATATGTGTACCTGTTTTATACGTGTTTGTATAGTTCTAATAAATTCTATAGTAATTCCAACGGCATTTTAATTCGAGTCCTGTAGCTCGTTACAGTATGCGACTACAATTACTTAATACTTATAGCTTGCTCCGTGGCGTAGCCGCGTCTCAAACCCCAGGGCAGTAGCTTAATTTTACTCACACAAAAACTTCGGTTTTTTTACATATAATAATAACAAAGAAACTAAGTGCATCTATTATAGTTTACACAAATGCCCAGCTGAACATAGAGGTGAGACGAAGCCAACCTGATTTGAAGTAATACAATGAATGACATGTCGTTTATGATAATGTAGGTATTTGTTAGTGTGTAATCTAAGGACGCGACATCATTTATTGAGATAAAATGTATTCTAATGTATTCTTCTTCCTGTCGCCGATCACAGACACCGACAAAGCTTGAACAGGAGCCGTTAATTAGATTTTAAGATATAGGTGTTTCGAGTGAATTAATATTAACAGCCCATAAATGTCCCACTGCAGGGCACGGGCCTCCCATTATACGGGGGAACGGACAGTATACCCGCGACGCTTGACCAAGGCACATAAATTTTGAACAAATAAATTAGGTTTGATTTGAAGGTAACTTGGCAGGTTTGACACATCGGTTATCTCGATGTGCAGGTTGCATCACGATGTTTTTCTTCACCTTATTAGCACGTAGTAATTTTAACAATATGCACATTAGGTCAGAAAACTGCCCAAGTGGTGCATGCGTTCCGGCCGGGATCGAACCCCCGCCTTCTGAGCTTGGGACGCGTGCACTTGCCATTACGCTACCACGACTTTTCGATCAAATGCTTTTTTATAAGTTCGCAGCAAAATAAAGATCTGCGGAACCCTGCATTCTGCGTGTTATTCCACATATTTGCCAGATTTTTATTCATATAAATAGACAACACTCGAAAGTATGGCACTATGCCAGAACTAACTTGTTAGTTTATTGTTTATACCCGTACCGTCGAGTCGTGTTGTTGACAACTGAAACAAACCCATCCATCTGATAGGTTACTTAAAATATAAAATAAATCGCTTAAATTTGCATGGATAAAAACGCACATTATGCCTAAACTTGTATAGTGAGTGATGTGTTTAAAAATAACCAAAGTATTACCGAGAATATTTGAACATTGTTTTCCTTTTATATTTAATTACATTTGTAATGGGAAATTTTAATATGATTGCGGAGTGCGTGTTTTTGTTTACTTTGCTACAAATAGACTAGTTGAGGAAATAAAGCTCTTTAACGACTTATCGGAATGCCGGATAATTCAGGGTAAGGTAGATATAGATTAGTTACAAATTATGTATACTATTATATAAACTAACTAACTCCATTGGTTCAAAGACCCAGAGTGAGTCCTGGCTTCCGACACGAGAGCACGCCAATTTCCTCTGTCCAGTGTCTTGACAGTTGTAAGCTTGTAGTGCGGTCAGGTCAGCCACCACTCTGTCGTTTCAGCGATACTTGGGATGACCAACCGGTCGCCGACCGACTGGTCGCCCCAAGTATGCTTTCTTCACTCCCCGATCCTCCTCCATATGTTCATATGTGTTTTAAGTCTCGCGTGAACAGGTATCTTCCAGGTAAGCGTACTCCACCTTAGACTTTGCAGCCTGACATCAGGCGCAATGTCGGTCAAACGCGAACCTATTCATTATAAAAAAATATATAACTATAATGAAATAATAAATCTGTAGAGTGGTTGACTTTATACAATGAATGTAAAAAAGAAAAAGTCATGTTAAAGCTTAGGATACTTGTTATCCAGATAAATGACAACGTTACATTGGAATAGACAAAAATAGACAGTAAGTAGTAATAGTAAAAAAAATCGTTAATTAAACCTTTTTAACCGACTTCCAAAAGTAGTAAGGTTTCAATTCGTCTGCATGTTATTTTTTTTTATTTTATATATTCGTTACGCGATTGTGTCGTCAATGATGGACCAATTTCAAACAAAAAAAATATCGAACGGTTATCCCTCCTGATTTGTTAAGAAAACATCGTTATTGCAGAGTTAAATCTTAACCACGCTGGAAACGTTAGTTTCTTTATTTCTTTTTCTTCTTCAATACGGAGAAGTTTTTACGATATTCGGTATCGTTTGTTGTGAGAACATTGGTTTACATATCGTCCCTCACGACCTCAAATCGGTATTTCATGGGTTTAATCCTTCTCCAGTGACGTGAACAAGGACGGCGCGGCTACCCTTTTGTTTCCTACATACTTTATATTATCAGTTTGCTTAAAACGTGCAAAGCAAAAGTAATACAAATTAAAATATATATTTCTTAGGCTAAATAACAAGAATATGAAATGTTAAATTTACTCTCGACTCTCAAACTAGTTGCAATTATCTTATAACAATCAGATTCATTAGGTCTGGTCTCAATGACATCACAATGTTATATTATCAGTTTGCTTTAAACGTGCAAAGCAAAAGTAATACAAATTAAAATATATATTTCTTAGGCTAAATAATTAGAATATGAAATGTTAAATTTACTCTCGACTCTCAAACTAGTTGCAATTATCTTATAACAATCAGATTCATTAGGTCTGGTCTCAATGACATCACAATGTTTTAAATTAATACAGTTAATTTAACTGTAATATTATCTGAAGTTTACGCGACGAGTATACATCGTCGAAATAATAAAAATCAAAAATTATTAAATTACCGCACTTAAAAGCGTTAAAAGTACACTTTTATTAAGAACTGTAAATTATAGTTTGATCGGTACACCAATGTTTTAAAATGAAAGAATACAATTAAAAAGTAACTCGAAACACACGCTGCAACTACCAATCCGTTTTTGTTTCTATATAATAAAACTAATATATAAAAATCCTAATTAAAACCACGTAACACTGTCAATGTCAAAGTTCTAATACATTGAGATCGATTGTTGCATTACAATGTTTTCCTGTGTGCAAACTACTCAATGGCAGCGATTCAGATTGATACAATTAATTCATCGACCGTTGCCAATTACCTTGTTCCCAACAACTTTGGAGTTGTATCGACAGCGGGGTCAAAAGCATACCAATATATGGCAAAAGTATGTTAACGTTTATGGTATGTAGGAAAATAACGATACAACTGATTGTAAACTGCTATCGTTGCCCGTAGACAACTTTAACTCCAAGAGGAAATAATGTTGCAACGACATTGTCCACATACTTTAGACCAGGGGTGGTAGCCATCCAGTCGGGCAAATGCCCTACCACCTGGCTGTGGGTTGTTTTGTCGCCTCTTACAACAGGCCGCCCGGCCGCAGGAAATTGTGAAGTGAGACTTCAATGAAATGATAATCACGACTCGAACTATTGGTCTCCTTTGTTTGTTTCCTCGTTAAATGCATACCCATGTTAGCACATATTCTTATCGGTATTTAAAAGTAACTGTTATAAGTCAGCTACAAGTGAAATTAGATAAACAAACATCTTTTGTAGGCGATGGTTAGATTACATTCTTGAAATAATGAGAGCAAGACCAAAATGAATGCTAAAGTTGTTACAATACTTAATGTAATTTTTTGGTTTTACTAGCGTTGCTTTGATTTCCATACCATACCGTCGTTCGGCCACTGCCGCAGTTGTTCGTGAAATGTAAGATCCTGGTTCGCACTGTATCGTATCGACAGTTTTGGCGCTTTGACCAAACTACCTCTCTAGCATAGTGGGAGACGGAGATGCTAATGAGTGTGTAGAGAAATAAGCAGGTGCTGGGTTGATCAGAGTTATCATGTCCGTACGGACATCATAACTCTGATCACCCCCACTCGTATGTATGTCAGCGTGATGATATACTTAGCTGTATAATGGTTGTAACAAGCGTCTTCATATCCAACAGTATCACGTTCAATCATATACGTGGATTAATTGAATAGAGTATTCATTACTGATACTTACAATATTGTGTGAACGATTATATCTTAGTATTTTTACATTCTAGACGGCGGTTCATTTTGTGCTGTCTCGGTAGGGTGAACAGGACACGAAATAGAATTAATAGTTAGGTACAACAATTAGGTATTTATATGAAGTTGTTCTCATTAGTATTTTCAGTCGGCTACTACAACTTGCCACCGGCGTAGTGCAGTCCGGTCCTATTCGTTTGACGTTTATGGTTATAACTCCGGACATGGCTTATTGACTTATGTAATCTTACAATTTTTATGACGCCTCTAAATCAACGAGCCATCAAACATTTCTATCCATGCAGGAACGAAAAATAATACAATTTCCTGCGGCCGGTCGGCCTGTCGTAAGAGGCGACAAAACAACCCACAGCCAGGTGGTTGGGCATTTGCCCGTCTGTATGGCTACCACACCTGGTCTAGAGTATGCCGCCATAACAACCTTGAGTTGTGTTCCGGCATTAGTGGCCAGGTTCCAATCTCTCTTAAGAGAGTCGCAGCGCATTTGTAGTATCTTTGGTGTTGCAAATGTCTGCAGGCGATGGTAACCGCTTTCCATTAGGCGGACCATCTGCCTGTCTGCTGAACTCAAGCTATAAAAAACACGAATATAATTCAGTGTATCAGAATAGTTAACTCCTGAGATCAGCGCGTAGAAAACTTTGGCATTAAAATTGAACTAAAATAGAAAAAAAAATGTCCTTAAGAATTGAGTTTAGGATATGGATGATATCTACCAGGAATGTGTAGGTTGTATCCTTAACGCAGCTAAACAATGTTATAATGACAATCAGAAATTATTATATTTAAGTGTATATCACACTTAGCGGATATTTTTTTTTTACTGTACATAGTTGTTTGTGGTAGAATCATCAATCGGGTTTTAAAAAGTCATAACAATATTTCTTGATGACTTATATTTATTTCCATGAGACGTATTGGGCCACTAAAGTGATATATTTAAAACGTCTCAGCTGAGATGAGAATGTTGAGATGAATTTGCGGTGTTATAAGATTGGATAAGGCAAGAAATGAGTACGTAAGGGGATCTCTTGACTAGTGACTGAATAATTGAAAGGATAAAATGGTATAAACATGTAATGAGGAGGGATGAAAATAACGGACAAAAGATGTTAAACTGGAACATTGACGGGTACAAATGTAGAAGTAACTAACTAATTCCGTTGGCTCAGCGACCCAAAGTGAGTCTTGGCCTCCGAAACGAGAGCACTCCACTTTCCTCTGTCCTGCGCAGTATCTTGTCAGTTGTGGGCTTGCAGTGCGGTCAGGTCAGCTTCCACTCTATCCTTCCAGCGATACTTGGGACGACCAACCGGTCGCCGACCGACTGGTCGCCCCAAGTATGCTTCCCAATCTTCTACTATCCATTCAACATGACCGAGCCAGCGGAGACGGTGAGATTTTATCTCCCCAATTATGGTGGGCTCGGCCATGAGGTCGTCTATTTCGGAATCGATTCGGACCCTCCAGCTCCCATCTTCTTTATCATATATTATATTATATTTATACAAATGTATAAGTAGACTAGAAAAAAAGATAGATGGGCAAAGTGTAAAGGATGACATGATGATTTGTGGTGTGACAGAGGAAGTTTGTCAGAAAAGAGTAATATGAAAGGAAAAGACATTTTATTCTATCCCCAAGTATTTGGAAGAATGTGAAAGAGAGAGAATTAAGGAGACATATTAATTATAAGTTCATTCATAATGTGTCCTGCACCTCTACATTGTAAAGTGGCTACTTAACGTCAATTTGTAATGGCTAAAGTAGTCGGAAGTCTATAACCTTTTCAATGTTAGTTTTGTCTACTGTCCGACTTTAAATGACTCTTGAAATACGATATGTAGTTATCGGTCTAAACAAAAACAGATACCTTATCAATCATTCATTGTGAATGTGAATATTGACCCAATAATGCCGGGTTCCTACATATCTTTCATTCAATTATTTGCCTTACTATAGAGTTTATTAGAACTATACAAACACGTATAACATAGGTACAAATATAACCGAACCCAACAAGCCCAAACGTAATGCAGAAGGTCGTAATTCAATAACACACGCCAAGTCCGTCACTTATTAGACTCACGATCGTAGTACACACGTCTCGCTTTGTTCGTGGTTCTCGCTCGACTAACTGCTCCCTGAATCGGGCCATTGCTTTATACTGCACAGATGCAATATGTCTGCACGGCCGCGTGGGCCGAATTTCGTAGAATCAGCTTCTACTTTAAATCCGTAACACCTGGCTAATGATCACAATACAACAATAGGCCGTATGCCAATAAGTAAACAAAAGAAGACGACCATAAAATAATTTAAATGTTATTAGTTCAAATGCCGACGGGTAATAAATGTGCTTTGTATCAGATATGCAGGTGGGTTTTATGTTTGTCGGGATCTGAGTTGTAACAATACTATATGTAATATAAATGTAGTATACATACACACACACACACACACACACACACACATATATATATATATATATATATATATATATATATATACACATACATACATACATACATAACTTCACGCCAGGTCCCTTGCGGAGTAGGCACGAACAACAGAGCGCCATACAGGCTTATTCTTACACACCTCACTTGCTCCTTTGATATTCATAGCTCTTGCCATACACGCTCGTCTGTTCTTAAGGCTCCTGACATCACCTTCTGCTAATACACGATCAATTTGATCATGGAAGGTGTGTCGTGGCCTTCCGCGACTTCTGCATCCATCCACTTTTGCATTGTATATCTGTTTAGTCATTCTTTCCACATGCCCGAACCACCGGAGCATTGCTTTCCTTACCTTCACCCCGACACTCTCTTTCAGACCAACTCTCTTACTTCGGTATTACGAACGCGGTCCGCGAGCGTCACTCCGCAGATATATATATATATATATATATATATATATATATATATATATAACACTATCTGTCTATCTATCCTACACTTGAATATTCATGAATCCTTGAGACAGGCCCTAGATACACAAATCAGGCAAAGCCACGTTTAAAACTAAGAACAAACAAGTATGATCACAGCTCTGTTATTTATTTTGAATATCCTTCAAACAGGTTTACGTTGCCAGCACGCGCTGATGCTGTAGTGGAACTATGGAGGACCAAGATGGCGGAGGGTCTGCTCTCGCCGGGACATTTCCAAGATCACTGGAGGGTGACGGTGCCGAGGATATATTCGCCACAACCGAATCGGACATGTTTGGGTGAGGGAATTTATTTTACACCTAATTAATATAAATAGTACAATTGGCTAAGATTAAATACGATACTATATTATTATAGTACAGCTGGGTACCCTAGTGATAAGCGTCCCTTGTTTTTGTTATATGCCTACGGGATTATTAAAAAACTTGTACAGATTTCATTGAAAGTATTTTTTGAATTTTACTTCTGATCCTTTTCTACACTTTTTCTACTTTTATGCCCTGATTTTTTCAAAGGTTTCAACTTATAATTCAAAAGTTAAAAAAATATTCAATTTTTTAGTTTGGGAGCTTAATATAACCTAATAAGGAATTGAATAATATCGTTTATGACAGATAGATAGACGGTCATGACCACTAAGAAATCCTAAGAACCATAAATATCTCATTATTTTTTCTAAAGTACGTAATAGTATTTATGGGGCTTTAGAAATTTTTAATATTTTTATTTTATTTCAGATTGGTCTTTCGACGAGGAGTTAGGCACAAAGCTCCTAATTCAACCGTTAGAACAATTCATTTGGGGCTCCAGCGACGGGTCGCAACCGGCTAAGCCGCGCCGCTCCACCCTCTGCGGCCGTGTCTTCAAGCAGGGCGAACCGGCGTACAGTTGCAGGGAGTGTGGTAAAGTACCGCCTTTACCTACTGTAGGGGAAGAAAAGTGTTTGCTGTAGGTTTTACCGCTGTAGTATTATGTTGTGGTTTTAGTGATCAGATGGTTGCTTATCAGAGGGTGTTCTTGGGTGTGAGAGGAAGGTTTTGATTTTAACTATTTACACGGTTATTTTGTTCACACATAAAAATGTACATATATATAACACACGCTATAGACTAGAGATGATATCTCAGTCACTCCCCACTTTCGTGATTTTAGGAAAGAAATTTTTTGGGATCGGTAGTTTAACGTAAACTTAGAAAGGAATGGATACTTGCTAAGCTGAAAGCGGGCCGTTTTGCAGGTAGCAAGTATCAAAGGTGGAAAATCTTCGTTTATACATATGTTAAAACTAGCCTTCCTACTTTGACGTAAGTTAGCATGTTTTTTTCCACCTTTGATACCTGCTACCTGAAAAACGGCCCCGCTTTCAGCTTAGCGAGTATCCATTCCTTTCTAAGTTTATGTTAAACAACCGATCCTAAAAATGTCATCTTTCCTAAAATCACGTAAGTCTGGGGTGACTCGGATCTTGGAATACTAAGCCATAACGTGTGGGCGGATGTGTTACGAAGACCTGTCTGTCGCAATAGTGCGTCGTTATTGCCCGAACGCGAAAAGTGCTGACAGAGTGATTTGTCTCACCACACTACCTTTTTGTAACTTCCTCGTATTCAACTGCCATGTCATGAGAATGCCTTGTTCCGCAGGTATGGACAACACGTGCGTCTTATGCGTGGAGTGTTTCAAAGTGTCAGCGCACCGGCACCATAAGTACAAAATGGGACAATCGGGCGGCGGCGGTTGCTGCGACTGCGGTGACACAGAGGCCTGGAAGCGGGACCCCTTTTGCGAATTGCACGCTGTGAGTATATAGCGATGTATTAGGTACTGTTAAGTGTTTAGCTACTTTAGAGAGGGTATTATGGGACTAAAGTTGTATTTAAGTCGCGTTTTAAAATAAACGATCAAAAACAGGAGTGGTCTAATTGCCGGTCCCTATATCTCAAAGCTTATTTACAATTATCCAACTACTGACTTCAAATTTAAAGGAAGCTAGTGCTGACTTCAGACTAGCATCGTATAAATTGATTTAAAGTCAGTACAGTTCTGGCTTCGATATTCAAGTCAGTGCGCTCCCCGTTTACTACAATTTATGATTTGGTTAGGTTAGGTACATTTTAATTAATGCATTTTTATTTAAACATATTTTATTTTATCAAAGAAAAACACTGAAAGCGCTCTAAAATTATGCCGCCTCTCCACGCGGCCGTAACGCTTCTTTGAGACAGAAAAAATCCTAATACCCCCCCGCCCCCCGTCTATATATAATTTTGGAATCGGCTCCCATATGAATAATTTAGTTATATTGCATTTAAGAGTTTAGTTTGTTGGTAATATAAATACAATATTCTTGTTTCAGGCGTCAAAAGACGGCGAACAATCGGAAGCGAGCATAAATCCGGATGTAATAGAACGTATGAAGATGGTGACGTCGGTTTGCTTGTCTTACTGCCTTAGGCTGCTCACACACGACCACGCGCCAGGATTGCCTAATGATCTCAGGTGGGATATTCAACTAAAAGAAATAATTCTAAGGCTAAATTATGTAAAGATGACATGAAAGTATATAAAACACAGACAGTGGGGTGCAGCTATAGTTTTATAAATTATAGCTTATGTGTTATACTGATGTGTAAGCTATATTATTGTAAAGTTTCATTAAAATCCATTCAGTAGTTTTTGCGTGAAAGAGTAACAAACATACACCCTAATATTCTTACAAAATTTCGCGTTTATAATATTAGTAGGATAGGAGGAAGTAGGATAAGTAGCTAAATTTTAACAAAGTACCTTTGATATCGTCTCTTATACTAAGTCTTGCATTTTCAGGCATATTAGAGTCGAAGATAGGATAGTTTTTATATTGAGAAATTGCAGGGTTCGCGTTTGGTAGGTACCTGAAATTTAGATGAGCAAAGATATTTAGAGAGGTTTAGTAAATAATTAGAATTCTATCAAAGGGCTGCCATTAATAATAGTAGCCGAAACTACCGTTTGCTGGGTTAGGTCTCCCTATCTCGGTAGAACAGATAATGTAATATCTGTCATGCAAAATGTGCCATGATGGTAAAAGGGGGATGCCCTTTTACCATCAAACCTTTCGCCATCCATTGGGTGTTAAGTCTAATTGTGCATGTGTAAAGGTTCCCAAGAACGTTTTTCTTAATCATATTGAGATGAACTCCCTTGCAAGGTGTTCCGGATCTCTATGATCTGGGTTTTTCCTAAAAAGACTTGTAGCGGCGAGAGTTAGATGGTTAAATGATACTTCAGGTGGCAAAGTGTTGAGTTCTGATAAGTGAAGTGAACTCATGTATTTTGGAAACGGTAAACTTTTGTACAAATATAATATGTACAGCTAGTGCAATACATAGCATAATGTGTGAGCGAGATAGAGCAACTATTAATATAGGGGCACCCGTGTTGTGCTAGCTAGTTGTTCACTGTACACTGCATTGACTGGATGTATGCAGCTCCCATAGACTTATAAAATTCCTTCGAGGCCTGCAGCATGTTGGTAGCACCTCTGGTGCTACAAATGTCCATAATCGAAACAACTGATCAAATAATTGCTTAAGTGGTATATATTCCCCAGTTATGTTTTGATCTATATCATAATGAACGAATGATATCTGTTTGGCTTAGCCACTGAGCAATGACCACATACATACAATAAGATTTAATGGCGTTCAATACTTTTTGTTAAATTAAGCAGTAACTTGTTAAATTTTATTTATTATTATTTTCAGGTTAAAAGACTCCGAAAGGGATCTGTTGCAGATATTGGATCAGCCAGATTGTTACTGCACAGTCCTATACAATGACGAAACACACACATTCGATCAGGTCAGATACATAGCAGTTTGTTTGCTTATGTAGATACTGTTTATTCAATGTAAATATTTACTGCTTCCTACTTTTGATTTAGACTATTATATAACATAGTCATATTTTATATAGTCTTTAATCATTTTTGTTCAATATATTTGGAATTAGCGCCAGATTAGAGTTTCGGCACAGACTTTAGCGTGTACACGCTCGAGTTGAGCGTGTGCATTTAGTAGTTTACTTAATAGTGCTCTAGTATTTATTTCTATTGGATAAAGTCTGGGAAACAAATGAAAGATTAATTCATCTAATGATAAGAGGCTACAGTCAGTGTCCAACACTTGGGATACCATAAGGTTATTTGTAAGATGAGTTTTGTTTTATAACATAGAGAAAGAGTAAGAAATTTGTTTCTTCTATACATTACACGCCAAAATGTTCAAGTAACAGATAGAAGATTACCCCATTTCTGCCAAACCAACCGTGATATATGTTTGAGTAAGAGACCCCTGTTCCAAAATGAACGGATACCTCCGACCCCGTAGCGAAATTACTTTTAAAATAATTAAATAAAATTATTATACAAAATTTAAAAACTTTGTGATTGGTTAAGTCAGTAAACTTGACATCAATTTCTCATCAAATTTTAACTAAAAAATGTAGACATAAAATTCAGTAAATATACGAACTCGTGCTCGCTCGCTTATATACTCGTCGAGTTTTTGAAAAGTACAACAGTGATATGTCCTACTAAAATATTAGTAATTCTTATGACAAGTTTGTATACGTAACACAAATTATAGAGTATGTTGAAAGTGTCAAATAAGAACCCCCATCGAAGGTGGTGGAGACGATCGGAAGTCCCTTTGGGGACCCCTGTGTTAGAAGATGATCGTGATGAGTGATTACGATGACCACCACCAATACCTATTGTATTCCGTCTTTTAGGTAATAACTACGCTAATTAGAGTGATGAAGTGTAACCACCGCGACTCCGTGGAGCTCGTCAGCTTGATCGACCGCGAAGGCCGAGCGCTCGTCAAGTGCAACTCCTTCCAGGTCTGCGATAAGTTGAAGACCGATATTGAAATGTAAGTATTTATTTTATGACGGTACGTTTTCGATTTCCACAGACAAAGTTTTATTTGTAAAACATGAGTTTGCGGCACAACAGAAGTGTGCTTCAATCACAGCATTGGTGTAGGCAGTCATTGGATAATAGATACAAAATATACTATAATTAAATCTGTAAATTTATTTCATGGCTACTTTACTAACAAAATTCTATTAAATAAAGGAGCTGCCATTTTTAGTTCCTTTTTTTCCGTAGGACTTTTTTTTAAACTCCTTCCGCCGGACGAACACGGCCTTTTTTATATTTTTTATTTATTTTCTTATTCTATCTTTTTACTTTTAATTCTTTATTTTCAAAAACACTGAATTCTCTTACAAATAGTCCTTATTCTCTAATACATCATCCTTTCGTCTTAACCTAGTTTTTAGTAAATTTATATATTTACTACATTATTACTTGCTACATTTGTACGTGGGACTTCTTTTGTGCCGCGAACTCTAGATACATATGTGATGATAGAAAAACATAGAGTGTTATTAATTAGGTCAAGAAGACATACTTAGGAAATACTATATTAATTAACACTACGTGTGCTAATAATGTCCAATATGTTCTATTGCTTGTTTAGAAACGATTTAATAAGACAGTATTTTTTATTCCTTTAACTAGAGTATTGCAGGAATATTACAAGGATTTATTAGTTAATTATCATCGTATTCAAATTATTTTGATCCGAGAAAGCAGAAGTGAAAGCTCCAAAAAAGAAGCATAGAAAATTTTATGTATATATTGAATAGTGTTTGAGACGAGTGTAAGGCTAATTTTAGTTGAGTCAATTAAATTGGGTTTTGGTTAAAAAGCACAAACCGGAATGGAACTGGTACGAAGACGGTGTTCAATGACATTGATTCAAATTTATCGTTATACAGATAACTTTAGTTAAATTACTCAAATTAAAGGATTTGCTTAATATAATTTGTGAAAAAAATATTATAAAAGAACTTTGCAATTAATTTAAATTATCGATTATATAATTATGTTTTCTTCTTTATTTAACATTAATACCTTTCTTATGTTTGTTTTATCATACCTAAGCTTCTCTAACCACTACTTCATGATATCTTTACACCAATATTAAATCAGCGACTAATTTTTTTTCACTGTGATGTTGCTTGCATCTAATAAACTAATTATTTGTTGAAATTGATGGTGTAATGGACACAATAAAAGTGAAAATAGTAAAAAATTTGGTGTGAAATATCAAACTACTGGTGTGTGTATTTACACTATGGCATATGAATGAGTGTTATTTATTGAACACAGAAATACAGTATATAAGATTAAGATAGGTTTTATGATATTTTCGTGATCCCAGTAAAATATGTAATGTATAAGTCGCATACTATTTACGAAATTAATAATAAATCTTAAATGTCCAAGTTATATATACTGGAATATCCATTTTGTTCTTCTATGCCATGGTGTACTGACACCCATTACTGGCTGGTTCCTATACCTTATCGACCGTTCATTTGCCTTACTACCAAGCAAGTAACGTCAAAACTCAACGTGATGGTAAGGCATGTGAATGGAATAGTAAGATATTGGAACCGTTCGGATGTGTTTGCACGCGCCGCACGTGATTACACGCGGCGCGTGCAATTACACGCGAGTGCGGCTAGAGGTGTGTGGGGTGACGGGCGTTATGGTTGTTATGGGCACTCAGCGCCATGGCGATGTTCGAAAGGTTCACCTCGAGGCAGGGCTCCAGCCTGAAGGTGCTCGTGATGCACGCGCACGTCATCGCTCACCAAACGTTCGCCATGAAGCTGCTCACATGGTGAGTATAATTATTAATTTATTAAGGTTTATGGCCCGGCAGCTAGGGCCTTTAAGCCAGATCTTAGATTACAATATAGTTTCTTCATTTTCTTAAGGCTATGTACAGCTCAGCTGAAGTGTAGGTTATCAACTAACGCCATTCGACGGAGTTCTTGTGACAACTCGAAAGGTCACATTTGACTATACTGAACATATATGAATTAAACTAGACATAATGCTGGCTTATAAATCGAGTTAACGGAAAAGTTTAAAATAAACGGATTAGAAAACAAGATGACACTGCAATTGTAATGTAGATAACCATCTCTTTAATTCAATATCAAATACATCATCAGGTTGCCCACATGTCCATTCATTATGAATTAGGTACTGCAAATCAGGTTGGCTGCGAGCAATGTTTTACTGTGCAGTTGTCTACTCTATATTGAATTGTACAAGAAACTAATGTATTGAAGGTTTATGTATATAAAATACCTAATTCTTTTTTTATGTAGGTAACATATACATATTACATTACATATTTACTTAAATAATTATGCCTAATTCATATATTATAGACTATTTAATATATATGTATGTATGTATTTAATTTTATAAAGTAGTTTAAGTTGATGTATTTTATTTATAAATTATGTAGTTTAAGTATGTTTTTTTATGAGTATATTTAATTGTCTGCACCATCTACATCGCCAGATTAGATTAAATTATTCCTTAAGTTAGGTTGCCTGGAAGAGCTTACTTTCAGCGATAAGGCCGCCTTTTGTTTCTAGCATTATAATATTGTAATTGTATATTTGGTGAGCAATAAAGTGTTATCTATCTATCATATAGTTTACTACCTAACTAGTAGGGAAAAATTCTAGTTAGAAAAAAGTTAGAATTTAAAAAAAAATGTAATTCAGGCTGCAGAATTTCGTCTGCCAAGAGCCGAGCCTGCGTCTGGCGGTGAGCCAGGTGGCTTTGGGCGAGGAGGTGGCCTGGGCCGGCGTCGCGGCGGTGGGCCGCGGCGGCGGAACGGCCGCCGGTGTCATGCAGAACGACTTCCGCATGTGGAAGGCCGCCAGGACGGCCTGGCATAGGCTGCTGATCGCAACCACCCTCATGGACTACACCACGAAGAGGACAATGGCCATACTGTTCACTAAGAATTATGGTGGGTAGGCTCAGTTATATTTTTGTGTGTTGCGGGTAGAACGTCGAAGGAGCGGAAGTTGTCGCAAGTGGAGATCAATCTTATCTGCCTACTTTCATGGGAAAACGGGCGTGACAATAATATCGAGGCCATCATAACAAATGCCATTTTTTTTGTTGTTTACTAAAATCTATGCATGTTACAGTTTAGAAAGTCTTACCGGTATGCAAATCTGCCAAAAAAAAGGGTATTGCAAATTTTTGTCTTATACAATCAAGTAGTTTTGTTTTACAATGTTGTCCCTTGTGTAAAATTGCACTTTTCTCTGTACGCCCATTTGTTATGAAGATATGTATGTTGTGAGAGGTACTGGTAGCGTGTGTAATAAATAAAGTCGCGAATATTATAAGTAAAAGGGAATGAAAGGGTTGTTTTGTTCCCCATTTATTTATCTATTTTATAAAGCGGCGGACAAATACACATATTCAGTGCGCTTATAACGCCCAAAATGCTCCGTTAGCCGTTCCACAAGGCGACCGCGGTCGTTATGGTCGTGGCGAAAACTCATTACTGACGTCATCATTTTCGATCACACAACGCTCACAATGACCAAATGACAAAGTGACACTTACAAAAGCAATGACATATAGAATATTTTTAAGTGACAGTTGTAATGTCAAAAAACGGTTGTTAAGAAGCGCCTGCTAAATTGGCAACACCAATTGTCAATACATGGCGTTTTACAGGCGCTTAATATTAATCGACCGTTTTTCATATCCACCGTCATAAAAATTAACTTTAACCAGCGATTACAAGGAAGAACGTTTCTCTCAAATTTCGGCTTTTCATTTTATCCTGTCTCCGCAACAATGGTATACCCCTTTTTTAAGTTTATGGCCCCGACGTTCTGTATATTCTGAACGGGCGGAATAACGTTCAAGTATGTTATTCTCTAACAGAAGGTGATATCAGGAGCCTTAAAAACAGACGAGCGTGCATGACAAGAGCTATGAATGTCGAAGAAGCAAGTGAGGTGTGTAAGAATAAGCCTGAATGGCGCTCTGTTGTTCGTGCGTACCCCGCAAGGGACCTGGCGTGAAGTTATGTATGTATGTATGTTATTCTCCCACCAGGCTCGATCCTGAAGGACTTCATCCGCGACGACCACGACCACTCGTTCTCGATATCGTCGCTCTCGGTGCAGTTGTACACCACGCCGACGCTGGCGCACCACCTGATCGCGAAGCACGACGCGCTCTTCGTCGTCATGAACACATTCGTCAGCGAATGCAACCGACGCTGCACCAATGTGAGTCCACAATAGAGTTGCGTCGGACACGCACGATCCGGTACATTTCGCCACCTCCAAGGAATACTACGCCAACTTAATATTAGATATTTAAGATTTATCAAGAGAAAAGCACTAACTAATAATGTCTTGATATTATATTTCTAAAATTTAATAAAAAATATTAAGAACCAAAAAACATTTAATTTTCTCAATATTTTTTTATGGAAATTTAGAAACATAGTATTAAGACATTAATGTAATGTAAGGGGAAGGACGGAATGAGGCTTATGCAACAGTAGTACAATAGCGCCTCTACGGATATTTACACGACAAAGAGGGACAACATGACATGTACGACTGCTAGTAAAATGAGGTGACCGAGGCCGATCACGTTCGATTCTTAACGAACATTTCCGAATCCAATCAGGCACTAGATTGTCTATTAATAAAACTATTTTTTTTGTCCGATTGATTTTGGATGAATCTCCAAGGATTAGTGATGGTCACCGCAAGGGGCTTCGGCTGGATCAACACAAATAGCAATTACTTTTAAAAGTATTATTTTTTTTGTTTTCAAATTTCTGTCAAGTCAAGTAGTAACCTTATTTAATGATGCTATGTTTTAACATTTATAAAATAAAATAAATAACTGGCAAGAAAAATTATTTTATATATACTCTACTACTACTATATATAGTCATTTTTTCAAGTCTGTGACTACACCAAATTCAAAGAATATTATTTAATTTTCACCTAGTCTTTGATGTAAAAACAAATAACCATATTGAAAGACATTGCTGAGCAAGTTGCGATTGTGTTATGGGTAATTGTATATTACCCATAACTCTCATAACGGATCAATCTGGGGCTGATTCCAGAAACCCAGGCTACAAATAAGTCGCGGAAAGAAATTTACTATGCCAGAAACCGAACTCGGGCATTCTGCGTTTCAACGAGCGGCAAAGCTTTAGTACTTAGAAGCTATTATTATTAATAATATACAATTTTCCAGGGTCGGCTCGAGTTCGATCGTAACCACGTATCGCCGCCGTTTAAAAGAGCCCAGTTTATCCTGTATGACGTGAAATATCTGCTGGGCTCGGTGCCGGCGAGTTTCGACGACGACCTTCGCAAAGGTTTCCTCCACGGCCTGTCCTTGATGCTGAACCTCCTGGTCATGATGCAGGGAATGGACTGTGTTGTTAGGCAGGTGAGAAAAAAATATTACTCTACTTCTGACATTATCCATTCAGATAAAGAATGGGATCAGAAATGGTCAATCTATAATTTTATGTTATCATTCTTTACTCTTCGTAATAAATAATAATCTAGCATTCTATATTTGAATATAGCATTCTAGATTTGAATATATTATTCTATATTTGAATATAGCATTCTATATTTTAATATAGCATTCTAGATTTGAATATAACATTCTATATTTGAATATAGCATTCTAGATTTGAATATAACATTGTAGATTTATGTGTAACATTCTAGATATAAATTTATCATGCAAGATTTGAATATAACATTCTATATTTGAATATAGCATTCTAGATTTGAATATAGCATTCTAGATTTGAATATAACATTGTAGATTTATGTATAACATTCTAGATTTAAATTTATCATGCAAGTTTCGAATATAACATTCTATATTTGAATGTAGCAATTCTAGATTTGAATATAACATTGTAGATTTATGTATAACATTCTAGATTTAAATTTATCACGCAAGATTTGAATATAACATTCTAAATTTGAATATAGCATTCTAGATTTGAATATAGCATTCTAGATTTGAATATAACATTGTAGATTTATGTATAACATTCTAGATTTGAATTTATCATGCAAGATTTGAATATAACATTCTATATTTGAATATAGCATTCTAGATTTAAATATAGCACTCTAGATTTGTTGATTTTCATCACAGGTCGGGCAGCACATGGAATACGAGCCAGATTGGGAGTCGGCCTTCAATCTGCACGTAAAGCTAGCGCACAGCATCACGCTATCGCTCGAATGGTGTGCGGCAGAGAAGACGCTCGCCGCCTCCGCTTATCGCATGGCCTTGAGGAGACACGGCGACAACTACACACCACCCGCGAAGGTGGTTAAAGGTGAGCAACATCGCACTTAATATTTGGCACAAGGTTTACTCTGGATTATGCTTTATCACAAAAAATACCTAATATTTTAACAGACCTAAAAAGGGAGTTGTTAATTCATTGTGTAAATATTTTTTTATATATATGTTCAGCCATTACTTTGTTTATTTCAGGACAATTTTGATAATTTCATTGTTGTTAGAACCATATGCGTAATTTAAAAGTGAAAATAAAAACTATCTATCAATAAGGGAAACCGAAAAATAAATATTTTCTACAACATTTTGAAATCGTTGCTAATAAATTTGCAATTATATAAAATGTTACGAGTGTGGGACTCGAATTAAAATTCCGTTGGAATTACTATAGAATTTATTAGAACTATAAATACAATAACGTATAACACAGGTACAAATAGAACTGGACACAACCAGTACAAACTGGACGATTCAATAACACGCGCAAAGTCCGTTACTATATAGCTTGTCGAATGTACACGTCTTGCCCCTATCGTAATCGTCGCTTGACTGCCTCTTCCCCCCCGTCGTTTTATACTAAACTGTACAATACAACAATCGACCGCGTGAACTGAAGTTCCAAGAAAACGTAATCTGCAAACCTGCGGCCATAAACAAGTACAATAACAATAGGCTATTGTCTAATTATAGAGTTTAAACACAAAGTAAACAATAGAAGTCCAAATGCGGGAAAGGTAATAAACCAGGTGTGCATTCACTTTGCCGGCGTGTAACAATAATATTTTTTATGTTTTACTTCGCACCGACTTCAAGATATTGTAGAAAATTTTGCTTTTTAGTTACTCTTGAGGACGGTTTCTATTTCGCTAGAACAATTTTGTAGTTAATATGTTTTGTGTTAATTTCGTATGGATTTTCATACAGAACTAGGCAACCAGAGTGCGTCGGTGATACCGTACGACGTGTCGACTGAGCCGGTGTCCATCCACCGGCCGCTGTCGCGGTACATCGCCGGGCTGCACCTGCTGCTGCACAAGCACGGCCTCTCCTACCACAGCAGGGAGTTCGACAGGCAGGAGAAACCCAAACCCACCCCGGAGGAGCTCATCGGTAACTAATATATCCCTATTAATAATATAAATGCGAAAGTAACTCTGTGCGTCTGTCTGTTCCGTTTTCACGGAACAACTACTGAACCGATTTGGCTGAAACTCACTCAGTATTATTATTATATATATTTTTTTTTCGATGCCGAGAATAAACATAGAATACTTTTTATCCTGAAAAATGGGATAGTTTCCAGGATAAACAATTATTTGAGAAACAGACAGAGAGCTGTTTGTTATGCTTTTACGGAAAAACTACTGGACCTAAATCGGTATATATGCAATACCGAGGGTGAACAATGGATACCTTTTATCCCGGATAATGGAATAGGTATAGGAATGCAAAGGTTATTCCAAACAGTAGGATAGGTTTTTTGTGATTTGCTATTTTCGTCATTTTGGTTATTTTGGTCATCTTTGTCCTTTTTGTCCTATTTGTCATTTTTGTTATTATTGTCACTTTTGTTATTTATGTAGTTTTCATAGACGGGGTATAGATAAATAAAACTAGGACGGTTTGACATAGAGGATGAAAGTTTGGATGAGACCAATCATTTCTCAAGTTTATACATATAAAAAAATTTAGTCTATAAAAAATGTGATAGTAACTCGATATGTTTTTCTGTTAAGCTTTCAAGGAAAACTACTAGGGATACTGGATCGGTTTTGCTGAAATTTTGTTTAAATGTACTTTTAATACCTAAAATGGACATAAATACTTTTCATACCGGGGAGATGGGATAGATTGCGATATAAAATCAAATTAATTTTCCGAGTGCAAATAGCACTAACATAAGAGGTGAAATACCCACTAAACCTAGCAGCGTCCGTCCGCAACTCCTCGACGCGAATCGTAAGGATGGGGTACCCCTGGGAACAGGGCACCCCACGTCCCGGGGTGTGGCTCGCCGGGCAAGTCCCCCGACCTCAACCTCGTGCAGTCGTCATGGACCACACAAGTTTGGCCCTCGTTAACTCACACAATGTTGCAGAGCCCGTGCTGGCGACGATGGCGATGATCGGGCAGGTGCACGCGGGCATGTGGCGCCGCAACGGGTTCGCGCTGCTCAACCAGCTCTACTTCTACCACAACGTCAAGTGTCGCGCCGAGATGCTCGACAGGGACATCGTCATGCTGCAGGTGAATGTTCATTTACCAACTGCCACTTTCTATTCCGCCCCCTGTCTCAACCCCCCACCCCCTTATCCCATCCCCATCGTAAGCTTGTTTAATAGCTTTGCAATAGAAAACAAGAACAATACGTTCTCTTCAATCACTTAACTGATTAACACCGTATATTACTACTGTAGGATATGCCCACTACTTCGTCCACGCTTGACGCTTAATATTCCCGCGGATATTCTAAGATTAAGAAAATCACACAATTTATTACATAAATTATACTATCGATTAGTGGAAAAATCACATAGGAATTCTTTTTAAATCTGGCTCTTTTAAATCATTCCCAGAGAAATTTTCGCGGGATTCCCAAGATAAAAGTAGCACAGATTTTAAGTCTAAGAGTTTGCTGTTGATCAGTGAAAACCGCATCGAAATAGGCCCAGTAGCTTTTACGTGAATCTCATACAAACAGACAAGAAATTTAAAAAAAATAGCATCAGATTCTCCGTCCATCGTTTATATAGTCTATTCCAGATGTTTTTTTAAATAGCTTCAATGTACAGACAAGGCATTTTTAGAATTTTATAATATTATAAATACCTTCATAAGCCCTACTAATCAAAATATTCCATAAATTTTGAAAGTTACTTAACCACAGTTTTCTATCAATGGTGGGTAAATGAAGATAATTTATATATTTATAGAAGAACTAGCGGCCCCGGCAGACGTTGTTCTGCTCTGAAAAAATAAAAACCTAGGACCCGATCCTAGCGCCACCTTGCGAATCTAAACCATCCGGGAACCCACTCAAACACACAAAAACAAAATCACCAAAATCGCTCCAGGTGATAAGGAGGATTCTAGATCCCGATCCCAGCGCCACCTACCGGTTCCAATTGTGGATTTAAACCATCCGGGAACCAACTCAAACACACAAAAACAAAATCACCAAAGTCGCTCCAGGTGACAAGGAGGATTCTAGAACCCGATCTCAGTGCCACCTACCGGTCCCAACGGGATAAAAAGTATCCTATGTCTGTCTCCTGGTTCCCCACTAATTTTCAGCCAAATTGGTACAGCCGTTCTTAAGTTATAATAGTGTAACTAACACGACTTTCTTTTATATATATAGATATAGCTGTCCCGGCAGACGTCGTCCTGCCCGGTAAAAAGTAGGGGTTGATCGTAGAAGGTTGAAAATTTAGGGTTGTATGTATTTTTCATGCTGTATCATTAAAAAATAAAAATATATCAAAAAAATATTTAGGGGTGGACTACCCTTAACATTTAGGGGGATGAAAAATAGATATCTGATTCTCAAACCTACCCAATATGCACACAAAATTTCATGAGAATCGTTCAAATTAAAATCTAAATCATCCCAGTAGAAAATTACAAAAATACTAATATCGCTATTAAAAAACAGGGGTTGATCGTAGAGGGTTGAAAATTTAGGGCTGTATGTATTTTTTAATTATGTATCATAAAAAAATAAAAAAAAATATTTTTATCAAAAAAATATATTTAGGGGTGGACTACCCTTAATATTTAGGGGGATGAAAAATAGATGTTGCCCGATTCTCAGACCTACCCAATATGCACAAAAAATTTCATGAGAATCTGTCAAGCCGTTTCGGAGGAGTTCGGTAACTAACACTGTGACACGAGAATTTTATATATAAGATATAATTTGACAGATTGGCGCCTCACTGATAGAAAGCAACGAGTTCATAATACACGTCCTGAACAAGTTCAATCTGCTCGATTGGGCGGCGGCCGATTTCGAGCAACGCAGTATAGAAGACGATACCCTCAGGCACACCATCAGCATGGTCGAGGAGTTCCTGGGATTGCTGATAACCGGTGAGTTAAATGTAAACATATTTGTATGTATGGAAGAAGAATTACTGGAGGATTTGGTATTATATGAAAGAAAAGTTGATTTCTATCGGGTGTTTCAATAAACGGAACACCTAGTACTTGATTGGGTGAAAGGACATAACACTAGTGTACGGTTACAAAAAAAAACCGACATTAAAAACTAAAAAGTATAAAATAACTTATTTCTAATGCTATTTTTAATCGTAATACCTTATTCTTAATATATATTAATAAAATTACTAAGCACCGACTTCAAGATGTTTTAGATAATATAAAAATAAGATATTATAATTATAATAGCTTTAGAAATAAGTTATTTTATACTTTTTAGTTTTTGAAGTCAGTTTTTTTAAACGAAGTTTTAGTTTTTTATTTGTTACTTTTTAGTGTTCAGCTATGTGTAGGCCGACGAAAGGTGCCGCGCGCCTTAAAAAATATAGGTCCCAAGAAACGGGAATGGAAAAAATAATAAAAAACTGTTCGTAAAATGAAAAGTACTTCGTCAAACTATGTTAAATTTTTAGTGGACCAAGTGGCAACTATTCCGTATCAAACCAAAGCAAAATCTCGTAAATCGGATCGTAAATCTCTGATTAATTGGTGTACATATGGAACGGAATGAAATTTTTTTCATAAAAAATGATCGTAAAATGAAAACTACTGGGCCATAAGTATTAGTAATTCTTATTTTTAATTAATAACTAATTTATCTATATATGTAATTGTATATTCTATCACAAATATATAATATTATATTGTTTGGCTTTCTATATAAGTACTGTAATTTATGTCTCATTTTTACACATGTTGTAGTCTCCAGTAACTGAAGGAGCACATTGATTTAAAGTGTAAGGTTATTTATATTTACAAATTGTTATGTGTATCCTTTGTTGGGGATTCTAATAAATAAAAATAAATTATATTTTTATGGGACCAAGTGGCAACTATCCCGCATCGAACTAAAAAAGAATTACGTAAATCGGATCATAAATCTCAGAGTAATCGGTGTACATGTCGCAGGCAATTTGTATGATTCCGCGTTTTACAAACGGCGTCGTCCATTTAAAAACGCTCGCTGTTTTGAAATATGCCGAAGGCAAATTGGCGGCTCGTTCAATTGTTAAAATTTCGACATTGATTGTTATAGTAGGGTGACCATCATAAAACACAGGTTGGACACATATTGTAATCATAACTTTACTATTTTTTTCAAAATGGTGTACTTATTTCTTATGTCTAAAGACGAGAAATGCAGAAGAAAGGTAGTGGTTAATGTAAAAAACATTTAATACAGTCTAAAAACGCAGACAACGCACAGACGCGCAGACGCGCACACAAGCCTAGCGAGCAAAGCAAGTGTGCCATGACAGCGGTCAGCAAATGTCACAACCGATCTGTAACCACCATTTAAATAGTTATCAATGAATAAATGGTGACAGTCGGTTCTGGCACTCGCCGGCCGCTACCGCGGCACGCTCGCTATGCTCGCTCGGTTCGTGCGCTTTGGTCTAAACACTAACCCAACCCAACCAACTCACCGTTTAATTCAATTTTAGTTTTTCCCATTATTCATTGACATTGCCTTTTAGCCGGCTTGCATGAACATTTGCTAAAGCCTTGTCCGCCAAATAGAGATTCCTTTAAAACCGCTTCTCTGAATGATATGATGTTGTGCGGGATTTCTTGTAGGTATTTGTTTGACGATATTGTAATGCTTGTAAGAATAAGAACTAACTACTTCAATTTGCCGCGGCATTTTGTAAACGGCGATTGAATTATCCATCAAATGTTGTGGCATATTATAAAGTGACAAGGCAATTTACATTTTGCCTTCGGCATATTTCAAAACAGCGAGCGTTTTTAATCGGACGACGCCGTTTGTGAAACGCGGAATCATACAAATTGCCTGCGACATACATATATTAAAAAAAATTCCGACCAAGTTGAGAACCTGCTCCATTTGGAAGTCGGTTAAAAATTATAATGCGTCTTGATTAAGATATATTCCCGGTATACTATAACGATTTCAAGCAGGTGTTTCGTTTGCTGAAACACCTGTATATCTGAGGGCCTAAAGCGACTTACTAATTATGTTGATTTTAATAATAAATTGCATTTCAGTTGTCGGTTCTCGCTACGTGCCCGGAGTCGGCGAGGTCTCAAACGAGGACAGAACCAAGAAGGAGATTACACAGATGCTGTGCGTCAAACCCATGCCACATTCAGAATTAAACAGGTGAGAATTGTAGTATTTTTTTAATAACCCTAGTAATCGAAGTTAGGAATAGATCTTTCAATTGCGCAGAAAAGTGCAGACCGGTTTCCTACATTTAAATAATCTACATTGAACTTTCTTTGCAAGCGGAAATATCAGTGTTACTTGCTATTGTTACGTGCGAGCGGGAGTACGCATTCGGCATTGGAAGTAAACACTACATTTTTTCAACTAAATGCTTTTATTGACTTACACAGCTGTACGTGATTCTTCTCTGCAGGGTTCCCTCTTCATATACAATTAACGACGCTCTGACCCGACGATGGGATGTCTCACTCACAATACTCTCGCCGATTTGGCGTAGACCACCTCCTGCTGCTGTGGTGCTTGCCTCCGAATTTACCGAGTCTAGCTCGGTTATGGATCTCCTCCATTCCTCCTTCATCGAACTGCCCACTAAACTTGCCAACTCTATCGTATCGCACTTGTCGCTTCGCTGTTTTGAAAGGAACTCCTCAGTAGTCACGCCTTACGCTGCTTATATACCCGGAAGCATCTTCTGGAACCCATCATTTCGATCTTCTTTTCGTTATTATTTTATTTACTGTTTTTCCCTTCCTGAACCTTCTATTCTAGAATTTCGACCTTCATTTCATTATTCTTTTGTTCGTCATCTATTCCTTTCTAAAATGTATCTGTCCTTGTCTTTTCCTTCCAGAACCTTCTGCTCTTTTCTAAAAGTCTTGACACCGGCTTATGCTGCCAGAAAGTTCTACCCTCGATCGCCACACTATGCATACTTAACACTGTCCCGCTTACACGATACGTACACTGTCACCCGCTAATAAAATTCCTTTACTGCTCAGGTACATCGGGAGGAATTATTAGTTATGTACAATTGTATATATCTTGATTTTCTTTATCTTGTAGATCACTCCCAGAAGATCAGCTACACGAGACGGGACTCGAAGCGGTGATACACGAAGTGGCGGACTTCATCAAGCCCACCGGTGGGAACAACCGTGGCGTTTACAAACTCAAGCCCCACCTGTACGACGAATACGATACGTTCTTCTACCACTACACGAGAGAAGAATTATCCAGGAGTGAGGAGGAGCAACGGAACAGACGGAAGGCAGCTGGTGAGTGCCAAATGTGCCACATACGAATCTATTAACCTATAGACATTTCTAATATTTATTTATTTCACTATAACAATGAAGTTGAATGTGAGAACAATCAGGGGATCTAATTTTAGACCAGCTGATTTCGAAAATGCAACTTTTAGTGTTTTTGCCTGAATGTCTCTCTGTTAGAGCGTCTGACAAAAACTGCTGAAGGGATTTGAATGAAACTCGCAACAGAGATAACTTATAAACCTGGGTGAACATTATGATCTGATACTTTTTATCCCAATAACTAATGTTTTTGTGAGATATAATAAATAATTTGAGTTGACAAAAAAAAAGAAAAAATTGGCGCTGTAGTCGCGTTTTTTCCTGTGTCGCCGTCGAAATTTAATACCAAAGATGTTCGTCGTTATGGAAACGCTAATGAAGTTTCGCTGCCACATGCCTTGTCGTTTAAGTGTTTGATGTTGGAGGAGAAATTTCACCTCGTACCATTCGGTTTTCATATTTTTACGGACAATACTGTACTGTAGTGCTGCATTTGCAATTGAGCATTCTTAACCTCTTTCTCTATACTTAACATCTTCCTTTTGCCTGTCTAGCACACTGGAACGCTGAGGTGCACGATTAGGTTATGTCAGTTGATTATTCTGTTGTTGGTATCTGGGATTGGTTTAGGAATTTATATTACCCGTAAAGGGCCACCCATAAATTACGTCACACGTTAAGGGGGGGGGGGAGGAGGTCGACGAAGTGTGATATTGTGTAATCTAATATATTTAAGCTAGTTACGGAACTGCAGTTTTGATTTAATAATTTCTAGATGTAAAATTGAAAATTTGTGATGTCACATTAGGGAGGAATCTTACGAGTGTGACCATCTGTGACAAGGACGGGGGAGGTGTCAAAAAATCATGAAATTCGTGTGACGTAATTTGTGGATCGCCCCTAACACAAGAAAATCTTACCTAACTTGACGATACATGTGTGTTTGTTTGCTTTCCTCTCATGGGATGAATATGATTGTGCAGGTCTGCCAGAGTGCTGCCCTCCCCCGCAGCTGCCGAAGCTGGCTGCGCCGTTCCGGCTGCTGGCCAGCCTGCTGCAGTGCGACGCCGCCATCCACGTGCTCAAGTGCGTGCTCGAGAGGGCGCTCGACCTCCGCGCGAGGTCCTTCTCGGAGACCCAAGTGCATAAGGTGGGCTACTCTGTCTTTACCATTGAAATATTTTTATACTTTTTGTTTCTTTTCAAGGGTGTTAATAGTAAAAGTACAGAAATTGATCCTAATAGAACAATTTGTTAATAATCAACCCTTTTCCTGAGTTTGATGTTTAACATTCCTTCACAGAAATTTATCCTTAAAAGCTACACTCTAAATTGGAGTGATAATACACCATGTTTTTTTAAATCGGGCCCCAAGACTCGCTTGAGTATTTTATCTTAGTTTTAGATTTGGGCTATGAAAGCTTGAAAAATTTCCCCTGTGTAATAATACTATGAGATATAAATCTATTTATATTCCAGGCTCTCCATCTAATGGGTTACGCGGTTCGAGACGAGGAGAGCGGCCACTACGAGTTCCTGGCCTTCGCCGAGAGCGCGAACCGGAGTGGGCTGCTGGGCCTGCTGCAGAAGCTGATCTCCAGCCCACGCGTGGACGCCCACAGGCATCTCGCCAAGTGGCTCCTGGCCAGGATGAAGTGAGTGCTAAGTCGGTCCCTCATTGCTCTCCTCCACCGAGATCGAATTTCAGTAAGGTGGAGGAGCATATTTATGGATTTGTTGAAATCGACGCAGTAGTTTTTGAAGTAAAACTTCTTTAGGCGCGACTAGGTAACTGGACGACAATGCAACGGAAATCCGTTACGGCAATATGTCGTCACGTTTCTGTACCATCCGGTTTTCAAATATTTTTTTGTCAATAGATAGTTTATAAACAAATCTATCAAAAAAATTGAAACAAAAAATTATTAGAAAAAAGTTTTACTTCAATCGCGTGTGAACGTTACACGCACTCTTTTTTTTTCGTAAGACAATAAATTAAAAAAACGCATCATATTATCCGTCGTTTATATAGTGTATTCCAGATGGGGTTTTTTTAAATAGCTTCAATGTACAGATGTAGATAATATAATAAATAACAGCCCGTAAATGTTCCACTGTGGGGTCCAGGCGACCTATTTTTAAGAGAAGCGAACAGTACACTTCCTAAAGGCTAACTTGGAAAGTGGGTTTGAAATCCTGGCCCGGAAGCATGTATAGCAGGGATCAACCATTATATTATATTATTATATATTTCACTAACATAATGTGCATATTGTTACAATTACCATATGCTGCCGGTGAAGGAACACATCGTGGTGGCGCCTGCACGTCCGAGATGACTGATATCTAGAACTCCCCAATCCGCCTTGGACAACCGAGGCGGGTATAATGTCCGTCCCCCTAAATATGGGCACTAAACTCAGCAGTGGGAGATTTATGGACTAAATATAATATGAAATTGTTCCACTGGAGAACACTCTTAGAAGGTCATACATGTAAGACAAAATTTAAATCTACTTCCTATTCTATGTACACCGCTTCGCAACGTGTTATTTCTGTTCATAGGAGAAGAAGCGGCAACAAACTCTCCAGCAACAATTGTAGCTAAAAAATATTTTTGTCATTATAATTATTTATAAATACTTATATTATCTCAGGCTCATTTTAAAAAAATACATATAGAGGTTACAATTACTTTTCAATGAATGAAGTTGGAGTTGTTAAAAAAATATTTTCACCCTTTTTGACAATCATTAATTATATTATTACTGTAGGTCCTTACTGGGACAGAACGACGAAGGCGCCGGCGATGGTAACAACATGGAGACTGATCAAGAAGAGAAACCTGCTTCTGACGAAGCGGCCGGTGAGCTTGCTTATATACTTATTTACTCAATAATAATTTATAAAATCTAAAGAAGTAATAGAAAAAGCAGTAATAAACCGAATTTCAACACTTGATTAGTTTGATCTATAAAAGTACTATGTCTAAAAAAATTAAGAAGAAAGAATTCTCAGAATTTAATCTTTATAGGACGATTGTTATTTCTAGTAGTTTTATAGTAATTTGCTTAATTTGGGAATATCCAATATGAGTATTAGTTATTGGTTTTAAATATGGCATTGCACAATTTGTATCAGCCCAAGGTTAATATAACAAGAGTATTAAGGCTGAGGTTTTCTACTTAGACCATTCTCAGTGCCATTCTCGACACAACCTACCTGTTGACTAGAAGCAAAGAAAAGAAAGGACTAATAATATATTAATTAATTTGATCTATAAGTTTTTTTCTTATTATTTTGATGTATGTCTTTGAAGACCACAGGCTATAAAAATGGCCCGGACTTTTGGAAGGCTTGCGTCGGATCATGGGAAGGCCAACACGTAGAAGCCCCTTGACAAATTTAATATGTAATTGTGGCGTGACACTGACCGGCGATTATCACCGTCTATACCATATAATAGTGTACCCAAGGACAAGCCCCGGCCGGTGTAGGACTATTGTGGGAAATGAATACAAAAAGTACCGGACTATAGGGGTGAACTGCTAAGTGGTACTAGGGGTTTGGGAATATGGGAACTATGGCGTCTTCCCGTCGCAATGTTCGGTGAACATGGAAAAATGGCCAGACGGTAACTCGCCACTCACTGCGCGGGCCTCAAAAACTGCCATAGAAGACAAGGGCAACATGGGTGTGGGGGTGTCGAGAGGTGGGCTATAGGTTCACTGAGGTTACTTCTGACGTTATGCCATTTGTCACTTTTACCCCTGGAGCTCGAATTTTAGACTATCATTATTGACTTGTAGTTGTTCATGTACCTGAAAAAGAGTCATATTATTGACTTGAATCGTATAAAACCCAGAAGCGGAGAAATGTCGCCGTGCAAAGTTAGCGGCGGAGCGTCGCGCCAAACTGATGGCGCAAATGAAAACGCAGATGAACAACTTCATATCCAACAATGCCACCTTATTCGAGGAGACCACTACCGAGGTATCTACCGCCTACCCCGTTGATTACTAAATTGACTAGAATAGCCACTTAGATTAACTCGTTTATATCTGTAGCTAACCAACCTATCAATGCTGTTTTATTCACATTAAATTTAGATCTCTATCAGATTCAAAGTGAATAGTGTCTTACAATATTAAACTGTTTTATAGTTATGTTTCATTATATAAAGTTACGCAAATAAAACCGTTAAAACGTAGTTTTGATTAAGTGAATTAAAGTACTTTTGAGTAAATTAAGTCGCGAAAACTTAAGAATATGTTATATACATTTTTCAAATTCAACATCTTGTCTAGATGTCAATAAGATGTTTTAGCAACTGACAGCGATATTTGTAAATGCAAATTTTGAAAAATAGGATCTACAGATGAGACACCGCTTACTTTATTTTATTGAAATAAATAAAACATTTTCATAAACTTAGAAATGGTCCTTCGAGCCGAGTTAATCAGTTCAGATTCTATGACTCTGCACCATTTGCTATAATAGTGGTATTTGTGTGCCAGGTGACAGCCGAGGAGCAGGACCTTCGTCCGCTGTACTGCGGCGCCGCCCTGGGGGTGTGGGGGGGCGGGGTGCCGGAGCCGGCTAGGATCTGCATCATGTGCCAGGAAGAGGTGAGTTGCACTCAACTATGCAAGGATTTCAATACAGAGTACCCTCAGTTACATGTATGGTAACAACCTCTAGTATTTATTATTTTACGATCTCTCTACAGTAACAGTTTTGTTTTGATTACATGTTTTTACAAAATTGTATCCAAATAAAGCCAGAAGTTTCTTAGAAATATGACTGTGTCTTTGTACGAAAGACAAACGGACAGACACGACATGAACATAAAGCGTTTCCATTTTTAATTATTAGAGGGTATTATTAAATTTTTCTAGAGTAGCAACACTTTGGTAATCATCTTTGGTGTTGCGAATACCTATAAGCGATGTTAACCACTTTTCGTAAGGTAGTTTGATAGTCTACCTGCTGTATTCCAGCATAAAAATAGTTTACCAGTGACTATGGAACCCCAATTACAATAATTCGAATTTCTTCATTTCTTTGGAATCCTAATTGCATAAAAGTCTTGAATATAACTCACCAATTCATATTACGAACCTTGTGTGTACCAATGTCTTACCTACAAGTATATTTTTAGATACGTCAAATATACAATACCATTCCCCAAAACTGGCTGTTTTAAAGCTTCTGCTCTGACTTGAAGCCAAGTTATAGAGGTGCCTAATCGGCAAAACATGTTGTATAAGGAGGTCGGTTCGCACCTAGCACAGTTAATTACAGACAGTCAGTCAATTACAATAGTTACATGCAAACTCTCGTAGGAGCTTGACGTGGTACCATACATACTCTTGTGGGGACACGAATTACTTCTGGAGTAAAAGAATATCTGTAGCCAAGAATTATTTAACTTTTCAGTACTTTACACAGACAATCGCGTTGCAACCATCGGAAACTCTAATAACGTGAAACAAGTCTACTCAAAAATGAAGGTATCTAAAAGAGTTCTTTCCTACAGGCTCGCGTCGACATAAAAGCTGAACCATTAGTGCTGGTAGCATTCGCACAACAGTCCACTGTGTTACAAAGGGGTGGGTTGGCCGAGGGATGGAAAGCTGCCACCCTGCCAGCGGGGCTGGGCGCCCAGCCCCACGTGTCCACGTGTGGACATGTACTACACGCCAGGTGCTGCCGGAAGTATGTGGACAATGTGCTCGATAAGGAAAACAGGAGGTGAGGAAAACAAATGTTTCAATGTGTACATGTGATAGATCCTAGAATAATTTTACAGTAACGGTGAGAGGTAGGGCTTTGTAGAAATTTCCCTCCGGGCTGGAGGCCAATGCGCGAGCGAACCTACAGCCCCAATATGGGAGAACTAAAAGTACAGCCAGGGGTTTTGATGGATATCCTCGAACGCCGGGGTAGTTTTGTGAAGGTACTAGTGCCATGCCGACTTGGTGAATCCCGCACAGCTCACCGAGCTTCCCCGCGGGGTTGTTTGTACCCTCGAGTAGATTTCCCCTGATAAAAAAGGACTGTACTATAACAAAGGGGGGGGGGGGGCGGCGGCGGTTCCCCTAATTATCTCAGTAAAATTTTAAGATTATCCTTCGTAATAGATTTCTTCAATATTTAAGTTAAATGCTATATTAAATAAGTGTATAAGTAGTAGCAAAACTTTTTGCGTTCTTGAAATTCGTACACGTCATAGCGCGGAACATAGTTACAAGGTTCACAGAGGACGGGAGAGTGTTGCGCTCCCGCTCGACTGTTTTCGGGGCTCACATGTCATCTCTTTCACACGTCACCCCGTAAGGTGTAACAAATTTTAACATGTGACTGGACCTGCACTCAATCACGAAACTAACTTCACTCGAATCGCATTTATGTTTTGCGCGTATAAAAAGCAAATATCTACATAATACTCACATACCACAGCCAGGTGGTAGGGCATTTGCCCGACTGGATGGCTACCAGCCCTGGTCTAGAGTATGCCACCATAACAACCTTGATTTGTGTTCTGGCATTAGTGACCAGATTACAATCGCCCTTAAGAGAGCGGCAGCGCATTTTCAGCTTGCAAATGTCCATAGGGATGGTAACCGCTTTACATCAAGTGGTCCGTGTGCTTGTCTGCTCAACTCATGCAATAAGAACAATTGCAGGCCGTACCGCGTCCGCCAGCCGGCAGCTTTCGACGTGGAGAAGAAGGAGTACCTCTGTCCGCTATGCGAGAGGCTGTGCAACACTGCGTTGCCTCTGCTGCCGGCGGCGTCCCTGCCCCCGGGCGCCCCGCCGCCGCTCACCGAGGACATGTACCAGGAGTCCGTGAACATGATCCTGAAGCTCAAACACCAGGTCAGCTCCGAGGCTGTGCACGTGTGCACGGAGATCTGCGAAGATATGCTCTGTCAGGTAAATTATTATTCACATCTTGTTTGCATTGAAATTTCAAGTTTCTCTTCAAACTGTGTTCCACTGACGAACATTTTTTTGAAAGTCACACTGTTCATGCGACTTTTATACACGGTCTATATAACTGGACGGCGCGGCGCGCCGCCCCACTTCCTCCCGCGACCTTGACCGAGTGAAGACGTGTGTTACCTTCCGGCGGAGATATAAATATAGAATAGAATAGAAAACACTTTATTGTTCACCACATACACATAAAATAAACAATTTACAGTATTTACATTAAAAAGTAAAAGTAGGAGCAATGGGCGGCCTTATTTATCGCTTTAGAGCGATCTCTTCCAGACAACCCGGGCTCTGGATTTTATGAAATGGAATTTCAAGTGTATGACGGTGGTGTGCTAATTAAATACACATATAATAGGATATATAAATATCACATAATACATATACCTAAAATGAAAAAAAAAGAAGAGAATAAACAATAACACATATTAATATTATATATATACTAATATATACATCAATAATATGTGTATAGCAACCGCAATAGCTATACAATATTAATAATAGTATTAATACATAATATATTAATATTATATATACCTACTAATATACATAATATTAATATACAAATACACTAATAAATAAACATACATGTAATATGGTATTAAATATGATTATAAAGTGAGATAATATTCCCGTACCAGTTTTTTAAAAATGGCGAGCGACTTTGCCTTTCTCACGTTTTCGGGCAATGAATTCCAAAGCCGAACAGCTTGCACAGCAAAGGATTTGGTGTAGAAAGTAGAAACGTGTGCAGGTGTTTTTAAGACAAGATTATGAGAAGAGCGCAAATTAAGGGTATGAGATGTATGGAGGAAATCAAAACGTTCCTTAAGATAGGAAGGAGTAGAGGGAATAAATAATATGCTATACAGCAGGTTAAGATGAGCATTCCAAATATATGATATCGGATAATAACTATACTATATTGGTGAAAACGGTACCGTAAGTGCTCAAAGACAATTGTGAACGATAAGCGTGCGATTTCGGCGGGAGTGATACTTACAAGGCCGGCCCAAAACTTCCACTTCGCTGCTACAAGTCTACAAGTAAGTGATAGACCATAAGTGTATATTACGAGTCGCAAGGGAACTGAAACAACATGCGACAAGCAGGAATCTAGCCTATCTATACAGTCCGCTGGGCTATCTAGTCCGAACACACACATACTCGTAAAATTAAAATGATGCCTGTCTATAGTAAATCTTAAAACATTCATTTAAAGTCCTAACTACCTAATACTCGATTTCGTTGATTTTATGAAATTGAAAAAGAGCTAAGCAGGACTTCCAAGTAATGATTTAAGTTTCAAAAATACGTTTTAAATCAAGAGATATTTATTGATTTTAAGGTTGAACTAAGATTTGCCATAAAATGAAGCATTAACTGGTGGCGCCGACCTGTAATTATTGTACAATGTGTTCTTTGCGAGTGAATGAGAGCAACGGTGGTAACAAAACTTAATTATAACAGTAAAATCTGTACTATCATAAATCTGTATTACATTTTACGTTTAAAAATGTAAAAAAAAATCAGGATCAAGAGATTCTGAAAATGCAATTTTTAGAATTGTTGTCTGTCTCTCTGTCTGTTAGAGCATCACGTAAAAACTACTGAACGGATTTAAATGAAACTCAGTATAGAGCTAGGTCATACCCCGGGGCGTATTAGGATAGTTTCTATCCCGATGAATAACGTCGTTTCCGCGGGATAGATGAAAATATCGAAAAAGGTGGCGCTTCGATCGCATCCTTTTTGAAAACTAGAGAACTTGTATGAACAAAACACGACACAGAGATGTATTATATCCCGAATCAATAGTTAGGATACTTTTTATCCCGATAAATGAGGTCGTTTGCATAGAATAGACAGATTAGCTAAATAGATCGCTTTGCAATCACGTTTTTTTCACTTCACTACCAAATACGTTGTCATAGGAAACAAGAGTTTCTTAGTTATTGTAGTGAATTGAACAAGAAATAGTAAGTGTTAGGTCTAATATATATAAAAATAAACCTAATATAATTTTGACGTGAGTAACACAAGGCTACTATTATATTTTTCGATAATATTAGTATTGAAATTATTTTTACTTAAAGATAAAATGGTCCAGAAATAATGCTAAATTTTTTGTACCGATATCTGCAAACAGCATAAGCTATGGTTAACCGGTAAAATATGGTACCATTATATTATTGCTACGAGTATACGGGACTCGAATTAAAATTCCGTTGGAATTACTATATGGCTTATCGAATGTACACACGTCTTGCCTTACTTGCGATCATCGCTTGACTGCCTCACCCCTCCGTTCGGGCATTGTTTTATACTAAACTACACAATTTGTCTCGACACAATACTCGACCGCATAACAATAGTTTCTAAGAATCACACCTAGTTAATCACTACCATAAAATATTACAATACACAATAGGCTGTTTTTCTATTTACAAATTTTAAACACAAAGTAAACAAACAAAGTCCAAAAGCCGAAAAAGTAATAAACTGCGGGGGTGAATTGTTCTTTGTCGGTTGTAACATTATGTTTATAACGATACCATATTTTGCCGGTATTTCATGTCCCGGTTCAGAGTTACAGTGAATTTGTGTATTAATTTGATTTTGCAGGCTCGCGCGCGCAGTGTGGGCGCCATGTCTTCGGATCTGGAGGACGAGTCGTCGGACGAGACCGAAGTGTACGTGTCCACGCACTCAGAGAATCTGCTCCACAGGGACTTCTTGGTGCACTTCGAAGGCGAGATTCCCACTTATAATGAAATGACCAAGACCCTCATCGAGGAGTTTGCTAATGTGGTGAGTAGTCCTCGGATCGAATGCCCGATTTACGCATACATTAGTTAAGCGGTTGGTTAACGTGCGATAACGGACGGTTCATTTCTGTCTTTCAATTTGAATGCATCAACGAAAGTGACCTATATAAACATTAATTTGAATAATTCGATGTGTATAAATGTGAATGTTTGATTGAATACTGTTGTGTGCTTTCAGTTGTGTGTACCTTTCAGCCAAAATGATAGATTATGAATTAAAATTCAATGTGAATAAAAGTGAATGTTTGAATGAATGCTGTTATGTGCTCTCAGTTCTATGCCTTTCAACCGAAATGATAACATAATAATAACCTTTAATCATTGAAATTCAATGTAAATAAATGTGAATGTTTGCATGAATAACTGTTGTGTGCTTTCAGTTCTGTGCCATTCAACCAAAATGATAAACTATGAATTATTCAAATTAAACATCAATGTGAATAAATGTGAATGTTTTGATGAATTTAGTTGTTCTGTCTAATATTGGCATTATCATCATTTGGACAAATCTCTACTTATGGCCGGTTTATATATATATATGAGGCAAAGGAATGTTCGTTATGATATAGGAACTTGCTGTTAATTTGCAACTTATTACTCAGGTGAAAGGTTAGTGTCCCAATTCTGATAAGGTGCCATCCCTAATTCATCACACGCTAGGTTGAGCTTTAAAGACAGTTATTTTGCTTCAATTATGCTCGAGTAGAAGCCAATGGAATGAAAAACATATAATGAACTAAATAAAAAGGAACAACAAGTTATTCACTTTCATTCAAACTAAGTTTTGATGAAGAGCGTTTATTGAAAGTCTATCGTTAACCTCTTCTTGCTCTGTATACACTGCTTTGTATTGTGGTGTGGCTGTTTTAAAGCGAAGAATCGTGCTTCAAACTAGCCAGCAACATGACTCAAGAATTTTTTAGTTATTTTCTGTCTTTTTTAAAATAAATAGGTTATGGCAGGTCATTTTAGTTAAAAAAATATTTTCTAGGTCCTACCAGTATCAGAATCACCATACTCCGGCATGGTATCAAGCGCAGCTTTGTACCGTTCGACAGCTTACACAGTGATAAGCACGAACGCAGTGCTGCAAGCAGAACAACGCCCTCTGTTGGGCGATTTGCCAGCGAGACATAGGGACGCGTTGCAAGCAATCATCCGCCTTATGGGAGCTATCCCATCGATATGGTCGTCTCCCAAACATTTATCCCACCATGCTTTGACGGCGCTGAACACACTGGAATGCACTTCGCCGCTCAGCCATGAGCCGTTTGGCACTATGGTCGCTTTGGCACTGACAGCGCCATCTCTGTTTTGTAAGGTACGTATTTTATTCACAATGGATTTGTTTTATTGCGAAAACTGGCAAACATCCCACCTGATGGAAAGTGGGTATCTACGTCTATAGACGTTTACAATACCAAAAGAAACAGTAACTGGTCCGCCATCTTTGGCCGTCCACCATATTGGATTTTGAACGAGGCCATTTTATTTTATTCATATTCTTTATCAAACCATTTAATTTGATACCCATATTATAGACATGTACAAAACATTACTAGTCCGTCGTCTTGGGCTGTCCGCCATATTGGATATAGAATAACGTAACGTAACTAACCGTGCATTGTCATCCAATTTAAATGTATGCAAAATTTAATCTGTTGAGGATAACTGCTTTAAAATTCAGTTGCAAAACTTTGCCCCGAACATACATACATATATACAAATATTGTAAGTTAAATAATATGAGCTTTTAAACTAAAAATGTGTCGTCGTTCTACAAAAAAAATGAGATTGTAAATCTTAGTAAAACTACGTTTTAATTGTTTTAAGTGCGGTAATTTATTTGATTTTTGTTATTCCGACGAATCGGCCACTTTTCAGTAGCCGTGATCTCTTTATTGCTCACCAAAGTAAACAAATACAAAAACAAAATGCATAATTACAATACTTCTTGGCAAAACAACAGGCGACATTATCGCTAAAAGCTACCTCTTCCAGGCAACCTAACTTAAAAGAAATTTTTAATTAATCTGGCGATGTAGGTGAAGCAGAAAAAAGATAGGAGTGTAAAATTTAAATATACATACTTAAACTAATTTATAAATTTAATACATACATACATATACAAGTAATATATATACAAAATAATCGAAATATATTTGTTATCATTACCAGCATTTTATATTAACATATATAACAATAGATAAAGATGTAAATGTTTAATATATTACACATATTTATTTAAAGACAGATAGTAACAACTTTAGTTAACAATTACAGAATAAATCTTTTTCAGACTGGAGGTCCAGCCAGACCCACTCATTTGGCCAGACAAATAACATTATCGGCGTTCAGAGCTAGAATCACCAGAGCGTTGCTCGTCACAGATCTAACCTCATGTAAAAGCGAACCGATGGAAGAACAAGAAGAGTTCACCCACAAATCGGACTTGGAACACCTTCTGCCTCTACTTAGAGAGATCAGAATGGATCAGTTGAAGGATATGAATCCAAACGAAGTATGGGAGAAGGTCAAGAGTCAATGCCACTCCTTCTTGAGGTGCTGTTGTCTCTTCTACCATTTCCTGAGCGATATTAACCCTCCCACGGAGCTGACGGTCGTCAACGGCGATACATGGGAAATTATGTGCGGTTATTTAGACCTTCCGAGTACATTCAAGGAGTTGATCGATAACCCGTTAGCGAACAGGAAGGTTCGAGAGTGGGTTAGTTTGTCAACGGACTGGTTCAAGGGAGATATTCAGCCGCACACGGTGATAGAGCCAACAGAACCTCCGAGATTGATACCGTTGCCGGACGACTTTTCGGAACTGATGAACATAGTTTCGGAATTCTCTTGTCCGAATTCCGAAAGAGAGGATAGCAAGAATCCCACCATGTGCTTGGTGTGTGGACAGATTTTGTGCTCGCAGAGCTATTGCTGCCAGGCGGAGATTCCTAAGGTAGATTTTTAATATTTTTCCCACTTGTCTGATGATTCTAATATTTACAATTTTAGCTTTTTTGAGTCAGAAATTTTCTTGTCGGTCTCAGAGACCTAAAACTTAGTTACAGTATCGTACGTTAGAAGAACTAATTTTATTAGTTCTTAGTGCTTTATTTTATAATTTTATTTAGATAATATAATTTAATATTCTAAACATAATTGATAAAAATGGTTTAGTTTGTTTCTTTTGGTTGAGTCGGGTTTTTGTTTTGTCATTTGTCAACACAAAAGCATACGAAGCGCCACCATTGAAACGCCAACGATTACTGGACATGTTATTATATTTTCTGAGTCTGTCGCAAATGGTTCTTGAAATTGATACAAAAAAAATACTTTTTAATTCCTCCTATTCTAAAATTACGCTTGGTAAAACAGTACTTTTCATCCCTGGGAAAAGATTTCCGCTGCTCTCAAAATATTTAAAAACTGTGCAAGCCAACATGCGAATATACCGACGACTCATGTCCCAACTTTTTTTTACAGCCACTGTTAAATCGTGGCATAAATTGTAATAAAACAATATCAACAATTTTGTAACATCATTTTATAATTATTATAAATTATTTTTCATTAAATCTTATATGTGTATATAAAAAATCAATTGATGTTCGTTAGTCTCACTAAAACTGGAAAACGTCTGGACTGATTTGGCTTATTTTAGTTTTGAATTATTTGTGGAAGTCCAGGGGAGGTTTAAAAGGTGCGTAAGTATGAAAAAAATGCTTTGAACAGCTTTTTTATTTATTGATTCTGAGACGGTACGAAGTTTGCCGGGTCAGCTAGTTAGTTATTATATAATTTACATTTTGAGCTAAATATATCAGTGACGAAAAAATACTGGCTGGTAGAATGCCACAGAAAAAGAAATTTACTTCAGTTTCATATATGACGTATTAAATGAGTTCAGATTAAGATATGGAATATTCCCTCGAGTTCGTCCATGGTTGACTCTAAATTCCCGCGGGATTCCCAAGATACAAAATATCTTAATATTTAAAAAAGAATGCAAGCTATTGTTTTAGTGGAAGCTGTCTCGAAGTAAATTTTTATGCACCCGAACAACTTCAAATCGCTCCCGGAAAAATACCGGGATAATATAAATATCACCCATTTTATTACATGATATTTGCTATGAATCAGTAAAAAAAATCACATAGGAATTCGATTTTTTTAAATCAGGCCCTTTTAAATAATTCCCAGGGAAATTCCCGCAGGATTCCCAGGATAAAAAGTAGCGCAGATTTTAAGTCTAAGAATTAGCTGTCTATCAGCTAAAAGCGCATCGAAATCAGTCCCGTAGTTTTTACGTAAATCCCGAGCAAACAGACAAGAAATGTAACAAAAATTGCATCGTGTTCTCTCCATCGTTTATATAATACTAGCTGCCCCGGCAGACGTCGTCCTGCCCGGAAAAGCTTCAATCGATGTGCCGACAGCAGCGCCACCTACCGGGTCCAATTGTGAACCAACTCGGAAACCTTCTTTGGCTCATGTACAACAACTGCTAAGGATCATCACATGAGCAAATGTGTAGTTTACGATTCTATAAAGGACAGACAGACAAACATTCATTTTTATATATAAAAAGAGAAGAAGATATTCCAGTTGGTTTTTGTCCTAAATAGCTTCAATGTAATTCTAAACAGACAAGGCATGTTTATATGATAGACAAACGCCTGATGACATTAGAAAAGTACTTGCTTGTTTAACTAATCGGTTTTTGTTTTCATTTAGGTTTATGGCTTGGCAGCTAGGCCTTTAAGCCAGATGTTAGTTTACAATATTGTTTCTTAATTTTCTTAAGCCTATGTGTAGCACAACTAAACTGTAGGTAATCAGCTAATGTCGTTCAACGGAATTCTTGTGACAACTCAAAAGGCCACATTTGACTATACAGTTCACATTTCTCACAAAGCACATAACCACTACTCAAAAACTATCAACATCCTACAGCTGTTGTTCATTCTAGAGTAATTTTACACATTTCTTGAAAATAAAACTGCACAGCACAACATGTCCATCCAGTTCCCGCCAAAGGCTCGTAATCGGTTTTTATGTTGCGCGCAGGCGTCGCGCGGCGGCGGCTCGGAGCGCGTGGGCGCGGTGGTGGCGCACTGCGTGCTGTGCGGCGGCGGCGCGGGCCTCTTCCTGCGCGTGCGCGACTGCGAGCTGCTGCTGCTCGCCGCGCCCCACCGCGGCGCCAAGCTGCCCGCGCCCTATCTCGACTCTTACGGGGAAACGGATCAGGTGAGGCATATATGTTATTATGTAGCAACCGACTTAACATTTTTTTAACTCCTCTCTTGATTGTCCGGACTTTTTAACTTTTATTTTTATCTTTTTTTTATTTCCAAATATTACGTTGGTCCTTACGGCTAATACAAAGTGTCTTATGCTAGAGCCTCATTTACTGTTTTTGGCTTATCCTGATCCTATTTTGTGTACTTTTATGTTTCTTCTGTTTGTATGCTTACTTATATACTTGCTATTGTTTCATTACATTTTTTATGGTTATATCTTGGCAGCGCAAATACAATAATTATCGTATTACGAAAACAGTAATCATTTATTTAATTACTATCAGTTTATTTTTATGTGAAATTAACGTAAAACATTAAGATTTTATTGTAATTTCAATACTTAACCTCAAAGTTTGTGATCACGTGCATGTGCGTCCTACACTTGCACCGAGCACTATAAATACGACCGCACTATCGACACTCGATCATTATTGTTCGAGCCACCGAACGGGACGGGCCTCTCTGGGAAATCGTAACGCTCTTGGAATATACGATACCGAGTACTCTTGAAATTCTATTTCGAGGACTCAAATATGGGTCGTCACCAAGAAGCCAACAATCGTTACGTCGGTATTGCTGGCCTTACTCTTTATGAACGCTACGGAGGTTCCTTCTCCGACATATCCTATTTATTGGTATTTGTCAGGTGGTAGGGCATTTGCCTGACTGGATGGCTAACACCCCTGGTCTAAAGTATGTCGCCATAGCCTTGAGTTGTGTTCCGGCATTAGTGACCAGGTTCCAGTCTCCCTTAAGAGAGCAGCAGCGCATTTGTATCACCTTTGGTGCTGCAAATGTCCATAGGCGATGGTAACCGCTTTCCATTAAGTGGGCCGTTTGCCTGTCTGCTGAACTCCTGCAATAAAAAAAAAATGGTACTTTTGTCTACTTTATTCTTATAGTCATACATTTCCCAAAGCTATTACATGTGATGTTTCTGTTATTTGTGACTTATATATGTGTTAACCATATTCGAAGCGGGGGTTCTGTTATGATATTAATATTGAGAATGTCGATGTCGGTGGGCAGGGGCTCCGCCGCGGGAACCCGCTGCACCTGTGCCCGGAGCGCTACGAGAAGCTGCGCATGCTGTGGCTGAGCCACGGGCTGCACGAGCGCGTCGCGCGCGCCCTCGACACCAACATGCTGGTCACCACCACCTGGCAGAACTTGTGAGACGCCGACGACCGGCTCAGGGAGAGCGCCGACATCGAGGACTCGCTCGGGGTCCTCTTCTACTAGCTGCGCCCGACCTTCGGAGGCAACCCTCGTGGCGCCCACGGGAGACTCATTTCGGTGAAATTCTTCGTTGATAACAATATCTGTGGCTCAATTCTGCTATTACTGTCTCGTCAAAATCGCAGGGCACTATTGTCTCAAGCGTAAGTTTGCCTGATTCCGGTATTCAATTAATTCCAATATCGTATCCGTGGCACTCTTTCTAAATTCATCGTTGTGTCGGATATAATTCCGGCACAGCAATATGCTGAGTGCAAACCTTGTTTGCTGAAAATGCGGCGTGCGAATTCTCAAAATATGCTCTGTGTATAAAAATGTATATGGAATGTTATTACGTCGCTATTTCTGCAAATAAAGTTTTTCTTTCTTTCTTTCTAAATATATCTATCTACCCACTCTGTCTTTATAAATATTTATAAGTGAAAATTCGCTAACGCAGTTTCTGTTGATGAAGAAAATCTATTATTATTTTCCAGCGTCGATATCGAGAAGTAATTTTGGTTTTAGCAGGACATGAATTCTAGACACTATCACAATGAAATCGTGCTTTGAATATCTTCGCTGTGCCAAAATATTGTTATAACAGAATTGGGCCACTGAGTCTGCAGATTGTATTTTGGAAATATCCCAAATTTCATTAATGTATTATGCCGGAAGTAAATTGCCATCCGGACTGTCTTCGTTATTATGTATATATTTTAGAGATTTCTTCGATTTGTACATCCCAGAGATATAATACATAACCCAAAAATTATTTACCCCCTACCCCTAACAACCGTAACAAAAAAAATGATGAAATATTTCCTCCTTGCCGACTACCCTGCTTACAACTAGTGATCACCTTTGACTAATATTAAACATTTTTGAAGTTATACTTCTTTAGGCGCGTTAGGGAAAAATGATGAGGGTAAATTTTTACGATGCGCGCGCACACCGTCACGAAAAACCTACACCATGAAGTTAGCTATAGTCAACCGACACCCTGAAGTTAGCTATAGTCAACCGACACCTTGAAGTTAGCTATAGTCAACATTTTTAACCGACTTTGAAAAAAGGAGGAGGTTCTCAATTCGTCGGGATCTATGTTCGCCGATTACTCCGTGAGATTTATGATTCGATTTACGTGATTCTTTTTTGTTCGACGCGGAATAGCTTCCAATTGGTCCCCTAAAAAATTGACATAGTTTGGCCCAGTAGTTTTCATTTTACGAACATTTTTTTGTTCCCGTTTCTTGGGACCTATATTTTTTAAGAAACGCGGTACCATTCGTAGTTCTAGTGTCTAGTTATGTATGGGTGGGTAAAAAAAGAATCACGTAAATCGAATCATAAATCTCAGAGTAATCGGTGTACATATGGAACAGAGTGAAAATTATTTCCATGAAAAATGTTCATAAAATGAAAACTACTGGGCCAAACTATGTAAAAATTTTAGGGGACCAATTGGAAGCTATTCCGCGTCGAACAAAAAAAGAATCGCGTAAATCGGATCATAAGTCACGGAGTAATCGGCGAACATACATAAAAAGAAGCAGAAAAAAAAAGATCCCGACGAATTGAGAACCTCCTCCTTTTTTCAAAGTCGGTTAAAAAAGTAACAAATAATAAAAACTTCGTTTAAAAAAACCGACTTCAAAAACTAAAATGTATAAAATAACTTATTTCTAAAGCTATTATTATTAATATATATTATCTAAAACATCTTGAAGTCGGTGCAAAATAAAACATAAAAATTACTATAATATTTTGAAAATTACTAAGCACCGACTTTAAGATGTTTTAGATAATATATATTAATAATAATAGCTTTAGAAATAAGTTATTTTATACATTTTAGTTTTTGAAGTCGGTTTTTTTTAAACGAAGTTTTTTAGTTTTTCTATTGTTAGTGTCGTTTTTTATCTTGTTAGGCCAAAGACGTATAACTTCTAACGCGTGTACATAAGTACACGCACACTTTTTTATTTAAATAAAATTACACAGCCTAGTATTAATCTTTAACTTCCCGCCAACAAATCTGTTAGTATCCTGAAGACAGTTTGAAACTCGGGGCTTACCCTTGAACATCTCTTATCGTTCGTTTTTCTAACTCTTTGAGAGTAAGCCCTTTGGAATACGAGAGAATTTCGCTGACACTGTTTGACATATAGGTTGTTTCAGTCATTCAAACTACATTTAATTGTTTTCAATATTGAAGAAAAATACCTACTAAGAATAACACTTTTCAAGAAAACCCTCAAGAGGGTATTTAATAAAAATAATAATCTGAAGTTACAGTTAAAAATTCATCTGTTTCAAGCTGTCAATGTATGTAACACAAAGCGCCTGTTGATGATATGATTCCTGGTAGTTTAAGGTTTTAACCTATTGTTTTAATGTAATCCTATTGATAAAATGTGGTCGCTAGGCATCAGTTGTTACTGCAGAAGAAGTGCATACAAGGTATCTGATTTTTATTTAATTCGGCTTGAAGGACCAAAAACTATATGTGGCCCGTATTATACGAAATAATGTAGATATATCGGAAATTTATTCGGTTTCAGTATTTTGTGCATTTTTTATTTGTTACCATGTGGCCTAGGTCTAACACGATTCGAGATAGTGAGGAAATTATATAAGAAGAGGACTACGGGTGCGTTTGAATGTTTTGATTTGTTAACCGTTAATTAATGCAATCAAATTTTAACCCAAACAGTAACTATTGCAGAGTCATATTATTAACAGCCGAGTGTTGCTATTCAATAATATAAATAGTCATACGATTCCCTCTTTTTCTGATCAAAAGGTCTGCCTACCTCCCAGACTAGCACCTAATGTATTGTCCCGAAATTGGTATCACTAATATCGATATAACACTGACAAAATTGAATTATTTTGATTGTAATAAATTCAGTATTACAAGGGTTTAAATTTATAGTGATGTCCATTGAAAAGGTTGTTACGGATATCCGAATATTCGCTAAAAGATTCGTATATCTCTCGTCTCTATCATTTTTGTATATATTTCTACATATCACATAAATGTGTTTTGTTGATTATGGAGAGTGTTTAATTGATTAAAATTTAAAGTAATAAACTATTGTTATAAAAATGGTCGTATAATTTAATGAATAGTAATTTTATAAAATATATAGATTAGGTTAACCAAATACTTTAGAAACTAAAAAATCATTCATAAGAACTTAAATATTTGCTTTTTTGCATTAATACCCTGCCCATTAAGATCAATAAAATATATTCGTAACAATTCTTTTAAATATGTACAATACAATCATTGGATTGAAATAAAAACGCACACTTAATGATCTGCGAGATATTATAGTTAATATAAATTAAATAATGTTATTAGAATTACTTGTAGTGGTAAATTACATGAATTTAAAATTTTAATAAATGTTTTCCTATGCTTTCCATACGTCCATGAGTACAGTGAGCTTATGTAAGTCGTGTTGTGTTGACCACGCGGATATCCGCAGATATTTTCGAATATGTATTCGCGCTTGTGATATAAAACGTCACTATTAAGTCATATTGTAAAAAATCTTTTTTGTTTGTTTATAACCAATAATTGTTTTTGTGTATTATTGTGGTTTTGACAAAAGTTAGATTAAATGATGTTTATTTAAAAATGTGTGTTATTGATAAATTTTCTGAATAAAAAATAATGTTGTGCCTGGTTGGTTGGTTGGTTGCCTGGAAGAGATTGCTTTAAGCAATAAGGCCGCCCATTGTACTACTACCTACTAATTTTCAGATATGTTAATGTGTCACTGTTTTAAGTTGGTGTACAATGAAGAGTATTGTTGTTGTTGTTGTTGTTGTGTTTAGTCTCTTTGGATGGTTGCGATGTATGTCTATGGATAGAGGTAGTAAACAAACTTCAAACAAACAAACTTACGCGTTGTTATAGCTGGAGAGCTGTTAGACATATTTGAGTAGGTACTCGAGGTGTCGTGAAAACTTGCACAATATTTCTTATGTCAAATCTAAAATCGATTTATGCAAATTGATTAAAATGCCAGGAGGAAATGGAATAGTTACCTATTTATCATCGTCCCCATTATAATTAAATTGTAACTGATTGTAGTTAAAAGCACTTATTTTGTTTCTTAATTTCAACATTATTTTCTAAATTATAATTTTTATGGCTGTTTACTAATGTAAATTATTGATTAAAAATGAATACTTCGCCAAATAATATATACGAGAGATAAGTAAAGAGTATGATAAGAGCATAGAGTATATTTAATATATGGAGGATAAGAGCTATGAAGGTCAAAGAGGCAAGTGAGGTGTGTAAGAATAAGCCTGAATGGCGCTCTGTTGTTCGTGCCTACCCCGCAAGGGACCTGGCGTGAAGTTATGTATGTATGTAAGTAAAGAGTAATATTTTTTCTGTTGTTAGCAGCTCATCTGAGTAGCGATCTTCATTGCTACGTTTGTATTATCCATAAAGCGTCGCTGTTTAAAGTTAAATTGATTAAAATATTTTTATCTTACTTTGTTTTATTTTTTACCATTTTAAAAGCATATGGAATAATATTACACCTCGTAAAATAAGTTTTTATAAGACATTATACTTATATATACTAGTATACTAGAAATTACAATCGATCAGGAAAAAAATGTTACTAGGCAAAGCTCTCAAAGCCTACATAACTAGATGGCACCACAGGTAACCCTTTTATGGTTTTTTTACTAAAAAATAATTTTCAAAACAAATCAGTAATCATACAAAATTAAAAAAAAAATCCTGCTGGTTATGTTTATATTAGACGAATCAACTAAATTGAATCAAATTTGTTGTATGGCACAGAACTGAAACTTCATGACGCTATCGATAACATTGAACGAGCCAAGTTTAATTGGTTGATTCATCCAAATTGAACATCGAATTAACCATCTAATATCGACTTCTCAGAGTTCAAGTTGACACGGTCAAAACGCCAGATGGCTCAACTATTTACACAAATGAATAATTTTCTTATCAAGGAATAAAATTTAGAATTGATAGTTTGGTCACTTTTATCTCTTTATGATCTTAATAAAAAAAATGTTATACGTAAACGAGGCAGAAGTCGGTTAATGCAAATTATTTGCATTCTGGGAAAAATGTGTTTTTACAAAAATAAACCCAAGCAATAAATAATTTTGCTTGACCCCGACGTGATTTGAACACGCAACCTTCTGATCTGGAGTCAGACGCGCTACCGTTGCGCCACGGAGTCTGCATGTTTCACGTCGAAATTACAGTTCTAATTTTTGGGAAACAGTATGATAGCAATATGGAAGAAAATACTGTGGTTTTATTTGCTTAATTTTTTGGAACCGTAGGGATGTCGGAAAAACTCCTATGGCCGCGAAGAACGAATAAAGACTTAAGTTTTGCTTTCATAGTTATCATTAGTACGAATATTTTGCCACAAAAACTACAATTGATGTCTTGCTGTTCAATTCGAGTTTTAAAGTTCCAATTCAATCAATTAATATAATAAGCTTAGATCATATAAACGTCTAGATCACGCATCAATTGCACAAAAACGGCACCAAAAACCGTGCACCAAATTTGGTGCACACGCTCCTCACGCCGGTCACGCCTGTTAGTGTCGTTTTGCCTACTTTACTGGCTGGAGCTCTCACGAAAAACATCTTTATACCGTCCAGCGCTATTATAATGTGTCGAAACTATTTTAAAAGAGGAAAGGATAAGGATATGATGTTATTTCAACGAAAAACTTACCACCTTTTTCATGATTTCTTAGTAAAAACATGAAATTTAATTTCGATATTTCCAAGGTTATAGATATTATTATTATTTATTCATGACCATAGAATCAAAGTCTTTCAGTCGGAAACATGTTAATTAATAGGTCTTCGTATAGTAGCGCAGTTGTATTGCAGGCTACAACCGACGCCATTCAATGGAGTTCTTGTGAAAACTCGAAAGATCACATCTGACTATACAGTTCACATTTCTCACAAAAACACATAATTTCTACTCAAAAACTATCAATATCCTGCAACTATTGTTCATTTTAGAGTAATTATACACATTTTTAGAAAATAAAACTGCACAGCACAACGTCTCCTTTCAGTTCCCGCCAAAAAAAACCCCAAGGTTATAGTTTTTTATTTATTTATTAATTTATTCATGACCATAGAATCAAAGTCTTTCAGTCGGAAACATGTTAATTAATAAGTCTTCGTATAGTAGCGCAGTTGTATTGCAGGCTACAACCTACGCCATTCAATGGAGTTCTTGTGAAAACTCGAAAGATCACATCTGACTATACAGTTCACATTTCTCACAAAACACATAATTTGTACTCAAAAACTAGCAATATCCTGCAACTATTGTTCGTTTTAGAGTATTTTTACACATTTTTAGAAAATAAAACTGCACAGCGCAACGTCTCCTTTCAGTTCCCGCCAAAAACTCCCCCAAGGTTATAGAATCAGTGTGACCAGATTTTATTTGACGAATCTACTGCTTGTGGAGTTTAAAAACTACTGAATTCTACCAAAAGAGAACAAGAAAATACTAAAAATCTACTAGATTTTTTTGCTGTCGTGTTACAACGTAAAACATGAATGTTTTCTTGATTAAACGATAAAATAATAAAAATAACAAAGAAACCAATGATTTTTTAAATTAAATTTTACAATTTAATTTAAAAAGAACTTTGGTTTCTTTAATTATTTCGATAAAAATATAATTAAAAATTACATTACATTCCACATTTTAACGTAAGTAACTTGCATACCTGAAAAGTATGTTTGCAATTTTTTTGAAAGATGGAGTAACAGTGGTGTAACAGGTGATGCTAGTGAAAGCAAAAATTAAGAAAGGTTTGCTAAAGTCAAAGTAGTTTGGGCGATACATTGATGTTAAAAAAAACGATGTTTCATTTGCATCGCAGGAACAAGCGTCAAAAGTTTATGTAAATGGTGATAAAAAAAACTACGTTTAACAAAACCGACTTCAAAAACTAAAAAGTATAAAATAACTTATTTCTAAAGCTATTATTATTAATATATAATATCTAAAACATCTTGAAGTCGGTTTTTTAAACGAAGTTTTTTTATTTTATTTGTTACTTTTCAGTGTCTAGATATGTATATGTATGGGTAGACCTACGAAAGGTGCAGCGCTCCTTAAAAAATATAGGTCCCAAGAAACGGGAACAAAAAATGTTCGTAAAATGAATACTACTGAGCCAAAGTATGTTAAATTTTTAGGGGACCAAATGGCAACTATTCCGTATTAAACTAAATAAGAATCACGTAAATCGGATCATAAATCTTAGCGTAATCGGTGTACATATGGAACGGAATAGATTTTTTTCATAAAAAATATTCATAAAATGAAAACTACTGGGCCAAACTATGTCAAATTTTTAGGGGACTAATTGGAAGCTATTCCGCGTCGAACAAAAAAGAATCACGTAAATCGGATCATAAATCTCGGAGTAATCGGTGAACATATATAAAAAAAAAGATTCCGACGAATTGAGAACCTCCTCCTTTTTTTGAAGTCAGTTAAAAACATCGTTCATAAACATCGATATATCGTTCATAAACATCGATATTTTTAACATCGATGTTTCACTTTTGAAAACATAGATATCCTAACATCGATGTTTTTTATGAGCGATGTTGCATCCCTAGATATGCCAAAAAAGCACAAGAATAACTGAAATGCGTGAATTCTACTAAAATCTACCAAATAATTTTTACATACTAAATTCTGTTGCCAGTACCTCAAAATCTACCAAATAAGTAGAAATCTACTAAATCTGGTCACGCTGTATAGAATTGACTAATGTTGTCAGGTGAGAAGTGGAACTTATTTTCCAAAATTTGGGGAGTTTGTTACGATTTTTTTGTAAAATACGAATAATTTGAAAAATCTATAGAAAACAGACATGTAATGTTTGTGGGTCCTTCCGGATTTCTTAAACCAGTTTATATTACGTTTTAAATTTTCTACGAATCCAATTGTAGCAATTCATTGAATAAAAGAAATCTGGGAATCGCAAGATGTCCACCACTGGAATCCAAACAAAAGATCGTTTGTGTTTTCCAATTATTTTGAGGAATATATATATTATTTTAGAATATATAATAATAATTTCTATTTATTAGTTTGGGAAATGAACTAATTTACCATGAATCTCGACAATACAAACTTATTTTAATACTGTCATATGTATATACTTGCGGTAATGGAAATAAACATAATATACTTTTTAAAACAGAAAATAAGGGATATTGTAAGTATCATGCAAGCAAATTTTAAATAACCAATTATATATTGTTGCAATAGTGCTTGTTTTTGCTGGATAGATAATTTACAACAAATTATCAAAGAGTAAATTTTTGGTGCTCTTAAAGTTTACTTTAATTAACTTTTACCGTTTAGTTTCTTCTATGCAATTTTAGTTATCGCTAAAGAGGAGAAGTAGTAAGAGAGAGGGAAGGATTTCGAAACTTATTTTTTGTATAGCTTTATTTTATGTTACCTAAAAACATGTAATGAATTTATGGAGATGTGGTGTATTGACATTTTTTTAGTACATTGTCTTATTTAAGAAATTAATTTTGTCCATATTCTGTCACCTGCATCTCCATTAATTCCTAATCAATAATAATTTAATATATTGATATGTTAGAAAACAAATTTTAGTTTATGAAATAATCAAATTGTAAAGTTTGAATAAAAACTTTTGGATATGAATATTTTTATTTAAATAATAGCCCTTTTCAAGTGGTTTAGTTGCTCTTAAGTTGCTGCATTAAACTATTCCGTGTACTTACCCCTTAGTTCCTACTACTGATATAAATTTACATTACATGTAACACACCCAGTATGAACCCATCGAATCATCCCAAGTCCACTATTAGAAATTATTTCATTGATTTTTAGGGTAAAATAATCTTTGGGCCATAACTAGTCGTCTAATAACCATCGTGAACATATTGTGTAACACAAAAAGAATTTGCCATTATGGAATATTTTTTTAGAATCGTTAAATTAGTATTGGTAATTAACAGACTTATAAAGATGTACTAATATCTGTACAGACATTTAATTGCGAATTAAAATTACTACATATACTAAAATGTGTTATGAATTCATTTGTGCATGTATTTTTTTATGATTCGGTCCAAGACACAACTTTAGTTGCTAATTTTATAGATTTTTATTCTTTAATTATAGAAGAAAAACTGAAACCTCTGAGTAATATTAACTTATAACACAAAGAGGGATTAAATCATTACGATCATTTAAACTTTTCACTTACATAAAAATATTTAATTATATAATAAAAAAATATGAGATAATTTTTTTATAGCTGATATCCCGAAATCACGCACACATTGATAGTTTTTCTAGAGTGAATATAGCATCGCTTCGCGTTTTTGATGCCGTTTTTGGCGATGTTCTTTGTTCGCAATGCTCTCTCTAGACATGTTATACCCTCAATGATAATAAGTTACTCGTAAGATACATACACTTCAACACAAATTAATTAATGTCACACACAAGAATTAAAATAATAAGCGTGTAAAATTTTAAAAATTAAATCTAGAAATAAAGCTTTAAGAAAGGGTACGGAACTAGAGTCCGTAGAGTAGTAAAAAAAAAAGTGCCAATTCCAAGCAAAAATATCATACTTCGATATTTGTTTGCGTCACATCTGTTTACTTGCGGATTATGTGAAACGTTCAGGAAGTATTAAAATATCTCCTACGTTGTAAAATTCAGCTCCAAGTAATGAAATATATGCGTCAATAGGAATTGTAGTACATTTATCACCTTTTAGTCCAGTGTTGTAGTTTTTATTGTTTGAAGCAGGCAAACAGACAGATGATGACACACCTGATGTAAAGATGTAACCATCTCTTATGGACGTTAGCAGCACCAAAAGCAATGCCAACGCTTTACCAGTCTCTACTATGGGATAATAGAGATTACATAGGAAGGATCAGACAAGTGATACGACGTAAACTGGGTCATTGGAACATTAACTCACCGAACGAAACGCTAGTAGCTCAAGCTCTCATTTGATGCCTATACTCTGTGAGAGCGTAGTATCACATCGAACGAGCCGGCTCTGAGAGCTACTCTACTACGTCAAATGTGTTTTAATTTCATAGATTAGCACCCACGACACAGAATTTACGTACATAACGGTCTGTGGTTGAGCGGACGTCTTAGCCCCCTGCGCTCGCTGGACCGCAGAGGCTCCGGGTTTGATTCCTGGCACGGTACATTCCGTAAACGTACTTTCTGTTTTTTGCTGTAGCCTGGGATCGGCCCCAGGGTGGTTCGTTGTATATTAACCATAACACAAGCGTAACTTGCCTAGCTTGGGGATACAATGTGTGTGTAAATGAACCGATTTTTAAGAAAGAAATTTTATTACTCATGTTTTCTATAGGGGTAGGTGGATACAATGCATTTTCACTGGCTGCGATCCTATCGTACACCGTTCACCACCCGTGTTTTGTGAAATAATATGACCCGTCAAAGTGTAGTAACTAGCTTATAAGAACCTTGCCGCGGGCGCTTATTTTTGCTGCTTTTGCTTATTATTGCTTAGTTTGCGCCCTCAACTTACTTTGTGAGTAGGAAAAACAGTTATCTACTAAGCGGCGACTGCGAGATAATCCAGTTTTACAAATTTAAATAAGATTTTATATATGTAATAATATTAAGTAATTTTAGTTTAAAAAACGATATCTAAAATCTGCCAACCCTCAGTGGACAGGCAGGGGCGTGTGACTAGCGTTTCCGGACGAATATGTTATTTTAACTAATATAATGCGTGCTGATGGAGTTATACAAAGAAAACATGATTAACAATTTAAATTGTCTTTAATTTCATTGAATATAAATATTTCGTATATTTCCAACACCTTATTTTACTAATCTTATGTATAAAATAAATAGAATACATTTAATACACTAATTCTTAACATTTGACATTCATATTAACTATAAGTAGTACAGACAAACAACTTAAAAATTTCACAACAAAAAATAATAATATACGATAGTTGATGAAGAGAAGATTAGATGGGAGCGCGAAGAGTTACAGCATATAATACGAGTAAGTATGGTTCACAAAGATTTTATTGCCAAGTTGACATTAGCAAATGTTACCAGACATTAAATTCAAAAACGTCTAGGTGATTTAAGCCAACCAGGAGCGCTTTTCATAAGATCTTTAAAGTATACTACATACCTACAGGTAGTTCCAACTTGAATGAACACTGATTAATTGGGACTAATTACCTAAAGTTGGCGAGACGATTATGACATAGGAGGGTAAACACAACCAAAATATAAATGTATTATATTCTAGAAGTCCAGAAATGAAAAACCAATTAAATATTGGTACTTTTAACCACTCTCATATAACATAAATTCTCTAACTTTAGGCAATTTAGTTATGCGTTTTCCAATAATTGCTTAAAACTATTTTAGAGCAAATATTTGGCACTAAATAGCGATTTTTGTAAATAATTCTAGCTGTACTAAATTGATAGACTTATAAGCTATTAACAAACAAAGTGCAAAACCAATAGGTATAGTTGAATTATTAATTCCTGAAGTCCCCATTATGCATTATGTGAAAAGGGGATGCAATTGGATCGAAGAGGGAGTATTATAAAGATGGCATAAGTAAGTAAAATAATTCCGTTGTTATTAGTGCAAAATATGCCTTATATAAGTAGTAGCTGCGCCCCGCGGGCTCACCCGCGTGAGAATAGAAAATCGTTATGTTTTGGATAATTCACACTATATAAATTATGGCCTATGTGTTATTCTGATGTTTAAGCTATATTATTGTAAAGTAACATCAAAATCCATTCAGTAGTTTTTGCGTGAAAGAGTAACAACATAACAAACATAAATACATCCATATATTTTTACAAACTTTCGAGTTTATAATATTTATAGAGATATAAATATATTGTATCGGGCTCTACATATAAAAACATGGGACGACTTCACTCGGACCGAACGTCGAGTGCAAACGGATAGGACCGCCAGTCGCTATCCGAGCGCACTCGGATGGCGTCAACGCGGCATCAATAACATAACTAAAACAATACAATCGAATCTCAGACAAGCAAAATCGGTAGACAGAGTCCCAAACTTTCAGAGTAAAGCCGACGAGAAGAGTAAAGAGAAAGTCCACCGACCTGCAGTGCCTTACAAGGATCTAGTATTAAATAATCAAGTTAGTACAGGTAAAGGCGGAATAGTTTCCACTAGATATATTAATCATGCCCACTAGGCGTGTGTAACTCTCTTTACTGAACCGACTCACTGATCCAAAACATTTAGGTGTTCCAAAAGATTGGAACATCAATAATGTTTCAAATGCATCATTTGGATCCTGAACATCGCGATCTCTCCGACTCTCTGTACAGCGCGATCATGTCGCTTACGTGTGAGAGAGACCGACCAGAGCATAATGAATCACAGAGCAACAAGCGCAGCAAGAGAGCAGGAAAACAATAAAATATAAGCAAATGAGAATGAGATAACAAATGAGAAAATACGCCAGCAAGCCTAAGCGTCTGGCCGCCAGTCCTAAGCCTGGATAAAGTATGAAGGGAAATCGGTTTATTAATGATCTCACAATTTGTAATTTTTTAAAATATTACTATGAATATTCATCTTTGTTTCAACCTTAACACCGTCTAGCCTCAATATGCCTGCGACACGACATATATATATCTGTATTTTTATCTTTGACAAGTTTGACACGATATTTCAAATGAAACCGCAGCCCGTTTCTCAGCCTCAGTCCGCGGCGTACCATAGCAAGACAACCATGATTTTATATCTTTGACTCAATGTTCCAAATGAAACATATCAGTGATCCGGAACATTTTACTGTTCCAGATACAAATGTTCCAATCGCAAAAATGTGACATTGCTCCCACGCCTAATACTCACACAGATGCAACCAGGTGTATACTAAATAACACTATGCAGACATTTAAAAAAATACTTAAATTCAAGTCTCTCCGTCTATACCTTTATTCGTTCGTCTGAGAATCCAATCTATTATTTATCGATTCCTACCGGTATAACCTATTAATGGAACACTTAATATTAACTCACTTCTCAAAGATTCTTTAATATATAAAAATACTTTAATAAAATACTTTTGGAGTGTCTTCACAATTATAAATAATTGAAACATTTGTGGAAATTGTACTGCTTAAATTCGATTTACACCACACAGTAAGTAGTACTTACAAAAATATAATTAATTTTATACTGGAACACTTATAATACTATTTATACAATACAATGATTAGTATTTCTGTAAGACATACACCCAAACACGCACACATACATACAAATAATCTAAAATACATTCAGATTTTTTTTTTTTTTTTTTTAGCCTTTCTTTTTGCTGTGTAACTGGGCATAATGTAGACAAGGCATAGGATTCATCATTGTATAAATATATTTAATTTCTTTAAATTAATCACACTGTCTTACTTTAAACTTATACTGAACTACTGTAATGGGGGATATACCTAACTACATAAACAGATTTCGGTATTTGTAGTGACCTGCCTCCTTTGTCGTGGCAAAGTGACCACGCCGTGGCCAAGTTCACCCTGCAAACATAAGAATATGAATTGTGTCAAAACCTACGTTTTCTTATTATCAAAACACTGGCGACTTTAAGAAAAGCTTATATATTCCATTGCCTTTAACTATTTTTTATTCCTTCTACTATACAAATTGCATCTGGCTCAGCAAAATCTATTATTTTTCTTCTAAATTAGTACAGCTTTATAAACTGCGACTCTGCGTGGGACTCAAATCCCGCAACTTGGTAAATTAGATCATCACAATATCAGATCCTAAACTTTTCACTGCAACACTCAGAGCGTGCCTACATTTTAATAGCATAGACAGTACACCTGCCACACTTGTCAGTGTTATAATGTGCAGGTTTTATCAATGTTTTTATCCATCAGCATATGGTAATTGTAACAATATACATATTTGTTAATACAATTGTTAACAGTGCACCATATCCAACAAGGAATTACCATTCGGCGTTATCAATACCGGTAAAAAATAAATATCGTTATAAATCTTACCGTTATTTTATAGACTATTTTACCAATAAAAATACATAAACGTTAATACTTAATTTATCGGTAATTTTTCCGTTATAACGTTATAAAATGTCCGCTAGCCGCTCACGTGAATTCTACCAAATTCTGCTAGATGCTTTAAAAATAATTACAAAAGGAATGCTAACTCTTTTCTTGTATGCTTTGTAGGTAGGATAGGAAGGGCCAAAAACTATTTCTTTTCCCAGTTTTATGTGAAGAAAATATAATAGTTTTAAGAGGCCTGTCCAAACGAAGAACGGCAACGTCGCTTGAAATAACGTAAAAACTACCGATAAGTATAACGTTAAACATACGATTTTTAACGTTATATTATAGTTAAAATTACCTAAATAATGGTAAAAAATTATACCGCTATGACGGTTGGTACCTTTTTCGAAAATATCGGTAATTACCAATATTTTTAAAGGTAATTGATAAAGTTTTTAAGCCCTGCATACCACACTGTGAATGTTTTAAAACTTTCACAATTTTCCCTATTTGTTTTACAAAAGTTTGAATTTATTGACCAACAGAAGTTTGAAGTGAAATTTTTACCACAGAATAACAAGCCCTGGGTTCAGCAGTGGGACATTTTTTGCCTGATTAACTGTTCTTATGGATGAACAAAAATATAGCTTACCGCTACACTGATGACTCTTAATGGTTGTTTTGAATGCAATTTATGTGCTAGAGTCATGAATATTGCCTCCACAGTGTTGCACTCTGAATCCAGTAAGGCTGATGTCTCAAATAACTGTAAATAAAAATGATAAAGATTAATTGACACTAATTAACCATTTAAAGCTGATTTTTTGGTTTGATGGTTCACTGTATTGCAATAAAGTTTTGAATGAAAGAAAATGGTTTATTTGTCTGTTGTTGTTTCTTCTAATATCATGAAAATTATTATATTTTATTTTCATTAATTCATTAACAAAAAAACATTTGTGTCTGAAATACGTAGTCATAATTACCATTATAAAAAAAAACTAATTTACAATAAACATTATTAATTTTACAAATATGTCGATAGGAAGGCATTTTTATTTAATCATTTTATTATTTAAGCACAAAAATATACGATACATGTATTTCTTTCAAGACCACTGGATATAGAAAAGGCCTTTTTGGAGAGCTTGGGTGGGGGGCCATGTAAAGGCTAACACGTAGAGGCTCCTTGACAATGTTAATGTAAATGTGGCGTAACACTGACCGGCGATTATCCCTGTCTACACCATACAAAATGCACCTAAGGACAAGCCCGGTCAGTGTAGGACTATTGTAGAAAATGAGAATAAAATGTGGGCTATTGGAATGTACTACTAGTGGAACTAGGATTCTGGGTCTATGTGGAGTATGGCGTCTGCCAGTCGCAATCTTCAGGGAATATGGAAATAATGGGCAGACGGTGACTCTCCCTACATGAGCCCTAAAAAAATGCCGTACGAAATTGGCGAGGGGCAACAAGGCTGTGATTATCATTGAGAGGTTACTAAAAATGATCTGGACAAAACCTTGCCTAAACTTCTTACTAAGACATGAATTCATATAAAAGATGTCACAAAATCTTGCGTCGCCCTGTACTTTGTCACACTTCCACATTTCATCAGGGCAAGGTCGTTACCACTTTCCATCAGTTGAGACATCTTTCTGTTTGCCTACTTTTGACAATAAATTGTAGACCACAATTACAGCAGTATACTTACAGGCATTCCATACTTATCAGCTAGTCTTTGAGCATATGTGGTGGCAAGCCGTGACTCTGGTGTGCCACAGTCACATTTATTGCCCACCAAAACTCTAGGGGCTCCCATCAAACCATGTGACTCGACTTCTTGCATCCAACTTGCTATTGACTGAAATTGGCATTGACAAACACAGTTTAAAATTTGATTATAATTTTATTTTTCAGTAGCCTTGATCACATTCACGAGACCATAATATTTGCCAAGTAGGTGAAGAGCAATAGTATCATATACACTAGACCAGAAGGCATTTAAGTGTATCAAATAGTCGGCATAGACAAGATTACAAATTAAGACACTCTCGAGTTACGGGACTCAAATTAAAATGCTGTTGGAATTACTATAGAATTTATTAGAACTATACAAACACGTATAACACAGGTACAAATATAACTGGACGCAACCAATACAAATGTGATGCACGATTCAATAACACGCGTAAAGTCCATTGCTATATAACTTATTGAATGAACACACATCTTGTTTCGCTGGTGCCTATCGCTAGACTGCCTCATCTCTCAGTTCGGGGCATTGTTTTATACTGCACCAATACAATATGTCTCGACACAATACTCAACTGCATAACAATTATTTCCAAGAATCACACCTGGCTAATGCCTACCATAAAGGATTACAATACGCAATACACTGTTTTTCTAATTACACACTTCTTGTTGTTACTTCTTGTTACTACTTCATCCAGACTGTTTATAAAAAAATTCCAGACAGCTATAATACTTCCAGTTGTGATTCACTTTGATGGTATGTACAATGTTTTTACAAGTATGAAAAAAAGATCCTTTCAGAAATAAGTCCACTCTTCATACATAAAAATCTATCAAATTTTTATAGCTGTTTGTTCATCTATCTGGTCTAAAGTATGTCGCCATAACAACCTTGAGTTGTGTTCTGGCATTAGTGACCAAGTTCCATTTTCCGTAAGAGAGCAGCAGTGCATTTGTAGCACCTTTGGTGTTGCAAATGTCCATAGGCGATGGTAACCGCTTTCCATCAAGTGGGCCGCCTGCCTTTCTACTGAACTTCTGAATCTGAAATAAATCTTTTCATTTTCTTTAATGATTTCATATTCTATTCTTAGGTCTGGTAGCTTAACATTTGAGAGAGACTTACATGGAATGTTTCTGGTTTTGTAACATCATAAACAATTACAACAGCATGTACATTCCTATAGTAGTGCTGCACCATTGATTTGCGAAACCTCTCTTGTCCAGCAGTGTCCCAAAGCTGAAGCTAATAATTTGTTAATATAAGTATTGTATTATTATTAGTGGCTTAATGGTTACAGCTCGTACATCTAATTCCAATTATATGAGTTTAAATCCTGGCCAGAAAGTATACAATGCTTAAGGAGTTTCTCTGCATTAATGTGGCATATTGTGTGCATGTGATTTCCTTACAACTACTACATATAGAAAATTTTTTTTACAACTATGTGTGCCTTTAAGTTCTAAAGTGGGTAAACTTTCAAATTTTGTACCCTGAATCGGGGGTGGGTTGTTGAGGGGGAAGGGGGCTGTACGGGAGTCACCCTCCACCATTTCTGGTTGCCAGAGTTGCAGTTTTTTTATTTTATTGGAGGTGCATATGTCTAGTTATCACAGTGGACAATGAAGTACTGGCTAGCACAACACAAGAGCACACATATTAACAGTTGCTCTGTCTCGCTCACACATCATCCATCCCGCTCACACATTGTGCTATATATTGTATTAGCTGTACAACTTGTTGATACTACTAGTAGTAATAGTACTTAAGGTAACCATTTCCAAAATAAATTAGTTCACTTCTATTCACATTAGCACTCAACAGTGAAATCTACTATCTGCCATTTGAAGTATGATTTATCCTCTACTTCTCGCTGCCACAATTTAAAAAAAACAAAGGAACCTGGGGGAATTGGTAAAATTACATAGTAACTCAAATTGATAAGGTAGAATTAAGGGTTGGGGAGGATACACCATATATAATATGTTTATATAGATTTTTAAATGAAAAAAAATTGAGGGATCTTGGCTATTTGGTGCTTTCAAAATTAGTCAACTTGATAGGACAGAGGAGTAAAGCGAGTCACCCCCCCTCCCCCTATTATTTCCTGTTGGCGGAGCCACTTACTTTTTAAATTAAAAAGGTGAGTATTTTTGTGGTAATTTGGAACTAATTATATAATAAGTCTCCTTAATACAAAGTGTACCCCATAAGTAGCCAAGACATCTCTATTGTTTCACATTAAAAATGCATCTACCTCATCAGCCAGTATTATAAAAATTACCATATACATTGTTACAACAACAAAATATTCCAAAATGTAAGTAATTTTTGTTTTACTTGGCACCAACTTCAAGATGTAGAAATGTTTATTTTTTGCTTTTAATCTTGTAGTTGGGTGTGGTTTACATATATGTCCCCGGAATCATAAGTAATGAGGGGGAAGGGGGGAGGGGGAGGGAGGAAAACTTACCCCTTCTGCAACTCCCATGTGGCGGAAATGTATAGTTCCTGAGTTATTAATGTTTTTGTCAATCTAACCTCACTTCTGTTTTTCACTAATATATAAAATAAATAGTGAATGGTTACAGTCGGTTCTGGCACTCGCCGGCCGCTGCCGCGGCACGCTCGGCTCGTGCGCTTTGGTCTACACAAAACCTAACCTAACCAACTGTTTAAAACTCCACATATTTAAATTTTCGGATACATACAGTCTCCTATTTCGATAAATCCCGTAAAAAAACGTCTCGGCGACAAAATTACCAGATCATTGTTGTGAATTTCAAACTTCGATAATTAATTGAATATGTATTTTTTCCACTCAAAACCAATTTCAGTTGTTATAAATAAGTCTTAAATATATTCCTAAACACATTAACCATTAAAATCATCCAGGAAATCATCCGGGGACATATATGTAAACCCAACCCGTTAGATTTAAAACCAGTGCCAGTGCCAGAACAGACTGATCACTATTGTCACAATATAGTGAAACAAAAGAACTAACAAAATATAATCTAAAGAACTACATCTCTCCTGGAGATGGGGGAGTTGCAGAAGGGAGTACTCCTTCCCCCTTCCACCCTCCGCCCCCTACTATTTAAAATTCAGTGACCACTAAGGTAGAGTTTAACCAAAGCCAGCAAGACTTGTGATACTTACATGACTATTCACTAAGGTAATTTATAATTTTTGGTATGACTAGCGACAATACTACCTTGATATCCTCATTGCATATTTTAATGTTCCTTTCCCTGAAGTCTACACCGATAGTAGCTTCGGATTTATCTAAAAACTGACCCTCACAAAATCTATAAGTGAGACATGTTTTTCCAACACCAGAATCACCCAACACTATTATTTTAAATACTTTCTTCTGTTGCAAGCCGGGAATATCATGTTTTGTTGATTCAGACATACTTTTGTACCACCAATTAAGTTTATTTGAAGCAACAACAAAACATCAATAGGTATTTAGGTAGTAGTGTTTTTATTACCAGTATATATAAGTACTCTGTGGTTTTTATTCAGTGTTGCCAGATGACCATGTCCATGAACCCCAAATTTTGGTCAAAAACCCCAAATATAAGCTTTTTGAGAAAAATCCCCAAAACAGTTTTTACTTATTTTAATGGACAAATAAAAAAGCAAAACTACCGTCGTAGCGAAAACGTCACTAATGACGTCATCATTTTAGCTCACCAGGGGGGGAGGGTAACAACGACCCGTGTCAATAGGTGGGTTAAATAACCGTTCCACTTGACTGTACGATTGTGACGCCAGCAAATAAGTGGAATGGGAAAAACCGCAGTTGTGAACGTAGTCGTTGTGAGTCTAACGGAAAGTAGCCTATAAGATACGACGCATACGAGTAGAAACGGCTTAATAAATAACATTAATAATCAAATGAACGAACGAAGGAATTGAATTATTAAAATGAACTATTGAATTGAAGTATGATTCACTAGTAGAGTATAATTCTAAGATAAAGTAATAATACCGTATTATAACTTAGATATAATAATTGTAGTGATGAGAATTGTGTTTGTAGATGAATTATTAATACTTAAAATATCGCCAAAAATTTCTCACAACAAAATTTTTCCCCCCGAATGTTCCCCAAAGAATCTTACCCCAAATCTCCCCCGACATCAAAATACCCAAATTTTCAGGGCATCCCCCCATCTGGTAACACTGTTTTTATTACTCTGTTGTTGTTGTTTATTTATTCGCCATAAAGGCAGGCAAAGGAATCTTAGTCCATACAGCCACGTCTGATGTATAAATCTTTGTATAGTAGCGCAGTTGTATTGCAGGCTACAACCGACGCCATTCAACGGAGTTCTTGTGAAAACTCGAAAGGTCACATCTGACTATACAGTTCACATTTCTTACAAAAACACATAATCACTACTCAAAAACTATCAATATCCTACAACTATTGTTCATTTTAGAGTATTTTTACACATTTCTAGAAAATAAAACTGCACAGCACAACGTCTCCTTTCAGTTCACGCCAAAAACTCCTTTATTACTCTGTTTTAGACTTTTAATTGTTGTTGTTTTTCAAATTTGCCACAAAGGCAGGCAAAGGACTTAGTCCATACAGACTTGTCAGTTGTATAAATTAGACTTTTAGGTTAAAAAAATCTGCCTTTATGTCAAACTCTTTATTTAATATTTATGTCTTGGCAGCTAGACCTGTAAGTCAGAAAGTAAAATCTCAAACTGTCACAAAGTTTAGCGTTGTGAAATGATGTACTCGATAATATAGGTACTTCTAATGCACAGAGTACATTGAATATATGGAGATTGTAATGTTTCATTTATTTGGTACCGACAATACCGATATGTTTTGGCCTCACCGGGCACCGGCGTGACGATTTATTACACATCAGTCCCCTGTAAATAGGGCAAGGATCGAAATCTACAGAAAGAGTGTCAATATTCGAATTCATTATAACATGGGAAATTAAATAAATAAAACATGTGTGTCTCGGGACGCCAAACGGAAGTCATAACTTGCGTGAGAGAAAGGGAAGTCAGGCAGACTAGCGCCGTAACGCGTTACGTAACGAAGAGGTTTACCCTCCCATAAAAAGTTATCACTTCAAAAAGTAACATTCCAAAATTTTATACATACATACATATCATCACGCCCCATTCCCATGGGGGTAGGCAGAGACTATAGATCTCCACTTGCGAAGATTCTGACAAACAACTTTCACTTCATCTACTTGCAATAACCTGTTGATAGATGCCCATTTATTTGATAATTGCTTTTTACCTGATTTCGTTTTGACACTTTATAAAACTGTTGATATTATGTTCTAAAAAACTATATAATAAGTTGGCAGATACACATGGTAATTTTACTAGATGAATTTATCCCAGACACCACATTGAAACATATATAGAAAGTTCGTTTACGAGAACTTTAGAGTAGTGATAAAGATAAAAAGTTAGAAGAGGAAAATGAGAATTACAAAAAGGCCATATAATAAAGAGACTCAACACCAAAATTATAGACATGAAAATACTAGACAAATCTATACAGATTAGGTATAAAAACTTTACAAACCTCTAGAAGGTCAAATTTTAAACAGGATTAAAATAAACTTCCTTTGTAAAAAAAAATTATAATTTAGGTATCGAGAAACCTACGAAACACCATCACTAAAGATATTCACATAACTTGAATAAATGAAAATGTATATGTCTTGTTCGATAAGACGAAAGGTTGCTAAGGTTTTCCTTATAAGATTAAAAAGACAAAACATAGTACCGTATACCGTTTATATTCGAATTGTTATTTTAATTTTATCTAACTATACCACATCAGTGTTGACAGTTTAAAAAATACTTTTCTACATATAAGAAATTTATTTAAATTTTATGAGGGTTATAACTAAAATTGAGTCAGAATATAATATGATAGGAACAGAAACATTTTTGACTACAATTTACTGATATCTTTATTACCAAAATTCTGCTTAATTTAAAACGTTGCTCTATTGCGACATCACTAAAATTTACTAATTCACTAGTTCCGGGATGCATATGGCAGCACTTAATAGTAGAATTTAATATGGTAATTTTTTTTACAAATGTCGGATTCGGATGAGCGAAAGGTCGTACGACCGTGATAAATTAATGCGAGTTAAATTGAAAAATACACGGAATCCGTAGTTTAATATTAATTTCGTATAATTGATATCTCGACATTAGCGCTCGACGTTTATATGCAGTGGAAACTAATATATTACAAGTAGTGTATAACCTCTGTGCCCGTTTAATCTATAATCTTCCTTCAAATTCTTAAAGCAGCGATAAATGAAAGTGTTGTTTATAACGTTCCGTACTGGATTGTGTGGTGTGTGTTTCGATGAATAGTGAATTAAGAATATTTGGGACTCGGTGATTGCCATCGAATATGTAAAAGCCAATGCTTTTGTGTGTAAGATGTGTTTAAATATCGTTAATTCGATTACTGTGTGTTTTTGTGGAGTTTGGTATCGGATGTTGCGGTAGGATTGCCATGTCCAGGCTTGTCGACTATTTCGTTATAGTGGGATTTGACCACGAAAAAGAAAGTAAGTATATCTTTTATAGATACTTTATTTTTCTCAAATTGAGTGAGTTTATGGCGCCAAATCTTAAAACATACTAAGGCTCTACATATGAAACTGGATTGTTATTGTGTATAAGTTATCAAGATTTTGTACAAGGGAGGGGTATTTCTCCCGTCTGCAACCCCTATGTCTAGGAAACATGTAGTAATTGAGATATAACTTATTTTCGTTTCTTTGTTTCGTTATATTGCATCGGTGGTAGCCAGTCTGTTCTGGCACTCGTCGGCCGCTGTTGCGACACGCTTTTTTCGCTTGTTCGGCCCATGCGCTTTGGTTTAAAGTCTAACCTAACCTTAGTCATCATTCTAGTCACTGGTCGCAACTTTTGACGAAAGTCCATAAGCCAAGCGAATGTGCCATGGCAGCAGTCAGTGAGTGTCACAATGGCTTTGTAACCATCATCCCAATGTATAAGCAAAAAACTGTATTTTCTTATTTTAAAATCAATAAAGTAATTCAAAACTTATTACCTAAACTCATATATATATATATATATATATATATATAAAGCCTAAATGTATTCCTAAACACAAATCACACTTGTTGTTAACAAAAGTGAAATAACCTTGTTCATCTAACATTTTTGTTTTTACTATTATTTCTTAAAACTTCTTGGTGGACCCTAATAACTTTTTTCTTAACCCAAAAAATAGGTGTAGTGCTTATATATAAGTGTTATGTATACCCCTAAACTGGAATTACCCTCAATCTCCGGACACTCTGAGTAAAGGCACAGTCCATACTTAAAAATGTATATTATTGATATATTGAGTAGAATAAATCACTATATAGGAAACTTAGTCCATACAACCAATTCTGATGTGAGGGGTGTAGTTTCAAAACCCACTAAAATCATCCATCCACCTATTCGAAAATTCAGAAATGGGCCATTGGGAGTATCACCATATGACATCAATTGAGCCAGACCTAAGAGCTGTTATCAAGATAACACCAGCATGGCTCTACTACATACAGCATGATACCTAAAGTAATATTTAAATGCCAGAAAACCTTGGCCCCTGCCAGTGAGTCTATCAACTACAATTGGGCTTAAGGCTCCTGATGTTTACAATGTTTATTGTTTTGCTAAAAACAAATTGAGCTAAGCTATAGAGAACTGGCCTCTATATATTAATCTATGTTTTTCCTTTGCTGGTCCCAGGCCTCAAAACCATGTTCATGCCTTCCAGAAAGTGCTCATAAGATATTCATATGCTGCATGATGCAGGCTTATTGAGCTCATACTCAAGCATAACTAGACTAGCAAAGATAGGTAGACTAGGAGATATTCTACTCTACAATTCTAGTACATATGTCACATACATTTTAAACAAGGTTATTAAAAGGTATGGTGAATTAGATTAGACATTAAACCTGTCCTTTTGTATGGCAGTGAAGCGTGGTCTGTACTTGAGCGACATAAGCAAGAATGCTCCGATGGATGTGTGGAGTGATGCGGAAAGACCGGGTCAGAAACTCCCACATCCGCAGCAGTCTTCATGGCCGTGACATAGCAGACAAACTGCAAGTGTGTCGCTTACGCTGGTAAGGCCACGTTTGACGTAGACCGGCTAATTATTTGGGGAACAAATGTCAAGCCATGCTGCCTCCGCCAGGTCTCGGTCGAAGGGGAAGGCCCAAGAAATGTTAGCTTGACATTGTGAAGGATGACATGCGTACTAATGGTCTCAAAATGGGGGGTGCTGAAGATCGCGCGAAGTGAAGTAAGAAAACGGACCCTGGACGTCAGAATGAACTCTCCGAATGCAACCAGGATTGAACACTCGGATGATGATGATGATTGGTATGGTGAAGTGCTTGCCATATGTCTCGGTATCTCAAGGCATTTGACAGGGTCTGGCATGACAGCCTCGTTGGCAAGCTTCCGGCATACGGCCTGCCTGCTGGTTTGTGTACTTGAATATCAGACTTCCCGAGGGAAAGGTCATTTCAAGAGACAGTTGTTGAAGTTTGTTCCTCTAATCATTTGATGATTAGTGCCAGTGTCCCTCAGGGGTATGTGTAACGCTTTTTGTGCTAGCTATAAATGATCTGCTCCATAAGCCCCCGGTATCTTTGGGTATGCAGATGATAGCACAGCTGTAGGGAGGAACATGTCTGATGCATGAGCTAGTAAGGTTGAAATCCAGTCTTTGAGGACTGACAAATTCAACATTGCTAAGAGCAAAGCATTTTACAGGAAAAAAGTCCCCTTCAATTAAACCCTACTATATGGGTGTGTCCATTCTGTTAACTGACTAACTTCAACTTAATTGTATTTCTTTAACATCCACTTTCAACTTCAGTTCCTATATTGAAGGTGTAGCTCAGCTGGGTGTAAAAAAGCTTTTGCGGTTGAGATAATACTTCACTGCAGAACAGTTGCTTAATATTTACTGTGCGCAGGTAAGATCTTGCATGGAGTACTGTTCTCGCTTTTGGGACAGCTCAGCTAAATACCAGCTTGAATGTTGAAGTCAATTGAGAGAAGAGACAAGAAGTTGATTGGTAGCGACCAGCTTGTCAATACAAGGCTTCAAAGCCTAGAGCATCGACGCCGGGTCGCTAGTCTATCGGTATTCTACAGGATTCATTTCGCAGAGTGTATGGTTGAACTGTTGGACCTAATTCCCCCTACGCCATTCCATCTGCGGACGACAAGGCGCTCTGGTCTACGCCATCATTTCACAGTGGATACACTGCCAGTGCGAACGAAACATTTTGCCTCCATGTTCCTTCTGCGTATGACAGAACTGTAAAATGCGCTACCAGAGCCTGTGTTGCCCGAAAAGTACAATCCGGAAGTCTTCAAGTCTCATGTGAATAGGTATTTTCTAGGTAAGCGTGCTCCATCTTAGATTGCAGGGTATGGTTTACATAAATGTCCCCGTAATCATAAGTAATGAGCGGGGGAGGGGGGGGGGAAGGGAAAATTTACCCCTTCTGCAACTCCTATGTGGCGGAAATGTATAGTTCCTGAGTTATTAATGTTTTGTCAATCTAACCTCACTTTTGTTTTTCACTAATATTTCACTTATATATAAGATAAATAGTGAATGGTTACAGTCGGTTCTTTGGTCTACACAAAACCTAACCTAACCGACTGTTTAAAACTCCACATATTTAAATTTTCGGATACATACAGTCTCCTATTTAAATAAATCCCGTAAAAAAACGTCTCGGCGACAAAATTACCAGATCATTGTCGTGAATTTCAAACTTCGATAATTAATTGAATATGTATTTTTTCCACTCAAAACGAATTTCAGTTGTTATAAATAAGTCTTAAATATATTCCTAAACACATTAACCATTAAAATCATCCCGGAAATCATCCGGGGATATATATGTAAACCCAACCCAGATTGCATCGTCATCTAATATTAGGCGTGATCGTGGTCTTACGCCAACCTACTCATCATAAAAAAAAAGAATAATATCGAGAACTTAAGAGCTATTGTTGTTTTATTGCAAAGTTGGCAAACAAGCAGACGGTCCATCTAATGGAGAGCAGTTACCACCACCTATAGATATTTTTAACACCAGACGTGAAGTCAACGTATTGCCAGCCTGTAAGGAATGGAATAGGGCATTGGGATAGGGGAAGAGGAAAATGGGTCATCGGAATCTTACTTATCGTACGAAACATGATTAGCTAGACAAATCTTACGCCGATATTCTCTGAGAGTGTGGTATCACACCATTTGAGCTGGCCGTAAGAGCTATAATCAAGGTAATGATATCAGCTTGACTATCACGCATAGGTACGCAAATATCTTGTTGTTTTTAATTGATATTTACTACAAAATGTTATAACCGGATAAAAAATAACAGTCTATAATTTAACTGAAACTCTGAAAAGGTACCCCCATGTCCAAATTAAGGACCCTAACTGTACGCAATGAGTCATCCAGTTCATTGACTCGTTTGGTGCGCAGGGTCGCGTTATCTACTCCCGCGTTTAGTAGTCAATACATATCTCCGAATGCGGTAGGCATTGTGATAGGTATATTAATTAGGGCCTCGTGTGCTCATATTATTACGTTCAATTTGTGAATACGATACGACTTAGGAGTAATCGAGATCGGGTTTCCTTGTCAGTTTCCATAGTAGCAGGCAGAGACAAAGGACCACAACTTGCTATGAGCCTGGAGTATTGCTCTTAGCTACTTTGTACTCGCTTCGCAGTAGTTGTTACCCCTTCTGTTATAGACGTCAATAGGCGGTATATTAAATTCCTTTGGAAATTCATGCACATAAACATATAAGCACGAATTTCATCTCTTACTAGTTTGATTCCATGGATAAGGAGAAAAATGAGTAAATAAGTGTCTTTGAAAGTTGCACCCGTGAGTGAAAAACTGAGAGGAAGAAGATTAAGGTAATATGGACTTGTTATGAGGAGGGATGAAAGTCACGTGACAAAAGGTATGTTTAACTGCAAGATTGATGGGTAAAGATAGAGGTAGATCAAAAAAGAGACTGATGGATTATGTCAAGGATGATATGATGATGTGCAGTGTGACAGGGGATGTATGTCAGAATAGATTAGGTGAAAGAAAAGAGACTAGTTCTATTCTATTTATCTGTACTAATGAATTTGATGTCTTATTAAAAATAGCTGACCTGTACCCACTTCGCTTTATGTCGTAAAAAAAATATATTATTTACAATCAAATATAGCATATGTCACTCAGGAATAATGTAGCTTTCTAGTGTCGAAACATTTTTTCTAAATACTTTCAGTATTTCAAGAGATTTCTGCCTACAAACAAACAACCTCACAAACTTTACCTCTGTATAATATTAGCATAGATTAGTCGCAGTACTGTGCGAACTTTATTCGCTCGAATATTTTGTGTAGTATGGATTTTTATGGCGCTCACAATATTGCAAAAATGTACGTACGTACTATTGATAAATTTGAGTGAACAGTATTATTTAACTTCCTATCTTGGAGTTACGGTAGCCTCTTTTCAGCTTAAATAGCTTTTATCCAAGTTGTTTTTTGTTAGGTTATAGAAGGACCAATAACATATAGTACATATATAACTTCACGCCAGGTTCCTTGCGGGGTACGCACGAACAACAGAGCGCCATTCAGGCTTATTCTTACACACCTCACTTGCTTCTTTGACATTCATAGCTCTTGTCATGTAACATGTAGTCATTTGTATATATATGTAATGTAATGAATTTGTATATTTGATTCTGAAATTAGTTTGACTATTTTAGAATAGATACACTATTGCCTTTTTCCTGCACCACCTATAAAGCGCCTTATTCAAATTCCTATAATTTAGGTTGCCTGGAAGAGATCGCTTTGACCGATAAGACCGCCTTTTGTATTGTTTTGTAATTGTATATTTTGGTGTGCAATAAAGTGTTAACTCTCTCTCTCTCTCTCTCTCTCTCTCTCTCTCTCTCTCTCTCTCTCTCTATCTCTAATTTATCGAATGATACTAAGTCTAGATGTTTTATGTTGTAAAACCCTATCAAAGGTTTGAAGACTTGATTACGTGTTTTTCGGTAGTAACAAGGGTAAGTAATAAATTAGGGTCTGGTTCTGTTGTTTCATTTTAGACCTGTTTCCCGATCGACAATTGCATAGAACTGATAAAAATTGCGCGAAATTTTAGTCACAGAACGTATTAGGATATAGTATTACGATAAACGGTATATCGAATTTCGCAATGCCAATCGCCTGAAGCGAATTCGGAGCCTGGCCTTTACATGTTAGTCATCCTTCCTCTGTTGCACGTTACCTATGCAGTAGCATTCAAACTTGGACGCTTTATAATATAATATATAATAATAATAACAGCCCACAAAAAGCCCACTGCTGGGGCTCGGGGTCTCCCACTACGGGAAACGGAAACTGCCTAAGTAGCGCATGCGTTCCGGGCAGGTGCATCGATGTGCAAGGTTTTATCACGATGTTTTCCTTCACCGTTATTAGCACGTGGTAATTGTAAGAATATGCACATTAAGTCAGAAAACTGCCTATTTAGGCATGCGTGCATGGGTTCTGGCCAGGATCGAACTCGCGCCCTTTTGAGTTTGGGACGCGTGCGCTAGCCATTACGCTACCACGACTTTAGACCTTACTTCATAGACGCTTTAACCAGAAGATAATGTGCGCTAAGAAGCTGATGGAAAACGACCGACGATCAACGACGTGGGGTTGCCATCTCATCCATATTCTATAGGATACACCTCAAGAAGCTATATTTTACGTCACCGTTTCACATTGGAAACATCACGGATCTAAAATAAACATTTTGCCTTCACGTTCCTTCAGCGTAAAGCAGACATAACCCCAAATCAGTATTCACCAAACTTGTTTAATTTAGGCAGCATTCTCTGTTTATTTTTACCCACATCTAGATTTCTTATTCAGCATAGCTCTAGCAATACTAAATTGATATAGTATCTATGTACCTACCTCTATCCGGAATAAGAAACAATGAGCATGAATAAATTTATATGCGACACGAACATTTAGATGGCCTTGAACACTATTCAGCTATTTTCGCTTCGCATTGATAAAAGAATCGGAACAATCCGCTTTAATTAGTGCAATATATCTGGTGGCAACAGTTTATTGGAATTATTTTATTACTGTTGCTCGAGTATAGCAGTCAAGCTGTCCTGATGGGAATTGGTCACCGTCACCAATGAACACCGTAGGTAGGTGCTGTTATTGTCCTGCCGGCCTCGAAGGGGGGAACGGTACCTGACCACGGATGCCAGCATATTACCAGTTAGTAGGACGTCATATTCTAAAACAGGGGAGGTGGTCAGATGGTCATCCAGGGCTCCAATTTTGCTATTTCAATGGCGTCGCGAAGATGTTCAAAGTACGATTCTAATTCCACACTATCTTCTCGATATCGCGGCGCAGTAATAGTAGAAATAAAACGGTATTACCATTAGCAGAAATATAAAGTGATTAGCGAGCCGCTACGCTCTTGTAGGCATTTTCCCGACTGGATGGCTACCACCCCTGGTCTAAAGTATGTCGCCATAACAACCTTGAGTTGTGTTCCGGCATTAGTGACCAGGTCCCAGTCTCCCTTAAGAGAGCAGCAGCGCATTTGTAGCACCTTTAGTATTGCGAATGTCCATAGGCGATGGTAACCGCTTTCCATCAAGTGGGTCGTCTGCCTGTCTGCTAAACTCCTGCAATAAGAAAAAAAACGTAAACGAGAATGTTTCCCTTTAGAGATTATGTGCTGTAATTTTCCGACAGCACTTCAATATGATTATTTTTATACAAAGCTGTACCAAAGTATTTATATATAAAACTTTGTTTACGTCGACAGGTCGACAGTAATACCTCCAGCAAATATTCATAAGCGAAGGTAACCACTTTCTATCAGATCGGCCGTTATCCGGCTTTGGTCTTGGAATAAACAATAATAATAGATTAGACTACTTTCTGTTTCAAAATTAAGTGGTTACTGTGTTCAATAAATGCACAAAAATCGTGGCCAGTTTCTTTTCTCAGTGTTAACAAAACTATGAATATTAACAAAAGATTACTCACGTTATCATCTGTAGTGCAGTGTGGTCATTAGTACAAATCACGTGTCCATTAGCTCTGATGACGTCATCCATGATGTCAGATCAGAACGCAGTACATACAATAGGTATTATGAATTTCTCGCAAGTGTTCTGCTTTTTTGAGTTCTCTATTTATAACTAAGCACCAATAAAATATCCTTTGTAATCTTATTGTGAAATGGTCGAGTGATCTGCTGTGTTTTCTAAAAAAGTTTCACTATCAGTCTATATAAAATCTTTTAATGATTTTGTTATGTGTTTATGGACTTTTTATGTTTGTCTTTACATCTTTTTAACATCGTATGAAACAAAGTCGTTTTTTGCGTCTATCTATGTCGCACACACCGGATTTTTAAGGGGTTTTTGGACCATAACTGTTGTTTAATTTTTTACTGAAGGTTAATATAGTGTGGCGAATGATGGTAGAACCATCTAGTTAGTTTTAGAACTTTTCGAAACATCCAGAACAATCTAGAAGGAAAAGACAAGGACGGATATATTTAGAAAGAGATGGACGATAAACGAAAGAAAGAGGTAGATAGATGTTAGAAAGAGATAGACAATAAACGAAAGAAAGAGATAGATAGATGTTAGAAAGGGATAGATGTATAAACGAAAGTTCCCGAACAGAAGGTTCGGGAAGGAAGAGACAGAGATAGATAGATGGGTTCTAGAAAATTCTTCCGGGTATATAAACAGCGCAAGGCGCGCCTTCCGAGCAGTTTAGAGTTGAAAGTTTAGAGTTTAAAGTTGAGTCAGTCCAAGACGGTGAAGCAACAAGTGCGATACTAAAGAGTTGTTAGAGAAGATTAATAGAGTACAGAGACGGATTAAGTGGTGAATTTAGTGACAAGTTTGGTGGACAGATACGCGAAGGAAGTGTGTAGCGTAGTTCGAAGGAGGAATCAGAAGCGAGCTACCCGCGATAATACTGGAGGTGGTCCGCGCAATGCAATATCGGCGACGGTATTGAGGGTGTGACAACTTATCGTCGGGACTGTGCATCGTTGGTCGTGCGTATAGGGGCAACCCTACCGAGAGGTACTACGTTCGGCTGTGTAAGTCAATAAAAGCTTTTAAATTAAAAACTGGTGTTTTCTTCCAATCCATAAGTGCGTAACCCCGCTCGCACGTAACAATATATATAAATGTAATTAAGTTTTTATGTAATTAGAATAGATTTACTTCCCAGGGGTGGTCCGAGGTAGTAGTAGCTGCGGGGAAAACTGAATAAAAGCTTCTATTTCTTTCGTAGAATTTAAAGTTCTTCTGATATCACATAGAAGTTGTTGCGACAGGCGATGTAAGTTTTCAATGTAATGAATCTCTTAAGGACACATCATGAAACTAGACAACTTTTTATTGATCTATAGTAATACAATACATGTCTCTAGGTTAGTAATGCAAGGTGATTTCCGTCACTGACGTCATTCTATTGTCGGATAAACAAAAAGTAACAATATCACGCATTTTCATTGTTATTGGTTACGGGTTTGCGTTTGAGCAATTTTATCGCTTAGTTTTTTTAATTTAAAGTTTACGATCTAGTATGGTAATTCGAAAAATTTTAAAATAAAATATTGCCTGCATTAACAAGTATGTATGTAAACACATACTTATTAATTTTGAACAGAGTACCATTATAAATACTGTTACACTCTGGTCCCGACAAAAACAAATTCACACCTGCATACCTATAAAAACACATTTTATCACCTTTCGGCATTTGGACTTCTTTTGTTTACTTTGTGTTTAAAATTGGTGATTAGAAAACGGCCCATTGTTGTATTGTAATCTTTTACGGCCTATTGTTGTATTGTGATCATTAGCCAGGTGTTCGGATTTAAAGTACAAACTGATTCTAGGAAATTCAGTCCACGCGGCGGACGGACATATTGCATCTGTGCAGTATAAAGTAATAACCCAATGGAGGGACTAGGCAGTCGAGTGATAACCACGAGCGAAGCAAATCGTGTGTACTATAATCGGGAATCTTTTAGTGACAGGCTGCGTGTTTTATGGAATTACGACCTTCTGCATTACGTTGTGTTCAGTACGTGGACTTGTTGTGTTCAGTTATATTTGTACCTGTGTTATACGTGTTTGTGTAGTTCTAATAAACTCTATGGTAATTCTAACGGCATTTTAATTCTCGCGACTCGTAACAATACGTATCTGTTTTTACACAAATAGTTATATGCTATACACCAGCAAAATTTGCTCGCATAAGCCTCTAAGGCTAAGCGCACACTACGATTCTCAATACCTGTTCGCGTTATTTTACAGCTGAGCCCTCTATTGATAAAACGTTCGCCCCGCTGGCGCGCTTAGTCTTAAGGCTTCGTGAGTAAAACTTACTGTTATATGACCGGCCTAATAGGAACCTGGAAGAAGAATACTAGTGATGACAGTAGTGATACGGTCTTAAAGTCTTGATAGCGCGATACGAGATATCATTGTTCTCTTATAACCTGCTCACTGCTCAGTTATAAATGGTACGACGTAAGCAAAACTTTGACTTATAATTTCACTCATTCATATTTTGATAAGTCAACTGTCTCGTAAAAATTATAAGAATAATTAAGTTCCCCAAAGCTAGCTGGATCGTGAAGGCATCCCTTCGGGCCAATAACGGGCGCCGGTTCGAGAAATAGGTCAATCGCGGTAATTAAGCGATCGCCGAAAATCGTTATGTCTATTCTTAGGGGAGATACGGTTTTTGGGTATAATTTTGGGTTCAAATTCCGAGAGAGATTCTTTATTCAAATATTAGAATTAGAAAACATGTTAACAAATTTGCAGATTAACAGGTTTATCGAAAGTAGACGAAAGTTGTATGCCCGGATTGCAGCAGGTCGAGATCCTTTTTTACACTTTTATTGCATGAACAGCAAACGTACTGACGGTCCATCTGATGGAAAGCGGTTACCATCGCTTATTATCATTTGCATCCAAAGGTGTTACCAATGTGCCGTCGGCGTCAAAGGCGAGACTGGAACCTAGTCATAAATGCCGGTAAACAAGTCGAATGTTGTTATGGTGGCTTACTTTAGACCAAGGGTGGTAGGTATTCAGACAGGCAAATGCCCATAACACATGTTGTGATGTCACTGACCAGCCGGCCAAAATTGGTGTTCTTTCTCCAATCTTGCAAGAATGGGGAACACTAATTAATTCCTCTCTACTAACTTCTGTGAGATATAGAATGATGTATAAATTTTGTATTCAGTCTATTGCAGTCTCGGCTAGGGATACGCTTCCTTAAGTTTGTGCCAAATTTCACGTTCCTGCTCATCCAGCCTCCATCGGGGACCTTCATAGGTCGTCGGTCTACTAGGCTGGGGGCATTCAACGCTACGTTTACCAAGATCTGATATTCACTCTGGGACTCGTGTGGATCGTGGGACATTAGTCTTGCGATACACGTGATCGGCCCATTGCCACTTCAGCTTCGTTCTTTTACCTATGCTCGTTTCAGATTTTATCCATAACAGAGCCTCCCAACATAGCTCGCTCCATCTCAGCCGAGATTTTACTTGCACTAAAATACTTGCCACGCTCTTTTGAATCGTAGTAATGCTATTAAGTCTACAAGTTCTTTAATACCAGAGTCGTCTAACATAAAAAGAATTTTTTAAACGGCCGTTATAGCTGCTGTTTGTGTGGTAAATCTTGGTCAATACAACAGAGTTTGTTTATGATTTTGTCGTACAATATTTAGACGGTGTTCATTTATGTTTGTCTGTCGAATAAGTACTGTGTGTTGTCTTAATTTCACAAACTGTCTTAAATTCGCGTTTATTTTTGCACATTTTGGTTTCGTTGCGATTATCTGACATCACACATTACATCATATTCGTTAGTAAAGATGTGTTACTAAACGGTTTCGTAGACAGTGTGTGTTTGAATGTCAATTATAGCCTCATGAATACTCATGATTCATTTTGGGTCTGTTTACGTTTTTAATTCGTTTTCTTATTATGATTCGTTTTATTATATTTTCATTGTGTAAGCATATTCATTAATCGGTGTAATGTGGTACTGCGTATTCGGACATCTTTAAGAACGATTATAAGGAGTAAAAGAAGATCTATAGGTGCCTTCTGTTTTAACATTTTGTTCTTTCTCGATTTCCGATATGGTTACTGCGGTCTGTATCAGTCTGAAGATCTTAGCTGATTATCACGGGAATAGGCTACAGATAAAGAAATTGGCACAAAGGTAGAGATATCTCTTGTGGCTGAAAAAGAGTAATGTCTATATGGACGTAAAATATATTTTTGAATATTGAAAAGAGACAACAAAAATTGAAATTTAATAGTTGAATAATATAATTGTGTGCAGGATCAAATGAAACATGCTTTTCAATTAATATAGCCTGTTATGAAATTTAAACAAATAATATAAAATAAAATATAGCTGTAAGCACTATACAAGCACCAAACGCTGTATGGTATTAAATAGTTAAGGGCCGCTTGCATAACAATCGCCTTTAAATGAAATTAGTTAATAATATTAAACTGCCTAAATACAAATACGTTTTGCACAAAACGTATTGACAGTTTTTTAAACATATTTAGCGAAAATGTTGCTTTGTGCAAGGCGCTAATTGTGTGTGTGCAAGGGTGTTAAATACGTTTTGTGTTTCTTAAATAAATTTAAGCAACCTCATGCAAGCGGCCCTAAATATTTTAACAAAAATAACAATTAGCAAAGACTCATACGCATTACAATTATAGAGGATTCCTACATGTCCAAATCCGACTCGCAAACGACTGATTCTTTCTAGGGTTTTAAATGAATATCTAGCGCGATTGAGTAATGTTGAGAGGGCGGGAATTCACACAGAGCCTTCAAAGTGGTCCGGTGTTGGTACACTAATCTCCGAATCGGCCAGAGCGTGCCGGCCGGCTGGCCTTGGACTACCGGTCGACCTTAGTTATGCAATGAAATGCGATATTTCACTTGTTACGCTTGTTACATTTATCTTAATGCATTTAATGTGGTCGTGTTATTTTTAAAAATAACGCAGTTTATTGCCTTTCCTGCATTCGGAGTTCTTTTGTTTACTACGTGTTTAAAGTTTAAAAACATCTAATCCTATTGTTGTCGTACTTATTATATGGCTGTCATTAGAGTCTAATTAATCCTTTTTTTATTGCATTACTTCGAAGCTTGCCAGATGTGCGCGGCCCCTTTGTCGGTATTATACAGTTCAGTATAAAACAATGCCCGAACGGAGGGGTGGGGCAGTCAAGCGACGATTACGATACTAGCAAGACGGACGTGTGTAGTTCTTTCAATTAGCGATATAGTGACGGACTTTTCGCGTGTAATTGAATCGTGCAGTTTATACAGTCTAAACTGGTTGCATCAAGTTTTATTTGTACCTGTTTTATATGTGTTTGTACAGTTCTAATAACTCTATAGTAATTCCAACGGAATTTATTTCAATTCGAGTCCTGTAGCTCGTAACAATATAATATATATGGTATTTTTTACGAAGGTAAAGACGAAGTCTGATGAGTATAGTTAATCGAATTCAAAAGATGTTATGGTACGTCGAAGTGCGTTTGCGATTAGATTTTTTTGAATTGGTGGAGCTACGCGGTCCACCTGATTGGATCTGCGATCCAAGTGATTGCGGTTGCCAATAGACAGACATTCGCAATACCAAAGACACTAACACAATTCATAGTTTTTGTGATACATACTCTAGACCAGAAATGATAGCCGTTCAGGCAGGCGAATACCTCCCCACCTGTGAGGCTATGAGTTGCTTTAGAGTCTCTTAAGAAGGACCGTTCGGCGGGAGAATTTCGTATTCTTTCTCCGTTCCTGCACGAATAAGTTAACATAATAATATGTACAAAATAATGTAGTTGTAATTAATTTGCTGACCGCGGGAGACCTTTTTTTATTGCAGGAGTTCAGCAGACAGGCAGACGACCCAGTTGATGGAAAGCGGTTACCATCGCCTATGGACATTTGCAACACCAAAGGTGCTACAAATGCGCTGCTGCTCTCTTGCGGTACACTGGAACCTGGTCACTAGTGCCGGAACACAACTCAAGGTTGTTATGGCGACATACTTTAGACCAGGGGTGGTAGCCATCCAGTCGGGCAAATGCCCTACCACCTGGCAAAAGTGCCAGACCTGCAGTTGCAATCCGAACCGAGTAACTTCATTGTTAATTCACGCATAGATTAAAACACCCATCCACATATACGCAGTATTAGTTCAAAAACTTCGCTGCTAAGCTTGAGCTTCGTCATTTTTAGAGGAACGGACTATAAGCCAGCCATAGTTGTCCAAAGCGGATTTCTCACATCGATTATCTCATGAGACAGGTATCAAGAAATCTTTATACCTTAAGTATATCATCGAATTACTCTTAATGTACTATAATAGCGTGATGACTATAGGCAGTATAGCGAATTATGTAATTAAAAGGACTCTCGCAGCATCTAAACGCTTAATTACTGGTAAAAAGTAATTAGACTGTAATTGACAAGTCGATTTGCTGTTAATGTTTTTTTTTGTTTCTTGTTGTTCATGAAGAAAATGGTTTATATCATTATATATTTCCATGTCTCCTATTCCATCCCCTCCATCCGTTCCTAAAGGCTGGCAACACTTTGACTTCGCACCAGTTGTTTCAAACGTTTATAGGCGACCGTAACTAATTCCCAGTAAGCGGACTGCTTGTGTGCCAGCTTCACAATAAAAAATATGTATTCAATACATACATACATACATAACTTCACGCCAGGTCCCTTGCGGGGTAGGCACGAACAACAGAGCGCCATACAGGCTTATTTTTACACACCTCACTTGCTTCTTTGACATTCATAGCTCTTGTCAAATGCGTGTATTCAATGCGTTTAATAATCTATACTAATATTATAAAGAGGAGAGATGTATTTTTGTATATTTGTAACGAATCAACTCAAAAGCTGCTGGACCCATTTCAAAAATTCATTCACCATTCGAATGCTACATTATCTCTGATTAATATAGGCAATACAACAATTAGGGATCCTTCTAACTTCAATAATGTAACCCAATTAATCTAAACAAAATACTTGGCGCTGAAATCTACGGGTTCTACGAGTTTGATGAATTTTTGTGTGTGTTTGAGTGGGTTCCCGGGGTGGTTTTGATCCACAATTATATCGGTAAGTAGCGCTAGAATTGGGTTCTAGATTTTAATATTTTCAGGGCAGGATAACGTCTGCCGAGTCTGCAGTAAGTGATAAAATTAGAAAAGAATTCTAATTCTTTCTTCTTCTAATCTATTAGCGACCAAAGCGTCGTAATAATAAATATCAAATAAACTAGCTGCGCCCCGCGGTCTCTCCCGCGTGGTGATGGACAATCGTTATATTTTGGCTAATTCACACTATATCTTTATACATTTTAGCCTATGTGTTATTCCGATGCTTATTTATGTCTATCTAAACTCGTAAAGATATATATTTATTTTACATCATAATTCCCCATATCATCACCCACATCCCCACATCTAAGTCTGTTATATCAAAATTTATTTAGTACCTTCCCCTTAGTCTCCAAATCCCAAATCAAATTAACCCCCTACTATATGTTAATATTATAGAAGAAAATTAACTTATCGATCAACGCTGAATAACTAAAACATGTTAGCGGTCACTGTCGGGATGGTCATCAAGTATTCATTGGAGTCGGGCACACTTCAACGGCCCGATGCGGAATTGCGGTCACGTATTCGAACTGATGGATTTCCAATTATTCAACACTGTCCGCAGTGGAATTCTATGGAAATACCTAAGACATTGGTGCGGTAATAATTGTTTACCCTGCGGTGTCGAAGCAGAATACTGGGAGTGAACATCGTCTAGTGAAATACCCTGTAAAATTCCTAAATCTTTCACGACCATGGAGGCCTAAAGGCTGTCTTTTGAGAATCGCTTAGTGAAACTGACACTCTGTTAGTCGTAAAACACAGCACAAAGTTCAGCTTTATCTTGATATATTACTTAAAGAAGGAGAATTACTATTACGCTCTCTGAAAGATTTTTCTAAAGTGAAATAAATATCATAGTTAGTAGTTATTAACTAGTGGGCCCGGCAGTCGTTGTCCTGCCCTAAAAAATTTAAAATTCAAAACCCGATTTCAGCGCTACCTATCGGATCCTATGTGAATCTAAACCATACCGGGACCCACTTAAACACGCATAAAACTTTCTATGGTTTATTTTTGAGAAACATAGTAGATTGTTACACAAGGGATGACAGCGACCTATTTAGGCACGGGATGACTTTTGGTCGTAGTCGACTAATATTTCGAGTTTTTGTTCAATTTGTTCTAAAACTTTCCCTTGGTTTGCCGTTTGACATTCCTTCACAGAAATTGATTCTTACAAGCTTCACTATGATTTGGTATAATAATACAAAGGATGTGTTTATTTTTTCAAAATCAGCCGATTCCATCCCTGACCAGGGTAATAATAAATTTTTCAAAAATCCAATGATATCATTTTAGTTTTCGCCAAAATCGGCCTCGAGACTCCTTTGAGTGTTTTTCGCTATCTAGCATAGTTTAGGAGAAGGCCCTGAAGGCCCTGTTGAAAAATGTACCTGTATAGAGAGATAATTAACATTGGTAAAGTCGAAAACCGTGCGAAGGCATATTTATAAAAATAAGAATTCAAGCAGTCCAGCGAGGTTTTCACTCGCAAGTCAGTCCGAGATATTAAGATAAATTAGCTTACTCGATGGGCAGGTTTGCTGGTTTACATTACCCCCGTTTTAGAATGGAGCAAGCTTGTCAAAAGAAAGTAACACAGACGCTTTATACTTCTGATTTTTTGCGAAGAAATTGGTATTTATTAGCAAAACGTTAATCAATTTTGCATTTTTATGGCGGCGGATATCTGAATAAACAAGTTTATGTCGATCTTATTGAATAAATTTAGAATGCTAATAATTTAGTTAATCTTATTTGTTTTAGGTGTTTAGCTTTAATGATAATTTGGAATTTTAACGTATACCTTGTTTTTTCATATAATATCATTTTTTGGATAATATTTTATTAAATTGTGCCTTTAGAGGATCAATATAAAACATTTTCAACTCCTAATATCTGTCTTTAGATGTCGCTTAAGTTGTCTAAGACAATCCTGTTTGTAATGTACAAAAATGATCCGACACGGAATGGAGATCGTTAGAGCGTCAGACTCAAGCTTCAGGGGTGGAAGTGACAAATAGTATAACGTCGGAAGTAGCTTCGATGAACCTGCAGACCACCTCTCTCTTTGTTAATATCGAATATAACTTGGTAGTCATTAACTTAATCTCTATAAATGAATAATTGTATATAAAATTTACTAAATTGTTCATATTTCAAGAAAAATAAAGTTTTTAGTGCTAAAATAAATGATTTAATAAAGTTAATAAGTTTACCAATGAGATTATCTCGACGGATATGAACTTCATCTAAAAACAAAAGAAACCCTTTTGTAGAGAATTTGATTTCCAATAAGCATATTTTCATGTTTTTTTATCAAAATTTAAATAATGTAACAAATATTCCAAAAAACTATAATTTTATCGAAAAATGAACTTAAATTGGCCGCCGGCACGTGTTATTTTTGTTAAAAATCAAAAAGCAAACTTTTTCCCGTAGTTTTTCGTCAAAAGGAAGGATTTTTTTGGGCGTCTGAAAGAATTTAATTTTTAACGACCACCCTAATGTATATACACTACAATAGCTATTCGTTTACGTTATTTCTAACGCTATAAATAAGACACATTAGGCCTCAATTAATAACTATAACATTATCACAGGTGAAGCCCGATAGAGATGCAGATACAAACAAGTTTTGTAGTAAAGGAATAGTCAGCTAGACGCCACTAGACTGGAGTCATCATATTATTTTCAGTACACAACAAGGAAATCACGAAGCTAATCGATTGAAATAATATTGCGGAAATATCAATACGCTCGCAATAACATTTACATATTTGAGAGCGATGGGTGACCGGAAACCTTGAAACGATGAACCATGACCTTATGGGCTTGAATCTCTGCGCGGTTTCGGCAAAGGTTTGTTGTAGGAATGCTAAGTCAAAGGGAATTTAATGATACACTATTATTTAATAATTAATCCGAATTAGTACAGTGGTATAAGGTCATCATATCTATCTACATACATACATACATAACTTCACGCCAGGTCCCTTGCGGGGTAGGCACGAACAACAGAGCGCCATACAGGCTTATTCTTACACACCTCACTTGCTTCTTTGACATTCATAACTCTTGTCATGCACGCTCGTCTGTTCTTAAGGCTCCTGACATCACCTTCTGCTAATACACGATCAATTTGATCATGGAAGGTGTGTCGTGGCCTTCCGCGTCTTCTGCATCCATCCACTTTTGCATTGTATATCTGTTTAGTCATTCTTTCATCATACATTCTTTCCACATGCCCGAACCACCGGAGCATTCCTTTCCTTACCTTCACCCCGACACTCTCTTTCAGACCAACTCTCTTTCTTACTTCGGTATTACGAACGCGGTCCGCGAGCGTCACTCCGCAGATTTTGCGCAGTGCTCGCATCTCGACCGCGTTTACTCTACTTTCATGCTCTCTGTTCCATACCCAACTCTCGCTTCCATACGTGAGCGTAGGTACCAGCACCGCGTTGTGTATGGCAAGCTGGGCTTTCTGGCTGAGGTTCTTAGCGCCTAGAAGTTTACCTAACGCTCCATTCACACTATTCCCCAAATTTACTCTTCTTTCTATGTCAGCGGTGTACCTTCCATCCCTGCTAAAAGCACATCCAAGATAAACAAACTCATTCACTTGTTCCAGCATAACATCATCGACCATTATCCTTGCATTCGTTCTGGTTTCTTCTCTTTCAAACACCATAACCTTTGTTTTCTTCGAATTCAAATGTAAGCCTCTCGCCTGACAGTCATCTTTCATCATCGTGACTAGTGTTTGCAGTTCTGATGGCGATTCGGCTAAAAGCACGGCATCATCCGCATAAAGCAAAGTGCTAACAACTAGATCACCCATCCGCACCCCAACATCCATCAATCTTAATCTCTGGAGACTGTTGTCCAGATATAGGATGAACAGCAAAGCCGACAGCACGCAGCCCTGCCGGACGCCAATATTGACGTCAAACCAGGGCGACAGGCTGCCGTCCACCCGCACGCATGCCATACAGTCCTCGTAAGTGGACTGCACAGCACGCAGCAATTGGCCATTGATCCCATATCCGGGCAATATGTCCCAGAGGTCCTTCCGCACAACCCTGTCAAATGCTTTCTCTAGATCCACAAAACCGCAGAAAACCTTCCGGCCCATAGCCAGCTGCTTCTCCACGATATTGCGGAGCGAGAAAACTTGATCCATACATCCCCTTTCATTTCTGAAGCCCCCTTGTGCATCCCACAGTAATCCATCGGATACCACTCTCATTCTCCTTTCAATAATCTTCGCATACACTTTAGATGCTGTGCTGATCAAACTGATGGCCCTGTAGCTGGCGCACTCCATACGTGACCCCTTGCCTTTATACAAGGGCACGATGACAGCGCGCCTCCAGTCCTTGGGAACCTTTCCCGTCCTCCAGCACAAGTTGCATAAGGACAGGAAAGCGTCCCGGACGCAGGTTCCACCATATTTGATCATCTCAGCAGACACACTATCGATTCCTGCTGCCTTTCCATCTATCTACATAATATATAATAATAAAACTGTAGAGGTCGATTTTTTCTACAATGAAAAAAATGCTGAAAACCGAGTCAGAGGGATGTAAGAAGTGAAATAGAACTATAATTTAGTTTTTTTTTAATTTTTTTTGTTTCTCTGTTTGTCTATTTTTACGGGCTTATCTCCGAAACGACTGGACCGATTTAAATGAAATTTTGTATGGTGGTAGCCTATATCCCTAGTCAATATATAGGATACTTTTGATCCCGAAAAACTAAAGAGTTCCCGTGGGATAGTTAAAAAGCTTTCCAGGCGGACACAGTCGTGGGCAGAAGCTAGTTTACAATATTTTCTAGGCAATACAATAGGCGGCCTTATCGCTCAATGCGATCTCTTCCAGGCAACATAAATGAAAGAAATTTGAATCAGGCGATTTTTGATTTGTAGGTGGTGTAGGAAAAAAGCAAAAGATACATAAATACTCAAACTAATTTAAGAAATAAATATACAAATACATATATACATAGAATAGAATAGAATATTCTTTATTGCACACAAAAATAATAATAATACACCTGAATTCACAATTTTATAACTAGTACAATCGGCGGGCTTATTGCTAACAGCGATTACTTCCAGACAACCTTCTGGAGATAATTTTATATTTTTAATAATGGGTCGGTATTTAGTGCGCATGTTTTAAAACATATACAATCATATATACATATTTTAATAGTAAGTAAAAATAAATAAGTACACATACATATTTGTATACAAATATATGTACATAGAGTTACATAGACATAACTGTTTACAAATTTAAATAGGGATCTTTAAGGAGTTTATTAAAATATGTAAGTGTAATACATAGTCATATATATAAACATATAAAATAATAAATTTGCTGAAAATGCTCCGTACAAATTCTCAAAATATGTTTTTATTTTTAAGGTACATGTCAGCAATGTAAGTATGTCGCTATTTCTTCAAATATTTTTATCTTTCTTTCTTGCTTTCAATCCAAATATGAACCTGATACAAAAGTGATGTGATCGTGCATTGTATTGTTCTGAAATTCGGCGTCATACACAATACAACCTTTTCTTTACTTATCGTAGTACATTTATTTATTGAATTGCACTATGTATTTCGTGCTCCCAGAGTTACTCAGACGGGTGTAGGTCAAGGCCTATATCATTTTAGCTAATCTAAGACCTGCGATGCCAACCGTTAATTTGAACTGAGCTGGTGTTCTTATGTCTTAGAATTATCCATGAATAATAATTTAAACAAAGTATTGGAATTTAAAAGACTAGCATTTTTTTTAATTCTGCTAATTTTTAAAGTAATTTTATGGCCTAGTAACGAGTATAAATTCAAAATGTTTTTATTTATACATTCCTACAAAGAAAACACGTCAGAATGTTTTTATTGCTGGAGTACACCAGACGAGCTAAGCGCCCACCTGATGGAAAGTGCTTACCGTCGCCTATGAATACTCGAAACTTCAAAGGTGCTACCAATGATGTGCTGCCGGCCTCGAACTGGGGACTGAAAACTGGCCACTAACGCCGAAACACATCTCAAGATTGTTGTTATGGTGGCATAGTAGTTTAGACCATTTCGGTTTGTATTCAAAATTTCTATATTGTTAATTTTTTTGGACTATTTGCGTAGTGTATGTAGTTTATAAATTTGGCGGTCTGTGTTTTTACAAAATGCGACAGTTTTATTCAGAACTAGAGGGTATGCCCGCGACTTGTTTTCTACGCGTGAATTCCCGCGCGATTCCCGGGACACAAAATATCGTAAGCTATCGTTTTAGTGGAAGTTATGTCGGAATAAGCTAATTTTAATGCACCCGAACAACATCAATTCGCTCCCGGGAAAATTAATTATTCAATTCAATATCATTATTACATAAAAATTTCTATCGATCAGTGAAAAAATCGCATGAGATTCGTTTTATTCATTCTTGCCCTTTTTTAATCAATGCTAAAAAACCCACTGGATTCCCGGTATTAAAAGTATCGCAGATTTTAAGTGTAAGAATTTGCTGTCGATCAGCTAAAACCGCATCGAAATCGGCCTAGTAGTTTTTGCGTGATTCCCGTAACAAAGTCACAAAAAATCTACAAAAATGCTTAGTGATCTCCATTGTTTATATAGTCTATTCCAACTGTTTTGTTTTAAATAGCTTCAATGTACAGCATGTTTAGAATTTTATAATATCATAGATAATAAAAAAAGGAGCTGTCTTTAGGACACCTGGTTGGAATGAAGCACCGAAGACCATCGACGCCCATCGAAGGCCATCGAAAGCCATCGAAGACTATCAAAGAAATTGCATAGTAATAAGGGCAATTATAAGTCCTCACTTCAAAACAGCGTGTATTACACTAATAAATATAATTTTAGATGTTCTTTGCATTAATGCTCGAAATTGTATAACAATATACAGTAGTCTGTATTTTTGTGTTTCTGTTTCACTTTTTCTTGTCAAACCCCCATCCGCCGCGTAAAATGCGATAAGGAACTTCGGTTCAAAAAAGCAAACGACCACAAAATATTGTGTTGATGTTAACAGCTGTCGATTTTCCCGCAGGGAAACTGTATAAATACTCGCTAACTAAATAAGGGTCGATGTTGTTAAGTCCTTGCTCAAGTCACTCCATTGTCTAACAACTTGGAAGGAGCTTAGCATGTCTTCAAGGAGTTTAGTTAATTGAGCGTGACATTGTTACAGGGGGCGGTCTGAACAGCGGCGTTATCCTTCAGCGATTTCCAGAGGCTAATTGGGACGACACACCCTTCCACGAGGGTATAGGATGGGTGAGTTATTATTATTAAAAATAGCTTTAGAAATAAGTTATTTTATACTTTTTAGTTTTTTAAGTCGGTTTTTTTAAACAAAGTTTTTTTAGACAAAATAATAGATAAGAATTTGTGATAAGAATAAATTTACTTTTATACGTATTTTCTATATATACTCAATATGATATATAACATATACTGAGTGCTAACCTCGTTTGTCGAATAGCGGCATCTACAAAAATACGAGTATTTTGTCTCGTCTATTTTATAATTTGTCTGTGTCGCATTTGGCAAATAAACGTTTTCTTTCTTTCTTTTTATACTTATGCGAAATTGTGACAGACTGGTTACGTCATACCAAAGCGTTTGATTGTTTTTTTTTATTATTATACGACATAAAGCCATACAGATTCCATACCAACTTATGAATAATTCAAGTAGCGTATTTGTTTAGGAGCATGGAAGTATGTGGAGACTTTTTTCATGGCTGTAAATGCGGGTTTATTGGTTTAGTATGTCCGGCTGAATCGATCGCTACTTCCCAGGATGTAAAAACATCTATTCTTTTTGTATTGTTACGAGTTACAGGACTCGAATTAAAATGCCGTTGAGATTACTATAGAATTTATTAGAATTATACAAACACGTATAACACAGGTACAAATATAACTGGACACAACCAGTACAGACGTAATGCACGATTCAATAACACGCGCAAAGTCTGTCACTACATAGCTTATCGAATGTACACGTCTTGCTCGTATTGTAACCGTCGCTTGACTGCCCGACCACTCCGCTCGGGCATTTATTTATAGGAAACTGTACAATACAACAATCGACCGCGTGGACTGAATATTTCCAAGAAAACGTAATCCACACACCTGATTAATTATTCCTACGAACTGCCATAAACGAATACAATACACAATAGGCTGTTTTTCTAAGTAAACTAAAGAAGTCCAAATCCGGGAAGGCAATAAACTGTGCTTCATGGCAGGCAGGTGTGCATTCAATTTGTCGGCGTGTAACAGTATTTTTAATCTAATGGATTATCGTCGTCAGCCAGTCCACTTCTGGACGTAGGCCTCTCGTCACGGTCCTCCGCCTTCCTCATCCAGCGCTTACCGGTGACCTTGTGCAAGTCGTCAGTCCACCTGTCTGGCGGGCGTTCGTCACTACGCATACTCAGACGCGGTCTGCACTCCAGGACTCGTCTGCTCCATCGGCCATTGGTTCTGCGACGGATGAGACTGGTCCACTGCCACTTCAACTTGCTAATTTGGCGAGCTGTGTCGGTTACCTTGGTTCTCTTAAGGATATCCTCATTTCCAATTCTATCCATAAGAGAAACGCCCAACATGGCTCGCTCCATAGTCCGTTGAGCAACTTGAAATTTGTGGACCAGTCCTACCGTCAGTGTCCACGTCCCGGTCCCGTTAGTCAGGATGGGGAGGACGCACTGATAATGGATTATAAAAAAAGTATAATTTTGGTCAAAATGCTAAAATTTAGCATCAAATTAAATATTTTAATAGTGCGGTTAGGTTTTGACCTACATTTCAGTGAGCTTTCTTAACAGTTGACGGCTGACATCACACAACAACATTGGCATTTTGTAAACTATGAAACCATCTAGTAAATGAGCTTTTGTTCGCAATCCGAACGTGTACTTTTTCGTCACTACTCAATTAGCGCGTTTTGGGAATTTCCCTCGCATCTTTAACACATTTTAGTACAAATATCCATAATTAAAAAGCAAACATACACTGACGGACTCTTAAACTGCATCAAAGTAATAGACGACTTTGAAATAAATATTTTAACCAAGTATGCAAACTTTCTATACAGATTTAAATTGAAACATCTAGATTGGTTCGTGAACTTTAAAACAGCGTAGGGTCATATCCTTAAGTTTAAGTTTGTGTACTGGAAAGGACCTTAAGACTTTTTTTTGAAGATAAAACAGAAATTTAAGGAAAATTGTTTTAATTAAAAAATTGGTTTTAACAATAGACACAAACTTTATGCAAGGGTTTATTTATGTTTTAATAAGGTGTATTACCTCCACGTGCCCTTATTACGGATTCTAATCGGTTCCGCATAGATTTCATTAGAGTTATTAAAAGATCTTGCGGAATATTGTCCCATTGTTCTGAAAGTGCTGTTCTTAGTGCTGCCACTGTCGTGGGCAAAGGGTTTCTCGCATATACAGCTCTTTTTAAATTGTCCCAAACATGCTCAATGGGATTAAGATCCGGGCTGCGTGCTGGCCAATTCATTGTACGTATATATATACCTCTTCGCAATATTGTCGAACTTGTGCAGCAGCGTGCGGCCGGGCATTATCCTGCATTAAAGTAAAATTTTCGCCTATGAATTCCATGTAAGGCACCACGTGATCTTCTAAGATCTCTGTTATGTAGTGATGTGCAGTCAAACCCGCTCTATTACCGTTTTACGGACCATGTCTATGAACACAAGTTCTGTTCGCCCGTTCATCGATATGCCACCCCAGACCATACACGAACCGCCTCCAAAAGGAACACGCTCCTCAATGCAACTTTGAGCATATCGCTCCCTACGTCGACGATAGACTCTTCTGCGACCATCTGCACCATATAAACATGTCCTACACTCGTCTGTGAACAATACGGAGGTCCATTGCTCTTCTGTCCAATTCAGGTGATCACGCGCAAATCTTAAGCGAGCTTGTCTGTGAGCTACAGACAACTTTGGACCATTTGGCGGTCTAAAAGGGGTTATATCCGCTTCCTTTAACCTTGTTATTCTTCGTGCACTCACGTTTACTCCACGCACTTCATTAAGCTCTGTTTTGATGTTAACAGACGTGAGGAAACGATTTCGCAGGGAAGTTGTAACAATAAATCGGTCATCACGACCGGTGGTTGCTCGAGTCCTGCCTGTACCACGTCTCCTTCTGTAAGAACCTGTCTCCACAAACCTTCTGTATATTCTAGAAACCATAGACTGGTTTAAATTTAATTTTCTACCAATCGTTCGTTGATCCAAGCCCTCCCGCACCAATGCTACAATTTGAGCCGCTTGTTCGGACGAAGTATCCATATTATGGTTCAAAAACTCTCGATGAGTTTAAAAACTAACCCATCAATTCTGCTGGTAACAATAATTCAATTGACAAAAGAATAAAAAATCAATGAGAATCAATTTAAAACTTTGCTATAAATAACACGCAAATCTGATACTACGAGTAAATTTTCTTTTCCCGGCTATATTCATTTGTTTTACTGCAGTTCTATTTTTAAATTTTCCTTTTTTTTGAGATTAAGAGCCAGTCTCTCCATATTTATATAATTTAATCTAAAAAGTTTGCATACTTTAAAAAAAAATCATTTCAAAGTAATCCTGAACTTTGATGCAGTTTATGAGTCCATCAGTTTATAAAATGAATGACGTTACAGTTTCTACTTAATAGCCATTTCGAATAAAAAAAATTGAGGTCCAATTCTGCTATTTCAATATCTTGGCGTTATGAAGATATTCAAAGTATGATTCTATTGGGATAGTCTCAAAAACTCGTATTCTACTAAATCCACAATATGTTCTTGATATCGTCACGGCGGAATATTATTCAAGTACAAAAACATTAGTATTGACTGAAATAGTGAATATTGAGAAACTACCAAAATTTTAAACATTTATTTAGTTTTCCGTTTATAAATATCTATATATAAGTGGCATGCGAGGGGCACGCCATTGGAATTAACAGAATACCGAAATCAGGCAAACCTACGATTGAGACGATAGTGTCCGGCGATTTTGGCGAGATAGTAATAGCGGAATCTAAATTAGAATTACACAGATGTATATATATTCCCTGTTGAAGATATAATAAGCCCAATGGTAAACAATAATCTATTCACTAGCACGTAGATAATAGAAAAGTGACATATACCAACATTCCTGATTGCAGTTCTGCCAGCCGCAAGGATGGGCTCTGTCGACGGAACGCTCCGAGCCAAATTTCTACGTTTCGGTGTTGACCGACGTCGACGCCAACAAGCATTACTGCGCCTGCTTATGCTTCAACGAGACCGTCGCCATCACGCCCACAAAGCCCGCAGACGAGGTATGTGCGAGTCGCCCTTCCTTAATCTATAATATTATATTATCCCCGCAAATTGCTATTGCGCTTGGCCGCCATTTTGGTGACGTAACCGTAGCCGAACACTCAGTACCGTAAGCATCACTGGGCGGCGAGTACGCGTACATATCGAGTTGCGGATGACGTCACGTGAATGTTAATTTGACAAGGTTCCAACGCAATAGCAATTTGCGGGGATAATAAACAGGCCGTGTTTGTATACTTCATTCATTTTTTTCAAAAGGCATTTTTGTGCGTGCAGGATCGGAGAGTGAATAAAATTTCCTGCGGTCAGTTGGTGGCCTGTCACAAGAGGCGACGAAATGAACCACAGCCTGGTGATAGGGTATTTATTACTCGTCTGTATGGCGAAGACCCCTGTTTTAGAGTATGCCGCCATAACAACCTTGAGTTGTGTTCCGGCATTGATGGTCAGGCTCTAGCCCCCTTTACAGAGCCGCAGCACATTAGTAGCACCCACAGAAATAAATCGAGATAGAACGGCGAAGTGGGCATGACACCCGTGCCAAAAACATGCACTATATTGCATACTTTTCTAAACGCGCTCTCATTACGCAACGTGAGTCCCGCTCGTGCGCTCGCAACGTAAAAAATAGACAAATCGATACAAATATTGTGCTGTGGCAAACTGCAAAAACAAAAGTAGTGAAGCAAATATGAAGTTAAGAGATATTTCATATCATCAGTTAGTATTGAAATTCAGTAAAAAGTCTTTTTTTTGAGAAACCAAATAATGGTTCTACTTTTACTATGTTCGTTAAATACGATCATGAGTTGTATATTTCTTGGTTAAGATAAATATCCTTTGCTGTCCACATACAACGCTCGTATACAGAAGCATAATGATTGCGCGCAATGTACGTCAAAGCAAACGAAATACACAATACACCTGCTTATGTCAGATAATCGCTGTGATTGGTCATCGAATGCTAGAGATTGACACTACGTGCATCGTTGAGTCTTATGACTTATCGATGAATTAATTAAATATTCATTCGAGTCTCAGTTCATTTTTTGTTTTGTCCCTACTTTTTACTCTGACGATATTATTAAGCTTGTTGCGTAACTTAAAGTTATTTTTTGACTAAAACTAAAACAAAATATATATAATAAGTCAATTTGTTTAGGACGTTTTGTACCAAAATTTATTTCAGAATAAATTCTTTCGTGATATATGAACATATGATATATTATAATTGTAATATATGATATTATTATAATTTGCTTTTATTTATATATGAAATAGGAATTTCGTAACCGCTGAAGTTATTAAAAGGTCTAACCGTTAAGTATATGAAAACTGCACTGGCACCTAGTGAAGAGTTCTTACTTATTCTTGTTATTGTTCTTCATCTAATATAGCCATAAAAGAATTAAACCCTATAAAGTAAGGGAATTGAATCCCGTTACGTAAAAGTTATTTTTTCAGTGACTGTTAATGGTATCTTTATAAATGATTGATTTTATAAATGATAACTGATTAAATTGTATGTTACTATCGATAAACTCATTATAAAATATTTGCTTTAATGGGAACTTGACGGAAAATATAACCGGATATATATTTTTTTTGTGATTTTATTTTTTCAATATTTAGCTATTACTAATTACCTATTCTAAAAAGATCGAATAAGTCAAACATACCTAAAAACCCAAAACATCCTTAAAGTGATGACCTTGATGATTTAATTATGATAAATTCAATCGTATAAAATATAGACAAAAAAAACATGTGTGCGTGTACTAGTGTACACACGTAAGAAGTGAAACTTCTTTATGACCTTATTTTTCGAAAAATGATCTACTATATGCAACTTTACATGATTTTGCTGATGACTTTAATATATATATATATATATATATATATATATATATATATATATATATATATATATATATATGTGTCGCAGAACGGCCTCGTTCTCACGACATCATCTTTAGTTATTGCAGGTTTAGTGGGCGTCATCAGGATAAAATGCGAGCATAAAACACAATAGCCACGGTTTATACACTTTTAATTTAGATTTGATCAACATTATGACATAGTTTAGACCGAGCAGCGGGTTCAGGGCACCCGCTCATACTTTCAGCTTCAATACTTTCTTTAAAACTCTCAAAGGTCCAACTCAACCTGTAGCCACCAACCAAATGCCACAAAAACTCCTCAGTCTACCGAAGTAGATACTACTCAAAGTATAGGGGGCGTCTGACCCCGCTCCGCCATAAGCTCTGCTCTGATTGGTCGTTTATTAAATTACAATATTCATAACTTTTATTAGGTTAGAACGATCTTTAAGTTATAGAAACGTTTAACAAATCAAATAAATAAAGTTTAATAAATAAATGATTATACATCATCAAACTCGTATATTAATTAAATCACAATAAAGTAAAGAAATATTACAATGCTCATCTCACAATCCATGTGGTGATTGTAGAAAAATGTGACGTGACGCGTAACCGAAAAATGTGACGGAATTTTTTTTCCCACGCCGATAAAGAAGTTTCACTTCAAAAATCAGTTACCTTCACTATTTTTATATACATAATAATAATTTATCACACGCTGCAGATATGACTATCGATAATCTAATGAGTGTGTCTCCTCACTAGTGCCCGGGCACACAAATATATTGACGTCACGCTGTGGGCGGGGCTTGTTAAAAAATGACACGAGCGAAATTCAAGCGAATAAGACGTCGTACTCGTAACCATTCTATCTAGATATTATTTCTGTGGTAGCACCTTTGGTGTTACAAATGCGATCGGCGAGTGTGTGAGGTAACAGCTTGCAATCAGGTAGGCAACTCATGCAATAAAAAAGAGAAGAAAATTATATTACAAAACCTTCTTTAGGCTTCCCAGTTCAAAGAGCCTTCCGTTATTTACAACATGCAATGGTCATATCGAATGAATGTCAAAAGTATTGTATTACCAAGCAACGATGCGTTGCGGTCGGCCGACACCGGCTGGCTTACTGGTCTCGATATTATTCTTAATGTTTACTAGATTACATCATTATTCCTTTTATAGTATGAGAACAAGTAGAGCGTGGAGTACGTTATTTCATTTAGTGTACTCTGAAAACTCTGAATTATTCAAGAACATATAGGGAGACAACAATGTTTGTGTCAGATCTGCAAGCAGTATTTATCTCAACAACATCTCAACAAATTTTCTTGTTTTATTATTTGTTGTATTACGAAATTTATTCTTTTAACGTTTTGTATATGTGTATTGTTAGTGCGGAATTTATATATTTGAAGATAACGAAAAACATAGAACTTTTTGAACTGTTTTATTTGAATTCAGAACGAGTAATGCCCGATTCACAGCGAGTTTGCAGTATTTATATAGTGTTGAAAGATTTATACAAAATTACCTTCATTATCTTCAAATCCTATTAATCCTACTAATATTATAAACGCGAAAGTTTGTAAGAATGTATGTATGTATGTTCGTTACTCTATCACGCGAAAACTATTAATGGATTTTGATGAAACTGTACTATAATATAGCTTACACATCAGATAATTTATATTGTGAATTATCCAAAATATAACGTTTTTCCATCATCACGCGGGTGAAACCGCGGGGGCGCAGCTAGTATATAATATTTCTACAGTTTATTCTGTTTAATTATTACACAAATGATGAAATGTTAATAAAGTAAATACTAGTTTAAATCTATAACAATAGATGGAACCATTAACACAAAACGCAGTAGGCGGCGCTAACTAGTAACAAATGCTATTAACACAATATTTAGGGTTAAAATCGTTTGCCCACTGGAGTCAAGGCAATACTAGTTACAGTGATGGGCTTTATAAGGTCCCAGCTTGCATGTCGATACCCGACTTGCATAATTATGAATACTCGCTATCCGTGAGAAGCCTTATTCAACAAAGAAGAAGGACTTGAGATAAACATTTAAAGAAACACTCAAAAAACTGTTTCAGAAAAAAGAAAAACGCCGCTGAAGTACCTATTCAGTTTACTTTTGATCTCAAGTCTTGCTGAACTGTTTATATAAATGGTGAGAGTAGACTATCATCACTACCGTCTATGAATAGCGTTTCCCTTTTGCCGTAAAAAATAATCGAGAAAGCAATTTGAGACACTGCAACTACACAAGTATATCCGTAATTTGTTACTCGTTCAATCTCGATGTTACATGAAATTGTACTCTAAGTCTCGATGGCTGTGGTTTGTTTTTCATTTGATTCTGAGATCACAGACTGTGAATCCAGCCCTCGGCAAAGTACGCAATTCGCTAGCAAATGAACGCGGCCAACGTGACGTGAGTCACATCCTATGGACATCAATTTGATGTCGTACCAAATGCATACTATGGAATAGTTCTTAGGAAATAATAGAATTTAAATGTGTCTGAAAGTATATGGCAAAATTTAAGTCAATTATTTATACTGGGTTTAATCATTTATGACTGTCTTTAGAGTGTTTGTCTTTCAGTCTGTTTGACGTTGTGAAGGATGACATGCGTACCGATGGTATCAAAACGGGGGATGCTGAAAATCGCGCGAAGTGGAGTAGTAAAAGTAGGAAAGCGGACCCTGGGCGTCGGAGTGAACGCTCCGAACTCAACCGGGATTTAACGCTCGGATGATGATGGTGATCTTTCAGTCTGTTTGAAAGTTTGTCTTATAGACTTAGAAATGGCTAAATACATTTAAATAAACATTTAAGGGATAAAATAATCGGCAGATAAAAACACACATTGCTTGTCCCCATGCTAAGCAAGTTACGCTTGTGTTATGGGTACACAACGGAGCATTCTGGGGCCGATCCCAGACATACATACATACATACATAGTAAATAACGGAGAAAATTCGTTTCCGAAATTTGACATTGGTATACACATTCACATTTGATAGACATTGAGTCGACCCCAAATAATTTGGAGAAAGTAAGAGAAAAGAGAGATATTATGGATATGGACAATTCGTCTTTGAAATATGTAAGTATTAAAAATTGGCTAAATGCGTGGATTTCAGTATGCGTGAACTATCCCACATACACTGAAGGGTTTTTCCCCACGCGTGATGAACTTCTACTGTTTAAAAAAATTTAAATGAAAATATTGTTTCAACATTTTTTTGTTGATATATTTTTTTAGCTTTATGAATATTTTACGACTTTTTGACATACAAAAGAATATTATGTAGGTATATATTTGAGCATTGTTATAATTTTGCAAGACATAATTATTTATTTAACGGTAACCCACACGCGTATTCCTTCTGGTCCAGTTTTTTTTTTGCCAAATATTGTCTATTTAGGTAAACTTAATGGTTTTTAAGAAAAATGGCAGACGAGCGGATATCTTAATTTTAATTATAATAAATATTTAGTTATTGCCAAAGTTTCTAGAGAGTGCTAAAAATGTACTATCATTACTTACACACCACATTGGGACTATCCGAATGTCCTTCAGCTACCACGCAGCGGAAATTTTAAAGCGTGGGAGAAGCTCGGTCATGCAGGACCAAGTTGTGTTGTAGCATTGGCCTATTAGATAATAGAATTAGTTCAATGTCATTGTTAAATATAAAATAAATGGAAATTGTAATTTACATAATCCGGCAGTTGACAATTTATTCAATTGATCCTCCGAAGCCTCCTTCCTTGATTTTGTACGAACATAGCAAGTCATAAAGTTATATTTAAAGCAGGCATTACATTATCCATCATGCAGAGCGTTAGGTGAGCTAGCGTGTTAAAATTGGATGGTGTAACATCTAATCTAGATCTCAACTGCCTAACTGCGATCGTCTGGGCTCTGCCACGCTTGCTCGTCAAGTGCTAAGTACTAGCGAGTGCACCAGATTTAGCGTTCTGCAACTTGTATAATATAATACGCGTTTTAAACAAGTCAGTTGACCAAATTTTTATTGCTTACGTTAGATGGAAGTCTGTTACCGTTGTCTATATAAACTTGAAACGACAGAGGTGCTACTACTGTGCTGCCGGCCTCGAATTGGGGACTGGGACCTGACTTCTAGTACCGTAACAAAATCAAGGTTGCAATCCGCCTTTATAAAGATGTGTAGATTCTCATATATGTAAATATAGAACCCGCAGAAACTGGTTTCCGTTGCATTATATTTTATTTTCATTCTCGTTATTGAAACAATATTAAATTTTACTGTTCATTTTGTTAATTCATCATCAGTTGCGAAAACTTTAAACACTTATGGCGCATAAACAATAAGATTTTGCGGGTCGAAATATTTGCAATGTGTATCCATTAGGTGAGCCGTCGTCGGCCTGTTAGCTGTACTCTAACAATTAAAAAAGTTTAACATCTTCATGTCAGTATCATTGGATTTCCAGATCATTCAAAGTGGGATACATATAACATACAGGAAAAGGAGATAAGGCAACTTGCTACATTGGATTCTGAGCGAACAAGATCGTCTCCTATTAAATAATTTAATTCCTATTTGTTCATTAAAACATGCTGAAGCAATAACAAAAGTCATTCGCATATTACCATGTACCACTTACTCGCAATGCCCCGTTTTATTTAGGAATTCACCGAAATGTCCCACTTCCAACACGCTTCAGGGATCGTAAAAACCAACCAAGTATATAATGGGCATTTACTTCGTACCCTAAGGAAACGGTTTCCTTTAAATGCCTTTATTAGAATTCATTTAGTTGGCAGTAAATTCATGAAACCCAGTACTTACTTATATTATTCCACCTATTAAATTGGGTTCTTTGCAAAAGATTCGGTGGACTTGCAAAACTCCCTAATTTCGCTCATACTATGATAGCAATCTCAGCATTGTGCTGATCTCAGATTTGCTGGAAGAAAGGTGCAGTAATATTGAGCGAAGAGTGTGATTACTGGGACTTCAACTAAGCTATATTGCTATAATATCTGGTGTTTTCGACGGGAACTAAACTGATGGACAGATCTGATTATTTAAAATTTTTCTTCAATTGATCTTCCATCGTGTACGTGATGTAGGTGAATGGCTAACAAAGAGTCCTGGTAGAATAGAATGATGAAAAGTGTAGTAAGTTTATCAATGTTTTTACAGTGAATGATATTGAAGACCGCGTAAAAATGTATACAATACAGTTGAAAAAGTAGCAAAGATATAATTTTTTGTCTTGGTAGATGTTAGAGTTATAGAGTCCTTGTGTTTACAAGTGGTATAATATGAGTTTTATGCAACAATTTTCCTACTATCAACAACAATACACAGACTCTTTATAAAGTTAATGTATGCAGGGTCACTTCTAATGCATGGTTTCTTATTACCGGTCACGTTTCCTGCTTGCATTCTGTAAGGGTGACTTGTTATTATGTCGCAAACGCGGTGGATAATATTATTATTTTTGACAGGCTCATGCTTGTATTTTCGAGGGTCATAAATCAATTCTTCGGCTTTTCTTCTTTCGACTAGCTAGAAGTTGTCTGTCGTTGTTTGCTTTTCTCCGTTATATTTAAACGTTCGGGAGATCTTTCATATTCGACTACGTTTGGTAGGTTTCAAAACAACTAAACATTTTATGGCACTTGTATGAGGACGATGATTAGTTTTTAAGATAAGCATATCTGTAACTCTGATTATATCCAGGTTTGTAGGAGCTCACTGAGACGAGTCAAAACATCGCTATGGTTATTGAACATTATACTAATAAGTAGCAATGCAAATGCAATAGCAATATGTGCATAACCTATTTTTCGTCGCGTCTAGCAATGAGCTCCATTACTTTAACATTGTATCATTCTGTATCTTGCAAGTATTTTCATTCATTATTTATATATATAAAATCAATTGCTGTTCGTTTGTCTCGCTAAAATTCGAGAACTGCTGAACTGATTTAGCTGATTTTGGTTTTGAATTATTTGTGGAAGTCCAGGAAAGGGTTAAAAGGTGGGTAAAAATGAAAAAAATGCTTGGAATATAGTAAAAACAACAATTTCACTTTCCCTTAAAAACTACTACCTGTCAAACATTTCATGTTAATCCCATCGTTTAGAAATCAATTAAATTTAAAAGTCGTTCAGAAATCAAATTAAATTTCAAAATGAAGATATTTTTCATTATTTTGCTTTTGAATGTCAACCGTTTGATGTTCGTCCCGTTGTTCAGAAATAAACGTTTTTTTATTTATTGATTCTGAGGCGGTACGAAGTTTGCCGGGTCAGCTAGTAATGAATATAATAATTACATTACTTAGCTTTGCTCTTAGAGTTATTTCTGGCATATTGTAATTCTCATATTAAGGAAAAACTGTTGCTTTTATTAATATTCAAACCTGAGTTATGGCTTCGAGTAATGGGACAATTGTAAAATCATAAACATAGTGAAGTATTGTTTAGTATGCACCAGACATCTTTTACGGGGCTGGAAAGGGGCGGAAGTGCATAATCAGATACGGCAGGTGCATTAACTGATGTTAGGGGATCCTTAATTTACATTTGGGAAGGATATAGAATCTTTCATTTTAATCTACTACTGCTTTTACTGAGGCAAATTGGTGTTTGATTATTATTCCTCCTTACTCCATGTGAGACAAATATGGTATAAAATTATTAGGCCCATAATGCAAAATAACATTACAGCGGACGAACTAAGAAATGAGTTTGTTTCGGGAATGACTAATATGTGACTTGGCAGACTTATAAATGCGAGTTTTCTCGCGTTGGATCGTTTAACACTGCACAAAACAGCATGAGCTAATCATGCGACGTCGCTTGACAGACCAAATTAAATAGTTGGACACCAGACATAGTACGATTAGATGAGTTTAAACCTGTTGCATACAGTGTATGTGCAATTGCATCTTTAAGCGTCAGACAAGTCTGATCGGCGAGCTTTGTTTTACGATTAGCACATTTAATTAAGAATTTTGCTAGTTTTGTAAATGTCAGATTTTTTGGTATAGTTGTCAATATGGCAACTATGTCACTAGGCTAGATGTGTTCAAATATTAAAGTTCTCGAATCAGGCATTTACCTGATTCAAAATGAAAAATCCTCTCCACTCTCCAGAACCTGTAAATACAGAAACAGAATTTAATGTTAAATATTGTTACAATTTGGGCCACCTGCATATCTGTAAACAAAGCACATTTATTACCGGCTGCCGTCGTTTGAGCCAAGAACATTGAAACTGTTTTGTGACTGTCTTATTTTGTTTACTTTGTGTTTAAAATTTGTGATTGGAAAAACAGCCCATTGTGTAATCTTTATGGTTGTCATTCATTGGCCAGGTGTGAGTCTTGAAAAATTCAGTCCACGCTGTCGATCAGACATATACAGTATAAAGCAATACCCGAACGGAGAGGTGAGGCAATCACGTGATAACCACAAGCGAGGCAAGACGTGTGTACATTCGATAATCTATATAGTGACGGACTTTGCGCGTGTTATTGAATCGTGCATTACGTTTGTACTGGTTGTGTTCAGTTATATTTGTACCTGTGTTATACCTGTTTGTATAGTTCTAATAAATTCTATAATAGTTCCAAGGGCATTTTTATTTGAGTCCTGCAACTCGTAACAATATTATGTTGAATCTAGTAATAACCGTTTAGTAATGATGGTCAATTATCTGACAGTTTAGAACGTTCTAGAAAGTATAAGTGGAGTCAATTCCCAAGTACATAGATAGGTACGCGCAAATGTATAGTATTAGAGAAGCGTCTATCACTATGGTCATGTGACCAGACAGTGCTCGGCCTAGTTTATTTTTATACTGACTCATTACAGCGTCAAGTGGTATACATTTGCTTCTTACGTTAATTATACGGCTGGGTTTATAATTACTTAACAAGATTATATAAAGTTGATCAAAAAATGTGCAGGCCAATATAGTTTTTGTCTTAATTGTTTACTTATGCTATGCTTACAAAGACTACCTTAATAGATAAATCATTTAGAAAAAAAACAATATCAGGCAGACAAACACAAACGTTAGAATAGAAAACACTTAGGCTGGTGTGCACCGACTTTTGACCGATGGTTAAATTAAAATAATCGATAAATAAGTATACATAAACAGTGATTATTTTATTTTAACCGCCGGTTAAATATCGGTGCACACCAGCATTAATGGTTCACCAAAATAAACAATTCAGAATAAATAATTGCATTAATTAAAGGCAAAACAAAAGGCGGCCTTATCGCTTAAAGCGACCTCTTCCAGGCAACCTGACTGAGAGGACACTTTTAACAACTTATGTCTAGGTACAATTAAAACAACAAACAAACAAGTAAAATTAAAAGAGAAGAACAGTACAATGTGGACAGTATACAGCTAACTTAAGAAAGAAGAATAGAAAAATATATATTTCATCATAATCTAAGGTGATAGTTTTTGACGGTATTTTTAAATATGGCAAGTGATTTAGCTTTTCTGACATCTACGGGTAAAGAGTTCCAAAGGCAGACAGCCTGCACAGCGAAGGATTTGCAGTAAAATGTTGAAGAATGTGCAGGTGCCTTTAACAGGAGGTTATTAGAGGAGCACAAATCGAAGGCGTCGCATTGTACATTACTAAGTTAAGAAATTAATTAGTCCAATCCGACTAACATCCAGATCGGAATAAATATAGGGAACCACATTCCCGAAACTTCCTCTAATCTGGATTCTTGCTTTTGAATGTAGTTAAAGGCTGGTGTTATCTTGCAAGTTGTTGTTATAGTACAAATGTAGTATCAAAATATTAGTGTTTAATTACTACAACAACACATCAGCGGCAGTCGTAAAAATAGTAAAAACAGAATACCACAAATCTGTCGACAATTGCCCAGAGGCCCGGCTGCCTGGCCAATAAACAGGCCATCTGTGAGAATAGTTCAATTAAACGTTTTACTGTGACATAAAGCACATGTGAGAGAGTGGATATGGTATCATGGGAAGTTTTGATTATTTTTCTGTTTGCATGTAAAACGGGTCAACTTAATGAAAGGTGGTTACCGTCGCCATCGGACATCTGCAAAACGGGAGCCTATTGTTACTTACCTCGTCGAGACTTTAAATATCTGTTTACACCCTTTTTGAAGAGCTCCATATTATAGCGTTCTGGGAAAACTGCATCAGGGAATTCATTTCACAGTTCGCTCGCGTATTGCATGAAGGAGTGCGTGCCACTCACAGTGGACGATTTCCACGTGTCGAGAAAATGGGGATGAACTCCCAATTGCTGGCAAATTCCGGCAAATTACTGATTATATATTTTCTATTCATTTGGCATCGTCTGCGTAATTTTAGAATACGTATCTCACGTACTCCCATTTTCTGTTAATTAATGTTATAGTGCGTATGTTTATGCCAAATTTCACAATCATACCAGTCCAGTTATAATAACATCATGAAAATTCTAGCTGACAGGTTTGATGTATATACTCAACTGTTTTGCTAGCAAATGTAAAATTAACATAATACATAACACAACACATTAAGAACAATAACTAAGTATACACAATTACACATGTATGTTTTATTAACACTAGTTTTAAGTATTTTATATAAATTATTAACCAATGGTATATTGTAAATAATAATTCATAATACAGAATATAATTATGCATATAAAATGCCTTCTCTATTTGCATTCACTTCTGCATGCATTGGGATATTTCACGAGTAGAACAATTCCGTGTTTCGAGCGCAAGGACGTTGACCCGATCTTATGTGTACACACTTCCAGATGTTTATCTATGTGCAACCATATCCAGAAGCGCGAGGAATAATAGAACATTGAAAAAAAACTTCACAGAATAAACATGAAAATAGGACTACATTACTAGCTACGGCCCTAAGTCAGCCATTACAATTGTGAAACGGTAGTTATTTTTCTAGCTTCCAGGGTTTGTAGTGGATTAATAGGCGAAGTTACTTGAGAAAATCCTCGGTTACTTCAAGCCGTTGAACACAAACACATATATTCCAGGCCATATTCAAACGAAGTAACATTACTTGTGAAATGTCTTCGACATGTTGTCATTTTTGAAGCGAAGTTAAGGTCGCATTCGCGACAGTGATTGAGTGATTTATATAACCATGATGCTTCATCTGGGATAATGTTATAGTTATTGACTGTAACCAACTGTGTCTTGTTTATAGCGTTAAAAAAAGCTGTTAACGAAAAGCTACACACACGTCACTTACGATTAATAACAATATTACATCTGAAGTAAGGCATCAAACCCATCGCTACACTCATGTGCTTGTAACGGTCAATAACTATAACATTATCCCGGATGGAGCAATGCAATATGGTGCCATTATTAGGCCAGTGAACGAGTATTTGCTAGGTGGTAGGGCATTCGCCCGACTGGATGGCTACCACCCCTGGTCTAAAGTATGTCACCATAACAACCTTGAGTTGTGTTCCGGCACTAGTGACCAGGTTCCAGTCTCCTTTAAGAGAGCAGCAACGCATTTGTAGTAACTTTGGTGTTGCAAATGTCCACAGGCGGTGGTAACCGCTTTCCATCAAGTAGGCCGTCTGCCTCTCAACTGAACTTATGCAATAAAATAAAATAAATAAAAAATCCGAGAGGAGTCGCACAGCAGACTTGGTGTCCAGGACTGTATGTAGTAAACGCGCGTCGAGCGGCGACATGCATCGACTGACACAATCCGCTCGTCCTCAGCTCGATTCAACGTACGATGTATTTGCATAAATGCGCAATGCGATTTTGCATTTTAAATTAAGCAAAAGTTACGTGTAACGTTTGCGAATGATATATGTTTGTGATGCCGGTACCTGTTTTACCACAATTGACATCCTACGTCTTGTATATACCGTACAGGAAAAATGTATTTTTGTTCACGTCATTCGGGTACTTAGACTTACTTATTACTGTATTTTAGTGCAGGCTGACGTTTAACCATGATTTCGCCTGATATAAGAAAAGAATGAAAGAAATGTTTATTTGAAGAAATAGCGTACTTATGTTACTTCGTTTTTATTTTTTTATTGCAAGATCAGCCTGTTTGCTGATCAGGCAGACGGCTCACTTGATGGAAAGCGGTCACTATCGCCTGGACTTCGTACTGGACATTTGCAACACCAAAGTTACTACAAATGCGCTGCTGCTCTCTTAAGGCAGACTGGAACCTGGTCACTAATAGAACTATAGACCGTCTGCATGTTATATAATAGGTCAGTCATTAAGCTTAATTTAGCAAGAAATATAATACTACGATGTGCCCAACAGGTGCAATCCTCCTTTGATCGTTCTACAATAATAGCCGCGAAGATAAACTCTGACAAAAAAATTCTCATACTAAAAACTTAATCTATAAATCTCAGATAATCGGGTACAACACAAATCACTCCGGTTAACACTGTTTGAACAAGATATGGACCGTTTGGTCGCAGGAAGCGCCAACGACCATAAGCCGGCTTAATATGCCATCGATCTTAGAGCGATCAAGCTGATATGAACTCTAAACCATTGGGAAAAGATTGAAAATATTTTAAAGGAACCTCTCTAGATATAGATTGTGAAAGTAGTGTTTTTGTTTATGTTTGTATGAACGACTTTCAAATATTGATTCAGCAAACATCTATATAAGAATAATTTATTACTTTATATTACAATTATGAAATTTTCAGCAGACCCCGAGCTTCGAGGTAGACGCTCCGATCGAAACCGGGATTTAACGTTAGGATGGTGGTTATAGTTATGGCATTTTCTGTGGCTAGCTTTTTAATCAAGTCCGGACTTGCGGTTTATGTGTTTTGTCCTAAAAGCAATTAACAAAAAGATTCTTAAACATACAGCGTAATAGTTTATACAAGGGAAGACCCCGAACTTTGATTACCCGGTCATTGAAAAAAAGTACTCGACGCTTCTTTCTTTTCTACTTTTCTTACGCTTTATCCCAATCAATTGACCTCCGCACAATATGTCTTTTCCTTCCATATCTTTTATTCTGACATACATCAGCTAGCGCACCATAAATCATCATTGTCGTTATTCACACAATCCATCCATCTCTTTTGTTAAACGTTTACATTTGTACCACTCAATTTTCTAGTTTATAACATACCTACTTTTTTCACGTGTCTTATCGCTCCTCATTACAGACCCATGCTACCTTAATCTTCTTCATCTCAATTTTTCAGTCACCGGTGCAAGATTTAGTTATCACCGTATCCGTTCTTGAAAGACCACCGTTCTTATTCTTCCACGCCTACCGTCTGTACAATGTAGAGTGTTCTGAGGAACTGTTTGATTTGGTGCCAACGCCTCATTTTTACAACCCGCCATCGACGGGATGTTCACCCTCATTTCCTTGAGCTCCCACGCCCAACCACGCAACGGTTCACTAGAATGTTTGTTCCGCGTATAACAATCATATGGAGGGAAGGTCTGAGAGGTTTTCCCTCCGCGCTATGACATGGGGTCTATAAAGTGGGCCGCCTGCTTGGTTGCTTGCCAAAGACAATAAAAAAATACCACACATCCATCTCAATATTCTGAGCTCTTCTGTTATGCTTCATTAATTTGGTGTTAGAATTCGAAACTATAAATATTTCTTAGGCTGCGTTTCTAATGATAGTGAAAGCGGGTACTGTGGCTACTACAGAAAAAAGTGTCGTTTCCGACTCGCTTCCGCTCTATTTCTGCTCCGCTTTTTCGCTGTTGATCTGAAACGCAACCTTAATATCGCTTTATGTAGTTGATAGGACTTTTGTTTAAAGCACACATAGTCCTCAACAAATACTAGTATGATCATAATTGTAGATTTTACATAACGCATGCTAATTCCGACTCTAAGTTGTATGCATGACGGTTGAAAATTGTTATGAGGACTATTTGACTGGAGTACTTAGAGTGATATACGATTTCATTCAAGATTAAAATGTGTTTGAACGGTTTGACAACTCACGTCTGGCGGGGTTTAGTGGGATTAGATGTACCGTTTTCGTAGTGTAATTTATATTGTAATGTTTGGAACTGTTTTACCCAACATGAAGTTTAAATAGTAGATTGTTACACGAGAGGTGAAGGTGACCTATTTAGGCATTAGATGGTTTGGCACACGAGCGTAGCGAGGGCCCTGATAGTTCGAGTGCCTAAATAGGCTTTCACCACTGCTTTTCATTTCGAATATGAGGAAAAAAAATAAAAACTGATTAGCTAAAAAACAACTACTTCTTTAGGCGTTAAATCCACATCTAAAGCTGATGAATTCATATACTATATTACATATGAAACGTCAAGTAATTTTTTTGTCTGTGGCATTCTACCAGCCAGTAATTTATGTCACTGATTATAGTAAATATTAAGCTTGAATTTATGTAAATTAAATAATAATTTATTGAAAAGTAATTTACATACATACATAACTTCACGCCAGGTCCCTTGCGGGGTAGGCACGAACAATAGAGCGGCATTTAGGCTTATTCTTACACACCTCACTTGCTTCTTTGACATTCATAGCTCTTGTCATGCACGCTCGTCTGTTCTTAAGGCTCCTGACATCACCTTCTGCTAGTGCACGATCAATTTGATCATGGAAGGTGTGTCGTGGCCTTCCGCGAATTCTGCATCCATCCACTTTTGCGTTTTATATCTGTTTAGTAGTTTATAAGAATAAAATAATTTATTTATTATATATACAATGTTACAAAATTATTCATATTTTTTATTACAATTTAGGCCGCGATTTAACAGTGGTAAAAATGTTGGGACATAAGTCGCATGTATTATCTATGGTTCGCATAGTTTTTAAATCTTTTGACAGCAGAGAAAATCGTTTCCCATGGACGAAAAGTGCTGTTTTCATCCCTGTGATCACTGCAAGCATACTTTCCGAATATGAGAAATGAAATAGTCGATTGTTACACGAGAGGTGAAAGTGACCTATTTAGGCATGAGATAGTTCTTAGACTTAATCTTATTATTAAGTCAAAGGTGAATTATTTTATTTTCTAAGTTTCTATTTTGAAACCATTGTTTTCATTTTCATCAGTATTCACTGTAGTGTTTTCATTGTCTTTTCATTCAAATTTGCACTTTAGAACATTTTGGTTTTAAACAATGTCTAATTTATTTGATAAGAGAGATAATATGATAATTATCCAAACATTTTGCTATTTTTTGTCCCTTTTCTGTTTGCCGAATTTAATGTTTATAGATAAGTCGGTCTTGTTTAAGAATTTAGCATAAGTATTTTTTTAATAAACATAGATTACAAAATGTATTACATACATTAATAAGAAGATGCTTGCTGCTAAGTCGACAATAGAAAACACCAGAATATTAAGCGTTCAATGACTTGTGAGATGTATGAATTATTGATTTCGCGTGCAACGTGTAACTAATTAGTTCATAATTGCGAGAGATTTATTGCATATCTATGATTATGATGAATCTTATTTGTTTACTACTGCAACACTGGAGCGACGCAACAGCGGCGCCACCTATCGACTCTTTCTATCTTTCTTTTTTATTTTTTTGTCTACAAACTCTCCAGTAGTGGGTCCTAGTAGTTGTAGTGTACACAACCGCCACACCCCGGGCAACCACGATCATCAGTGGGCTAAACCTAATGAAGCGGACTATGCATGAGCATAGTTAGTTATGGGAGATTCCCCAATGTACACGGAGTCTTCATTGTACTGATAGTCGTGCAACTATTTGTCGTCCTTCAAGACAGTGTAGCAAGGAACGCACCTTAAGAGTGTTTGCCAGGATCCGTATAGTGGCTTACGGCCTTTCGCTGCATCGCTTCCCCTAACGACCGGACCAGTTTACTGGTCTATTGGACACCAGGGGATGGGCCGAGAAAGTGTGTGACGTTGGTGTGGAAGACTCCACACCAACGTCACAAAGGCCCTAAACCACCTTCAGTTGAGCAGTGCCCTGCTACCCTACCCTACATAAGGGGGTCACAGACAGAATTGGTCACATCCTCAGGCGAGCTTCTATAAAAACATATTTCAAGCAGCATAAAAAAGAGTATCCAGCTTTTGGAGACCTGTGCAATGCAATATTCCACTCCAGGATGCAGGTGTCTACAAGCTCGATTGTGAGTGTGGATTATCAAACATTGGGGAAACAAAGAGGAGCATAAAAACACGGGTAAAAGAACACATTGCTGACATGAAACACACAAGGTCTCCGAAGTCCGCGATCAGTGAACACACGTTGGATAAAACCAACCACTACATCAGATTCGATATCCCACAAACCCTCGCGAAAGAGAATTGTTTCACACCTAGAATGGTGCGTGAGGCTATTGAAATAAATAAGCACCCAAATTTCAATAGAGAAGATGGTTGGCAAGTACCACCTGTTTGGGATCCGATCATCAAAACTATTAAAACCCAAATCCATCAAAAACCAACTACCAGACCACAAGACTCTGTGAGCTCTTTCTGTGTGCACCGGAACACAAACCAACTTGACTGATAATTTCTTTTTCTTTTTCCTTCCACCCGTTTTCATATTATATAAAATTATTAGGATTAGGTATGTTTGCTGAAGAGTTTCTTGCGCCGCTTCTTCTCTTCAAGCCATAACATGTTGCGAAGCGGTGGTAATTTAGATTAGGCTCCCATAGAGTAAATAATAACCATAAACAAAATTAAAACTACATAATTAAAATGAACAAGTTGGTGGTGGCTAAATAAAATTACCTATCTCGCTATGAAGCCAAGTAGTAGGCAGGTACGTTTTTCCAGGTAATCGTTCTTCCTAGTATAGTTCTTCGATGCTAGTAGGTTGCGTTAATACTGTTAAACGTCAGAAAGGCATGCGAGTTAAGACACGATCCCGGAAATGACGTCTTGAACATGTATAAATTTCTGAAACAAAAACAAAACGAAAATAGAACTTCTGTTTCATATTAAACATGGGCCCATAGTTTACCTTTTTTCTGTTGGGACCGTTATAGCGGGAATGGAAGCCCGACTAGGGATTTCAGCCAGTAGCTGAATGTATGATCGCATCAGGGTGACGTTATGGTGCGATGAGAGCGGTTTAATATATTCCGATAGATGTTTTAAAGTAAATTGTTTATTTAAAGATCGCCCAATAGTTGAAATTTGACCATAATTAATTTAGATTATAAGTTTGAACATTATTAAAGTTCTGTTGTCAAAGACTATAATCTTCTATAATCACAGATTTCGCCAAGGCTACACTGTTAATTTGGCTTTAGCAATAAACAAAAGAGTATATGCGTGTGTGTGTCAACTGCATGGTAGTGTGTGTAATTATTTTATTTATTTATTTAATGTATTCTGTATACATAATTTTTGATAAATATTAGCATTAGTCGCTTCTTCTTCGTATAAATTATAAGTGTGCGAAATTTCATACTCCTTCGTCCGTGCGATTTTCGTAAAAATGGGTACAAAGTTCTTGCTTCACGTATTATATATAATTGATGAAATAATTGTCCTAAAGATCAATCGCTGTTAGTCTTCTAACGACGGACGAACGAGTACTGATTTAATGTGGAATCAAAAAATGCACTTGGCGGCGTAAACCACTGACACGGCTATATACTGCTTTCTCTGACCTGTATAGCTATAAAAGTTTTTTTTAGATAACAAGACAACAAATGTTATCAGAACAAAGACCATTCATATAATAAGCCACACTATTTGCTATTATTATAGCGTTATGACTTATGAAAGTAATTCGCTCTTTATTATCCGCTATCGCTTGTCACTAACAATCGACCCTTTACTTAGTACTCCATCGGCTCCCTTTTTTCGAGGCGCACTTATCCCTCACTTTGAACAGTAAAAATATATGGGTTAAAATAAAGTCGGAACTTTAGGTAAAAGTGCGAATCGCCTGAACGTTTCCCGGCTTCCATTGCGAGTCGGGGTATTTCAGGATTTCGCTTTGTTTCCGAGGCCTTTGTTCGTGTTTGATATATATTTTTCAAGAGCTGCCACGGATTTGGGATTTCCTTTGAGCGAGTCCAAAAGTTTTTCGTGTTTAGATCTCGGATTACTTTTTGTTAGCGTCATGCTCCTTTTCGCAGTCACTGAGCGTCTGTGGTGTTATTACCGATTTGAGTGACAAGGTCCTTTGAGGTTTTTTTAATGATTACAAGAATAAACCGTTTAATCGATTTTAAAAAAAGGAATCGTGAATTATTATGCTTTGTATCTAAACCGAATTCGATCATTCTTTTTTCGTTGGATTTAGTACAGCTTCAAGATATTTTTGTATAAATTTTATTGTGTAAGTAAGTGAGTAAGTGTAGCGGGCACAGCTAGTTTATGATGTACATTTATTGAACTACTTGTATAACACAAGTTATTTTTACGAAAACCTAAATGTTCGATAAATTTCGCTCACGACACGTGAAACCAATTCAAATATTTGCATATAAACATGTGTTCAAATAATTCCACATTAGCACATTAAACATACGGAGGCAACAACCCGTATTTGCTAATCATGTTTTGTTTGCTTAGGAATGTTATTTTCGCAGTGAAGAAGATAATTGGCAAATCAGAAGCTATAAAATATAGCAAACATTTTTTAAAGAAGTCTCGGGACCGATTTTGATGAAAACTGAAACGGTATTATTAGATTTATAAATTAACCTGGACAGGATTCGAATAGACTGATTTTGAAAAAAAAACACTATTATTACACCGAAATATAGTGTAGCTTGTAAGGAGCAGTTTTTGTGTAGAAATGTCAAACGTCAAACTAAGGAAAAGGGTTATATTTTAATGGTGTCTCTGAAACTATCTGGTAACAATATTTTTTGTTTGTTACAACTGCATTAATTCTTTGAAAAGTAATTGTGATACAACTTCTATATATACAAAAAATAGGCTAATATCTATATTATATATAAATAATTGTGATTACGATGAAAACATTTTTTTTAGTTAGACGTGTTGCTGGGTAGTGTAGTGTGTAGTGGGCGGTGTAGTTTCTTGTTGCTTCTTCTACTTTAAACAGCAACAACACGTTGCGAAGCGGTGTATATAGAAAATGAAGTAGGTTTAAATTTTGATCTACATGTATGACCATCAAAAAGTGCTCTCCAGTGGAATTTATTTTGAATAAAACTTTTAAATCTTGAAAACAACTTTGCGAGGAATGCTCATATTTACACAATACTATAGTTGGAGTATAGACATGTCTGCAGTTCTATAGTAGGCGGAAAGCGGTGCAACATCCGCCGGCGACGCGGAAGCTATTCAATTACTTGCATAACGATGAGCCACAGCAGCTGTCGTACGTTTTACGATAATACTGATACGAGCTACAGGACTCGAATTAAAATAAATGCCGTTGGAATTACTATAGATTATATTAGAACTGTACAAACACGTATAAAACAAATACAAATAAAAACTGGATGCAACCAGTTCACACTGCACGATTCAATGCAACCCAACACGCGCAAAGTCCATCACTATATCGCTAATCGAGAGTACTACAAACGTCTTACTCGTATAGTAGTCGTCCCCTGACTGCCTCACCCCTCCGTTCGGGCATTGTTTTATACTAACTATACAGTACAAAAAAATCGACCGCTCTCGATCGATTCGATTCTTGGAAATTATTGTTATGCGGTCGAGTATTGTGTCGAGACATATTGTATTTGTGCAGGATAAAAGAAATGCCCGAATGGAGGGGTGAGCTAGTCAAAGCAATAACACAAGCGAGGCAAATTGTGTGCACATTTAGTGACGTTGCGCGTGTAATTGAATTGTACATTACTTTTGGACTTATTACGTCCGGTTATATTTGTACCTGTGTTATACGTGTTTGTATAGTTCTAATAAACTCTATAGTCATTCTAAGGGCATTTTAATTCGAGTCCTCCGACTCGGTAACCATATTTAATTCTTCATTGCTTACCCATTTACAGTTTTCATTTTCACATCCCGACGCCGACTTGCAGTTTCATTATAATTATGTTTGCCGGCACTCGTAAATAATTTAGAGGCCAGCCAAGAGGCGCGCAGCTTAACGGCCCCTAGAGAAATCAAATTTAATTTAACTAGAAAATGGAATGGAACCTAAATGAGATTATAAATGTAGTTAGTAACAGATTAAAAATGACCAATGACATATCTTAGCTATTTTAGGCTCGTTGTTTGTTCTTGTTCTGGATTCGATGCCTGGCATGGTAAATTTCGGAAACGAATTTTCTCCGTTATTTACTATGGTCTGGGTGTCTGGGCTCGTCCCTCAGAGTGGTCCGTTGTATTTTACCCATAGCACAAGCGTAAGTTGCTTAATTTGGGGATGTGTGTTTGTCTGCCGATTTATTTTATTATTTTATTTTTTCTGGATAAAACAGCATTTTTCAATTTTACAAGTACAGCAGACGGCCCACCTGATGAAACTACGGAAATCTTCATAATTCGTGAACTACCCACGCGATTGTTCAATTTATTTAAACTTATTAAACTCAGTGCACGTGTTGTACGTACCGTGTGTTATTTATGATCTATGTTTTGTTTAAAATAAATATCATAACGATAACCGTTGGCATATATCAGATTCCAAGTAAAGGTATGTGGTAGAAGTATTATAAACAATCTAATAGTTTTATTTGGTTTACATTTGCTGCACGTGGGATCTTAAGGTCTTCGTGCTGTTTGCGTCATTTCCGCCTGCTAACAAGTCTTATAGATGCTTTCAAGAAGATATGAGATTATTTCAGCAATTTGTTATTAATGACCTCTGTAATACTGGATTCAACGTTAGCCCGCCTATGCTTTTACAGCATAGGGGCTGAAGACCCACCTGAAGGGAAGCGTGTGCTGCCACTCTCTAAAAGGAGACTGAAACCTGGCAAGGCAACTAATGCCGCAACACAACTCAAGGTTGTTATCGTGGTATACTCGTACTCTAGAACGAGGAATGGTGGTCATTTTAATAAACCTTTATATCTGCTTTTACATTTGAATGCAGAGGTAAAATACCTTTTTAAATTTTCCAAAATGTCTAGGTTTTATTTCAAATATCTATTTCACCTAGAATCCTATAAAGGTCTATATATGCCTAGGAGGTCGTTTTCGTCATTCCATTTGAACAAAAATCTTTGAGATAGCGACTATGTGCTCTGTGGGCAGCCGCCCGAGAGCGTACATCAAAATTAAATTCCGCCTGGTACACGTGGCCGGATTTGGTATGTGGATTGGGGGTTATTTCCTATCATTTGTTACTTTTGAACCACCCACCGTATTCAGAGACCTGTATCTATTTGCGTGGTTTAAAAATAATAATTATCCATGGATACGGAATATTTTGGGATATTCTTAACACTTAAGGTTATCTTTGTCGTACTATATAAAATATATTGTTTTATATTTAAATTTAACTCTGTTAAACTAAACAATAAGAAGTATTAAATAAGTAAATATTTCAAAAGGCTACTGTTTGCTTATATTATATGACTCGTGCCCACTTTGCTGGGCGTCATTAAAAATACAGATGCACTCACGCACTAATTAAAGCTTTTTAAGCTTTAATTAATTCATAAACGCAGAAAACACTCGCAGTGCCTCGTACGAAGATGTGCGCAATTCTTGCGTGGAACGTTATTGTTGTAACGTATTTGACAGGCGTTCCCATGCCCATTTCGCTGGGCGTGAAACATTTTTACTTTGTTGGTTTCTTAATCACAAATTCAATTCAAATCAAATTTAGTACTACATTAATAATGTAGGAACTATTGGTGAAAGAATTTTCAAAATCGGATCAGTAGTACCGGACGTCTAAACTCACAAATTTTACCACTTTATAATATAAGTATATATTAACTAAAGCCCGTGTATTGTCGCTTGCGATATCAATGTAACCATTTCAGTGTCCGGGAAAATGTATCTTTCCAGAATAATAAGTATTTATATTTATTTCAACTATCGAAAGCTTATATATACATACTAAGATTCACGAGATGAATCTTTCCCAATGTCTAAACAGAAGGAATATTCATTCATTCATTCATAACTTCACGCCAGGTCCCTTGCGGGGTAGGCACGAACAACAGAGCGCCATACAGGCTTATTCTTACACACCTCACTTGCTTCTTTGACATTCATAGCTCTTGTCATGCACGCTCGTCTATTCTTAAGGCTCCTGAAGGAATAGACATAACATAATCACTTGAGGTAAATCTTAAATTGAGTTGAGGATTACTGGGCCCAAATATTTTCTCTAAATACGTCCCTGCTTCCATTCTGTGGGTTAAAAGGTCGTATCAAAAATTTCTCATTTCCCCACTTTAATGGCGGGGCAATTTCGCTTAAAGCAACGTTTTGCCGACAAGTGTTTTATTCTCGTAAAATTTCATCGTAAACCCGAATTTGCGTAAAGAAAATAAACTGAGAAAGTAATTACGGGGAAATTGAATTTTTTCGTTGGATTTCAATTGCGTTGAATTATTACGCGTCAGGCATTGGATTAAATTGAGTTATGCGGAAAGGCCTATTTCTTTTTAATCCGGTCCATCTGTTTCTCTGTCTATATACGTATATCACAGACGTCTTTCATTAAGCTGATTTGGCAGAGTTTCTGTCGCATATTATTATGATCAGGTATTTTATGCGATTATGTGAGCTTCACGATATATCATTTCGTTTTACTAAGGGGTCACTCGTAATTTCCTAACCTGCAAGATTGGTGGTTTTATAAAGGTGCTAAGTGTGAAAGACGGGAAATGATGTTCATTTGTGGAACAGGTCTGTATCATAAACAAGCTGACAAATAGAGTACCAATGTGGTTAATGGATTAATAAATGTTGAAAAGGTTGATGGACTGTACGCCTATCGCCGTCCAAGTTTTTATCTTTATTTTAAAAGCATTTTTTATTTTACCCTACCCAAACTACTGTAGTTTAGGCGTAAAAGCAAAACGCAGGGCATTATTATAGCCTATAATTATATACAAACTGTTGCAGAACGTCGTACGATGTACCGTATACATCGTACGACGTTAATCCGTTCTGTCCCATCACATCATTTTATCAATGCGCCGTGAAGCTGCTCCTCAATGTTTGAACGTTAGTAGTGTCTCAGGAGGCACTGCCACCAAGGTTGTACTGTCCATCAACGTGTTTAGTAGTCAGTTAAACACAACTTAATGAAATACATATCTTGCGCTTACCAGTATATAGTATCCATACATAATCTATATATATATATAATAGAAAGTCGTGTTAGTTACACTATTTATAACTCAAGAACGGCTGTACCGATTTGGCTGAAAATTGGTGGGGAGGTAGCTTAGAACCAGGAGACGAACATAGACTAGACTTTTTATCGCGTTGGAACCGGCAGGTGACGTTGGGATCGGGTCGTAAATTTTTATATTTCAGAGCAGGACAACGTCTGCCGGGGCCGTGTCAGATTCATAATATGATTCTCCAAATGGCTGTTTCAAGGCCTTTGATGTACGAGTTATATAATATGCGTCCATCCGTTGGAGGACACTTTCAATGTAATTTTTCATTCTGTTGCAGGACGAGGAGTCCCTGGAGTCTACGAGGCCTGTTGCCAACATCACACATCACAGTATAATGTACGCGCCAAAATGTTTGGTAATCGTGTCAAGACAGGATTACATAGACACCTTCAGGGTAAGAAGAATTTAAGCGAAACTTGTAACCTATGTTAACCTGTTTTACCTATCGAGCTGTTTTGTACCTTACTAGCTTCTGCACGCGAATTCGTCCACGTGATTCCACTTTAAAAAAAGTAAGTTAAAAATACGCCCCCGAATTTGAAACATTCTTCATTGGCGCTCAGCTCCTATTGGTCTTAGCGTGATGATATATAGCCTAGAGCCTTCTTCGATAAATGGGCTATTTAACACTGAAATATTTTTTCAAATCAGACCAGTAGTTCCTGAGATTCGCGCGTTCAATCAAACAAACAAACTTTTCAGCTTTATATAATAAATATACAAGATAAGATATCGTGGAAGCAGAATATTGCAAATAACTGCGCCCAAAACTGAAAAAGTCCCAAGTCCCGTCATTCTCCCATCTCGCGGGTTCAAATTGTTATACCGAAAGACTTAAATTTATCAGACTTAATTTCGTTGTAATGCAGGCACGCTGTTTGGATAAATTTAATCCGCTGTATTTTTCTGCGAGCAGGTGGTATTCGGGCAGCTTTCTTTACAGCTTTACGATGTAGGTGGTTATCTTTAGATGCCCTAATAAATAAGGTGGCCTCGGTGAGTGTGGGAGAGGGGTAGTTAGTTATGTTTCAACGAGGCGAAGTAATATATTGCTACGAGTTGTGAGACTTGAATTAAAATGCCGTTGGAATTATTATAGAGTTTATTAGAACTATACAAACACGTATAACACAGGTACAAAGATAACCGAACATAACAAATCCAAACGTAATGCCATCGTAATTCAATAAAACGCGTAAAGTCCGTCACTAATAGATTCTCAAATGTACACACGTCTCGCCTGGATCGTGGTTCTCGCTCGACTGACTCTCTTCCCATCAGGCCGTTGTTTTATACCTTACAAATACAAAATGTGCCCGTATCGTAGTCACGTAGTAAACAAAAGAAGATAATAAAAAAAGAATTACTATTAGTTCAAATGCCGACAGGTAATAAAATGTGCTTCGTGGAATTTGTCTTTGTCGGGGGGCTAAGTTGTAACAATTTTATCAAAGTAAATCGAACTGGAAATATTATTTTAACTATTCGCACATTTATCAGTATCGACTGATTGGTGTTGTTTTTGACTTGTTATATCAATAGAGGCTAGTGCCTGAGTTTTACGAGTAAAGTATTATTTATCGATTTGCAGAATTGCCTCGGCATAATCTACACGGTGTGGGTGGAGAACCTCGGCGTGCCGCTGGAGACGCTGGTGGGCAACCTGGTGGGTGGCGTGGTGGTGCCGGATGCGGGGGGACCGCAGGTGCGCTTCAGCATCGGCGCCGGGGACCGGCAGGCGCTCACGCCGCCCGCCGCGCCGCCGATGCCACTCACGCACACCGCCGTCCACATGCTGCTGAGGCTGCTCGGTTAGTTAAGACTTTGGCTTCATATTGGACGCTTTTGAATTATCATGTCACATAAAAACTATCAGTCATTGAAATATCTCACGGCTATCTTAGTTACTAAAAACCATATTATTATATATCACTGTATAATTGTAAAAACCGTCAGTTTATAATAAATTTAGTGTTATTGTAAACTTTCGATTGGTTAGCAACGGATTTAAAAAAAAATATCAGTGAATAAACGGTTCAGGCCCTTGTCGGCCATGGCCACGGCACGGTTTTTGCCTTTGGTTTAATTAAATCAAGCTTTACACTGTTCTACACGATCTTCAGTGCCTGATTACTTATTCTTTACCTTTGTAGTGGATAGTCTCCTATTACACCAATTAACAAATGGTAATAAAAGGTTCACAATTTTACAGGCTATAATTCATAATTTGACGAACATGCAACAATAACGAAAATTATCCTTTAGGTATAATGAATGTTCTAAAACTAATCAGTTCCAACTTAAAAATTCATAATTGGATAAAAATGTAGTAAATTGATATAAAGAGGATTGGAGGAGCTTAAGGCGTAAAGAGGTAAAAGTCCTAAAATTACTTTTTGGACGAATTGTCGTCGTAGTTATTCTACTTTGCTGGCCCTCTCTTTTCTTTCACCTTATCGATCGGCACAATATATCTTTTCCTTTCATACTTCTCGATTCTGGCTTTGACAGCCCGGATGGGTTTAAACTTGAGCTGACTGTAAAACTGTCTGATGAACCGACGATATGCGCATGGTCGCCGATGGAGGCTGGATAAGAACAGCGGAGAACCGGTTTAGGTGGCGCAAATCTGCGGAAGGCTACCTCCAGCAGCAGTGGACAACGGTTGGCCGTAGAGGACTGTAAAAGGTGTTCAAATGTCAAAACCGATTTTCCAATACGGTACATGACAGTATGAAAAATATAGGCTGATTTTAACTTATATCGTAGATTACGATCTAAACATGACAAAAATAAATCGTTTTAATTAAATTAATTTATATTCGTTTATATTTTTGAGAAATAAAATTGTTATATTGCAGCCATTAGCCACGTGACAATAAACGCCGATCAGAGCGCGTGACGTCATAGCGTGCAAAACACGAGAAGTTATCAATGACTTCTCAGATAACACTTCAACGAAACAGATGTTTGTTTTGCACCCTGTGACGTCATGCGAGACGCCATGACAGCTTGACGCGTTTTTGTGACGATATGTCAAAATATTTATGAAATTGCTATTTTAAATATGTTAATGTTGTTTTTTTGCTGAAATATTAATATTTTGGCTAAAATAGTCCATAAGGGTCAAAATAAACCTGTTTCTCAAAAATTGTCAAGTTCCGTATTCTCCTTTCCAGGTATACATAACTCAGTGACCCTCTGGTGTGCTGTGATGAGCGAGCACAAAGTGCTTCTAGTCTCATTAGCAGCAGCCCGGTTAGCTGCGGCCTGCCGGGCGTTGGCGGCGCTCATGTTCCCCTTTCGGTACGCTCACGTATATATCCCGTTGCTACCGGCGGGGTTGGCAGAGGTGCTCGCCACCCCCACGCCGTTCCTCATCGGCGTACATTCCAACTTGAAGGAGGAGGTCACGGAATTGGTAAGAGTTTAGAGACTATTTTATTATTCTTTTACTAATTTATAGTACTAGGTGCTAACTCCCCTATCTCTAGAATATGTAGAATTCTCAATAGCAGCAGTGTTACGGACATTGCTTCGACTCCAAAAATTCATTTTATAAAAAGATTCGTTTAGCACTTTAAGCGTAGGAAGTCTTCAATGAAGCACCCTTTGCTCGAAAAATGCGTTTAGTTTATTTTAATGTTGGCCGTAGACAATGAGCGTTTGCCATAGGCAATTTTAATATTGCGTTTACACACCGGCGCGAGCGTACTGCCTTCATACTCGGCTGGACCGGTGTGTACTTTTTTTGGTAAAACGTGCCGCGACAACCCTAAAATACATTAATTAGACATAGACAGACAGGCAGATTAATTTCAATATTTTACATTTTTTGTTGTTTTTATTATTGGACTTTAATTAAAAAACAGAGAAGAAATTACACTGCAAGCTGTGTTTACCTATAATTAGTTTTTACATCGCATTGTAAATCTTAGTCATGAGCCTATTAACTGATCAAATGTAATAAACTGTCGGTGATCCTTAATAAATAAATAAATATTATCTATTTTATTTTATTACATGGTCACCATAGTATTCCTCTCCCTCTATGCCATCATTCCCATCTTTTTATTTTTTATTTTTCGCTTCTCCTCTGTCATGAGGCAGGAAAGAGGTTATTCCTTTTCTATCTGCTCTTTAAACTGCTCACGTGTCTAACAGAGGATACATGTTTCATCATCAATAAGGCAATTTGTACGTTTGTTATCACCAAAGTACATCGGTTAGTTATTGTCAAATGTTTTCCTCAAAAATCAGTTTCCTGTTTCCTCCAGTACAGTTAAGACAATATTTAAATAAAAACTTGTATGTTGAATATAATTAATTTATACTATATCTAGTTTGTTAATACTTGTCCCATTTATAATTAATTGTCTACAATAATGGGATAGATTTATGTAAAGGTTATCCCAGAAAGTAGGATAGTTCTTTGTGATTTTTCAGTTTCGTTATTTCAGTCATTTCGGTCATATCGGTCATTTCGGCCATTGCGGTAATTTCAATCAATTGGGCCATTTCGGTAATTTTGACTTTTTTGTCTATATTTAGTTTTCAGGAAGATAGACAGGGCATAGATAAATAAAACTAGAACGGGTTGAAATATAGGATCAAAGTTTGTATGGGAGACCAATCAGTCCCCAAGTTTATATATATATAAAAATATCATCTATAAAAAATGCTATAGTAACTCGATCTGTCTATCTGTTAAGCTTTCACGGGAAAACTACTGGAGCATTGGATTAGTTTTGCTGTAAATTAGTTGAAAAATAATTATAATACCGAATATGGACATAAATACTTCTCATGCCGGAAGATGGGATAGTTTGCGATATAAAATGAAGTGAATCTTCTGGGGGCAAATAGCACTAACATAAAAATGTAATACAAAGATATCTTTATTAGCGCCTGCTTTTTAAACAAGAGGCACGCACTAGAGGTTGACCCGCGAGTCGTATCAGATATACTCCAGCATCAAAAATATTTCCAATCCTCAATCTCCCCTTATAAATCTCATACCTCTACGGTGGCCCTTTTTGAAATCAGGCAAATTATTTCGTAGTAATAATTTCGCGATATACTCAACAAACTTTTCAGCTGGACGTAATAGTGGCAGACCTGGATGTGGGTTCACTTCACATACCAGCCGGTGTGAACATACCCCGCCCTGAAGGAAAGCTGCTCTCCTCGCTCCAAGAGGCCCTGGCTTTGGTGCTGCAGCCGGAGCTGAGGTCGGCGGACTCGGCGTTCGCACCGCCGCCCCCCACTTCGTCCCTACCTCACATGCTCGACAAGGAGATCAGGGCGGTGTTCATGAGGACGCTGGCGAAGCTGCTGCAGGGTTATAGGTGAGACTCTTTCCACATCGTCAGAGTTTTTATGACTTTAATTTTGCCATTATTTTGATCACAAACTGATTTTTTTATTGTATCTAAGTTCGGTTTTTTATTCATCAATTAAAAGGTAATTAACTAAACAGGCGGTGCCAGTGGAACGTCATTTACGTTGTCATAAAAACAGTGATTCGTTAGTTAGCACCAAAAAGCATCCCACGGAATCGACGTTATTTATCAGAATAAAAGTGTTCTAAATATTGACTCGGGATTTAAGCTAGCTCTGTGTCGAGTTTCATCTAAATCTGCTTAGCAGTTTATATGTGATGCTCTAACAGACAGTCATACAAAAATGTAAATGTTGCACTTTTGGAATCTGCTGGTCCGGATGAGTCCCCATTTACAGATTTATTATATTACTAGCAAATGCCCACAAAACTTCGTTCGCGTATCCGCTATTACGACATATTTATTATAATATACCTATAAGTTATACATACATACATATTGTCATGCTTGTTTCCCATAGAGGTAGGTAGAGACGATGGATCTCCACCTGTTACGATCCTGATAAACACTTCGCTACGTCAACTTTCATTAATCTTTTCATACATACACGCTTATTTAAACTGCTTTTTATCTGACCTTTCTTCAAAATATCTTCAATTCGATCATGGTAAGTACGTCTTGGTCTACCGGCACCGACTCTACCAGTCACATTGCTGTCATATACTTGTTTTGTGACTGCTTTCATTCATTCTCATTAACAAACTCTTCTTTCAACTTTTTCAACTCTTGTCACTACATCTTCTTTCCTATGTGAAAATGAAAAATCAATTGTTTGTTGGTGTTGTCAACAGAAACAATGGAACTATTATTATTATACATACAACTGTAATTTTTGATGCTTTTGTGTAGTGTATTTTATCCCTTGAATTATTATATTTTCAGGCATTGCTTAACAATAATCCGAATCCATCCGTCTCCGGTGCTCACGTTTCACAAGATGGGCTTTTTGGGCAGTCGAGGTCTGTCGCAGTGCCAGTTCACCGTCCGGCTTCTGGATTCGATGTTCTTCAATGGCTTGGTAGCAGAACGAGGCCCTCCCTGGCGTGCGACGGATATATGGGATGAGCTTATACAGTAAGTGCAACACTCTTGTTTTTTTACTAAATGTCTTAGGGTTCTCATTATTAATGCATATAATCACGGATATTTCGGATCGGAGGTAGACAGATACGATGAATCTCCATTTTTTATCCGTGCAGGAATGGAGATCAACCCGCAGTCAGGTGGTAGGGTATTTGCCCGTCTGGATGGCTACCACCCCTGGTCTAGGGTATGCCGCCATAATAACCTTAAGTTGTGTTCCGGCATCAGTGGTCAGTCTCCCTTAAGAGAGCAGCAGCACATTTATAGCACCTTAAATGTCTGTCGGCGTCTACTGAGTTCGTGCAATAAAAAATATCTTTGCCCACATTTTCCACTTCATTTACTATTATTAATCTCTTCATACAGGCACATTATTAAAGGAGGGTATACCATTGAGCCTGTTGTGTAGATATTTTATATCTTCTTGCTTGTAAACAAACAATTTCAACAAATTACCGTTGAATTTAGAAACGCTAGTTACACCATAATTGGGTGTTGTTGTTTGATAAATTATAAATGAATAGATTTTTTTTTAACTGAATCATTGAAAATATGCTTATTATAAACACCACGCATCCTAGATTTCACACAAAACTAATGTAGACTGCTTAAAAGTTTACAAAATAAATAGACTTGTTGCGATTTTAAGGATCATTATAACTTATCAAGAGAGAAAATTTCGGGTTAAAGAACTTTATTTCTCACTAGCTGCGCCCGATTGAAAATCGTCATAATTACAAAAGAAAAGAATTTTTCTAAAAGTAGCCTAAGTTATATCAGCTACTTGCCAATAAAAGTCCCGCCAAATCGGTCCTGCCATTTTAGAGATTAGCCGGAACAAACAGACAGACAGACAAAACTTTTTTATTTATATGTATAGATAAAAGAATTTTTACAATTCACTTAAAATAAGTTGTAATTTGTAACAAGATAGAAAGCACAAATACTAAAAGTTGCAGGTAGTTTCGGTTTATTTCTTGTACATATAAGTTTCAATTCGATTCGAACCAAAAGAGACAAAGATATAGACTTCGTGGAGGTGGCTTTGTGTAACTTGTTATATTTATTTTATTTACATTTTTATTGTGTATTTATTTTTATATGACTATATTTACATCTGAAAAATCATTTTCATTAATGAGGCCCCCCTCCCTTTATGCATAAGGTATAATATGTATGTAGTTTTTAATTGTTGGTAATTAATAAAATATTTTCATTTATACATTTCAGGAATTTGCCAGAGCAATTGAGGCTGGAGTCTTTGAACCCAGAACTGCAGTTGCAGCATATACAAGACCTAGCTATGCAGTTGCATCTTAATGAAAATCCTAGTCCGCAAGTGAGTTCCGCATTATCATCTTTCACGACATTATTTAATAGACCCTTAGGTTCGGCGCACACTGGCCACCGTCTACAACCATCGATGGCCAGCGACAAGCAGTTGAAACGCTTTTAGTTCGAGCGGTGGTCGGTGGCCCGTTAACGACTACACCTAGGTTTATGATCCGTAGATCAACTATCAGAGTTGGATAATGACCCACTAACATTAAATAGTAATGGTTGAATTTAACTTTTCACTCTTAAAATACTGTTACGAGCTTCATAGCGCTTGAAATAAAATGTCATCGGAATTACTATAGAGTTCATTAGAACTGTACACACACGTATAAAACAGGTACAAATATAACTGGACGATTAAAAATTGCACGATTCCATAACACACTAAGTCCGTCACTATATCGCTCATCGAAACTATGTTTTGCTCGTATCGTAATCCTCGCTTGACTGCCCCACCCTTCTGTTCGGGCATTGTTTTATACTAACTATACAGTACAAAAAATGAAGAAATGTATTTCTTTCTAGGCATTCCAGCAACGTATCCTTCGTCCCCCAGACGGTGCATCCTCAAGAATCCACCAGCCCCCCCTACCGCCTTTGGACCCTCAACGGGTGAGAGAGGTCATCGAAGAAGTTACAGCTAGGAGCAATAACAATCCTAAGTGAGTGCTTCTTTACATACAGGTGTGAAGTTCAATGACTTTGGACACATGTGTCAATTGTCTTATTAACATTTCATTAGCAGCCAATATCTAAGTAATTTATTTTTCGTTTTAATTTCGTAAGCGTGCTATTTGTTTTATTATTGAATATAACATCATCAATAAGAGTAATAACCCTCACGGGGTATTAACTATATGGGGTTCTGACAATAAATTGTGTTCGCATACAAAGCACAAGCAGATCTGCGTGTTACGCCTTGATGACACCTAACTAATACAGTGGCGAGACAGTAAAATGAGACCCAGTCGAGAGAGTTTATACGTAATTATAATAAAATAGTGTTGAAGTACGAATCGTGAGCTGTGTGCTGCATGTATGCATAGAATATATATACATATGTAGATATGTGTAGTTCGCGTTCCGCCTGCCACAGCGCGGCTGCATGTAATATCGTGTCTTCTAATAAATACGTGTAAATAATATCTTTTTCTTTCCACGGCCCAACAATATATATAATTGTTATAATATAATTGTTACCATAACAGGAAGTGCTATAAAGTGCTATTACAATTTGCAAAAATAATAGGTTAAATTTAATTAGTAAGTTAGTAATAAGGGAAAAGTAAAAATAATTAATGTTATATTTTCTTTTTCTTTTTGGGGTCGGGACAATATGTCTTATTCTTCCATACTCTTTTATTCTGACATAATTCTTCACACAATCCATCCAACTCTTGTTTGCACTACCTTTACATTTATATCCATCAATCTCGCAGTTGAACATTCTCTTTGTAATTTGACTTTCATCCCTCCTCATTCATTACATGCCCATACCACCTCAGTCTTCTTTCTCTCAATTTTTTAGTCACAGGTGCAACTTTCAAAGATCCCCTTATGTACTTACTCATTTCTCGCCCTATCCCTTCTTGTAACACTACAAATCCATTGCAACATTCTCATGTCAGCTTAGTGGAGCCGTTTGTGGTCTATCAGTTTATTGGCCCAAAATTTGGACCTATATAACATGACCATCTAATATAACACTAAAAATAATTAATGAAATATAACGGGTATAATATCAAAATATCACATTTTGTTAAAATCAACCCTTCCCATTGGTTTGCCGTTTGACATTCCTTCAAAGGAATAATTGATCCTTACAAGCTAGACTATGGTCTGACATGATAATACAAGTGTGTTATTTTTTCAAAATCAACTAATTTGATTCTTGATAAGAGAATTGTCGTCAAAATCGGCCTCCAGACTCTTTTAAGTGTTTTTCGCTATTTACCATAATTTAGGGTGTGGCCCTAAGCCCCACCTGAAAAATTCACACTCTTCAGTCATAGTTACTCATTACACCTTTCCGAGGCGAGTTACGAGGTTTCACATGTCGTCAATATCGATGTGGAGGTTTCCTATCTATGGTTTTTTTTATTTTACCATTAGCAAGTAGTATTTGCAATAATATGGACTCTTAAGTTACGATTTGAACCCATCACTGTGTTATGTTGCAAGTCTTTGTAGCGCAATGGCTAGCGCAGGCGTCCCAAACTCTAAGGGCGCGGGTTCGATCCTGCTCGAAACGCATATTGACACAATACGGTACATGACAGTATGAAAAATATAGGCTGATTTTAATATATATTGTAGATTACGATCTAAATATGACAAATATAAATTGTTTTAACTAAAATATTAAATATTAATTGATATATTTGAGAAATAAAATTGTTATATTGCAGCCATTAGTCACGTGACAATGAACGCCGATCCGAGCGCGTGACGTCATAGGGTGCAAAACACAACAAGTTATCAATGACTTCTCAGATAGCACTTCAATGAAACAGATGTTTGTTTTGCACGCTGTGACGTCATGCGAGACGCCATGACAGCTTGACACGTTTTTGTGAAGAAATGTCAAAATATATATAAAATTGCTAAATTAAATATGTTAATGTTGTTTTTTTGCTGAAATATTAATATTTTGGCTAAAAAAGACCATAAGGCTCAAAATAAACCTGTTTCTCAAAAATTGTCAAGTACCGAATTACCACGCGCTAAAAATGATGTAGGAAAACATCATGATGAAACCTGCGCATCGAAATACCCGATGTGTCAAACCTGCCAAACCGCCTTGGACAGGCGTGGTTGGGGGTTGAGGATTGTCCGTTCCCCTATAATGGGAGGCCCGAGCCCAGCAGTGGGACGGCTATGGGCTGCTATTGTTACTGTGTTACATACTTATAGGTTGACAGCTCTAAGGCCGCCGCAGCCGCGGATAGTGCCCCCCGCGGCGCCGCCCACCGGTGCCACGGAATACTCGCAACTGCTGCTCACCAATTCAGCCAGAAGATTAGAGGTAGACTGGCATTATATTAGAATTAGAATATTATAATTACCACTACTACTTATATAAAATTCTAAATTCTCTTTTATTATACTATTAGAATTGTTACCATATATGACTATATTCTATGTTGCCGAGGTGAAGTCCTCTCCACATGACAGCCATCTTTATCCGTGCAGGAATGGAGAAAGAATACAATTTTTTGCCGTGAAGTGGCCTGCCGTAAGACGTGACAACAAAAACCACAGCCAGATGGTAGGGTGTTTGCCCGTCTGGATGTGTAGACATCCTGCCCCTAGTTTGGAGTATGCCACCTTAACAACCTTGAGTTGTGTTGGCATTAGTAGACAGGTTCCATTCCCAATTACGACCGGCAGCACATTGGTAGCCCTTTTAGACCCGTGCCGTAACCGCATCTAACTTATGTTGGATGTGTGGTCCGATGGCTCGCGGGGTGAGGTGGAACCGTGCATGTGCAACAAAAAAAATGTATCTTGTATTCTTTCCTAACCCAATCATAACCAACACAAGAAAATCCCATCCTCTTCCAAATGTTTGTTATAATAGTTTTTTGGAACGAAGTTCCTTATCGCGCGTTGCGTAAGGGGGCTAGACGGAAAAAATTAAGACCAAAAGTTGTAACGACACTTTTTGCTATAGTTGTAAGCCGTGCGGCGTGCGCGTGTTTCTCTGTCTGTCATAGAAAGCAAGCCAGTTATTTTCGTTTCATCTTTCTATTTCGCATTGAACAGTGTGGTGTCGCGACGATTATTTTTGTTAAGTGTATACAGGTTTTATGTACATAATAAATAATAAAAAAGGAACTTCCATCCGGGTGTGCCCTGACACCTCTCATGAGCCAGTGAAGGGTTACTTTCACTGGCTCAAATGTTTAGAACCGGGCAATCATGTTCTCCTGGGGCTACGAGTTCTTACTTAATAAAAAAATAAAAACTTCGGTTATTCAAATTCAAATTCAAATTCAAAAGTTTTTATTCAAAATAAGTTCCACTGGAGAACACTTTTTGAAGGTCATACATATAGGTTAAAATTTAATTTTACTTCCTAGTCTATGTACACCGCTTCGCAACGTGTTATTGCTGTTAAGGAGAAGAAGCGGCAAGAAACTCCCCAGCAACACGTCTAGCTAAAAAAAAATTTCTTTATATTTGTTGTTCTATTTTTTATATTTAAGTACTTTTTTTTAAAAAAGATTTTATACAGAATTATGTTACAGAATAACTTTTGAAAAAAACCGACTTCAAAAACTAAAAAACTAAAATGTATAAAATAACTTATTTCTAAAGCTATTATTATTAATATATATTATCTAAAACATCTTAAAGTCGGAGCTTAGTAATTTTCAAAATATTATAGTAATTTTTATGATTTACTTTGCACCGACTTCAAGATGTTTTAGATAATATATATTAATAATAATAGCTTTAGAAATAAGTTAGTGTAGTTTTTATTTTTTATTTGTTACTTTTTAGTGTCTAGCTATGTATGGGTGGACTTACGAATGGTGCCGCGCTTCTTAAAAAATATAGGTCCCAAGAAACGAGAACAAAAAAATGATCGTACAATGAAAACTACTGTGCCAAACTATGTCAATTTTTTAGGGGACCAATTGGATGGAAGCTATTCCGCGTCGAACAAAAAAAGAATCACGTAAATTGGATCATAAATCACAGAGTAATCGGCGAACATACATAAAAAAAGCAACAAAAAAAAGATCCCGACGAATTGAGAACCTCCTCCTTTTTTCGAAGTCGGTTAAAAAGGGTCGTTGTGCGTCCGTGCGCAGGTGCTGCGCGCGTGCGTCGCGGCGATGTTCGAGTGCCGCTACGCGGACGCGCGCAAGTCGTTCCCGGCGGTGCTGCGCGCGCTGCGGGCGCCGTCGGCGCGCGCCGCGCTCGTGCGCGACCTCGCCGCCCGGCTGCCCAACAACAAGCACCTGCTGCACCACCACCAGTTCGAGCTCGTCGTTAGGTGAGCTAGGCCTTTAGGCTAGACACGTCTTAGATCTTCATTTTGTTAAGCCCACGCATAGCTCGGCTGAATCCATTCAACAGAGTTCTCGTGACAACTCGAAACGCCACATTTGACTATACCACTCACATTTCTCACAAAGACACATAATGACTATTACTAATATTCATTATGTATACAAGTCGCGATAACTTATGAAAATATTACATCATTACTACTCAAGAACTATCAATATCCTACATCTATTATTCATTTTAGAGTAATTTTACACATTTTTAGAAAATAAAACTGCACAGCACAACATCTCCTTTCAGTTCCCGCCAAAAACTCCTGACTCTGTTATTATAGGTAGATAGACAACAAACACTATTGGGCGCGTGATGCAACTGATAAATAATGATAAATGATAAGTATACACAATATATCTAAGTATAAAAATGTATATACACATACGTATACACACATATGACAATATATATACATAACAATATTAGGAATACACAATAGAGAAGTAATGTTTATGTATCCGATTTTTAAAACACTGTAGGGATTTGGCTTGTCTTATAGCAATAGGTACCTAATTCCAAAGACGCACAGCCTGGAGTATTTATTTTAGTTGAGGGGACGTAATTTGTGGGAGCTAGATACGTACAGAATTTCGAAATGTTTCCTTGAGTTAAGGAGGAGTAATGGGTAGAAACAATATACCAGTAACAATATAATACCAGTTCTTTTAAGTTGTCGTATTGTCTGTAAAAGATCAACTAAACTGTCCTCTAACTTTCAGGAAAGTTAGATTTAGTTAAATGCTTATTTATACATTAGCGACTTTCCGAGTCTTAGGCGTCGAATCAGCTTTGTTCCTAAACTTTGTCAAATGATTGCACTAGCAGTTCTGAAATATCTATGTAACATGGTTAATTATATGAATACAAGTCCTTCTTGATGTATGGTATATGTGACCTAAACACGAGCAAGCCTATGTCCAGCAGTGGATTGTGATTGCCCAATGATGAGTTTTTTTTATTTTATTTTTTATTTGCAGGAGTTCAGCAGACAGGCAGACGGCCCACTTGATGGAAAGCGTTTACCATCGCCTATGGACATTTGCAACACCAAAGGTGCTACGAATGCGCCGCTGCTCTCTTAACGAAGACTGGAACCTGGTCACTAATGCACCAAGGAACACAACTCAAGGTTGTTATGGCGACATACTTTAGACCAGGGGTGGTAGCCATCCAGTCGGGCTAATGCCCTACCACCTGGCTGTGGGTTGTTTTGTCGCCTCTTACGACAGGCCGCACCAACGCAGGAAATTGTATTCTTTCTCCGTTCCTGCACGGATAAAAACTGAGAGTTGTTGTCAAACGGTCTTATTTATAGAGAGTTAAAGTTTGAACGCTTATGTTCTTAAAGAAGCGTTCAAACTTACTCTAACTCTTTATGAATAAGACCGTAACTGTTTATGTAGGAAGTATTTTTTCGGGAGTCGTCAGATGTTGGCTTGTTATTGTAACTTGTAATAAAAAACTGTGGTTACAAGCACACAAAAACTTTAATATTGTAATGTTATTCATCCGCCAAGAAGTTGACGTCCAACATCACGCAGGCCAATTCTTCGTGGAATAAGCTCTTCATGGTACATTTGACCTTGAACTCGCCATACACACCTTTGCCCGGGAGCTCGCTACCGTCGAAAATATAATTGCTCACGTTGTAATTGCCCTGAAATATACAATAAATATAATAAATACCAGCTCACAACTAGCCTATTTCCTATGCACTCTAATCAACTCTGGGATTAGATTATATATCTGCCATGCTTATCCGATTCGGCTTATTGGTTATTTTAATTTGTACATTGCAATTCAACAATATTACATATTAGTTTATATCGGTTTAGTGTTTTTTTACATTTATTTACCTTGCATAGGTACTCGTGTTTCAATTAATAGATTGACAAAACACTGCTTATGTTTATCGCTTTCAATCTTCTATGGTCTTGGACAGAGGAAATATTGGTGAATCTGTCGATAGTACGATATATGAAAATGCGGCTGATACCAAGCCTTTGACGTGTCTTGAGTGTGATCGACGGCTCCATACCTATATTGTGCAATATAATCACTCCACTCCTATTTTCTTTAACACCCCATTCCATAATGTAATTTGATAATCAACACTAACGGTCTTATTCATATTGAGTTAGAGTAAGTTTAAAGGCTTCTTTAAGAACCGTACAGAAGTTAAACAAGTCAAACTATACTATACTACTATACTTACTGGCTGTGACTCTTACTCAACTGTAACTCAATATGAATAAGATCGTAAATATGTGAAATGGCGGGAAATCGATAGAAATTTTAACGTAGGTTACGTTCCACGTGAGCCTCACAACGATCACGTTCATGACTGCGTTTTCCCATTCTACTTGCTTGTTGCTGATTCTTCGATCCCCCTCTCGACATGGGTCGTTGCGAGCGCTGCGTGATCAAAAAACATGACGTCATTGGTGACGTTTTCGCGGCGAAAATAACGACCGCGGTCGCTTTGTGGAACGGCTAAACGAGCATTTCGGGTGTAAGGTACAAGAGGAAAGTGTCCGTAGTAAACGCGCACCAAATTCAAAATTATTAGAGTTGAGAAAAGAAGTTTTATGAAACAGTATTTAAGGCCTGACATATAAGTGCCAATACACACTTTGAAAATTTTATGTAAAGGTCACTAATATTAAAGAAAAATACTTCACACTGGCCCAGTAAGTGATCGGAAGTCTTATTTATTCAAATCTTACCTTAGATATCGGGCAATCTGGTGGGTCGATTGCAGCCGTCTGCAAAAGCCTCACGAAGTTGTCCTTAGCGAATTGTTTCATGAAACAGCACCCGCATTTGAAGTGCATCTTGTGGTACGGCTTGTAGCCGCCGTCAACGTGCATGAACGATTCACCGAATATCTGTAGGATTTCTTGATCAGTGCCTGAAGTTGGCGAACAAGCTGATGGCCCCCCACTTTGGCGGCGGTGGCGTTCAAAATGCATTAGCAGGGTTTTGAACGGGATTGGAAAGAGGAAATGAGATAGTAGGCAGGGCTGAGTGAGTCAAAGGGGGTTCCTTTGACTCATCGTAAGAAATATAATTGCCTTAAGCTTAAACAATTGACGCGGATATCCTGTGAGAGTGTGGCAGCACACCGGTCGCTTCGAATCTTGACCGATTAAGATAAATAAAAAATAGAAGAATTTGGACAAAAATTATTAGCGCATATTCCCAATTATCTCAAATTAGTCCCAATGCTGGGCTGGGGCCTTCCACTATAAGGGGGACGGACAGTATACCTGACACACTTGTCCAAGGCGGCTTGGCAGGTTTGTCACATCGGTAATCTTGATCGTGCAGGTTGTATCACGATGTTTTCCTTCGCCGTTGTTAGCACGTGATAATAGTAACAACTAGCTTTTGCACGCAACTTCGTTCGCGTGGAATAGTTTTAAAAAACCCCTTGATATTTGTACGGGCCGTTCTTTCCATTCGTTCACTCCTTCCCGTTCCGTATTCAAAATCTCCCCCCTCTACCCCGCTTCCGCACCAAAAAAGAAGACGTTGAAAAAACTCGCCCGCTACGCACGTAGACCTACTAAAAAGTTTGAACTAAAAATATTTAAAATAAGTTACTCAAAATCAATCCATCCGCGCCGCGACGTGTGTAAAACATTAATATGTTAAACTAGAAGATGTGAGAGTGTTAAACTGGTGCCTGCTCATTAAGCTATCGAAGGACACGACAAATTTGTGCAAGGTGCGTACCCTTTTATCTCACAATATTGAAACATTCTTCATTGGTGCTCCGCTCCTATAGCTCTTAGCGTGATGGTATATAGCCTATACCTTCCTCGATATATGGGCTATCTAACAATGAAAAAAAAATTCGAATCAGACCAGTAGTTCTTGAGATAAGCGCGTTCAAGCAAACAAACAAAGAAACAAACTTATCAGCTTTATATATTATAGTCCGTCTGTTATAAGATGTTTAAGTAATTAAAGCTTTTTTTAACTATCCCACAGGCACTGTTTAATTTTCGGGATCAAAAGTATCCTATATGTTGACCAGGGATATAAGCTAACACCATACAAAATTTCATGTAAATCGGTCCAGTCGTTTCGGAGATTAGCCGGTACAAACAGACAGACAAACAGAGAAACAGAAAAATTAAAAAAAATCGAAATTAGTTCTATTTCATTTCTTATATCCCCCTGACTCGGTTTTTACCATTTTTTTTAATTGTACAGAAATTTGACTTATACAATTTTATTATATGTATAGATATGCACATTAGGTCAGAAAGCAGACTAAGTGGTGAATGTTTTCCGGTCTGGGTCGAATCCGCGCCAAGCTACCACGTTTTTTAATATCTTGAGTAAATTAACTGAATGTCAATCATTGAGAGAGGGCGCCAACATTTACTGTAAATATTACAAAATGCATTCAAACATACCGCGATATTGTCGTCTATGTCAACCGTCAGATCCATATTAGCGTCGTAAACGTCATGTGTGCGATTAATCTTATGTTTGTAGATGTTGACTTGCATTGGAAACTTGTCTGGGTTCTCGCATGTGTAGATTCTCTCCACTATGTAGCGTCCCGGTCCCTGGAATTGGAACAAGAGCGTATGATGTCCTCATCGTAGATGGAAATACATTATACTTATTATAACGCCGTATAATTAGTATCTTTTTATCCGTGTAGGAACGGAGAACGAATAAAATTTCCTGCGGCCGGATGGCTTGTCGTAAGAGGCGACAGAGCAACCCAAAGCCAGGTGGTAGGGTATTTGCACGACTGGATGGCTACCACTCCTGGTCTAGAGTATGCTGCCATGAGTTGTGTTCCGGAATTTGTGACCAGGTTCCAGTTTCCCTTAAGAGGGCAGCAGCGCATTTGTAGCACCTTTGGTGTTGCAAATATCCATAGGCGATGGTAGGTAACCACTTTCCATAAATTGGGTCGTCTGCCTGTCTGATGAACTCATGCAATAAATAAATAAAAAACGCATGTTTTTTTTTAGGCATAAAGCCAAGTCAATGGAACTTCGCTTGCGGTTATCATACTTAAATTGTAAATGCGAAAGTTTGGATGGATGTTTATTGGTCAATCACGCCAGAACGGCTGAACGATTCTAGATCAAAGGCACAATAGATAGATTATAGTCCGGAATAGTACATAGGCACTTTTTACGTCAGACAAATGGATTCCGTAGTATAAATTTGTCTTTCACAGAGGATGTGTGGTATTCGCAGAGGTAATTTCTCCACTGTCTATAAAATTTGCCATAATGCGAGCGAAACCGCGGACAAACCTATCCCATCAGTGGGACATTTATGCATTGTTATTTTTAACCGACTTCGAAAAAAGGGGGAGGTTCTCAATTCGTCGGGATCTTTTTCTTTTCGTTGCATTTTTTTTTATGTATGTTCTCCGATTACTCCGTGATTTATGATCCGATTTACGTGATTCTTTTTTGTTCGAAGCGGAATAGCTTCCAATTGGTCCCCTAAAAATTTGACATAGTTTGGCCCAGTAGTTTTCATTTTATGAACATTTTTAACCGACTTTGAAAAAAGGAGGAGGTTCTCAATTCGTCGGGATCTTTTTTTTTTGTTTTTTTTTATGTATGTTCGTCGATTACTCCGTGATTTATGATCCGATTTACGTGATTATTTTTTTGTTCGACGCGGAATACCTTCCAATTGGTCCCCTAAAAATTTGACATAGTTTGGCCCAGTAGTTTTCATTTTACGAACATTTTTTTGTTCCCGGTTCTTGGGACCTATATTTTTTAAGAAGCGCGGCACCATTCGTAAGTCCACCCATACATAGCTAGACACTAAAAAGTAACAAATAAAAAATTCGTTTAAAAAAACCGACTTCAAAAACTAAAAAACTAAAATGTATAAAATAACTTATTTCTAAAGCTATTATTATTAATATATATTATCTAAAACATCTTGAAGTCGGTGCAAAGTAAATCATAAAAATTACTATAATATTTTGAAAATTACTAAGCACCGACTTTAAGATGTTTTAGATAATATATATTAATAATAATAGCTTTAGAAATAAGTTATTTTATACATTTTATTTTTTTAGTTTTTATTATTCAAATTCAATTTTTTTTATTTAAAATAAGTTTCACTGGAGGAAACTTTTTAAAAGTTATACATATAGGTTAATTATTATTGTTTTTATATTTGCTTGTAGGCAAATTGGCAAAAGGACCACCTGGCGATAGGTAGGTTACCGTCACCCATAGAAATTTGCAACACTAAGAGAGCCAATGCGTTGCCTACCTCGTTGAGACTTTAGGTATCTGTTCACGCCCTTTTTGAAGAGCCCCGTGTTGTAGCGCTCTGGGAAAACCGCGGGAGGGATTTCATTCCATAGGGGCGTTAACCACGTGCCGTGAAGGACTTCCAAGTGTCTTGAAACCAACCACCAAATCAAATAGCTCATCAGTATCAGAGCATTCCTCATTGTACATACGGTACAACACGCTTACAACGCCGACGTCTCTTGAAGGCTGAGAGACTAAACCGTCTGTAATTTAGGGATCTTCGACAATCCAGACCGCTCGTGCTGCAATGAGTCAAGTGGGAGCAGGCGTACCAACGTAAAGATGGGAGCAGTACTCGTCATGGGGACGGAGTCGTGATTTATATAATAAAGAAAGAAAGAAAGAAAATAATTTTATTTAGGACAAATTAAATAGGACAATAAAAGCTTTTGTCTCGGGTGTGAAGTACCGCTTAGCTCTGTCGAGCGATTTTGGCTTTGCTCCCCAAGTGACCCTTAAATTGCACCTCGCTCGATATGTCCACGCCCAGGATACCTATAGTGTCCGAGATATTAAGAGGAGTGACCTGAAACTGCGCCGCTAACACTTTTTTAAGTAATAAACGCGCATATTCAGAGAATAAGCTACATATATACGTACGAGTAAATTGTGTAAACAAAATCAATACTTACAATCATATTATCTTCAGCATTCACAACTTCATGTATAACAGTTAATGTAATAAAAATATTTAAAAATAAATAAACATGATTTCCATGGCTTTTACTGAGCTCCACAAAAAACATGCTTTTACCTTTTTTTAAATTCTAATGAAAATAATATCAAATGTAAACAAACGTTTGCTATTCATATAAGTATATCGTGTGGTCGGTATTTATACTGTCACTGATATGAATCGGTAGCTTGTAACGAGGCAATTAAAATGATTTCATCTCAATGTAAAAGCATACCAGTCATAGTTGGACTTGTAGTGTATGTTTTGTGGTTGAACTGGGGGATTCGATGGTACATTGGAATAAAGACTTATGAAGTTTTGTATTAAAATAGCAAAATAGGTTGTCAACGATAACAATAATAAATGTAAAAGATTTGGACAATAAAATATATATGTGAATAATAATAATACATTTAGGAATCAGAAGCGGAAAATAATAATAAAAAGTGGAATCGTAAATAATTTAGCGATCATGAGTGGAAAATGATAATAAAAGGTAGAAAAAGGGGGATCGTAAATAACTGTTTAAGTTTTAGAGCAATACTGATAGTTTGATTATGAACAAACAATGGAAAATGCGTTCCAATACCACAGGGCGCTCCGTTTTGTATGAGTACAACAAGCGTAGAGCCAGGAGGCGGGGCGATGTCGCTGCCACCGTACTTTAAATAATAATCAACTACCGCCATTTATAGCTTATTATACAATATACAAGATGAGTTTTTCAAGTGGGCCTCTATGACCAAATCCGAAATTATAAGAAGTAACGACAAATACTCAAAGTCAAAAGCCAATTTTGATGAAAAGTAAAGGAACAGACAGCATTAGAATGATGAAATATCTCCTGTTCAGAATCGAATTTGCTGATTTTGAAAAAAAATACATTGCCAGGTGGTAGGGCATTTGCCCGACTGGATGGCTACCACCCCTGGTCTAAAGTATGTCGCCATAACAACCTTGAGTTGTGGTCCCCCTTAAGAGAGCAGCAGCGCATTTGTAGCAACCTTTGGTGTTGCAAATGTCCATAGGCGATGGTGTAACCGCTTTCCATCAAGTAGGCCGTCTGCCTGTCTGCTGAACTCGTGCAATAAAAAAAATATTACACGAACTTATAGTGTATCTTCTTTATATGAAGTAATGTCAAACATAAAAGTAAGGGAATAATAAGGGGATTATATAAAGCACCTTCGTTGCGTATTTCAGTCTATCGAGTTAAGGAAGAAGAAGGAGAATCGTGTCTCTTTATAGCAAAGCTTATGACTATGAAGAGATTTATCCGAGTTATACTTTCCAAGGTGTATTCATATCGATATGCGCACCAACTTCAGCGTCTACATTGAAATTATAGCTCAACTAGCTACAAGAAAGTTAGGCAGTGTTGCGAAAGCAAGGTAGTTCGCTAGTACTTTAAAGCAGCACGTGCACTACCATCGTGTCGCAGCTTTACCACCGTCGCACCGCCAAACTGTGTAGACAATATCCGACCACGCCGCGACCGCACTTGAAATTTACAGAATAGCAACGCGGTGGCGAGGCGTCGGTGCTGTCGCCCAGACTAAGGTTTACAGTAGTCGAGACGAATTTTGCATGAAGTACTGTTCCCATTTTTTTAACGCTCAGCTAGAAGCGCTGGAGTTAAGAGCAAAGAGGACGATTGAAAATAAATACATTGTTAAAGTGAGTTTCCAAAACCTAAAAGATCGATGTAGGGCTGGCAGCCTTCCGGGTTGGAGGTGAATGCGTGAGCGAGCCGGGACAAGGGACATTCAAGGATCGGCCAGGGATTTTAGTTATCCCAAACCGTACTAACAGGCGGTTTAGAACCGCTTAACCTTCGGAGTGACTTCGCGTCCCTCTGCGTTTTCTACCGCCTGTATAACGGGGAGTGTTCCGAGGAATTGTTTCATCTGGTGCCAAAGCCTCACTTCTTTCTACCACCGTACAGTTCGCCAACAACGGGATTTTCACTTTTCAGCTCCCACGCTCAACTACGCAACGGTTCTCTAGAACCTTTATTCCGCATACAACTATGATCTGGAGGGAACTTCCCGCCACGGTTTTCTTCTTGCGTAATGATATGGGGTTTTTTACGAAGGGTGTTGCAAACGTCTATAGGCTATAGGTGACGTTAACCACTTTCCATCAGGTGGGCCGTCTTTCCTTTTTTATTGCCTACTTCAGGCAATAAAATAAAACCGTGGTGTGGCAATAGCATTCCCGCGGGGATACTAGTACCACCTCGACGTGACGGATCTCACACACCGGCCGTTTTCCCCTGGTAAAGAAGAAGTGGTGGTAATTGTATCGATCTTAGGTATTATAGGTACCTACTTTCATTGCGAGATTTACCCCTGTATTCGCCTAATTTAACTGAACTATTATGTATATAAAATTTAAAAACTTCGTTTAAAAAAACCGACTTCAAAAACTAAAAAACTAAAATGTATAAAATAACTTATTTCTATAGCTCTTATTATTAATATATATTACTATAGCTATAGAAATAAGTTATTTTATACATTTTAGTTTTTTAGTTTTTGAAGTCGGTTTTTTTAAACGAAGTTTTTAAATTTTATGTGTTACTTTTTAGTGTCTAGCTATGTATGGGTGGATATACGAATGGTGCCGCGCTTCTAAAAAAATTTAGGTCCCAAGAAACGAGAACAAAAAAATGATCGTAAAATGAAAACTACTGGGCCAAACTATGTCAAATTTTTAGGGGACCACATGGCAGCTATTCCGCGTCGAACAAAAAAAGAATCACGTAAATCGAATCATAAATCTCAGAGTAATCGGTGTACATATGGAACGAAAAGGAAACTTTTTTCATAAAAAATATTCATAAAATGAAAACTACTGGGCCAAACTATGTAAAATTTATAGGGGACCAATTGGAAGCTATTCCGCGTCGAACAAAAAAAGAATCACGTAAATCGGATTATAAATGACGGAGTAATCGGCGAACATACATAAAAAAAGTAACGACAAAAAAAAAAAAAGATCCCGACGAATTGAGAACCTCCTCCTTTTTTCGAAGTCGGTTAAAAATCAGGAATAAGGAAACCAATGTAACCGACGTAGTTCCCAAAATTAGCATGTTGAATTGAGAGTGGGCCGGTCACGTCTGTCGCAGAACCGACCACGTCTTGTAAACATATTATAGTAACGGGACTTTCAGCCCGGTGGACCGACGATCAGCGTAAGGTCACGGAAAGGACTTTATGAAGAGACCTGGATAATTAGCGCAGACTTGGGTAGACCTACGTGCAGTAGTGGACATTGATTGATGTGTAGTGCGAAAGAGATGCAATATGATACCGGATAGCGGCTAAGCGAGTGGGCAATACTCCCTTCAACTTTATATGTATCACGTTATGACCCATAATTGTGTTATACAGAACGACGTGTAACAATTTTAGGTATACTTTAAAGTTATAAGTTAATTAAGTTATTAAAGAGTTACATACATACATAACTTCACGCCAGGTCCCTTGTGGGGTTGGCACGAACAACAGAGCGCCATTTAGGCTTATTCTTACACACCTCACTTGCTTCTTTGACATTCATAGCTCTTGTCGTGCACGCTCGTCTGTTCTTAGGCTCCTGACATCACCTTCTGCTAGTACACTAGTAAAGAGTTACCTAAATGGAATTCGCTGTCAGTTGCGTATTACCACATTTTTGAAGATATAATATAAATTGATTGAATATACTTACGGCAAGTTAGCAATTAAACTACATTTGTTTAAAAATAATCATTTTAATATAGACAAAGTTTCACACATCAAAAAAGACAACAATTGATTTTCTAAATATAGAGAAATGTATACATGAATCAGTGAGACATTCGTAATAGGGGAGCGGACATTCAAATCATAGTGCTTCACAGATTTTGTACGAGTGTGGGTAACCCCGTAAATCAATGATGTCGTATGACCTCATAAGTACGTACAAGAAAAAGGAGTCAAATAGCACATTCATTATCGTTTGAAATGTGTTTAAAATTATTTCTATCATAATACTTTTAACACAAGATGATATTATAACGCCTGTTCTTCTTCTTGTCCCGCATCCCTACTTAGTAAATTTTGTGAATTTATATCTTTATAAATATGGTAGTGTGCGAGCAGGATAGCAAACCCCTTTAGAATGAAGCAACTGTTTCTAGTTTAAAATATATTTATTAACATTAAAGTATAATATTCATTCTTTAATTGCGCATTTATGGTCGTCAGCGCATTCAAACTCCGCTTCTATAGTCAAACCTCCGACCTCCATTGCGTTTTTGATTACGTAAACGTTCGTGGTGTATTTGCCGCAGGGCCCATCTACCGGCAGCTCGCAGCAGTCTAATATGAAGTCCTTGATTTCATATTCACCCTGTGAATAAAGTTACATGTCGTCATTATTTAAATAACAAATGTGTGCTCGGAGACATAGTAGAAGTGAAACTTCAACGGACAAGTGGAAAAACGAACGCCAACGGACAAGTGGAAAAACGAACGCCACCGGACAAGTGGCAAAACGAATAGCAACAATATTTTAATTTGAAGTTTTAAGGACAGGTTTTCAAATTGGACAAGTACATTAACAATCTGCCCGTAAAACTTCATGTTAAAATTTTATTGCTATTCCTTTTCCACATGTCCGTTGCGATTCGTTTTTCCACTTGTCCGTTGAAGTTTCACTTATACTTTGTGTCCCAGCACAAATTTCGATTGTTCGCAGGTTCACTGCAAATTATGATTTGGTTAGGTTAGGTACATTTTAATGAATGCATTTTTTATTTAAACATATTTTATTTTATCAAAGAAAAACACTGAATTCGCTCTAAAATTATGCCGCCTCTCCACGCGGCCGTAACGCTTTTTTGTGACAGAAAAAATCCCAATAAGGGGGGTAGAAGTTTCACTTCAATAATCGCTAAGATTGCTATTGCATGGCTAAATATCATAACTGTGTCTTTTAGCATACAATGTAGCAATATTAATACATACTTATGAATTCATACCAATCCGTTCTTGCAATTAACGAAGGCGAACGGACTTTATTTGTGGCAAATATGTATCTGTGTATGCGTGAGACCAAAAGCGGGTATGATCGGACGGCACGCTCGCAACTGATCGTTCCGTCAGACATGCTCACTATCGCTATTGCAATGTAACATGCACACTTTCAACTACCAGTAAAGCCTGCTAGCCCCCGTGAGTTGAAAGAACTATAAGTTTTTGGACCTTTGGAATTGGGAATGCAGGTGGGTCTAATCCAATCATCTCGAAAGCTCGTCTCGAGTTGTTCATCGCGTTCTTTTCTATGAAGTGGACGAAACTGTCATCAGTGAGGACCTGGTACAGCTTCTTACCGCCGTCCAACCACTTGTAAATTTCGGCACGAAACTGAAAATAAGTTTTGAAATTAATATCACGGTCGTATCAGTAACCTTTGTGGCTGTCTTTTTTTACGATGTGTTATTTATCGTGGACATCCTACCACTCGGGATTCCCTATACTATTTACTGCATAGTAACCACTAGCAATATCATGAAGAAATGGGCATCGCCACGTTTGCCCGGCGCGCCGCAGCCGCTGCTGCCTGAGACTGTTTTGTCTCTTACTTTGAGGTTACAAAGGCACTAGGCGAATAAGCCGTGGTGTTTAAGTCAAGGCGGTTCTTGGCGACCAATCTAGCGACCAAGAATTCTCAGTTGACCCTATTGTTTACTTTTAAATCAATGTTGCAGTGTTAGTTACGCTTGTACACTTAGTTTTGCGGAAGAATAAAACGTTGGCCGCTTATGTGTTGCAGCGAGGCTCACTGGCCGTGACTTCCAGTTGGTAAGCGCTAGCAGCGTGTCTCTAGATGCGTGCGGTGTATAGGGCCTCCAGATGGGGCTTTACTCCCCAAAAATTTTTTGTTCGGGGGCAGAAAAATTTGAGCCAAGGTATATTGTGTTCTTGTTTTAGGGATGTAAAATTTCGTGCCATGCACTAAAATGTGGCTTATAATGATGGCAGTCTGTATGTCATGTTACTTCTGGCATTAATAAATTCATCAAATTGAGGACATTTCTAAAACTCAATCTGGGGATCCTGGTGGTGTTTAAAATTTGCGAACAATAGTTACGACTTGGCATAGGCGACCTGGCCGCCTGCTACATTTGTAGACAAGTAGACTCCCCTCACTAGTTGCCAGGGATTCGGCAAATATAAGCCGAAAAGAGCTTTACGCTTACGATAAAAAAGACATCAGTGATGCCTTTTTTATCCCCTGGCCCTATCGAGCCGGTTAAAACGGTATCTTTTCGGCATGTATATGCGGAATCACTAACGACTAGTATGGGGACGGCCTAAATCGAAAATGTATTAACTTTATAAGAATCATCAAAAGTCTTCCTGAATGTTAGTTTGCCACTATAGGCATCTTCGGTCCGTGTAATTTTTTTTCGATTGAGGTCAAATACGAATTCGTAGCCATCTTTCTCTAAGAGCTTTAGGTCCAGCACATTCCAAGCTCCTTTGCCCTAGAACAAAATCCATTCTTAGAGTTCAGTCGCCATTTCGACAAAAATGGAAAAAATGTACAATAAAGAATAAGAAAGGTATCGTAATTTTTCAAAAATCTAATGATATTTTTCAGTTTTCGTAAAAACCGCCCTCGATTTGGCCCTGAAGGCCCACTTGAAAAATAATTAAGTTTATAAAAAAAACTTAAAATAAAAGTTGGTTTAGATTAGTTAGCAGAGGCACCACTTGTATGTATTGTATATACTGGACTAAAGCTCTTACTATATCATATTGTGCGGTTCCCATTTGAAACAAGGTAAATATAAAACAATAATAAAATTGGAACATTTTCAGTCAAACACTGTACAATAAAGTGCAACTATAAAATTATGAAATTTTGTCTGAATTACAATTGTTTATATATATCGTGTCTCATGTCTAACAGTAATTTTGATTCTTATCTATCGTTCGTAGTGTTTAGATGAAATGATATACCGATCGGAAAAATAGTGGCCGAGTGCGTGTCGTACTACACAAGGTCAAGGGTTTTGTGTTGGTCTTGAAACTCCTATATTTGGTGTGACTCATTTAAGGGGCTACCCAAATGGAGTTCGCTCTCTCGCTCGCACTTTACCACATTTTTAAAGTAATAAATTGACAGAATTTATTAATGACAAATCCAATTTTTAAATTATAAGGACCCTGCAGACCCTGCTTCACCCCTATACCATAATCAGGGCCTTTAAACAGCTATTTTAATATAAGGTGTTCTTTTCCCAAGTCAGACCTTTCTATAATACATCATGCATACATTACACACACGTATTCAATACATACATACATATTCTCTATTACGTGTATGACGTCAGAGGCGACGAAACTCTCCAGTCAAATCCATATTATCATCTATACATACATATTTCTATATACAAACATAACTTTGTGAAAAAAACATATATAAAAACTTGTTTAAATTTAATGTATTTTTGTTGTTAAGATTTGTGTAATGCAGATATATCGTAAGTGTATTCTGTCAATTTGATCTTCTAAAGTGTGGTATGCGTGAGCGAGATAGCGAACTCAAATTAAGATAACAAATAACGAATACTCAAAAAATACTCGATGGTTATCGCTATTTTAACTCTACTTGTTTGATTTTTTTAAGAACTTTGCATCTAGCCTAGTAAATAAAAAATTCTGAAAAGTTGTACATTTAGCTGTCAGACCGTTGTTCGCTGTTATTGCATAGGTAATTTATGGCTAATGTTGCCAGTTGAAAATAATACATGTTTCCATGTTGTAGATCTTCGTGTATGATAAAATTATAGTAAAACTATGTCACACGCTGCTGTTATTTAAAATTATTTGTTATATCCTGTTGTTATTGAACGTAGAAATATTGCATCACAGTATATTGTAGAATTGCCGGTCTCACTATAACTCATTGTCTCCAGGTTCGATTCCTAGTATGGTATATTTCGTAAACGAACTTTCCGTTATCTTCTAGGATCTAGGTATCTTGGATTGGTTCCAGAGTGGTCCGTAGTATATTATCCTTAACACAAGCGTTACTTGTTTAACTTGCAGATATTACAGTGTATGTTTGTTTACAGAATTGTTAAAAAAATAGCGATAAATAGCGATCTCTTTCAGGCAACCCAGTGTTCCAGGGTAGTCATACGTATCGCTTTTCTATTGTTACAGATTGATGAATTGCGCGTTACAATCGGCGACAGCCATTGATGAGCATTCAATAGCGGCCGCCATGTTACCGCTGGCGACGGCATACTGCAGAAAGCTTTGTACGGGAGTCATACAGTACGCTTATATGTGCATACAGGTGAGTATACGATACAGTATGAGCAAAACTTAAATACGTCCCTGAAGTTCGTACACGTCAGCACGCCGAACATTCACAGACAGAACTGGGAGGGGAGTGTTGCGTTCTCGCTCGGCGGCTATCCGGACTCGCATGCCATCTCTTTCGCACACTATAAATTGTTATATTAATGTTTAACATTCAACTGAACCGGGGCAAACTCATGATTCTAACTTTTGTCCGTACCGTACACAACATATTTTTATCATTCAAATGCTAGTGTATTAATATATATTTAAAGCATTTTAAGTGGATTACCGTCGCCTATAGACATTTGTGACGCCAAAGGCTACCAATGTGCTGGAATGTGTATGGCGATTGGAACCTGGCCACTGGTGCGGGAACACAACTCAAGGTTGTTATGGCGGCATACTCTGCAGTAGAAGTGGTGGCCATTCAGACTTATGTTATATATATAGTTACGGAATAGTTTTGTTATTAATTGAGATACTAATTGCGATTGATGTTTAATCGACAAAGCAACGTTGATCAATTGAAGTCATGAGTGGTTGAAGGGGTATTACATGTAATAATTAAGAAATGGACATCAAAGTTCTGCTTGACTGTTGTTTTGTAAACGTCCATAACTCCTTCATCGCTTCCTATTTATAAACCCAAGTTTAAATAGTTATTTTAAGATCTAATATTAGTATTCAAACACGTTATTATAGTTTTCAAACACGTTAAGTTTTCATTTGACTTAAAAATACTCGCTCTCGTCTTAACTATCATTTTCAATTTTCAATGTTCGCAGGAGCATCAAGTATGGACGAGTCAGCAGTTTTGGGAGGCGGCATTCTACCAGGACGTGCAAAGGGACATCAAAGCGCTTTACTTACCGAGTCCTGCCCATCATCAGAGAGTGCCAAGTCCGAGGTAAACATAATGTATAATCTGATTTTTAATTAGCTGGGACAGCTGCGATCGTTTAGTTTAATGTTGCAAGCTTGGAGCAACTCATCGCAGTGAATTCCTGTAGAATTTCTATACAAGTTCTGTGGGATTCATCTCATAGTGGTGAGTTGTTGCTTCCACTCGCACAACTCAATTATGAATCTAAAGATCGATGACAGCTGTCATTTTAGTCAAGCTAATCAAAAATCAGAGTATAGTTTACATATAGTATTTTGGTTTGATGATTTTTTGTATTACTCAGAAACGTGATTTAAATCACGTTGTTGTTGTTTTAACATGTTTTTTTAAATTCAAATCGGTCATAAATGGAAAGTCCGAATTAGCTTCTTTACAGTTTTATGATTTTAATCAAATTAACAAAAATGAAAAGGGACTAATCCGGATAAAATGTATCGTAAGTTTAACCCGGGATATAAATTAGCTCTGTATCGAAAAAATAAAAATTCTAAAAGTTGCATTATCGGAATCTACTGTTCCCAAGTAGCAAATTAATTTCTCATTTTTAAATTCATTTTACAAACTCGACACCCCCATATTTTATTATTATAGTATAGATATATTCACAGTTGAGTAGATTTCTAAAAATATGTAATTTGTTTTAGAGATGACGAAGAATACATATCCCTATTGAAAGCGCAAGAGCCGAGTGCATTGGAGATCGCAGCCGAACAGATGCGGTTGTGGCCCAGTTTGCCACCAGGTGAGGATAGATCTTTAGGATAAAAAAAGAAAAAATGATAAATCAATACTCTCTTCAGTTAAAACTGTAATCAAAATAGTAAAATGTATAAATAGTAACCATACGCTGCACACAAAATACACGCTGTACAGAACGAATAAAAATTTATTGCGGCCTTGAAGTTCGTACGCGTCATTGCGCGGAACACGATTATGATGTTCACAGACAGAGCTGAGAGGGGAGAAAGTTTCGCTCTCGCTAGGCCGCTATCCGGGGTCGCATGCCATGTTTTTCGCACAAAACACCGTAAGGTGCTATAAATGTTAACATTCGACTGGACTTGCCATAAAATCACACAAATAACACACGAAATGTGTATACGTACTAAAACAATTGCCAAGGCAAATGGACTTCGTGAAATAAATAGACCATCTATACATATAGAAATTCATTATAATTTTCAGAAAAGCAACGTGAAATAATAGCTAGCGAAGAATCCACATTATACAGTCAAGCGATACATTATGCGAATCGCATGGTATATTTATTACTACCGCTAGAGGGCGCTGGACGGAGAGCGGAAACCAGAGGAGACGACGCTGATCGGGCTAGCAATAGTATAACAAACAGGTAACGTTAACCGAGATATGAATGAAAAACTGCTTTTAAAGGATTTCATGCCTGGATAATTTCTTTTCTTGTACCTTCTCCCAATTATTTGCGGTCGGCACAATGTCTTTTTCTTCCATACTCCTCTATTCTAACATACGTACTCTGTCACACCACAAATCATCTCCTCTCTCACACAATCCATCCATCTCTTTTTTGGTCTACCTTTATATTTATATCCATCAATCTTGCATTTTAACATTTTTTTTGTCACGACACTTACATCCCCACCAACTCGGTCTTTTTCCTCTCAATTTTTCAGTCACGAGTGCAAATTTTAAAGATCCCCTTATGTACTAATTTTTTAACTTATCCATTCTTGTACCACCACAAATCCTGATACTACGTGTAAAGATCTTTTAAATGTTACTGGGTGCATTCATCACTTCATTTGCTTTCATTCATTTTTATACCATCGACCCTTTTGAATTCCTTTCCCAAGTCTTAGCCCTTCTAATTAAGCAATATGTCTGCAGTATGAAATTAAAAGACAACACGCCTAACTTTGATCTATTTTATTCATTTTGATGTACACGAATTTACATCTGAAAGAAGTTGCTGTGCAAAATGAACACAAGGCAATAAAAATATCTGAATTTGTATGAGGCATCTATTAAATGTTGTCTCTTTTCTTTTTAATAAATGTTGTCTCTTTTCTTTTTAATAAATGTTATACACTTTTTGGTATGGTAAGTTGCAGCTATCAGGAAATAGAGTTCCGAACTCAGTGTTCAGATGTCTTCCACATACTTTCGTATTTATTTTGCAAATAATTTTTCAGTGTGGCAGAGTCGGACAGTGTGGATGCGGAATCAGGCTTCGAAGAAGCCGACCCCGGCGAAGCTGGGAACAACGTTATCAAGATGGTATCTAGATTTGTTGACAAGGTAATTAAAATGTATCCTATTTTGGTAAATGTGCTCGTGACAGCGAAATGGTTACATCTGTATTGGTCCTTCGAGTCGGATTCGAAATAGTTGTCCATCCTTTAATGGAGATGATCTAAATGTAAATAGAATCAAAACCCCATATATTTACTGTCGCAAATAAAAGCACATATAAAATACAAGGATTTTTAGTTATAATCAGATACTTGTGTAGCAAAATGTGCGTAATTACAATTCACGACAATGAGGCTGGAAACTAAGCATTATGCTTTGTCAGGAGCTGACGCGACGCTGATCTTTATTTCCAGCCTCCATAAAACCAGAATCATAAGGTTATTAATGTAATTGGATCTATTACAAGCAGTAATTTAAATTTTGTTATACATATATTACTTTAACCGTTTCTATCAGTTTTTTTTTCGTTTGCGAGTTGTGGTCGCTCACTCCGGTGCTGTTAGTTCCAAAAGTTGGTACAAAACATGCATTTGTAAAAGAGTTTATTCCCATTCCATCATTTCATTCCAAGTTTCATGATAATTTTGGTTCGTTTACAAGTTACAGTTGAATATTTGGAACCGCAGTTTGATTTAAAAAAACGTACGAAATCATTTAAAATAAAAATGAAGTTTTGAATTTCCAAATTCTCGCTGCGTGTTTGTGTGGAAAATCGAATATGTTTAACGCAATATAATTTTGAGCACAAGAACTCAATTTCAATATAAACTTTTAGTCTGGTGTCAGCCAAAGTTTTAAATTTTGCTGTTGTTTAAGTTTTAGGGTCATAATCATCATCCGGCTTTCACTTAGTGTGTGTTTGCTTGAAGAATATTTTAAAACCTAAGTACTCAATACATAACATTAGGCTAAATTGACAAACTATGCGAAGATTATTTAAAAAGGAAGTAGTAATATCGACGGCTGCAAAGTAAAAAGAGATATCTGCAAAATAGCTACTTTACAGGAGAGCGAAAAGATGGTCGAATTAACTTTGAAAGAACATACGTAGCTGGCTTTTATTACGTACGAAAATTTATTGAAATAATGTGATATATGCAAAACAAATAATGTCATATTGTAAAGAATTGTTTTATTAAAACGATTGTACAATAAACTAAAAATCATCATTTTGTAGATAACTTTATTTACTTTGCACCCGTCGATATAGTGATTGATTTTTTAGGTTTGTACAGAGGGCGGTGTGACCGCTGAACACGTAAGATGTCTGCATCAGATGATACCAGGAGTCGTGCACATGCATTTAGAAACATTGGACGCGGTAGCGAGGGAGAGCAGAAGGCTCCCGCCCGTTCAAAAGGTATATTATTTTTTACTACTATCAAATTTACTAGAACTATTCTGATATGATACCAAAAAATATTAACGACACCCAGTGTCCTTTAAAAATATGTTACAAACAGAATTTACCTCGCCCCGGATAAGACCAGAGCGTATCCCTTGTTTGTGTAAAAGGCAAAGCATTCACACATCGTTACATTGTATTACATTTTTATCTAGTTACTGTTCGCCCCCGGAAGATTGATTTAATGTTATATTGGAAACATTTACAACTAATAACGTTTTCCAATATGAAAAGTATCTATGTCCATATATGTTATATATCGAATTTCAGCCAAATCGGTCCAGTAGTTTATCTGTAAAAGCAAACACATACATAACTTTATCTCGAAAACTATCCAATTTCTGTAATAAAAGTAACCTATGTTCATTCTCGGTATCGAGACTATATGTGCCGAATTACAGCCAGATTGGTCCAGTAGTTTTCCGTAAAAGCGTAACAGAGAGATAGTGCTACTTCCGCATTTATATTATTAATAGGGATTATGCGTAGGTTTTTGAAGTAAAACTTCGTTAGGCGCGACTAGGAGGTAACTGGACGACAATGCAACGAAAGTCCGTTACGGCAATATGGCGTCACGTTTCTGTACCATCCGGTTTTTTAATATTTTTTTGTCAATAGATAGTTTATAAACAAATCAATCAAAAATTTTGAAAAAAATTAGCAAAAAGTTTTACTTCAATCGCGTGTGAACGTTACACGCACTCTTTTTTATATTGGAGTATACCTTAAAATCAATTATAATATTGTTTTAAATATAGGTTTTATTCTATACTAGCTGATGCCCGCGACTTCGTCCGTGCGGTGCGGTTTTTTTAACTATCCCACGGGAAATCTTTAATTTTTCGGAATCAAAAGTATCCTATATGATGACCAGGTATATAAGCTACCACCATACAAAATTTCATTTAAATCGGTCCAGTCGTTTCGGAGATTAGCCCATACAAACAGAAACACAAACAGAGAAACAAAAAATTGAAAAAAATCTAAATTCTATACCACTTTTTACATCCCCCTGACTCAGTTTTTAAGCATTTTTTTTCATTGTACACAAATTCGACCTCTACAATTTTATTATATGTGTAGATAGTTATTATGATATGGCGTGTGGTGAGATAGTGCTTGTGGAGTGTGTGTTGTTAATTATAAAATATAATTCTAATTTCCTAATTTCTTAAATATAACTAGTGATTTTGATTATGGGTAGGTACATGAATGATATTAACTTCCAGCCTAGGATAGTCGCGCCGGCGCTGGTGCCCGGCGAAGCGGTGTCGGCGCCCGCGTTGAGGGCGTACCTGGTCAGCGACGGCAGGCAGACGCCTCTGCTGCCGGCAGAGGGCGCCTTGTTCCTCACAAACTATAGGCTGATATTCAAAGGGACACCCACCGATCCGTACGGTGAGTAACAGGGCTCTTACACTGCACTGATTTAGACACCCGCTATCAGTGCATGAGCGTAGCGTAGTTATTATGTTTTATTTGCATCCAATCGCGACATTAAATATTTTTCTTTCCTTCTTTCTTTCTTTTCTTTTTAGTTTAAGTTTTCGACTCTTTTCTTAACACACCACCTTAATTCAGAGAAAAGGCTTCTGAAGTGTAATAACCACTTTAATACAGTGAAACCTTATTATGATGAACCTCGATATAACGAATATTTCAATTTAACGAATTCTTAGAAATCCCATAGAACCGGCCATAAGAGTTAATAGAAAATATAACTTTACATTAGGAATACACTTTTGTAAAAACCTCTTTATAACGATTTTCAATCATTGCATAACATAAATAGAAAGTAAAATTAAACACCCGTATACCGATTTTGTCAATCCACAAATTTTGTTTAAAGTATTCTTATAAAGTATTCTACCAATACATCTAACAAGAATTCATGTCTCAACAAGTTCAAACATATTCGTTTACTGTAAAACAATCCAGTAATTTATATGTTCATAATAAATTAATGTTGTGAGGTAAATAAATGTTAAAGTGCGTTCATTAAAATGTGTTTTATTTTAAGTTTGCTTATCTTGTGCATTAAGGAATCTTACTTCACTTAGACCAAACTAACCTCCATGTCACAAACCTCATTGTAACAAGTTTCTTGGTGTAAGGAATATTTTTTCTAAACTTTAGATTTGTTATATGAAATTCTCACTGTGCTATCATTTCTAAAGGGCGTAAGATATGTTTGACAAAGGAGACGGATATGCTTTCATGCACACTTCGGCCCAGATTGTAAAAAGATGAGTGCGATTTGAAGATTTTTATTTATTATATTGTTTTTTTTTTATAATTGTAGCGATTTAAGTTAATTTGAATCAATTAGTCATGTGGTTTAAGTGGTTTTATATTAATTAATTGTTGATATTTAATCACACATGGTAATCAAATACTTATTTTATTTGTTACCTTATTTTTAACATTTCTCGTTTTCTAGATAGAATTTAGGGCTGATTTATCCATAAAAAATATATAGTTTTTTTTAATCATTTCTCTACTCATTACATTTCTTTGGCCCAAAAGTCCCCGTCTCCTGTAAACTGTCCGTAAACTGGATTAAGAGCTAGCAAGTACCTGAGAGTAAGTGTTTGAGGCACTAGGAGTTTGTGTACAGAGTGCTTCTTGAATAATATTTGAATACAAAAGAAATCATAAAGGAGAACATACATAAATGCAAAAGAAGAAATGGCTGAACAGTAGTGAAATTTAATCGAGCCAGAATTTTTCAAAATGGTGGTTTTTTTTTTTAAATTGGTAAGTACTCCACTCTGAAATTGTGATTAACTTTAGTGTTTGAGGAATTGAAGACTATAAACGCCAGATCTATTGACCGGGTGTAAACAGTCGCCAGGTGCTGCCAAAGCTTAGTAAAAACAAACAAAATAGGTGTTTTTTATTGCTGGAGTTCAACAGACAGGCAAACCGTTCACTTGATGGAAAGCGGTTATCATCGCCTATAAACATTGGAACACTAAAGGTGCTACAAATGCGCTGCTGGTCTCTTAAGGGAGACTGGAACCTGGTCACTAATGCCGGAGCACAACTCAAGGTTGGTGTGGCAGCATACTCTAGACTTTCTAAACCAGGGGTGATAGCTGATGGACAAATATCTTGCCACCTGGCTGTAGGTTGTTTTGTGTCCTCTTACGACAGGCCGCCCGGCCGCAGGAAACTGTATTCTTTCTCCGTTCTTGCACGGATAATGTATGTGAGCCACGTTGTGATTTGAATAGGGTAATATGTGTAACAAAACAAAACAAATTAATTATTGCGTAAAGCTGGCTAACAGGCAGACGGCTCAGCTAATGGAAATTGGTTACCGTCGCCTATAGACTTTTGCAACATCAGGGGAGAAGCCGACCCGTTGCCTACGTTTAGAATGGATATAAAGATGGGGGAGGGGGAAGTGGCCCATCGGAACTCTCACTAATCGCACGAAACACGATTATCCCCAGGCTAACTGTTTCACGTCGATATTCTGCGAGAGCTTGGTACCACACAGATTGCGCCGGCCCTAAGAACTGTAATCAAGATAATAATTCCAGTTTAACTCTACCGAATCAAACTAAAATAATATCAAGAAAATATTATAAATGAAAGAGGTGGAGGTGCTTGGAGGAGGCCTTTGTCGAAAAGATAAGCTGAGAAGGATTGCCGATATTAAATATTATTTTAGTTAGTACACATGTAATGTATCTCAGTAATAAAGGCTACCATATCAAAATAACTGTTCTACTCACTTAGCCGCCTTATGACCTCATGAAACCTGATAATTATAGAGAAATCTCTGTCATAGAGCTATCATATTATGTCCTTTACAGCGTGTGAACAGACAGTAGTCCGTTCGTTCCCACTGTGCTCGTTGACGCGCGAGAAAGCGGTCCGGACGCATTACTTGCCCCACTTGGAGCAGTCGTTGCAAGAGGGCCTGCAGTTGAGGTCCGCCACATTCCAGCTCATTAAGGTAAATTCTATCTCTTTCATAGATTCATGCCATACTAAAAGTGTTTCATGGTATGGAATAATGTAGTGTGTACTATCCGCAAGAGTTAGCTTGAGACTTGAGCGGAATGCGCGCTCCCCACCCGACCCCCGCCTTCTTACCGCTCTCGCTCTCTCGACCCCCGCCTTCTTAACGCTCTAGCCCTCCACACCCCCGCCTTCTTACCGCTCTCGCCCTCGCGACCCCCGCCTTCTTAACGTTCTAGCCCTCCACACCCCCGCCTTCTTACCGCTCTCGCCCTCGCGACCCCCGCCTTCTTAACGCTCTAGCCCTCCACACCCCCGCCTTCTTAACGTTCTAGCCCTCCACACCCCCGCCTTCTTACCGCTCTCGCCCTCGCGACCCCCGCCTTCTTAACGTTCTAGCCCTCCACACCCCCGCTTTCTTACTGCTCTCGCCCTCGCGACCCCTGCCTTCTTAACACTCTCGCCCTCCCGACCTCCGCCTTCTTAACACTCTCGCCCTCCTGACCCCCACCTTCTTACCGCTCTCACCATCGACGCGTCAGTACCTCGCGCTTACGTCATCCGAGCGAAGTCTCAAGTTAACTCTTGCGGGTTGTAATTTTTTTTTACGGAGAGCCTAGTAGTAACTGAAAGTATATTGGTTAGCGCACGCGTCTCAAACTCAAAGGGCGCGAGTTCGATCCTGGCTGGAACGCATGCACCACTTAGTCATATTTCTGATCTAATGTGCATATTGTTACTATTGCCACGTGCTGAAACGGTGAAGCAAAACATCGTGATACAACCTGAACATCAAGATAACCGATGTGTCAAGCCGCCGTAGATAAGCGCGGCGGGTACACTGTTCGTTCCGCCTACCATGGGAGGCTCGAGCCCAGCAGTGGGACATGTATGGACTGATATTATATTACATTTATTATACGGAGACTCAAGTCTGTTGTTTTTTTTTTTAATTTAAGTCTTGTATCACGATTAAATAAGAGACTGGTGTCTGAATTGGGTTAATAATAAACACGTAGTGAACAGGTCACCAGGTTCAACCCGTGGACCATTTTATTTGGCTAATTATGAAAATAAAGCTAGTATAATGAATGCATGAAAATGAAATTCAATGTATGAAAATGAATGTATTGAAAGAATGAGTAGAATGAGTCTATCACCTCTTCCAAAGCAATTTTAGTAAGACGCTAGAAACATGAATACAGATGTACAAACATCCAAAGCTATTTTTACATTTATATATGTACGAGTATTTGCATCAATTAACCTAGAAAATGATACCATATTCTAAACAGCGATTAACCAATGCGTCTTTAGTATATTAATTATTTCTTGTCATTTTGTAGGTCGCCTTAGACGAAGAAGTTAGCAGTGAGCTAGCTGAAGGATTCCGGAAGCAACTGGCTAGGTTAAGGCACCCAGACCATCCGTTGTTGCATTTTGCCTTAGCACCCAGACCGGTACCGCCGCCTGCGCATAATCAACCCAAACATCACACACTCAAGTAAGTTACGTTTAGTAGAATTGTGGAAGAATTCTATTTCTTCTCATTTCTAGAGATACCTTCATAATTCCTACGAGAGTACAGCGCCATCTATCGTGATAGACCCAGCATTGTCATAATTACAGCTCTTCGGTTACGTTCGATCGGTGGGATACCACGTTCTCACAGAATATAGGTGTCAAACGGTTAATCTTAGCTAATAGTGTTTTGTACGATGAGTGAAATTTCAGATGGGCCCCTCCCCCGTCTCATCCTCCTATTATATTCCCCTATGCCATCTTCTCTATCCTATTCCCCCTTTATACCGTCCCACTATCCGATCCCCTCCATCGTATACCTACCTGGAAATGCGTTATATACGTGGACGGTAGCCATCTCGCATTAGGGTTTTCTGCCTGTTTGTGTTTACCTGTTTTATTGCCTTTGCAATAAAAAAAAGAGAGATGGAACGCTCCTCCGTCTCAAAGGAAGATCCTCGAGCGAAGCCAAGCTATACTGTTCCCATGAGGCCGTTTATTATAGATGGAAATTTGTGTATATTCTTTGTACGTTTCGTGATTCGTTTGCGACCTCAATTATTGCACAGCGCCATCTATTGGCTTGTGAGTGTTCGATTACATATTAAAAATTAAGATTACTGTTCTTCACCAAATTATGTCATGGTTCTCATTACAGGGGTTTCGCGAAAAAGACTTTGTTGAAGACAGCAAGGAAAGCCGGCTTGAAGCCGAAGCCGTCGAAACGGCAGAAGTACGTGCTGCCCTCGGCCGACGCCAGGTCGCTCACGTCGCCGCCGCTCATGTCCTCGCTGTCCGCCGACACGCTTTCGTGTGGGTTTTTTCAAAATTAATATAAACCTTAAAAAAATCGGTCAAGTGCGTGTCGTAAGACAGGTTATTATATATTGGCGACGATTGTCCATTATTATCAATATGCAATTTTGAAATACTCCACATATAAAAATTGGCTCAAAACTTTTGAAAAAGAAAGAAATTAGTCGTAGTCATATGATGACAACGTATGGACATGTAATGAGGAGGGATGAAAATCACGTGACAAAAAAATGTTAAACTGCGAGATTGGTGGATATAAATGTAAAGGTGGACCAAAGAAGAGATGGATGGATTGTGTGAAGGATGGTATGATGATTTGTTATGTTACATATTTTGTTAAAATGTTGGCAGTGTTGTTTCTTGTACTCGTGCAAGCAAAAGTCGACTTTAATGTGAGACTATCATTGTTATTCCGCGACTGTACATAAATGTCAACGAAATTACATAAACGAATTTTTTTTCTTATCTAACCAAAATGTTTTTTGTGCAGTGGAAGAACTGGAGCTGGGTGGTCCGGAGCCGAGCGAAGCGCCAGCAGCCAGGACCTTAGAGCGCGTCCGGGAGAGGATCTACGCGAGGGACTGGGCCCGGCTCGGCTTGGCCTCGTCCCCCTTCAGATTGGCGCATGCCAATGCTGTTTACACACTGTGCAGGAGGTAAATGCTCTTTTTTTTTACTAGCATTCAACTTCATCCACTTTGGACAAGTAAAAAAAAAAGTTATTTTATGAATATTTCAAAAATCAAAGATAACTTGTATTTTTGACCGACTTCAAATAGGAGTAGGTTATTGAAGTATTTGCGCAACTAAAAAGTATAAAATATTTTTTCTTATCAAGTACAAAACAGACTTCACACTAAAAACCAAAAAAATAAAAATTACTAATTTTGTAAATATGTTGTTGGACAATTCACACTCTATCTTTATAAATTATAGCCTATGTGTTATTCTGATGTGTAAGCTATATTATTGTAAAGTTTCATCAAAATTGCGTTTATGATATTAGTAAGATTACCGCTATTGTGAAGCTAAGGGAGATCAGACCACAGCCGGCCAGGAAGCCTTCAGCAGCGGTCTGTCCAGGTAACATAGCTCCCATTTCACAAAGACGTTTGCCGCCCAATACAGTCCACTAGCCGCCGCACCACTGATTTCGATGATTTTTTTTGCGTTGGATTCAGTAAAGCTTTAGGCTAATTTCGTATAAATTTCATTATTATTAGATAACATAGTCGTACCTTAAAAGTGAGGCAATTTTTTTAGCAAACAAGAAACCGACTTCAATAATAATTAAAAATCATAAATAAATATTTTCGACATCTTTAAGTAGCTGCCAGTTAAAACATAAAAACAACAACAGATTTACAAAATATAGTAATTTTTATAATTTACTTCGCACCGACTTTAATCTGTTGAAAGAGAATATTTATTTTTTGTATGTTGGTTATTGTTGAAGTTGATATTTTTTGGCTAGGCAATTTTTATTAAGACATTAATTGTTGACAGTTAACCTCGTGTATATATGTATATCATCAGGAAATCGTTGACCACTGCTGGACGTAGACCTTTCCAAGTTTGCGGCACACATCCCATTCCTCCACTATCCCCCTACCGGCTCCCGCGGTACAGTAGTTGGCCGCCAATATTGAATGTGTTAGAGTATATTTTTTATTTCTCTTTCCCAGTTACCCGGCAGTGTTACCAGTACCTGAGAGCATAGGTGATGAATCTCTCCGGAGGATAGCGAGGTGCTACCGTCAGGGGAGGCTGCCGGTCATCACGTGGAGGCATCCGAGGACGCATGCTTTATTGGCCAGGTAGTCTTTTTTTTTACAGAATTTCGTAAACCAACTTTCCGTCATCTACTATGGTCTGAGTGTCTGGGATCGACACCAGAGTGGTCCTTTGTATAAGCGTGCATAACTTGCGGTATACAAAGTGTTAGTCTGCCGATTGTTCTTATAACATAATGAATTATTATTTAAAACAGGTTTATGAGTTGGTGGTGAATTTCACCCCTAATGTGGTTAACTCAACCTCAAGAAAAATGCTCCAAGTTCATCCTTTACATTATTTATCAGTATTTATGTATATTTTTGTTAAAATTGTATCAGATCTGGAGCGTCACATCACAAAGGAGTTATGGGTATGTTGAAATCCAGTCATCAAACTCAAGGGACTACGCAAAGCGGCACCGAAACGACTTCGAGCTTGGAGCAGGTATTTTAAGAACTTTATTCCATAATTGAGTAAAGCTTAAGTGATATTTGGCACAGCTAAAGTAGATTGAGTAGATTATGACGCCTGATTGAGTATAGCCCAAGTACTATTTGAATGTAGCCAAAGTACTGATTAAGTGCAACCAAAGTATTGGCTGAGTATAGTCTAAGAAATGATTGAGTGTAGCCAAAGAACTGATTAAGTGCAGTCAAAGTACTGACTGAGTATAGTCAAAGTACTGATTGAATAAATAAAGAAATAAAATAAATTTAAACTTTCAGGAAAGGTACTTGGCAACGTTAGTGGCGTGTACTCCGGCATCAAGGGGTGACCTCGAAGACTCAAGTCTCAGTTTGGACTCTCTTCTCCTCTATTGTGAGGACCAGCAGCCCACGCACACGCCTCTGTTGACCAAAGCTGCTGGCACTTTGGGGTAAGATAGTTACTATAGAAGGTGTTGAGCTAAAGGTGATACGTTATAAAAACAATTGTTGTATAGTAATTTAATTTTCCAAAGCGGCCCATCGAGCTCACATGTGCCGACCTAGGGCTAAATGAGGACCATGTACTAGCATGATGAACTTCACTAATGATAATTATCAAATCAAAAGTAAACATTTGAACGATGATAGCAATTTCTTGCCTATGCTCCTAGTTTTGATATAACATTGATATTGGATAGTTTCATTTTCAGTGTCACTATATATCACAATTCTCATGTGTTTTACACTGCTCTCTGCGGCACGAATAAACCCGCGGGGTTTCTGTGACACACTTGAATAGGTTAAGAGTATTGGGACAAATAAATAAAAAAAAACGTTGTAATTGATTAATTAAGAAGTACATTAATGGGAGTGACGTCGCGGGCAAAAATTACTATAATATGAAAAATATATTATAAATATAATATTATAGTTTTAAAATAAATAGAGCGTTTCCATCCAGCGCGAAAATGCGGCCATTGTTTTGGGCACGTTCGAACGGACAGCGATTTGGCATATATAAAATATTTGAATTTTAGGAAACTAGCTGTGCGTAGTTTATTTTGCGAAACCCTAAAATATAGTAGTCTAAGTTACTCTTTATAACATCAACTATCTGCCAGTGAAAGTCCCGTCAGAATTGGTCCAGCCGTTTAAGAAATTAGCCGGAACATCCAGACAGACAAAAATACTAAAAACTGCATTTCTGAAATGTACCCCGGAATTATCAATCCCCTCCCCCCCATTATTTTTCACATTTTTATTTTGACATTACACTAACATACTTAAATTGTATTTATCTGTATAGTAAAAATTATTCTGTCATAACCACATCATTAATAGAGGGTAAACCATCTTCAAGCGATATAACAACTTCGCAGTGTTCTCGGTCGCAACAGTGGCGGCAAGGGCGGCGTGAGCGCGGGCGGCAGCAGGCACTTCGGCCGCTGGGGCTCGCTCAAGGACCGGCGGCAGCCCTCGCACCTGGACCTCTACGTGCCCAGGCAGAGGCTGAGCACCGCCGACGTCGACTCCGGTAACTAATTTCAACAGTGATCCATACTAATTGTTGCTGACAGAGAGCACCAGAGCACACCTCTCCGCACCCCGCATACCGCCGACGCCCATAGCTCGCACAGTTAGCAGCTAGGCGTCGGACGAAACGTGCGATATAAGAAGCGGGCTTGAAGGCACATGAGTTTACTTCACTTAATTTTAAAAATAAAATTACTTCAACCCTCTCTCAGTTAGTCGTCTATTTCTAGTTTTAACCTTCTAAGAGGAACCACCACAATGTGTTGCCGAACTTCTCACACACGGTTAATTGGGAAGGACCACAAATTTGTGGTCAAACACAGATATTTGAAACGAACGTCGAACTGATGCTTTCTCCCTCTAACTACATAGAATTTGTATTAGAATAAAAGAGACTATATAATTCGCTTGGTTTTGGCGCAGCAATTTTGATGCCAGCTTTTGAAAAAAAAAAACTTTTTAGTCCCCATTTTAGGGTTTAATTAATGTTTGTAAATATCGTAATACTAAGTCATACAGTCCACATCGAGTTTTATTTGGAAGAAGCAACTGCCACCAATATTAATATTATAAATGCAATAGTACAGTTTTACGCAACCTATAATTCAGATCGGTAGCTTTTGTCTGCGCAGGAAAGTGCAGACCGGTTTTCGACATGTAAATAGGTTTGAATTTTATTTGCAAGCGGAAGTGACAGTGTTGCTTGTTATGCACTTTAGTTCTGTCCCGCTTATATGATTCGTACACTATCGCGCGCTACTTAAATTGGTTTAACTGCGCGAGTACATCGCGATTATTGATTTAAAAGTTTGAATTATTCGTTGTGTAAAAGTGAATCTCTTTGATTTGCCTGTCTATAAAAATTGAACAAAAACCACTTCTATATTCGGTCATCATTTATTAGAAATTATACGTATCATAAAATTAAATGATGACTGAATCGTTTTCTGTTCGTCCTGAAATGTTGGGAAAATGCATATCGTTGTGTGTGTTGTCATATAAACGACGATATGTGGTCTCAATACTGAGAGTGCACATAGGGTAAATTTTTATTCTTAAAAAGAATTAAGAATCCCAATATGGATAAGTTAAGTAAATTTTCTAGAATCTAGGCAGTACTGGCGTTTTGTGAGCCGTTAAAAAGAATCTCGATCCAACTATTCTATTTAGGTAGTAGTCTCTCTTTATAATTTCCATTAGCAAGTGCTTAAGGACTTTATTTAATGTAATTTAAATGAATGGCCACCATTCATTAATTCAATGAATGAATGAATCAATCATTTATTGCCAAAATGTATGTACACAAGAGTTAGAGTATGCGTTGTTTCAATACATTTTGCCTTATTAGGCGTGCAATGTCCAAATACATGTCATAGTTATACTAATAAATTGATATTAAAATAAATATATATATATATATATATATATATATATATATATATATATCAAATCAAACCAATTCAAATTTATTTGTTCAAAACATGGTTAAACAGTTGGTATATATTTTATGTCACAGTGTTCACATGTTTTGCTCCCATAGGAGCATACAAATATTTATAATAAATTTTATTAAATTATATAGTACATACAATGAAAAAAAAAAACGAGAACATACATGGCCGAATGTGACCCCCAAAATACAGGCCTGTCCTAGTTTGGGGGCAAACCGACAACTCAATAGTCTGAAGAAATTTACCTAGCATAAAAAAAAATTGTATATTGTAATTTACTTTACTTTACTCAAATAAATTATTATTATAAAATTATAGTATTAAATGAATCATATGAAACAAAAAACTGATAAATGTCAAAAAATAATAATATATATAAAATAAATTAATAATAATAACATTCATAAGTCAAGGAAGGTATTTATTTACAATTGAGGAATTCGTCCACCGAGTAAAACATATTTAAGAGCCATTCCTTTAGCTATAAAATATTACAATACAATTATATTTTACAAAATATCACATTGTCCTTATCATTTTCATAATAATTTATTTCATATTCATTCATTCACTCACCAGTTTCGGGCGAGATGACCGGCGGCATGGTCCGTCGCGCCGCCCTCTACGTGGTGTCCGAGAAGGGCGCCGGCGCCGGCGGCGGCGGCGGCCTGGCCGGCTGCGAGACCGTACCCGTGGAGTACCCCGAGTGCAGGGCCACGAGGCACGCCTTCAAGAAGCTCATGAGGGCCGCCGTGCCCTCGGCCCCACCGACGCCGGACCATCCCGGATTTTTAAGGTAACCCACGTGCACCTTTCGAAAAGATCGTCTCTACAATTGTAAGTTGTGTACAGATAAATTAGCCTCGAGGCGTTTTTGCGTTAGCAGTAGTGTACTGTCAGCACATAAATAAATAAAGTAATACATTTTATATAGCAAGTACTTAATATGAAACTAATAATATTAACCGATATTAAAATAATAAGCATTAATCTTAAACATAATTTTAAATACTAAATTTCAAATATATAAATCTGGTATAAATTTATTTGAAACAGCATTTTAGCAGAGCCCTTTCAGATACTGCCAAAAAAGAATATTGCACACGCCACCTAATTGAAATATATGTTGATTGTTAATTATTAAGGCGACATAACCAAATTGTGGCTAAGTCTTTAGGAAGAAAAATAAAATAAAATTATAAATTCTATAAATATAGAAATGCTAATTTACCCGTACCAATAACACAAGTGTTTTTATAAAGATACTAGAGTTTACCCCGCGGCGCAGCCGCGGGTTAACCTCTAGTGCGTGTCTCTTGTTTATAGAGCAAGTGCTACAGGTTATATTATATTACATTTTTATGTATTTGCCCACGGAAGATTCACTTCATTTTATATCGCTAATTATACCATCCCTCGTCTATCTGTCAACAAAATAAATTACAAAACTTGACCAAAAAGGTCAAATAGGCCAAAATGACCAAATAGGCCAAAATGACCAAATAGGCCAAAATGACCAAATAGGCCAAAATGACCAAATAGGCCAAAATGACCAAACAGGCCAAAATGACCAAAAAGGTCAAAATGACCAAAAAGTCAAAATGACCAAATAGGCCAAAATGACCAAATAGGCCAAAATGACCTAATAGGCCAAAAAGGCCAAAATGACCATAAAGGCCAAAATGTCCAAATAGGCCAAAATGACCAAAAAGGCCAAAATGACCAAATAGGCCAAAATGACCAAATAGGTCAAAATGTCCAATTAGGCCAAAATGACCAAATAGGCCAAAATTACCAAAAAGGCGAAAATGAAAATTATCCCTTGCCCATCCCTCAGTATTTAATTTACATACGTACCGAATTTCAGCCAAATCGGCCCATTAGTTCTTCCGTAAAAGCATAACAAACAGAAAGACAAATATATTTTTATCCCGGAAACTATCCCACTTTTCGGGATAAAAAGTATCCTATGTTCATTCTCGGTATCGAAAACATATATATATACTGAGTTTCAGCCAAATCGGTCCAGTAGTTTTTACGTGAAAACGAAACAGACAGACAGACAGACAGAGTTACTTTCGCATTTATAATATTAATAAGGATATTTTTAACATTAAAAACAGCTTGTGTATGTTTGCTTACGTACGATCCCCAAATGCCTCCTTGATTAGTTCTTTAACATTTTGCTTTGAACGGCTCTCAAAACACACTCAAATTTCATCATATACACCAATCAGGACATTACAATTACGGACATATTAAATGCCATACAAATATGTGTATGGCATTTCATTTATGAAGTTGTATAATATTCGATGAATATATTACTTTCCTTGACAACAGGTTAATAGAAGAATCGGGGTGGTTGTGGCAACTTAGGCAACTGTTCCAATTATCAGGAGCTGTTGTCGATTTGTTAGACTTGCAAGGCTCTTCTGTATTGCTCTCTTTGGAAGACGGCTGGGATGCTACTGCTCAGGTAAGAGGGTATTTCTAAAACAATTACAAAAATTTCTATTAATTTACACTGTGTTATGTACGAGTATATATCGGTTTATCTGGGGCAGAATTCTGCTGTTTTAATAATTCCTATTCTACTAAATCTACAGATATCTTCTCGATAGCGTCGTGTCAGAATAATAGTAGCGTAAAATTGGTATTATCATTACAAGAGATGGCGTTAGCTGAAATGATCATTGAAAACTACCGAAATCTTAAACAATTCTTTCGCGAGTTTTCTCTAATAAATATTTTATAAAGATATCGCCACGCCATTACAATTAGCAGAATACCAAAATCAGGCAAATCTTTGATTGAGACGCTAGTGCATGGCGATTTTGATGAGATAGTAATAACAGAATCGGACTCCTGGTCTGTCGGAGACACATTGACCTCATTTTTTTTTTTTGCATTAAGTATTTTTTTAAACAAATAGCGTAGCGACTTTGTACAGCAGACAGCCTAGGGGCCCAACTAATGGAAAGGGCTTACTGTCGCCTATAGACATTTGTAATACGTAAAGTCTCGAAAGAATTGTATGGAACATTTTTCTTTCTTGGGAGCTTATTCAAAATCCCCGAAGTTTGCAAGAGAAACGTACATAAGCGAATCGGATCAGGGAAGAGAAGATGATCCCCCAGATGATGGCGAGCGGTGCGGTGGTAGAAAGAAGTGGGCGCTATTTAGAACACTATTCCTCGGAACACTACCCATTAGTAAGTGGATACCACCATGGTCATCTGCAACACCAAGAGATACGTACGACTGATACGTTGCCTATGTTATTGAAAATATCTTTCTGCATTCAATACTTCTTTTAGGATATTTGACTTTATATTTCTTTCAGATATCGTCTTTAGCACAAATATGCCTGGAACCGTACTACAGAACCCTGGAGGGGTTCAGGATAATAGTTGAGAAGGAGTGGCTCGCCCTCGGCCATAAGTTCCAGCAGAGGTCCAATATTGCGGCCACTCCTCAGCAAGGCTTTACTCCCACATTCCTTATGTTCTTGGACGCTGTTCACCAGGTTAGTTGTTGACTAGAGTATTCTTTATTGCATATAGGGACCATATTTTACGTTCATAATAATAAGTTAAAAATACGTTTCCATGATTATGAAAAAATATTCTGATGAGAATTTTTTTTTATTGCCTTAGAATCTTAGATGAATAATATATAGACGGACCCTACGTAAATAGTTCATTCCATGCAGGAACCGAAAAAGATTACTAATTCCTGCGCTGGGTGGCTTGTTGTAAGAGGCGACAAAACAACCCACAGTCAGGTGGTAGGACATTTGCCCGACTGGATGGCTACCACCCCTGGTCTAGAGTATGCCGCCATAACAACTTTGAGTTGTGTTCCGGCATTAGTGGCCTGGTTCCAGTTACTCCTTCAAGGCCGGCAGCAGCTTTGGTATTGCTAATATCCATAGGCGACGGTAACCACTTTCCATCACAGTTGGGCCGTCAGCCTGCCAGCTGTGCTTCAGCAATAAAAAAACACCAAGTGAAGTGGGTCACTCCGCTTGCCGGGCTGACTCAGGCCTTGTATGCGGATGAACATTGGTGTACCTACATACGAAGCCACGTATTCTTCCAAGTCAAGCACATGGGACGCTTGTTCAGGTTCAGTGGAGTAGTTGAGACGTCTCCATAAGAGTCCCCATACAAGCCGTACGGTACTTAACAAAGGACGCACTATGGTACGAAGTGAATGAATAAATGAAATAACAAAAAAGGTTAATAAGTGGTTTCTGTGAAAAATGAGTTCTATACAAAGACAAATGGAAACCATTTATAGTTCATGGACTACCATGCACTTGTCCGATTTCTCTAGAGTGTATTATCGTTATAGTAATGATAACTTTACCTTCGTAGTTATTATTTGTATAGACCAGCGGTCGGCAACACGCGGCCCGCGAGATGCCTCCATGCGGCCCATGACTGGTTTATAGATAACACTTTTGTGGGACCCTACCAAAATAAATAATTATTATACTTATAACGTAATTAGTAAGTAGGCGGGAAAGCGTGCACTACAGTGTACCACGCTAATACGCAAATTGAAAAGGTTTGCTCAGCAGTTAATTACAATTCGTGGTAGTACTTATTTATGAGAGCAAACTTTATCACTCCTTAATTACAGAAAAAATAAATATGCTTCCCGTCTCACAGCTAAGCATTTAAAAGCCATTTTACGAATTGCAACTACTGACATGAAAGCTAACATACACATATATACACAAGTGCGTCCCGCCTACTGAAGGGTTGCCGACCACTGGTATAGACTGTGTACTGTGACTAAAGTGTAGACTGGTATTCCTACATTTTACTGAAAATTCGCTTGCCTTACTACTTATTAAAATTTGACATTATTCCGTACAAATAATGTCAAATTTCTACCGATGGGAACCGGCCACCAGTCAAAATCTGTTTTTTTAAATATTTATTTACTAATTCCCTGGTCTAAAGTATGTTGCCATAACAACCTTGGGTTGTGTTCTTGCATTAGTGACCAAGTTCCAGGCTCCCGTAAGAGAGCAGCAGCGCATTTGTAGCACCTTTGGTGTTGCAAATGTCCATAGGCGATGGTAACCGCTTTCCATTAAGTGGGCCGTCTGCCTGTCTGCTGAAATCCTGCAATAAAAATAAAAAAAACAATATATATATATTTAATTTCTTCCACAGCTCCAAAAACAATTCCCCCTGGCGTTCGAGTTCAACGAGTATTACTTGAGGTTCATCGCGTACCACAGCGTGTCGTGCCGGTTCAGGACGTTCCTACTGGACAGCGAGGCGCAGAGGGCCGAACTGGGAATTACCACCGCCGATGACAAGAGGCCCGACACCAACAGATTGGTGAGTTTCACACAGCTCTACTTTACCTCTACAATTTTATTTTCAAAAATAAAAATGTCATTGGACGTAGTACTTGAAGCATTTGATTGTCTTTATGTAATTCATCTATTTCATCTTCTCTATGCCATCCTTCCTATGCTATTCCCGACATGGTTTCACCCCCCGGTGTTACTAACGTCCATTGGCGACGGTAACCACTTTCCATCAAAGGCCGACTCCTATATTTTACTGACCGCTCATTTGCCTCACTAATGTAAGGAGTATATATTTTTTCGTTCAAAAACAACCCATCCCTTGATTTCCCGTTTTACACTCCTTTACAGAAATTGATCCTTACAAGCTACACTATGACTTTGTATAATAAATACAGGTGTGTTCTACAGGTGTGTTCTTTTTCAAAATATTATTTTTTATATTTTTTATTTATTTTTAAAAGTATCCAACAGTATATCCACAATTTGAAGGCTTAACAACACATACAATAAATCTTAACCAAAACTGGATACTTATAATCTAGAAAAAAGAACATTAGAGATGGTGTGTTACACTACACTAAAATAAATAAATTACTTAATATATCTAATACTGTGAAACTTCTGACGGGAAAACTAAACACAACTAAATTGTTAGGTCTAAATACAAACACTACATTCCTTTTCAATCTTATTAATAAGTTTACTAACTACTGAAGAAATCTAGACATTTTGATTCCTGAAGAGACTCCTTTCAGTATTTTTCGCTATTTGGAATGGTTTAAGATTGGCCCTGAAGGCCAACTAGAAAAATTCACCTGTATGTATACTAATCTGGCTGTTTTTGGGCGGGAAAGTTGATATTTTAATGTGCAGTTTTATAAAAAAAATTAATACTAGAAGTGAATGATATTTTTATTTGATTGCTTTTAAATCATCATTTGTTGTTGTGCATGAGCCAGTGAAGGCTTCCGAGTTGGTTCACAATTGGACCCGGTAGGTGGCGCTGCTGTTGGCATATCGATTGAAGTTTTTCCGGGCAGGACGACGTCTGCCGGGACAGCTAGTATAAAAATATAACTTAAATATACATATATAAAATATTTCTGTATTTACCTGATTATTTATTTGTTAATAAATAAAAGCACATATTGAATGCATAGAGAATAATCTAATGCACGAATGTCACTCGGGATTGATCCGAAGCAGTTGCCCGCGACTGACGACTGTGCTAAATGTGCCCTACATTCGATTCTCTAAAAGCATTCAACGGCCACCTTTCAAAGCCTAAAAAACCTTGTTTCATTCACCTTTGCACAATTGCACGTTGTATCCGTTACAAATGCTAGATAGATATACAAATCGTGCGCAGCCATATTCAAAGAGAAGAAGAAGATTATGCATTGTCAGTTGTTTCGTTTCCAGGGGGTTGAAACGGGCGCGGGGTCTGAGGAGGAGTGCGGCGGGGGGTGCGGCTCCTTCGGGACCTCCCCCCGCGCGCCGGCCATGGGCCACTCGGTGTTCGAATACATCGACAAGCACCATCAGAGGTCGCCCATATTCTACAACTTCTTGTATACGCCCGATTTGGTTAACCCGGTGAGTGTTATTTAACTCGGTGCTTCTCAATCTTTTTGAATACGCGACCCCTTCACAGGTTGAAAAAATTTGGCGACCCCCTTGGGTCATAGAGAGACAAAAAGTTAGTAATTTAAAAGCCTTTATATAATATTTTATTAAGTTTTCGCAACCTTTATACATAATAAAAACTACGTTTTAACGGTTTTAAGCGCGATAATTTCAACCAAAATCAAATAGTAAACGTAGTTACGTTTTTTCTCAATTTTGTTACTCATATTCATTGTTAGGGTCTTATACTCTAAACAAAGCTGCTGAGGTTAGAAAGTAACTAAGTAAGAGGTAGAAATTCAAATTGCCTTTTCCTTTATGTCGGCGACCCCCAGAGCAAGACTCTGCGACCCCCCCAGGGGTCGCGACCGATTGAAGAACACTGATTTAACTTATTTATTTTTAACTTTGGTTTAGTTCCAGTTTTCGTATATCTATTTGTTATCGCTGATTAGCGTTGCTTTAGTAGCTCACAACTCCCAAAATGCTCCGTCAGCCGTTCCACCTGGCGACCGCGGTCGTTGTGGTCGTAGTGAAAACTAATGACGTCATAGTTTTTGATCACGCAACGCTCACGACGACCCATGTCAAGAGATGGGTCGAATAACCGTTCCACTTGAGTTTATGATTGTAACGCCCGCAAGCAAGTGGAACGGGCAATATCGCGGTCGTGAATGTGGTCGTTGTGAGCCACTAATGGAACATAGCCTATGTATAACTTTGTAAAACAAAAATATTTTTATTATTGAACAGAAAAGATTATATATGTTTCGTTATAGTATATAATGTCTATTATATATATATCTATTATATAATATAGGTGTTAGTTATGTCAGACAGTGTCAGTAGTAACGTCTTAAGTCCCTCCACCTTGTATAGGTACTCCGTCCAGTGTCGTCCATATGTTCGTTAGAAGTGTGGCAGTACTACACCAGCGAAGAGCTCTCCCACGGAGCCCCCTATGACCTAGAGGTGCTCGCTTCCTCTGAGGGGGACGTGAGGCATCCGCAACGTAGAGTTGTCACCGCTGGGTATGTGTTTTTAATATAGCCTGGCTGTGGGTTGTTTTATCGCCTCTTACGACAGGCCGCCCCAACGCAGGAAATTGTATTCTTTCTCCGTGCGTGCATAAGGATAAAATTCTAACAAAGTTCTGATGATGATCATTAATAAAGACATATTTAAGTTTAAATTTATATCCCAATAAATGTACAATTTTCCAAATGTTTTTTATAGTTAGATAGACAGTAGTGGCATCTAACTTCCTAGTACCACGATTTTACTTGTTTTTGTTAAATAGATTTATCAGACCTAGCGTCGCTTCTGATATACTCGAAAGTCTGTATGAGCTCTATTTAATCAATAAAAAAGAGTGCGTGTAACGTTCACACGCGGTTGAAGTAAAACTTTTTTACTAATTTTTTTTTTCAAAATTTTTTGATTGATTTGTTTATAAACTATCTAGTATTGACAAAAAAATATTTTTAAACCGGATGGTACGCCATATTGCCGTAACGGACTTCCGTTGCATTGTCGTCCAGTTACCTCCTAGTCGCGCCTAAAGAAGTTTTACTTCAAAAATATATGCCCCCCCCCCTAATTTTTTAATTATGGAGCGGAAAATCTCCATATTTTTAAAGAAAAGTAAATACTTTCAAATAGTAACAAGGTAGTAACTACTTCGTTACATTTTCTGTGAAAATGGTATGTCATATCTGAAAATGTGCTCTTAAGAGTTAAGATTGTTATCATTTATTTTTCGCGGCAATTCCTTTTCGTCTCGTTTATTTTTTAATTATATTTATGGTAATTCTTATTACATTTTTGTGCACTTGTCTGTTCTGTGTGTATTTTGTAGTCTCTTGCTATATTTGTTAACAGGTATGACGGTGTCCCTCGTAGCATGCCAGACGCGTTCACTGGTCTCTTGGAGAGGATAAGGCAGTTGGAGCTAGAGTTGGGACATTTGCCCCAGAAATGGAGGGTTCGTTGGGACCAACTGGAACTGCCCAATACTGTAGAGTTACAGGTTTGTTCTCAGACATTAGACACTGTTTATCATGCTATAATTCTTCGCGGTCTCCTTATAATAGTGATTGTCTCGCTAGGCATTTGCTGATGACTATATTAAACAAACAAACATATGACTATATTAAAATATTATAACACTTACAATAAGCTCAATAAATTGTTTTTAAATGGCAACACCTTGAAGTTCATTACATTTTTTTATGCTGTGGTGTAAAAAAAAATTGAAGTGCTCTTATTAGGTTTTAAAATTTTACAGCTTAATTGTAGAGTTGAGACTTGAATAATTGAGTAATTATTGGTTGAACATTTTTATACTGATATTTTGTAAATGAGACGATTCCAAGGTATTTAAGCGCTCACTTTTCATGTATGAAGGCTTCATAAGTCTTATGACTATGAAAATGGTATTTTACTACGTTATTTAGCAGTGAATAAATGTTAAAGATTTTATCTTATTAATTTCACATCTTTGGGATTCACCGTTGGATCAAATTTGTAAATTGTGTTACTACCACAGAGTTGTGCTTTGTGTAATATTCATAACAGGGACAGCCTGCTCAAGTTGGAAATATAATTATCAAATTTGTTTTGTTATCTTTAAATTAAATCTGCCTTATTAATAACTCTGCCCTAGTAATACATTGCATCAGCATTGCAAATTTTCCCCATTAATAATTAATCTACCTTCGTAAATAATAAGTTGCCTTTACTCATGACTCGGCCATGTCGATTAATTTTCCGTGATAATAAAGCTGCCTTATTAATAAAGTCTGGGGCCTGGCTTATTAATAAGTTAGCTCTCATATTTTTTTTTAAATCAAATTTATTCTAAGGTAAAGAAAGGTCTGTTAGAAATTCCTGGTAGTGATAAGAGCGCCTCTTGTATTTATATTCCGTGTGTGCGTTGGCAGCGCAACGCGTCGATGTGCAGCAGCGTGGTGCGGCGCGCGACGCTCGCCTGGCACAAGCGCAGCACGCTCGAGGTGCTGGTGCGCGGGCGGCTCGCGGCCGCCCCGCCGCCGCTCGCGCCCGCGCACCGCTGGGCGCCCAACACCACCGCCGCGCCCGCGCGCTGCGACCACTGCCAGGACCTGCTCTGGGGGCCGCTCAAGGTATCCTCGCTCGCCCACTAAACAACATATCGATACCTTATAACAGTGGTTTATTTTAGAAATAATTTTACACAATCGACCAAGGTGCACAGCACGACGACCTCTTTCGGTTCGCGACAAAAACTCTGCAATATCAAGGGCTAAGTACTCTATAGGGCTATGTTCACGCTTGACTTGAAATACCCGCAGGATAAAAAAGAATAGAACCTGTCGTTTTAGTGAAAACTGTGCTGGAACTAGCTAATTTGTATAATCCGAACATATACAAACCGTTCCCGGGAAAATTCCCTCGGGATTGCCAGGATAAAAAATATAACTCTAAGTTTTTTTACATAAAATTTGCTATCGATCAGTGAAATAAATCACATTGGAATTCGTTTTTTTTTTGGTCATTTTAAATCGTTGCCATAAAAAATCCCTCTATTCTCAGGATAATAAGTAGCGCAGATTTTATGTCTAAGAATTTGCTATCAATCAGTGAAAACCGCATCTTGTTCTCCGTCTTTTATATAGGGCACGTTCCTTTAGTATCACAACGCCCAAAATGCTCCGTTAGACGTTGCACTAGGCGACCACGGCCGTTATGGTCGTGGCGAACACGTCACTAATAACGTTATGATTTTCGCTCACGCAACGCTCATAACGACCCATGTCAAGAGGCGTGTCGAATAACCGTTCGTTAACTTTACGATTGTTACGCCGGCATCCAAGTGGAACGCGCAAAATCGCGGTCGTGAAAATGGTCGTTGTGAGTCTCTAATGGAGCGAAGCTATGGTGTATTCCAGTTGTTGTGTTTTTTAAAGCTTCAATGTATTAGTTATTGCATTTGGGTGTGCTGGCACGACGTTAAACCTCCTAGGTTTGAATGGTGCCTTAAAATAAAAAAATTCAACGAACAAATGGGAAAACGAATCGCAATGGACAAGTGGAAAAACAAATGCACCGAACAAGTAGAAAACGAATCCCAAATAAATTTATACTTGAAACTTTACGGTCAGATTGTTACTGTACTTGTCCAATTTGAAAACCTGTCCTTAAAACTTCAAGTTAAAAGTTTGTTGCAATTCGTTTTTCCACTTGTCCGTTGAAGTTTTACTTGTACCATGTGTCCCAGCACACATATTTCGATTTTTCGGAGGTTTACTGCAAATTATGATTTGGTTAGGTTAGTTTAGTTTAGGGGCATTTTAATAAATGCATTTTTTATTTGAACATATTTTTATGAAACAAAGAAACTGAATTCAATCCGTAACCCAAAAAGCGTCCATAGCCTACTCTAAAATTATGCCGCCTCTCCACGCGGCCGTAACGCGCGTTTCGTGACAGGCAAAATCCTATATACCATATATTTATATAGAAGTTTCACTTGAATAAAAAGCATGTGGTTCGGCTCAGACCGGTGTCCGCTGCGTGGACTGCGGCTCCTCCTGCCACGAGAAGTGCGCGGAGTCGTTCGCGCTGCCGTGCACAAAGTACAAGGCGCCGCCGCCGCAGGACAGGGACCCGCAGCATCTGGCCTCCGTCTCCAACAGTATGTACTTACTGTTTTAATCTATTGTTACGAGTTTAGCGGGACTCTAGTTAAAATGCCATTGGAAGTATTTTACAGTTCATTAGAACAATACAAACACGTATAATATAGGTACAAATATAACCAAACACAACAAATCCAAACGTAATGCAGAAGGTCGTAATCCTATAAAAACGCGCAAATTCCGTCACTATAGATCTCTGATTGTACACAAGTCTCGCCTTGATCGTGGTTCTCGCTTGACTACCTCCCCCCTCCATCAGGTCAGCGTTTTATGCTGCACAAATGCAATGTCCCCTTATCTAAGTCGACTTAATCCGCCACACCTGGCTAAAGACGATCACAAAAGAGTTACAAATAATCTAAATGCCGGCAGGTAACAAAATGTGTTTTGTTTCAGATATGCAGGTGGATTTGTCTTTTGTCGGGACCGGAGTTGTAACACTATCATATCAACAATAAGCTGAGTCAAGACTTGTTTGCAAACAATATGGCGTACAAATTCTCAGAACATGTTTTTATTTTTAAAGTCTCTATTTCTTAAAAAAAAACAATATTTCTTTCTTTCTAATATATAAGGAAACCACACGATTCACTGTCAAAATTACTACTGAACACATTTTGGTATTATAAATGTAAATTGCAGGTGTTGGCACACTGCAGTCTTCGTCGCAGCAATACTACGAGCAGTTCTCGTCGAATGTCGCCGAGAACAGGACGCACGAGGGCCACTTGTACAAGCGAGGCGCGCTGCTCAAAGGGTGGAAACAGAGGTAGGTACACCTCAAATTCCAGGGAGACAAAGTAGCGCAGGTGTCGTTTTCAGTGAAAACTGTGCCGGAATAAGCTAATATTTTTTCAATTCAAACCGCTCCATGTAGAAATCCTGGGCGATTCTCGGAATGGAAAGTAGCGCAGATTTTGTGTTTAAGAATTAGCTGTCGATCAGTGGAAACCGCATCAAAATCTGCCCAGTAGTTTTTACGTGAATCCCGAATAAATCTAAAAAATAGCTTCGTGTTTTCCGCCGTTTATATAGTCTATTCCAGTTTTTTTTTTATAACTTCAGTTTACAGGCACGGCGTGTTTAGAATTTCATAATATTATAGATAAATAAATTATGAAATACCTCAATATAGCAGTCCAATTTACCTCTCGGCTTTAAGACTAACGACACACCTGACGATAGTACAGCACTAGAAGTTCGGCTAACTACTACGCTCTCAGTGGTTTTTTTAAATACTGGATTGTCGCAAGCGACTAAATTGGTAGTTTAAATTGTTTATTTATATTGTTTAATTAATTGAAAAACCAATAAATCGTGTCTACTTGAGAACTACAACTCATTTTGGACCATCCAAAACAATAGACACGATTTTATTAATATTTTTAATAATAAACATTTCACTTAAAGTGCTAACAATCCCTGAATCCTCTACTAATTACATTTTCATTATATTTATTCTTCAAATAAAGTCTTTCTTTCCTCTATTTAAAGTTGACTAATATTTTTTTTTATTGACCTTTATATTCATATATTTAAAACATTAAACTACTAAAAATAAAACTATCCTATAAATAAAAGTAACTTAAAAGTATATATGGTAAATGGTAAAAAAATAAAAACATACTAAAAAGCCCGTCCAGCCCCACCAGACCACTGTTGCTGGCTTTTTTTTAATATTTTGAAATGATTGTGACTTGGCCTAAGTCTCCACCCCAAACGGCTCAAATATGTAACCTGTTCCATTCATATCCATATTAATCTTGATTTTCCAGATGGTTTGTTTTGGACTCAATCAAACATCAGTTACGGTATTACGATGCTATGGAAGATTCTCATTGTAAAGGATTTATTGGTAAGATATGCGTTTTTTTTTTTTGGAAAGTTTATATCAATAATGTTCAATACTTTTCTATTACATTATTATTATCACACTTATTAGTATAATATTGTATATTATATATATTATCATTAGTATAAGCTGTGCGCCAACAAATTATTGTGATAAGATTCTTGTCCATCCAAAGGTTGCCTACAAGAGATTGCTTTAAGCAATAAGGCCGCCCGTTGTACTACTACCTTCTAAGTTTAATATATGAAAATGTGTTACTGTTTTTATGTCGGTGTACAAGAAAGAGTATTGTTGTTATTTTTTGAGCAGATGTTTTAAATGTGAAAAAATATATTTGCTTCCTGTATACGTTTTTCTTACAGACCTTGCTGAGGTGATCACTGTGACGCAGGCGCCGCCCGCCCCAGGCCCGCCCAAGAAGTGCGACGACAGGTCATTCTTTGACGTAAGTTACAAAAAGTACAGTATATGTATAATATATATTTTTCCTAATCATTTTCTTGTTTATGATTTATATTACCTACTATTTGATACCCGCCCGCTTCGTGTGCCGAGAAATCCGTTCTTAGCTGACCTCTACTTGACGAAAGGAGGTCCATACCGAATTTCAAGTCTATAAGTATTATAGTTCCTGAGTCGTAATGAGTCACTATATTCGTGGATTTCAATATTTTGATTGTAAAAAAAAACCAATTATTTATAAAAATTCACTTCAATATTCATTCAATTCAGTATTGAAGTATGGTTTTTTAGTTAAAAAAATAATTATTTTAGTTGTTTATTTTCATTACCAAAATCAGTTAAATTATCAGATGGCTCACTTGATGAAAAATGTTGTCTTTATTGCCTACAGACCTATGAAACGTAAGGAGTGTTGCTAATGCGTTTCCAGTCTCACACAGCTTAGGAGGTTCTTTTTAATTAATCCTATGTCATAGCGCCAGGGAAACATCTGCAGTTGTTATTTTACATGGTTTATATGGGTTTAACGATTACTATAATTAATTCTCATATATAATGTTCTATTATCACGTCCATTGTCATTATAAAATTATCCCACAGTTGCGTACGAGTCGTCGCACATACAACTTCTGCGCGAGCGACGCGAACGCTGCGCAGGAGTGGATCGAGAAACTGCAGGCCTGTTTGCAGTGAACAAACAAACACACTGACAAACACGGCCAACCATCATTAATATTATGTGATTAACCTATGTTTAGTCATATTATACATATGTTAAATAATAATTAACTGTGTAAAGAGGAAAGCGAAGTGAAATATAGATGCTGGATTTTTGTCGTCTCATACAGGCTGGAATCCTAAGTGTAGTGAGGGATTCAAAAGTACATTAAGTAAATAACTTTGCTTTCATGTGACGAACATACAACTTTTTACCTCACTGGCTAGATAGATGACTTCATAAATAATAAAATTGTACAACGGATTCACATTTAAAATGAACATGATTTTAAATTCATTATTTATAAAAGAGTATATTAGTTGTTCCGAACATTTTGCGGGCTAAATAAATTTTAATGTCCATGTCCAGTGTACTAAATTTAAAAAGTTATTTCACTGAGTGAGTGAATGAACGTAAGCAACGTTCACTCACTCACTCACTCTTTAGCTCACTGGTTAACCATAGAGACAGCATCTCTGCGTGATAATCATTGCTCTTGTTTACTTGCTCGCTAACTCTTTGGTTTTAAACCTTAAAGACAGTATCACTCGGTGAACATTATTGCCCTTGTTCACTCGCTCACTCACTCTTTAGCTCACTGGTCAAGCAAAAGAGGCAGTATTGAACTAGGGAGGTGAAAAATGATGTTCAAATCGGTTAATTACTGCATAAGACATGAATCCTAGAGGTCACAATCACTCAGAACGGGATTTAAGTTTGTATAATATAGATTTTTGGGCATTTTGTTTTGGAATTTCCATATGAAAGATGCTGTTTTCTGTCAAAGACGTACAATATTTCCAAGCCTGATACCTCGATATCCGTATGTATTTGTAGATTTTTATAATAATTCAATATACTTAAATACTTGGCTCTGACTAAACCGACAAATCATGTGAATCAAAATTTAAAAAAAAAGATCCGTTATATTGACTCAAATGTTTCTAATAAAGTGACATTGTGTAACTAATACGCAAGAGTTGACCAAAAATTATTGAACATAAATTATGGTCTTTAACACCAATTGCACCGAGATATTTGTTATTGTGTTATCTCGGTCCCTATTTAACTTAAGTGGTTAGAATGAGATAGATTTAATTGGCTGGCTTAGGATTGTACGGTGTTAAACCAGGAATACTAAATTAATCATCAGTCTAGTGTTTAAGCCTGGTTGCGTTTGGAATATCCACTTTTTTGTATTTCTCCACATGTCTAGGGACACCTTTCATTAGTATCTCACAACGTCCAAAATGTTCTGCCAGCCGTTCCACATGGCGACCACGGTCGCTATGGTCTTGGCGAAAATGTCACTAATGACATCTGTAACAGCTTTGCAGAGATTTGGGTAAGAAAGTACCAAATATTAACTATTTGGGCAGGGTTTCCCCTTTATTGTTCAGCCTTTGGTGTGATTATTCACACCGCACAGTAAGCAATGAACACCGTCTACACGCCACACCGCCTTGCATACGAAAATACCCTATAAAATACGCTACTCTATAAAACAATAATATTGCATCATTGCTAAAAATAGCAATTACATCATAGTGTTGCCAGGATCATATAAAAAAATATATAATAATTAGTTACTCATGCACTAAATTATCCAGACGATAATTTAGTGTGCTTATAAAATTAACATTACTGATACCAATACGATAGCGTGGTACACATAATACATTATATATACGTATTCAGTCGTCATAACATATAATATAATATGGAGTTCTTGTGAATTTAGTCACAGTACAAATGAAAATGTCAATTTGTTGACATATCTTGTTTAATGTTTAGTTTTTGCCGTATCAATTTCACGTCTACTCTTGCCTGTGCATTCCGTCAACGGAATCTGATACATCGGTATTGATCACACCGATGAAACACATTATAAACTAGATCTCTGGCCTTCACTTTACAGTGGCCCATTGAATTCTATCGAATTTTTCCACATTGTTTAAAAGATTTTAATCTAATCTAATTGGGGTTAAATTTCTATGACGTGAAGCATATAACAATATGTGTTTGACTATTGAATGGTTACTGATTCGTAAAGACCAAATTGACAGTTTTTTTATTTCAGGAGTTCAGCAGACAGGCCGACGGCTCACTTGATGGAAAGCGGTTACCATCGCCTATGGACATTCGCAACAGACAAGGGGAAAAGGGGAACCTAGTCGCTAATCGCGAAACACAACTTAGGTTGTTATGTCGACATGCTTTAGACCAGGGGTGGTAGCTATCCAGTCGGGAAAACACCCTACCACTTGGCTGTGGGTTGTTTTGTCGCCTCTTACAATAGCCCGCCCGGCCGCAGGAAATTGTATTCTTTCTCCGTTCCTGCACCGGTGATTGTTTTCACTTGTTACTTTCATGTCTGTTACTTTTCTTTCATTATTTCTTCACGGCCTCTGTGGTTGTGTGGGCTAAGACTTTGTCGGCCTACCTTACTGCAAAGCAAAGGCTCCGGGTTCGATGTCTGGTATGGTAAATTGCGGAAACGAATTTTCTCCATTATTTACTATAGTTTTGAATTGGCCCCAGAGTACTCCGATGTAAATTATCCATGACACAACCGTAATTTGCTTAATTTAGGGATATATAAACACACAGTGTAAAAAAAAGAAAAAATATATAGCTACTTGATGCATGTATAGATGTATGTTATCTTTTGGTACGTTTGGTTTAACACCGCACAAATATTACGCCGTCTTAATGCGCTTGGAAATAAATGTTATAGAAATGAGATTATTCGTGTACGGACGCTTAATGTGACGCGTTGCTGTTTTATAGGGATTATTATGTACGTAGCCCATTTTGCTTAGAACATTATTGCCCACTGTTGGACATGTCTGCCAGAAGTTTACACCCAACACCCTGAATAATTTGCTTTGTTTCTCTCGACTGTTTGTCCATCGGGCCAAAGGAATTGTTTTAAGTACAAAATTGTCGCTTAGGTAAAAATACCGCACATGTCATAAATTGGACATATGCTTTTACCATCATTGGATGCACACCGAAAGTGGCTGTCTTTTGACATATAAAACATAATATGTCCAATTTTTGACTTGTGCTGTATTGTTACTTAAGCGACGATATATAAAACTAGCTTTTGCCCTCAACTTCGTTCGCGTGGAATAGTTACAAAAAAATGAAGTTAAAAAACCCCCTGATTTTGATACATTCTTAATTGGTGCTCCGCTCCTATTGGTCTTACCGTGATGATATACAGCCTATAGCCTTCCTCGATAAATGAACTATCTAACAGTGAAAGAATGTTTCAAAACAAATTATTATTCATAGATCTCCGATTTTTAGTATATTCATAATGTTGCTATTATCGCAGATATGGGCAGAAGTATCTTTGTGTTGGGATCGAAACTATTTTAGCTGTATGTAAAAAAAATGAATTGCCTAAATTTAGTCGTTTGCGATGTTCTTTCATAAAAGGCTCGATATATTCTGAAATAGTTAAAATTCAAAAAGTGATACAGTGAATTAAATTTAGTTTAGAATCTTAAAAAACCTGACAATACTCAAAATTATTTTATAAGTAGTATGTAAACTGCACTTCGGAAGTGCGTTCTGCAAATGTACTCTGAGATTAAATAACAACTTTAAAAAAAAAATCACCTCATAAATAAATATTTATAACTGAATTTAAGTTTTGAATGATTTGCTCTAAAGAAATAATTTTAAAATAGTTAAAATACGACGGCCTCTGTGATTGAGTGGGCTATGCCTTTCCTGGCAACGTAGAGGCTCCAGGTTCGATTTTGGGCATGGTAAATTTCGTAAATGAACTTTCCATTATTTACTATAGGCTGGGTTTTCGGGAATCGGCTCGAGTGATTGTATACCACTCATATCACAAGCTTAACTGAGCTTGTGGATCTACAATGTGTATTTTCTACCAATTTCAGTATAAAAAAGTAATATAATGTGGGTTAACAATTAATTAATATCTAGGGTCGGTTTTTCAAAACTACATATTTTACTAGGTGATTGTTATTGCTAGTAATACCACTTCTTCCATGCTTGTATTAGTGATTTGGATTAAACAAAATGGGCTATGTGAAACAGGAATGCAACTATTTATGTGTTAGGTTAATATTATGAATATTATCGACAAATAGATTTAAATAAAAAGATATTGTTATGTTAAATATTACTGTAAATAATTTAATCTTTAATTGATTGTTGTGTAAAGACTTTCGTTCCATTATTATGTTTTTTTTTATTGTACGCCGCTAGTGGAGTTATTATTTTGCATTGCTGCCTTGATCGAAATGTATTTAATTGAAATATAGATGTTTTTGAACTATATATTGTGTTTTTATTTTTTAGCCATCTCTATTTATAAATCAAATAATAGAAAAGTAAAACTAACTTAAAACATATAATTAGATATTAAAAATAAATTAACTTATAAATATAAACAACAAACTATACTATGAACTATATAAAAACTAAAAAGGTATTATATTTATATTGGATAACCTTTTCATGCTTCTAGGTATTTCTGGTTAAGTGTGCTGCTCTAATCGAGTTGCCGCAAGATATTTTCTACCAGAGCCAACGCGGAACAAGCGATTGCTATTGCCTGTGGCCTTGGCTATAGGAGAAAAGATTAACTGTGGTTTCCCTTCGAGAAAAGATTGAACACAGGGACTTGAAGTGGGTATTCAGGCAACAGGCTGGCGAATCTCCACACGCCCTTACTGTGATCGTCACATGATGATGGCCCGTAGATTTCATAATGGATTTCTCCTCGTCAAAAAAGGGCATCCCTTGTTCGCGTGAGATGTTAATTTTTTAAATTAATTCATCGGACCAGGAAGTATGAATTCTGATCCTGTGCCTGCTATCTGGCAAGTTTTTTAAAGAAGCTGTATACAATAATCAAAAATAAATGGTACTTTATAATAAAACTTCTGTCGTTAAATCGATTTTTTCGAACGCAGCACTTCCGAGTAATGATATATTTTATCCGTATATCCGAACTAGGGATGCAAATAAAACATCGATGTTTTCCAAACATCGATGTATCGTTCATAAAACTCGATGTTTTAACATCGATGTTGAAACCAAAACATCGACGATACATCGTTGTTTCAGAACGATATTTTATGAACGATGTTTTATCTTACGTAGTCATAACGCGCCGTCTTGCGCTCTATCTGTGATCTACATAGATTTCCATTATATCATTTTTTCAAAATATTTCTTATTGCGAATAATAACTTATAATATAAAAGTTGAAAAATCATCACCTGGCTTTTCTATTCAGACGACATTGGCAGAATCAATACATAAATGGCATTGCAGCCATAATCTAAAAAAAAATATGTAAAAGTTGAATATTATACCTATTTCTTTCATTTCTATTAAAAATGACCATTTTTCTCAGATGTAGTACATTTAATTGAAATGGTGATAAGGATGTATTAGTGTGTGCCCTCGCTGTTGAATAATAAGTACGGTAGTGAATGTTGGGTACGGCAAAAGACATATAAATAGAATAAACATGGTATTTAGTAGGAATTAGAGCATTGAGAAATGAGTGTGGTATTTCTTTGAAAGATGGACTGTTAGTGGTGCAAAAGGAATATGTTAGTGAAAGCAAGATTTAAAAAAGGTTTGCTAAAGTGGTTTGGGCGATGCATCGATGTTAAAAAAAATCGCAGGAACAAGCGTCAAAAGTTTATCTAAACGGTGATAAAAAAACATCGTTCATAAACATCGATATATCGTTCATAAACGTCGATATTTTTAACATCGATGTTTCACTTTTGAAAACATCGATATCCTAACATCGATGTTTTTTATGAGCGATGTTGCATCCCTAATCCGAACGTAGCTATGTGTACGTACTTGACATTAAATTTCAGTGTGGTAGCTGTAAAAAATCTACCTGTAAATAGGGCCCGTAGTGATTATATGTATTTATCACATGCGTTGAAGTGATTTAGATATCGTAAATACATTTGTAATAGTTTATAACATTCTGTAATTAAATAATTATATAAAAATGTACTACTGATAAGTGCCAATAGAGGACTTTGAAGGCTGTGCAAAAATTAGATTCAAAGTTGGAAGGCAGATAAAATATTATTATAGGATTAACTATTAGTGGGAATCAAAAGAAATAACATACACCTACACGTAGGCTTAAGGATTATTTCAATACTCATGAATAGGAGCTCGTCGTACAAGGAGAATCAATTTTATTCAGTGAAACTTGAAGTGATCCTCCATAATCTAATGTGTATTTGACGTCTAGATTCAGAAACTATTATACTTAGTTCTTTTTTAAATTTTGAAAATAAGCTTTCCATTGTTTATGTCTCCCGGAATATTGGACTTTTTTTCGTAAAATGAGGTGATGGTTCGTTTCTTCTTGATTATAAGGTTCTCGATATATTAGTGGACTGTTTGTTATAATAAGATATGTGTTGGAACTTTTTAGAATGTTTTATTTTTCATAATTTAAATTTAGATGTGATATTATGTCTTTGATTTTTGGTTGTCACTTGTAAGAGAAAATTTGTAAAGGCAAGTCAATATAATATATGACGAAGTGAATTATTTTATTTATTTATTACGATTTCTCTAACAAGATATTTATAATATGAAATAACAACAATATGAGTTTTATTAGAAGATTACTGCAATGTATGCGTCACCAGACGTCAGACGATGTGTGGCGGACTGCACTGCTCGCGGCGCTCCCCTCTCTCCCTGATGAAACCGTTTGGTCTATGAGGCCTTAACAACTATACAATAAAAATGTTTTTATTAAAAACCTTTTTTTTTCAATTTTCCATTATATTTTACAGGAAATGTAACCAATGGCGAAATTCTAAATTTTACCATTACCCAACAGTGGGCACACAACATGAGGGTAGCTAAAAAGTTCACGATAGATAAAATTCCTAATATTACACCTAAAGTTTTAAGCGGCTAAATTCAAACAGGTTATAGCAACACACAACACGTGAGATGTGGAGTGGGTGACGTGACTTTTGTAACCTGGTAACATTTTTCTTTAGTTATGGCCGATTGTTTAACTTGAGTGGTATGTTATTGACCGTTGCCGAATTTTTAGTGTTGAAATATAACAAGTTTCTCTTGATTCGGTGTCTTTATGTGATAATTAATAACCTATAAACGTTCAAAGTGGTATTGTGCATAAAGTTATAACTAAATTGTTAGTGTTGTTTCATAAATGAATGTTTGTTGTGCATAAAAAGTAATAAGATTAGTGGATACTAAAATATTGGATTACGGTTGGCTGTTTATATAATTGTCGTGTACTCAAAGGTGAGTGGGACCTGTTTTGAGTTGCCTTTGATTTTACATTGTGGCTTGATACGGGTTTTTGGCTGCCACGAACACTGTAACGCGTGATGCGTCGCCTATGCGCCCAAACTCAGATAACGGCGGATTATAAGCAGATCGCAAAGATTCTGATAAGATTACGTGTCTCACGACATTGCTGTGCGACAGGCGATGCTCGTTAACTTTGTAATTTATCGTCAAATTAACACATACTCGTAAGTAAATGTTGAAAAGTTTTGAGTGCAAAATGTTACAAGTTTCATGCTCCATTTCCCACTGAAAACTTTGATATAAATTGAGAAATCGCAGTGAGAGGCATTTATGTTCTGATTATTCATTTCACGAAACGCACTTCACTTGTTTCTGAGCTGTGAAACCACTGCAAGGCACAAATTATTTTATCAGCATTTTCTACATGTCTACAGGTTATGATAATTATTCAAAGCTATTGCAACTTGGTTTCTGAGAATAGCAATTGAGTCAATAGTATTATTTTTGGTAACATAAACTTACTAAAACCTGAGATTTACTTAACACTAGTGCTAGTTTAGATTTAAATTGACAATGTGTAGAAAACTTTATAAAACACCAATATATGACTGTAATGACTTTCAGAGAGTACAAATAGGAGTACTCATATTTATTCCCAAATGCTCTCATCTCTCATCATATATGATGAGATTTAAATAAAAGTTAAGTCTAATGTGTATTATTAAAGTACTTTTTATGGTGTTGATAGTTGATTTAGAACTATATTCTGAAGAGGAGAATGGCTTTTAGAGGTCTATAACTCCTACCTATGCATTAAAGTAACATGCCAATATGTATCCCAAAATTTTACATTTGGGTCTTTTGGGCGCTAGAAAATCTTAATGGAAAACTTTTCAAATTTGTTACAGCCAAAGCAGAAGAAAGTAGCTTCCTTAGCATATATAGATAGATATAAAACTCGTTGTTGTTCGCCTTATGTACATAACCTGTACAATTTACAGTAGCGACATTAAACCATAAAAGGCAGGAACAATAAGCAGTCATATCACTTTAAAATAATCAACTACTAGGATATGTCTGTGACTTTGTCTATTCTTGACTTGAACTTCCCATGGAATTTTCAGGACACCATGTTGTGAAGCGGTGGTAAATTAGATTAGGCTCCCATAGAGTAAATAGTATCCATAAACAAAATTAAAACTAAATAATTAAAATGAACAAGTTGGCGGTAGGCTAAATAAAACTTTGACAATACACGTTAGACAAATGTCATCTTTGTCGTCCATGACCACGGCCACTGAAAAGCGGCCGAAACGTTGGATAAACGAAAATCAAATAAATTACCACACTTAAAACCGTTAAAACATAGTTTTATTATACATAATAAAATAAATAAAAGTATACATACAAGTCGCGAAAACTTAAGAAAATATTATAAAATTATCAATTTAGTGATATAATATGTCTGACTATCAAGTGGAGGGAGGTTTATAAAGAATAAAGAATTAAAAAAAATATAACAGAACACGTAATCAGAACACAAGTATCTGTATTCTGTAACATGTCCTTTTTTTTGGGCTTTCTTTGTGGGGCGAATATTAAAGTATTACTGAAATTCCTAGTAATAAACTACCTTAAAATAAATGTGCATGTTTGAAAAGAAAGGTACATGCCAAGATAGCTTTGTACAGAAAGTACATCATCATCTCTGCCAACCTCCATGGAAAACAGGTCTAATAATATACATTAGTCTGGTAGTTGTCCATGACCAGTGATAAAAAAGCAACATATCTTAAAGCTTCTAAATATTCATAATTTTACATAAACATAACCCTGAATTACATTAATATTTCATTAATTTCTTAATATAATTATACATTTAAATTAGTGTTTAAAAATCATATTATGAAAGTTTTTTTGTACACAAACAGTTTGAACTAAGACCTGAATGACCTTGGTGACTTCCTTTACATATATTAAAATGACTGGTTTACAAACTGAGAATGTCAAGTTGAATGAATCAAACTATACTTAAGTGTATTATATATTATTACATAATAATTTAAGTCCTTAAAGGGATAAATCATCCTTCCTGTGAAAAGCAAAAATCTATTTTTCTTTTAATGCTTGTGATACTTTTTTGTAAAATTAATTCCAAAAGTGATAATAGTAATCACCTGCAAAATTTGGTTATAAATAAATTAGTTACTTTAAATTATAGGTTCCCATGTGATAGTTTTTAGATCAAATTTTCTTGATGCTAATTTTAATGACCACATTCTGTAAGTTAGGGTAAATATTGTGAAGTAACCTACATCGCAGGTTTGCAGTGCGAAAAATTCCCTAACAGACTTAGGATGAACTTTATGGGTACAGTCTTTCCCTGTAACAACAATGGTGTAGCTTAGACGACAAAAATTCACATTTTAAAACAATGTGATTTCAATTATCCATGCAGGAACGGAGAAAGAATACCGGGCGGCCTGTCGTAAGAGGCGACAAAACAACCCACAGCCAGGTGGTAGGGCATTTGCCCGACTGGATGGCTACCACCCCTGGTCTAAAGTATGTCACCATAACAACTTTGTGTTGTGTTCCGGCATTAGTGACCAGGTTCCAGTCTCCCTTAAGAGAGCAGCAGCGCATTTGTAGCACCTTTGGTGTGGCAAATGTCCATAGGCGATGGTAACCGCTTTCCATCAAGTGGGCCGTCTGCCTGTCTGCTGACCTCCGGTCATAAAAAGAAATACTGGCTGAAAAGTTTCCACAAAGAGGCACTTTTCTAACCTAATGTACATCATGACGGTAAATAAAAACATTGTGATGAAACCTGCATGTTGAAATAACCAGTGTGTGAAACTCGGCAATCAGTCTTGCAAAAGTGTGCGGAGCTTTCCAAGCTAAGGGGAGGTTTCAACTCAACAGTAGGATATGTATGTGCTAATATTATTACTGTGATGTCACCTTATTGAAGTAAATTGTAACCCTTTTGCCAATGAATAACAACATAATTATACCTACAGAACCCTCCAATGATAATTCCACTTGACCTTGTATAAATCTATTATTAGCTACTGAAATTTAGCAAAAGAACCATTTTAAAAGTGTTGTAGCTATTAAGACTAATTCTTATATTAACATAATTGATGTTGCAATTAAGAATGAGATGTTTTAATTTAAATTAACTAGGCTGACATAAATTAAAATGATATGTTTTGGAAGAGAATTTATGCACAATCTTTATTAATAGAAATTTAATTAGATATATTTTATTCCATAAAGCATGTTAATTTAACAGATTATCCAACTAATGGCTTGTTGATCTTTTGATTGTGACAGGTTAGAATGGAATGCTTTATGTACATTCCACTGCTTGCAGCAAGCGCCTAATTAAGCCATTTTATTCCAAAACCCGTCATCGAAGAACGCCGACGAATGAAGACGAAAAAGTCGTGGTAGCGTAATGGCTAGCACACGCGTCCCAAACTCAAAGGGCGCGGTTTCGATCCTGGCCGGAACGCATGCACCACTTAGGCAGTTTATTGACCTAATGTGCATATTGTTACATTTCTGTAACAATAACTATATTTTTTGTTTGAGCATAACACAAGTTTCGATTCACTCTTTTAATTTATTTCGAGGACTCTTTGCTTCGATAACGTGATAAATACGACAAATATTTTTTTAAATATTTAAAATCGCCCTTTCTGATTTTTTCGAAAAAACATATCTTCTATAATACATAGGAGATTGACGGGAAAAAAGTTATGCGCTTCGATACAATTATTTTTTCATGGTTCAAAAAGTTCTCTTCTAAAATATATTTACAAGATAATATTATTGAACCAGAGGCGAAATATTATACGGCGTCTTATGCGGTCATATCTCTTATTATTATTGTTCCAATGGAATTTTCATGTGTTTATGTTAATTTTTAATGTTTATGGAAATGACAAACCTATTTGGACATAAACCTTTTCTTATATTTTTGATTGAATTTAAATAATTCTTCTTAGTTTATTTTCTTCATGTCAATATTCTTTCCTAATAATAATGCATTACATGAAATATTTTCCATTATATATAATTTACACAAAAATAAATTAACCTATAAATATATAACTAAATATGAACTACAAACTATACTATGAACTATATAAAAACTAAAACTAAATAAAAAAGGGGGAAAAATGCCTAAAGATTAATTAATGGTCCCAAACCACTGTCATTTACCTGGAACGTTCCCAAAAGGCTGGCGGCGTTACCACGTTGTATGGCAATACCTAGTCTTTGCGCAAAATAGACGCCAGCCTTCTGGTCGCGTGTGACGTCTACCAGACGTTTGGCGACGTCTCGGTAGACCTTTAGGGCACTAGGACCCCACGAACCCAAAGTTTCCACCCCAAATGCCGCAAATATGTAACCATTTCCGATGGTGGCATATTTGCGATGCTTCAGGGCCTCCTGTGCGGCTGCAGCAGAACCGGCGGTGGTGCACGTACCTGAAAGATGGGACGCAGCCAGAGTGTCAACACAAGTAGCATCCCACACTAAGGGGCGGCCCATCTTCCAGGGAATCAGCGTCATCCCATCCGGTCTCTTGCCATCGTCGCGGCATAAGCCATTTGGTTCCAAAAAGGAAGGTACCCCGGCGGTGACGAGAGCCTGGCGGATGATATCGTTGAGTGCCGCGTGTCGGGAAGTTCTACCGGCGCTTCTGCTGCAGGATAGTCCGTGGTGTCCCAAACTTCCAACCCTGTCCCCGCATTGACAGAGGTGTGGGACCACACAGGCTGCTCCCAGGCGAATGCTGGCACAGATTCTGAAGGTCGCGTCATCTAAAAGTGTGCCAAGATTCGCCGAGGGCAATGCCTGTAGCCAAAGACCTGACTCCCAACGTGAGACAGCTAAGAGGCGAGCGCGCTCAGCCTCTCCGTTACAAGAAGAAAACAATTTCTGGTACGTTATAAGGCTGAGCGGCTCGTCCCAAAGCTTCTGGCGCTTTATGTTTACGGGTAAATTTTGATTCGGGCAGACAAGAGACCACGCATTTTTGGCCTCAGCCCAACACGGGACCTCAAAATCACGAAGTGATGGATTTAATAAATTACCGATGAGGTCCATGGTGCTATACACTGAGGCCAAGAAGGCGGGTAGCGCTACGTCGGAAATTTTGCGTATTCCCAGACCGCCATGCCTTATCGGCAGGGCGGCTTGGGTCCACGAGCGATCATCGAAAGGAATGTTGAACAATGATGAGAGTGATTGCCTGATAATATTGTCTAAATTAGTTAGTATATGTGAATGTTGCCATAGGGGACAGGATTGGAGCACGTACGTAAAATTTGGAACAAACAAGCAATGTCTAATTATGAAATATGCGCAATGTATACTAATATTGTTTAAATTAGCAATTTTGGAAAGAAAATTTTGAATTTTGGAATCCACGAAAGATGTGAAGGAGTCATCAAAAATGGGGCAACCTAGGAGGGTTAGATTACTTTCATTGACAATTTTAAAATTTAGACCCAAACTTTGAAACTCGGATATAATGCTATCAATATTGTTTAGCTTATTAGAGAGATAAATTTCGCATTTAGACAAATTGAGAGTTAGGCCAATTTTACCGAATTCTTCAATAAGAAACTGAATGTCATTTTTTATTGTTTCAATGACCCCGCCTACGGTACTATCGTTTAAATACCATGCATTAAATTTTGAATTTAGTTTTTTAATGATTGGATAAATTGCAAGGGAAAAAAGGGCCGGCCCGAGAGGGTCACCCTGCTGACAACCTGTTGCCGAAGTTATTTGTCTGCCTTGGTATATTAAATTTGTGGCCTTGTTATAGCACTGAGAAGTAAAATTGTAAATTTGTAGAAAATTTTCATAAACTTGTGTTAGCAGGGTGTCCCTATCTACCGATTTGAAGGCATTTTTTACATCCACCGTAAGCAAGACCTCACAGCAATCGCTCGTGATGAAAGTGCGTAATACGTGGACCGCCGCTTCGCAGTCACCTTTGGATCCGAAGCCCAATTGGGTAGGGGCGAAATATGTGGAACATGGGTCTATTATTTGTCGGCAACAGATTTTAGCTGCGAGGCGACGGTACACTGTACCAATCGCTATAGGGCGGATACCGCCATCCTTTTTCACGAGAGCAAATAGATTAGCACCGAATAACTTTGGCACGACTTCGCTTGTCACAGAGCCCGAGAGCATTAAATTCATCAAGTCTGTTAAATCCTTCAAAAGCGTCTCACCTGCGACTCCGGTAGATCCACCCAGCAGATCCTTAAGATGTTGCGGAGTGAGGCCATCCAGGCCGCCAGCTGAGCCGCCTTTAAAAGATATAACAGACTGGAGAACAGCTCTCGGCTCGGTGACTAAGTTTTCAACTTGTGATTTTTTGCTTGGGACAGTGCTTGAGGGTGGATGTTTTTCGATCAGAGCGTCTAGTGTAGTCTCATTGTTGGGAGCAGCGGTGTCACTGGAGAACAGAATTTGTGCTGCTCCTTTAATGTCTCCGTCCGAGATTTTGGACTCGACGACCCGACGAAGCTGACTTGATGAACTTTTGCAGTCTCGTGTATTATTATAATTTCGTTGAGCTGTGGGTTCAGGAACACTTATGCACCTTTTTTTTATTTTAGAAGTGAGGTTTCCGGATTTATGATCTATTTGGAAAATTTTATATGGTAGTATTAAAAGCTCCTTCCAGGCCTGTAGATTATTGTATGAAATTACATTTCTTATTAATTTTGAAAAAATTTGACATGCTGAAATACGAGCACTGCGGGGAATTCTTTTAATTAAGGGGACTGAATTTTTAAGGTTACCGAGAGATTGGCAAAGAGAAGGGGGAGTTGTTAAATTTGTACTGAGATCTGGTTGTATGGCAGGCAACGAGTTGGGGAGGTTTGCCTCTTTATGTGCTTTACCCAGATGTATTTTTAAGCCTCTCTGACCTTTAAAGTAACGTGAGCCGGGACATTTATGGCATTGAAATAGGTTCTCCAGCGATACCGTGGCAGGCTGTAACTGGAACATAAAGAGTACAGAATAAATAAATTACAATTTAAATTAAATCTTACGAAAACAATTTGAACAATAGAAAAATAACAATAAAATATATAATAAAACGGAACCCTAAATTATAACTATTTAAAAACTATACTTATATACGAATATATATGACTATGTATGAAATATGTATAGTATAAATAATTATCAAATGATATAACAGCACTTCAGTTCTAAACCAATCAATTTAGGTTTTTGCTCATATTCACTAATTTATGAAATATGTATAGTATAAATAATTATCAAATGATATAACAGCACTTCAGTTCTAAACCAATCAATTTAGGTTTTTGCTCATATTCACTAATTTATGTATAAATTGCCGTGTGTGGCATTATTCCCTCGTCGTTGTATTATGGCACTCCATGGAAGCTGCTGTTTGGTATGTACATTGTATGATTTGGTCCTGGGTAATGTTAAACTGGGCGGAAGGGAGTAAGGCAAAATAACCACGTTATCATGTGTGCTCTATACCCTTCTCTTCGTACTGCTATGTACGAAAGATTGAATTGTGTTATTTTCTATGTAGATGCTGGTTCAGGATGCACGGTATGGTATTCAACACGTCATTGATTTATCGATTTCTTAACATTTTGCGGCTCTTCCTAATGGTGGATATTTTTGCAGTTTCACTAAATTATTGTATCACCACGTTTGTTATAGCTTTTTACATTTGCTATTTGTTGTTTTTGATATAATTTGAACTTCATAAACTGTTTAAATAATATATAAAGTTTAAAATATTTTATTTTTATGCCGAACTAGTGTCACTCAATTTGACAACGTAACAAAACAAAACAATTCCATTATATTAATTTTTATAGTAAAACGCCAGTTTGGTGATCGCCTTTTTAATTTATGCTCGACTAGAAGTCTAGAGCATAGACGCAATGTCACGCGGCTGACTGTCTTCTATCGGATATATTTCGAGGATTGTTCCTTAGGACATCGGACAACCAGATGCACCGGTTTGCGCCACCGTTACATGTTGAAGTGAACTGGTGAGGTGAAGTGACTGCCAAAGAGTGGAATAATTTGCCGAAGTCTGATTTTCCTAACAAATACGATCTTGAGGTCTTCAAGTCACGAGTGAATAGGTATCTTGTAGATAAGCGTGCTCCATCCTAGACTGCGTCATCACTCAACATCAGGTGAGACAGTGGTCAAACGCACCATATACTTCCATTAAAAAAAAATATATGATATATGTACTGTACATATATATTTAACAAATTCGCACACCAGTCTTGTATGTGTGTATAACTTTCAAAACTAGTCGATGATTGCCCACAAGTCGTTCATCACAGAAAAAGTAACCAGTATTTATCTCGTCACTATGCATACATGAATCCTATTAAGATGTAATTAAAGCACGGACTACGAATTCCATTTCGCATTTGTCTGTTTGAATAACGGTTATATTATAAGTTTTTTAGGGTCTCGTATAGGCATCGTAAGCAAAAACGGAAAACTTTTAATACAATATATTTTATATTATTTATTGTCTACACCGCCACTGTCATGTTTTAATGTTTTCCTTAGTTTAAGGGGTTGCCTGGAAGAGATCGCTTTAAGCGATAAGGCCAGGCCGCCCTTTGTTCAACATTTATTGTATCTAGTTTTTAAGAACGTGGTTTTAATTTTGGTGAACAATAAAGTGTTTTCATTCATTCAATATAGTCATTTTGTTATTGCTGGAGTTTATTGTTACTTGTTATATTTATATATATATATATGGCCTCTGTGGTTGTGCGGGCTAAGCTTTGCTGGCCTGGCCTATGCCTAAGGCCTATATTATCTCCGGTCTGGGTGTCTGGGATTGGCTCCAGAATAGTTGTCTATTACCCATAACACAGGTGTAACTCTCTAATTTGGAGATACACAATATGTGTATTTGTCTGCCGATTATTATTATACTATTGCGATTTCGACACTCTGTTATCTCGAAATGCAGGTATCATCTCGATGTTTTCACCGGCAGCACGTGGTATATGTAACATGTACTTTCGATCAGAAAACTGCCCAAGTGGTGTAAGTTTCCCGGCCAGGTCTCGGAACACACGTCATGTGAAACGGGAGGTGAGATGAGCGCGTTAACCACTAAGCTAATGGTAATAAAACAACATTAACCGATGATGGCGTCTAGAAGGGTATATTATTATAAGACCTATTTTTCTTCCCTAGTGTTTTGTTTTTTTTAATGATAAATAGGTTCGCATTCGACCACGATCACGCCTAACGTCAGACGATGCGCTTTGCTTGAAGACACCCCGGATTGTACTTTTCGGGAAATACGATCGGTAGCCATCCAGTCGGGCAAATGCCCTACCACATAGCCAGGTGGTAGGGCATTTGCCCGACTGGGTGACTACCACCCCTGGTCTAAAGTATGTCGCCATAACAACCTTGAGTTGCGTTCAGGCATTGGTGACCAGGTTCCAGTCTCCCTTAAGAGCGCATTTGTAGCACCTCGGTGTTGCAAATGTCCTTAGGCGATGGTAACCGCTTTCCATCAAGTAGGCCGTCTGCCTGTCTGCTGAACTCCTGCAATAAAAATAAAAAAAACACTGACTCTGGTGTTGAATTCCACACTTCTGCCATACGCAGAAGGAACTTGAGGCGAAACATTTCGTTCGCACTGGTGGGGTTTCCACTGTGAAGCGATGGCGTAGACCAGAGCGCCTTGTCGTCCGAAGATGGAATGGTGTAGGGGGAATTAGAACGTTTCAACCATCCTCTCTTTTCTTTCACCATATCCCAATTATTTGGGATTGGCACAATATGTCTTTTCCTTCCACACTCCTCTATTCTGGCATACATCTGTCACACCACATATCATCATATCAGCCTTCACACAATCCATCCATCTTTTTTTCGTCTACCTTTACATTCGTTTCAACCATTAATGTGTTAAGAAATATAATAGGTACTTAGAAGTGTTGTCCTTCCTTGAAATTCAAAATATTATTTTATCATTATTATCGGTATTAAATATAAAAGTTTTATACATATTGTTAGTTATTGCAAACAGAAAAGTAAAGTATTGAATGTTTACGATTTAAAGATCAGATAAATAACAACTATTAATTTTGATTTGAAGTTAAAATTGCGATCGAATAAAGATAAAGAAACAGTTGTATAAGTTCAAGGCTTTATTTGGTTTAGGAATTGTTACGTGGAATAAAATAGATTTGTCTATAGATTACTAGCTGTATTTTATATAACGACCATGGAGAAGCCTTGCATTAATCGAGACCTGGTTAGGAGAAGGCATTTTAAGAATTTTTCTCTTCGTAACGTGTTAATAAAATTTAAAAACGAAGTAACAAAAAATCTCTGTTGTCGTAATGTGAAAGTGGTTTAGCTGTCATTTAAAAAAAAGAGAAAACGTAATAGTAAAAAATATCGTATGCAACAAAAAGTATTTACAAAAAGTAGCTTACGATAATATAAGAAAAATAAAAATGTAATTATTTCAAAAAGTCTATACATGTAAGTTGCCGGGGCTTCCCAGAAAGTAATCAAATGACACTTGTGTTGGGAAACCTCGCTCTTCCTATGTTACGTTATTTTTTAAGACTATTAGTGTGCATGTGTTTGTGTGTGTGTGTGTGTGTGCATGTGCGTGCGTGCGTGCGTGCGTGTGTGTGTGTGTGTGTGTGTGTGTGTGTGTGTGTGTGTTTGCCAGCTTAACTTTTGGTCCACAATAATTCCAAGGTACTTAACAGAGCTAGCTTTCTGAATAGTCGGGCAGCCGTAAGTACAACTGAAAGGAGTAGAACAGGAATGAATTTTAATTTCAAAATCTGGCAAGGGTTGTGAATTTAAGTATGGCGCAAAACATACATAATTAGTTTTTTGGGTGTTTAACGTGAGAAGATTCTCACTAAGCCAGTGACCAACTCTAGCTAGGCCCTTCTCAGCCTCCAACTTAAATTTATCCCAGGTCTTGGCCGTAAAAATGATAGCGGTGTCATCCGCATAGGACAGAATCCTCCCCCCGACGCTGCTCAGGTTGCAGAGATCATTGATATATATCAAAAAAAGCGTCGGGCCGAGAACACTGCCCTGCGGGACACCAAATGTAACGTTTTCTTCATCACTTAGAAAATTGACAATTTTTATCCCCTGCTTTCTGTTTTGAAGGTAACTGCTCAGAAGAGAGAGAGCAAAGCCACGGAATCCTATCCTCTCTAGCCTGTGTATAAGTATGGGGATAGAAACGGTATCAAAGGCTTTCTTAAGATCAAGAAAGGCTACGAGACATTTGTTACCCTTATCCATTTCCTCTGTTATTGTGGATGTTAGATCCAGGATAGCGTCCTGGGTAGACATTCCCGTCCTAAAGCCATATTGAGAGGTAGATAAGATGTTGTACTTAGCCAAGTAGTTTACTATTCTAGAGTTAAAGAGCTTCTCGACGATTTTAGAAATACAGGGCAGCACTGAGATAGGCCGAAAGTTATTAACGTCGTCGCTATCTCCCCCCTTATACACAGGGGTAACAACGGAGCGCTTAAGAAGTAAGGGAAATACTCCAGTATTAAAACATAGGTTGGCAAGGTCACTGATCAGAGGGACTAGGATCTCCTTAGCTTGTTTTAAGAAGTGGGTAGGGATTCCATCCCAACCTGGTGCACTTCCAGAGTCTAGGGACATCAAAATATTTTCTACTTCCTTCTGGGAGGTGTCTAGTAAAACAAAAGAGGACAGATTATAGTTGTCTGTGTTACTAAATTCCGGAGACACAATGCCATTTGAGATGTTCTGAGCTAGAGTTTGTCTAATGTTAATAAAATAATTATTCACATGGTTAATTGAAGCTTGAGGACATGATTTTATTTTAAGTAGGTCATGATTTGAGCTCTTGGGTGGCTTATAATGTGTGATGTCGTTAATGGTTGACCAGAGCGCCCGAGGGTTTCTTACAGATGCTATGATTTTATCTTTATTGTATTTATTTTTTAGTTTTTTTATAAGGTTCCCACAGAAAGTTCGGTATCGTTTGCATGTTATTATTAAAATTTGGTTTTGGGGGTCTGATTTGAGTTTTAGGTAAATTGTATTTCTTAATCTAATACACCGTAAGACACCTGTGGTTATCCAAGGCTTTATAATTCTTTGGTTATTTGTGACAATTACATTTTTGGTATTGGAGAGTATAGCTGACTTGACCATTTCTATTAGTGCAAAGGCGTAAGTATCAGGATCTTTAAAGATATTAAAGTAGGAGGTATCAATATTATTTAAACTATTATGAGCATTTTCATAGTTGACTATACAGTTTTGTACCTTTGAGGTACCGCATGTTGATACTTATTAACGATTGATAAAAGAATAAAACGGTGATCTGTAACAGTTGTATTTAAAACCCCAGTCAAAACCATGTTTCTTTGGTTGTCTAGGCTCAAAAAGACGTGGTCAAGGCAGCCATCCCCCCTGGTAGGTAAGTTATGAGACGCTAATAGTCCATGCAGTGATAGCATATTTAAATAAGTTAATCTATTGTGTCTTTCTTGATTAGTTTCTATTGGGGAAATAATTAGATTGATGTTTATGTCACCTAGAATCAAGACGTTATTCCTAGGGACAATTTTATCACAGTGATTATTAAGAGATGTAATGAAATTACCTGCATTTAGAAATGATGAGGACCGGTATATACCGTATATACCGAATATGGCGGTAAACATTTTGCTAGTGGTAGAGTATTTAGCCCACCTGGTTGGCAGTCACTCCTAATCTAGAATATGCCGCCATAGCCACCTTAGAGTTTTGTTCCGGTATCAGTGACTAGCTTCCAGCCCCCCCCTTCGGGATCGGGGGCGGCAGCACCTCTGACGTTGCTAATGTCCCCTAGACGATGGTAAGTTTTTATTAGTGAGCCGATTGCTTTATTTGCTCGCTACAGGCAATTAAAAAAAACACGCAACTACAATCTTTCTTCCGTCCTGGCTCGGCTCCATTGAATTTGGTCTCGGATAGGCGGTTTATTATAAGAATATTTGGAATTGTTAAAGCGGCCCGATACGGTTGGTTTGGACGCAGTGGCAAGGTCGTCTCGCCTGTCACTTGTTTACTGTTTACTCAGCTCAATCGCAAACGGCGCGCGCGCACATGCTAAGGCATAAAGGCACCAACAGGCGTATAATATTTTAGCATATTTGATTCAAAACAATTTTTACGACGTTGCTTGCTTAGTAAATATATCGGCTCCCTTAGTATTGCAGTTGTCTATGAGAGACGGAAACCACTTACCATCAGGTGCAGCGTCCCCTCGTTTGCCTACAGGCAAAATAAATTAAATATCCTTTTTTACATTACGGACTCTAGCTCCATGCCTTTATTAAGTTTAATTTTTTTACATTTTTATTTATTGCTTTCACGCTAGTACAGTTTTGGTACTTTTATGATGAACTTAACATTGTAAATTGAAGTGTTGTAACAAATTTCACTTAATCTATGTTAGTAGATGTAACGTATGTGTATAGTTTCGGACATTTGCTCGTGTAGACAGTTACGACCCGTGGTTTAGAGCATGTCCATTTTGAGTTGTATTACAGCATTAGTAGCCGGGATCCAGTCTCCCCTTTGAAACCAGTAATACATTTGTAGCACCTTTGGTATTGCAAATGTCCATTAGGGTAATTAACCACTTTCCATCAGATGCACCATCAGCTTGTCTCCTGTACCTCAGCAATTATTTAAAAAAGGTTATTCCATTTTAATTGACGCTAAAATATGTTTTATAAAAATGACACAATTACTACTAATACTGACTACCGGTGTATTAAAATTTTAAAGTCGGTCAACCGTATAAAATGACACAAATCTGTAGGTTGTTTATAGTTATTCAACACATATGTTTTATGTAGTATAATATAATAATAAATGTAAATACGTCCTTGTACCATTCATAATAAATGCAAATATCGAATGCTTAACACCAAATATTGCAGTGTTGCGACACATTGCCAGCATAGCACGGCATTACTTGCTTTTAGCTGAATAAACAGATTTAACTAACAATGTATCCGTTTGTTTGTGATCTTAAGTCGTCAATCATCGATGTTTTTTTGTATTATTAATAGTAAACTGGGAGACAGACATGTACATTTTATATTTCTAAGCAAAAAAGCAACCACTCCCGCTGTACAGTTGATATTTAAAAAAATGATCTTATACTAATAATATAAAGCAGAAGAGTTTGTTTGTTTACTTGAACGGGCTAATCTCAGGAACTACTGGTCTGATATAAAAAAATCTTTCAGTGTTAGATAGCCCATTTATCGAGGAAGGCTTATAGGCTATACTATATATCATGACTATAAGACCAATAGGAACGTAGTACCAATGAAGAATGTTTCGAAATCGGGGGGGGGTTTTTTAACTTACTTTTTTTTACTATTCCACGCGGATGAATTCGCTGGCAGAAGCTAGTAAGGAATATATTTGGAGGTGTCGCCGCACGATTTCCCAAAGAACACTGGCCCAGCTGGGCATGAAATCAGTACGCTCGCGCCGCTGTGTCCACGCAAGATCATAAATTGACTATGAAGAACACTCCTCAATCTACGGCCAACTGCCAATATTCAAAAACAAACAAGTGAACACAAAACGAACTTTACGCGCAACAAGTTTTATTGTAAAATAGTGAAATATTAAAATATACACATTTCTCAAGCAAAGGGTGCTGCTCCTTTTGCTCGAGAAATGAGTATATGTTCAGAAGCGTAGGGAAGTCTTTAATGAAGCATCATAGAAGACTACGCTTCTGTAGGATAAAGTGAAACATAGGATAAAATACGGAACGAGATATTATGGAGTTTAACTTTATTATAATCCCCGGCATGACTTTTGAGCGATGATCATGGCCTCCGCACTAGTTAAATTTCTTATCTGAGGGCTTACTCCGAGAAGTCTTTTGTCGTTCGTTTTTGTTATTTAACTTTTTTTTTTGCTTGTTTTTTTTAATTTGTTATTAATAAGTACACTGTCCAAGTTCCATTTATTTTTGTGATACATAGACTATATTATTGTAGTTTCAAAGAAATCTTTCTTTTTTCTTTTTTATATGTAAAATTTTATTCACTTTCGGACTAAAACGATTGACGAAAGGTGTTTGAGAGTAAGGCCCTTGGTTCGAAGTAAGAGGTGTTTTGGCGTAAGTAAACACTCAAAACATAATATTATCGACATAAATCGCGTCACGTTGGCTACACTGAATGCCCAAAGCGATCCCTACTATTGCGTCGACTGTTCAAGATCCGTGCTTGTACTAGTTAGTCACTTTGTTCGCGTAGGATTTAGATATACTCACACACTAACGCATCTAAGCAAGTAGTCATTGGGTATTTTCTAATTATAGTAATACAAAAGATATGTATGTATGTACGTTTAAGGCCGAAGCTAACTTGACTGTGGCCCGCCACACAGGCTCTGTGGAGACCTAGTTCGAGTGCCAGTGTTAATTTTGGACGTTCTTGTAAACTTGTTTTTTATGTTTATGTTTATCATAAAATACATAAGATTATTTTCTTATGTATTTTATGAAACATGCATTCCTATTTTTATCACTAAAATTTTCATTGAAATCCGTTAAACCGTATCGTAGTATATTCGAAAAAAAAAGCATACAGAAAGATTTACTAACATTCTCAAAACGTTTCTTGATAATTAAATATCATATAAATAGTAGATTCCAGTAAAATTTTAGCATTCTGTTATCACAAACGGACACTGACTTAATTTGTTGGTGTTTATTACTAGTGATGCAGAAAGTTTTTCGCACGTCCGAATCTAATAATAATTCACAATTGTACGTAATATCGTTCGTGGTCACGTTACTGTACAGCCGCGAATGAAAATGTTCGTCACCTTAAAATCGACTTTTGCTTGCACGAGTACAAAAAATAATACTGCCAACCTTTTAATTAATGTTAGGTTTATAAAATATAGAAATGTGAAAAAATAAAATTGCAATGTTGACAATGACAGACGCTGTGATTAACAATTAAAAACAAAGAGGATATAATTAGTACGCTTAACATAAATAACAAAACCTATAAAAATGTTTTACTTGTCTAAACAATCTTCTTATACATGATAGAAAATCAAACAATTTTGACCTAAGTAATTTTAAACTTTATTGTGAAATAGTTTGAAAAGGTAACAAACATGTGCTCGCGGAGCGTTAAATGAATCAATTTGAAAACTGGCGAACATTTTCATACCACGACTGTACATTGTCATTATTAAACACTTATTGAGAAATAAAAATCGTAAACTTGGTTACAAAACTGGCACTTTTATTGTAATACGAACGGATAGCATTAGATTGTGACTAATGATTCACGCAAGAGCATTTAGTAATATGTATACAGTATATTCTATACACAGATTAAAAATGTAACAGAATTCCCACTAACTACTACTTAAAGGAGACGGGGATTTTTGGGCCAAAGAAATGTAATGAACGTAATATTTTTTATTACAAAATGGAAAACATCAGCCCTATATTCTATCTGGAAGACGAAAAATCTCAAAAATAAGGTCACAAATAAGTTATAAATTTCCATATAGATTTTCGTGAATGAATTTTAACAGTTAATAATATAAAATCAATACATTTAGAATAACTAAACCCACTACAATTAGAAAAAAAAATCACTCTCATCTTTTACTATCAGGGCCCACGTATGTATGAAAGGATTATTTATTCTGTGTAATAAATTTATTTCCTTCACGGCTTTACCCTCTTAGACATTATTGTTTTCCTTAATTCCCAGTATGTCATGGTGATTGTAAACGTTTGTTTATTTCCCTAATTCCGTAAAAGTAATGGAAAGCGGTTTTCAAATATGTACAAGTAAAGTAAACGTATGTGTGTGTATATATATATATATACAACGTTTTTATTTTGCCAAGCTCGTAAGGAATTTATGGAGATATGTTGCAGCATAGTACGTCATGTTATTATTTTAAATATAATAATATTTTTCTTTCCTTTTTATTGTCTTTGTCTTATTGAGCATGCGCTGTTTGCTACAACTATATTAATTCTTCAAAAGTAATTCTGTAACATACTTGTGTATAAAACTTATAAAAAAAACTTGATATATAAATAGAATAAGAAATATAAAGAAAAACAATTTCTAGACGTGTTGCTGAAGAGTTTCTTGCTCCTTCTTCTTAACAGAAATAACACGTTGCAAAGCGCTATACATAGTATAGGAAGTAAAATTAAATTTTAACTTATATGTATTACGTTTAAAGTGTTCTCAAGTGGAACTTATTTTGAATAAAAACTTTTGAATTTGAATATATATGTAGGTATAGGTTTTTCAAGTACCCAAATGAGCGGTATGAAAATAAGAAACTAATATTGTTGAGTGTAAATAGTGTTACAAGTTGGACCACCTGCGCACCTATAGACAAAGCACATTTACTACCTGCCGCGGCGTTTGAGCTAATTACATTGAAACTGTTTTATGAATATCTTCTTTTGTTTACTTTGTGTTTAAAATTCGTAATCAGAAATAGCCCATTGTGTATTGTAATCCCTTAGGGCCTATTGCGTATTGTGATCACTGTCTCTAAGCGGCCAGGTGTCTCTAAGCGGTCGAGCATTGTGTCAAGAAATATTTGACAGTATAAAGTAATGCCGCAACGGAGGGGTGGGGCAGTCAAGCGACGATTACGATATAAGCAAGACGTGTACATTGATAAGCGATATAAACTGACGGACTCATAAACTGCATCAAATTTCAGGATTACTTTGAAATGATTTTTTTAAATAAGTATGCAAACTTTTTAGATTAAATTATATAAATATGGAGAGACTGGCTCTTAATCTCAAAAAAAAGGAAAATTTATAAATAGAACTGCAGTAAAACAAATTAATATAGCTGGGAAAAGTAAATTTACTCGTAGTATCAGATTTGCGTGTTATTTATAGCAAAGTTTTAAATTGATTCTCATTGATTTTTATTCTTTTGTCAATTAAATTATTGTTACCAGCAGAATTTTTGGGTTAGTTTTTTAACTCATCGAGAGTTTTTGAACCATAATATGGATACTTCGTCCGAACAAGCGGCTCAAATTGTAGCATTGGTGCGGGAGGGCTTGGATTAACGAACGATTGGTAGAAATTTAAGTTTAAACCAGTCTACGGTTTCTAGAATATACAGAAGGTTTGTGGAGACAGGTTCTTACAGAAGGAGACGTGGTACAGGCAGGACTCGAGCAACCACCGGTCGTGATGACCGATTTATTGTTACAACTTCCCTGCGAAATCGTTTCCTCACATCTGTTAACATCAAAACAGAGCTCAATGAAGTGCGTGGAGTAAACGTGAGTGCACGAACAATAAGAAGAAGGTTAAAGGAAGCGGATATCACCCCTTTTAGACCAGTAAATGGTCCAAAGTTGTCTGTAGCTCACAGACAAGCTCGCTTAAGATTTGCGCGTGATCACCTGAATTGGACAGAAGAGCAATGGACCTCCGTATTGTTCACGGACGAGTGTAGGACATGTTTATATGGTGCAGATGGTCGCAGAAGAGTCTATCGTCGACGTGGGGAGTGATTTGCTCAAAGTTGCATTGAGGAGCGTGTTCCTTTTGGAGGCGGTTCGTGTATGGTCTGGGGTGGCATATCGATGAACGGGCGAACAGAACTTGTGTTCATAGACATGGTCCATCAAAACGGTAATAGAGGGGGTTTGACTGCACATCGCTACATAACAGAGATCTTAGAAGATAACGTGGTGCCTTACATGGGATTCATAGGCGAGAATTTTACTTTAATGCAGGATAATGCCCGGCCACACGCTGCTGCACAAGTTCGACAATATTGCGAAGAGGTTGGGATACGTACAATGAATTGGCCAGCACGCAGCCCGGATCTTAATCCCATTGAACATGTTTGGGACAATTTAAAAAGAGCTGTATATGCGAGAAACCCTTTGCCCACGACAGTGGCAGCACTAAGAACAGCACTTTCAGAAGAATGGGACAATATTCCGCAAGATCTTTTAATAACCCTAATAAAATCTATGCGGAACCGATTAGAATCCGTAATAAGGGCACGTGGAGGTAATATACCTTATTAAAACATAAATAAACCCTTGCATAAAGTTTGTGTCTATTGTTAAAACCAATTTTTTAATTAAACAAATTTTCCTTAAATTTCTGTTTTTTCTTCAAAAAAGTCTTAAGGTCCTTTCCAGTACACAAACTTAAACTTAAGGTTATGACCCTACGCTGTTTTAAAGTTCACGAACCAATCTAGAGGTTTCAATTTAAATCTGTATAGAAAGTTTGCATACTTGGTTAAAATATTTATTTCAAAGTCTATTACTTTGATGCAGTTTATGAGACCGTCAGTGTAGTTACGGACTTTGCGCGTGTTATTGAATCGTGCAGTTTGTAACAAGTAGTGTCTAGTTATATTTGTACCTGTTTTATACGTGTTTGTATAGTTCTAATAAATTCTATAGTAATTCCAACGGCATTTTAGTTTGAGTCTTGCGTAACTCGTAACAACAGTTTCCTCATTCATACAGAGGATGCTAGTTCATAATGTTCCTCCATCATCAATTTGACTTCTCAGCTTCCAGGAATATTGTCAAAACTTCATGGCGCTGGTAACCACTGATCGTAAAAAGGTATACGATTCATTGTGTTCGTATGACCTGTCTTATATTTTACAGTTACTGTGTTGCTTATGGAAACTTACAAATGCAATGAAGTTCATTTGCGTTTGAATTTAAAAGATTTTACTTCAAGTAAATTCTGTTGATATTTTCTTAAAGACCTTTAAATCTAATTCGGAGTCAATACTTAGTATACTTTTATCCAGATAAATGACATCAAATTAAAAAAAAAATGATCAAAATATGTTCCACTGGAGAACACTTTTTGAAGGTTATACATGTAAATCAAAATTTAAATTTACTTCCAATTCTATGTACACCGCTTCGCAATGTGTTATCGCTGTTCAAAGAAGAAACGGCAAGAACGTTCCCAGGAACACGTCTAGTTAAAAGAGGTTTTTTTATATTGATTATTTATATATTATGTCAGGCTCTGTTTTTAATACCTATAGAAGTTGTTTTACAATTACTTTTCAAAGAATAAATGGAGTTTTAACAAACAAAAAAATATTGGTACCGCCGCAATAATGACATACTAAGAATTAATACTGCGCCATAAAATCCTTGCACTTTATGCAAACTATAAACTTTATGTTACAGAAGATCCATCAATTCCTTGAAACGTTTTTTTATTGTAGGAGATCAGCAGACAGACAGACGGCCCACTTGATGGAAAGCGGTTACCGGCGCCTATGAACATTTGCAACACCAAAGGTGCTACAAATGCGCTGCTGCTCTCTTAAGGGAGACTGGAACCTGGTCACTAATGCGGGAACACAACTCAAGGTTGTTATGGCGACATACTTTAAACCAGGGGTGGTAGCCATCCAGTCGAGCACATACCCTACCACCTGGCAAAAGATTTACTAATATAGCCAAAAAGGTGGCGTTCTTTTGGTACCACCATTACAATTCACCAACGCATAAGGTCGGCCTCATGGCGACGCGAAAGAAGTTTCGGTGGCTCATGCTAGTTTAAAATATTAGATTAATAAAAAAAAGAAGAAAGCCTACAGTGGTTTATAGCCTATAATTTGGCAATTACACACAAAATATGTTCCGTTCCACACATAACAATAATTGGTACACTTATAAAATACGTCCGTGCAGACGTTACATCAACCTTGGTGAAATTGGGCAATATAGACGATTCCACAGTGAAAAAGCAACGTAAGCTAATAGCAGTGGAACCACGCTCCACTGCGCTATTTCGACACCATCCCCGGTTATTTCCGGAACCGCAATAGAGCAACAAGGCCTACGTTCATACTGCGAAGGAGTAGCCAAAACATTTCTTGCCCAAATCGTATTACAATAAAATATTTGGAAGAGAATCTGTCTTTTTGCACTATTCAGCATAAGTATCAATTTGTGGGAAATATTATACTTGAGTTCCACCTTTGATTGATACGTGATTGATGCAGGATTCAATTTACCCCAAAGAGTGTTGATCATCACGACCACCAGTGGTTTATAAATTTACTAGCCATGATTTGATTGATGTAATTGTAAAATAATTTATTATGATGATATTTTTAAAAATAAAAAATATAATCGAAAAAAGCAGAAAAAGAGCATGAGCAAACATTCATGTTTTGTGGTTTTAGATAGAAAATAACAGAGATTAATATTTTCACCTGCGATACACGATTGGGCCGAATATGCAAATTATAATAGGCAAATACAGGCAGACTACACAAATGTCTATCATGTCGACAATCGTGTACGTAACCATAGAATAATCTGTTTTTTACCTGACATGTAACTTGAGAAGATTTTAAAAATTGGAATTGAACTTTTAAATTGTTAGAAGGTAACGTCTATTAATAGCTACTCCATTTTATGTATGTTATTGGAAGAAGCTTAGAAATTAGGCTGTGCGGAGTACGTGGCATGTACGTACAGTCGAACGTCCTTCCGCCTGTCAATCGGCGTGGTAACATCATAAAGGTGCGTTTGCACTGAAGCGGAGATGAAACAAGACGAATTGGAAGTAACCACATGTTTCCTATTATTTTAATTTCTTATTCTGTTCTCGCTGAGTTTCAGAAGAAATAAGAATTATCTAAAAGGAGATATTCATAAAGTGAATGCTATTTAAAAAAAGTAATGTTTCGCGTCATAGCCAGGCTTTCATATCACTAAAAATAACTGTAGTTTACTAAAGATTCATTTTTTTCTCTGATTCAGTGCAACGTACCTTAAGGTCTTGTCGAGACCAATTATTAACGTTTGATATATTCGATTTGGGTTCGGATTATTTGTCCACACGAGTAAAAATAAATTACACTGAGTTTAGTTTTTTTGTCTCTCAGCGTGATGTTTGTTATTTTAATAATAATAATTTAGTGTTATATTTGTACGGTATAAAATATAATTACTATTTGTCAACGATTTCTCAATACCCTCTAATTTTTACTCTTAATGGTATTTGGTTTATGAATAAATTTATTCATAGCTCGACTAAAGTTATGTATTGGGATACATTCGTACTGATTGTAAATTGAAATTTTGTTTACATATTTATTTGTTCGTTTGTTTCTTGTTCGCAGCTATACGAATGAACCGTATTTCACGAAATTTAGTATGTATATATGTTATCTATCAATGACGGTTGTTGCTGGTACTTACTTCTTGGTTTTTTAGTTAATTGTGGAATAGTGATAAGAATTTATTAACGCCCCGTGGTTGAGCAGGTTAAGTCGTAGCCGGCCGAACTTGCTGGACCACAGAGGCTTCGGGTACAATTTATGATATGGTAAATTTCCGAAACGAACTTTTTGTTATTTACTATGGTCTGGATGTCTGGGATCGACTCCAGAACGGTCCGTTGTATATTTTATACACACACACACACACACACACACACACACACACACACACACACACACACACACACACACACACACACACACCCACACACACACACACACCCACACACCCACCCACACACACACACACACACACATATATATATATATATATATATATATATATATATATATATATATAAACGGAACGCGAAAAGTAAGTATTCGTGTCGCTGGTGATGACCGTAGAATTTATAATTTGCGGTATTAGGGTAACTTCTGTAGAATAAGGATTAGAACTTACTCTAATTAAGTGATAAACTGTTGTAAAATTATAAATTAAAAAATAAATAGATAAGAAAAGAATTAGACAGTCTGTTAACTCTATTTTTTTACATTATTTTCCTAATGATTACTTGCAGCCAAGCGCCAGACGGTTCATCTGGCAGTAAATGGCTACCATCCTCCTTGAACACCTTCAATATCGAAATAGCCGAGGCGTTGTTCGCCTTTATAAATTAACTCTCGCGGCGGCATAATTTGATTGTGCACATATGGAAATTGTGCAACTTCTAGAAACTTGGCTATAGCTTCATATCCGTTGCGTTGCATCTTTCCGTTATGCCGTGACTACAATGGACCTTGCCACTCCATTTTCGGCCAGACGTCACGACAGTTTCCTGCATTCGACGTCCTATGTCGAGAATACGTCGGTTTCGCAGCACACGTCAGGTTATTGCACACATTGCAAATTATGCCCGATTTCTATTTGTTAGGGAAATAATTTTCGTGGGGAGGATGTAAGTTTTTGTGTTGGGAGGTAATTAATTATTTTGTTTACTGGTGAAGAGTGATGTTGGATTCCGGGAGGTTGGGCAAGTTGTTGTTTTAAATTGAGTAACCTAAATTACTCTTCTACCTATGCTGTACATTCAAATTAGGTATTATATTTCGTAACTGAAACCACGATTTTAAAACTGATATCGCACTGTTCACCTCTGTATTTCTATTTCTATGAAGCGACCAAAGTGAATCATGTAAATAAAGAAATGAATTACTCAATGTAATTGAATATCGTTATTTCCTTTCATATCTGCACGTTTCAACCAAATTGATTCCGTGTGGTTGGACCGTTTCAGCTTAACGAAATTAGCTCCAAAATCAAAGTATAACGCGTAAAAGCATATGTTTAGTTGTAATAAATTATCAGATGCGTAAGAAATCTTGGCAGTCAGCGTGTTAAACTCTTGCTCATTGCAAGGCATTAGGCATGGTGGTATACCGTCCCTCTAAAATAGGTAGTCCTGAGCTCAGCTATAAAGCGGTTTAAGGATATTACAGCTCACTTCAACAGTCTTGGGTTGTTGGATTGGAATGTTTTTAGTACATCCTACTACTTAAGGACAGACAGTAAGGTAGTGGGGGGTCGCAGCAACTGTTAAATATCCACTGAAACTTATCACCATTCCTACATGTGATTCTTTAGGTCTTGGTTCAGTGGAGTCTAGAGTACAAAGTCGCACATCTTCAATTTCAATTAGAAACCATATACTAAAGATACTTATATCTTGACAACTTTCAATGATAGCCAGCACCTAAAGTTTAAGTTTTATGTCTGCATTTAAAACAGTCTTGAACGACCTAAACACTAAGCTGTTTCGCAAGTAATCTAACTTTGACGCTTAACTAACACTTGATAGGTTTGAGTTTAAACCACATCTATTAGGGTCTTTAGCAAGTAGTTTCCTTCACCCTTTGCTTATAGATAAGTTGTGGTTAAAAAGCTTGTTCTTATGCATGAGATTTTTTTTACAGGCATGAAATATATTTATTTCTTAGTCAATTTTTAATAAAAAATGTGTATCTTTCTGTGCATGTTGCGGCCATTTTCTTTTGAAATTATTGGATCAATATTACGGATAGCGAGGTCTTTATATCGTGACTCTTAGGAAGCTGCAGCGTTTTGTAACATTATAAGGTGCATAGCTCATTAGAGCCAGGAACGTCGCGTAGTCAACGAGAGAACGTCGCGTGATCTGCGATATAACGACTAATCTCTCAGCGATTGGTGCTATATAATATACGAATCTCTCCGACCAGTTTTTCACCAAGTGGTTTACACGTCGTCATTACAGTCACGGAAATTTACGAAATTAAAAATAATCTAATTAGGAAGTTACTGATTTGAGTAATGTGAGTGATAGACTAGCAACCCGGCGTCGGTGCTCTAGGCTTTGAAGCCTTGTACCTATATAGACAAGCTGGTCACTACCAATCAACCTCTTGGCTCTTCTCTCAATTGACTCTAGCGCTTGAAGCTAGTATATTTGTTGCATTGCATAAGGGTTTCAGTTTTACACAACTTATAACTCCTATTGGTAGTTTTCGTTTGCGCAGATAAGACGGACCAGTTTCCGACATGTAAATAATACATATTGACCTTATTCGCAAGTGCGAAAGGCAGAGTTGTGCTCGCTACGCATTCTTAGCTTTGTCTCGCTTACACGACTCTTACACTGTCGCATGTATTAAAAATAAAAACTTCGTTTAAAAAAACCGACTTCAAAAACTAAAAAACTAAAATGTATAAAATAACTTATTTCTAAAGCTTTTATTATTAATATATTTATCTAAAACATCTTAAAGTCGGTGCTTAGTAATTTTCAAAATATAGTAATTTTTATGTTTTACTTTGCACCGACTTCAAGATGTTTTAGATAATATATATTAATAATAAAAGCTTTAGAAATAAGTTATTTTATACATTTTAGTTTTTGAAGTCGGTTTTTTTAAACGAAGTTTTTATTTTTATTTGTTAGGTACTTTTTAGTGTCTAGCTATGTATGGGAGGACCTATGAATGGTGACGCGCTTCTTAAAAAACTATGTCAAATTTTTAGGAGACCACATGGCAGCTATTCCGCGTCGAACAAAAAAGAATCACGTAAATCGAATCATAAATGTCAGAGTAATCGGTGTACATATGGAACGGAGTGAAAATTATTTTCATGAAAAATGTTCATAAAATGAAAACTACTGGGCCAAACTATGTAAAATTTTTAGGGGACCAATTGGAAGCTATTCCGCGTCGAAGATCGAAAGAATCACGTAAATCGGATCATAAATGACGGAGTAATCGGCGAACATACATAAAAAAAAACAAAAAAAAAAAAGATCCCGACGAATTGAGAACCTCCTCCTTTTTTCGAAGTCGGTTAAAAATTGGTTTACTGCGCAGGTAAATTGGGGGAATTATTAATTGTATAAACTGTACTAGGAATCGTGTTGTGTGGCAACTTCGCCACTCATATGTAAATTGGCTCTTGGCTTAATAGTTTACGGACTATTTGGCTCATGCGTAACTAAATAGGGCACAAGAAGGTGCGCTCGGTGCGTTCATTAACAAGATTACTTTATATCGATCCAATAAACGTTAAGTGTTATGGTTTGATTTTTCACGCCCCAGTCCAAATTAGGCCCACGGCTTATGTTGTTTTCAGAATGTGTAAGTAATATTGGCCTGAAGGGAATTGTATAAATTACCATAAGAGAACGATAATCAGCATTGATCTAGTTTTAAATCCCGGTTATATTCTGAGCGTTCGTTTTGGCGTCGAGCTTATATACGGTCTTCGCACCCTTATTTATTCATCGGCAAAAATGTCAGCACGACCTCAAAGTTTTTTCACACGCCTCTACGTGGGAAAATGTGTCAAGTTTTTAGGGTTCAATAGACATTTATCCACCTCGCGTCTGTCTTGTTACCCATATACACAACGGAATTAAAAATGAAAATTGAATAAGTTAGTTAATTTTTAGGGTTTGGTAACCAAATGACAAACATCAGACGTTTGCTGTCACTACAGAAACTTCTATGTGCGTGGACCGACACGCCACAGTCTTTTTATTTATTTTTTATATTTTTTTTTATTGCAGGAGCTCAGCAGACAGGCAGATGGCCCACTTGATGGAAAGCGGTTACCATCGCCTATGGACAATTGCAACACCAAAGGTGCAACAATGCGCTGCTGCTCTATTAAGGGAGACTGGAACCTGGTCACTAATGCCGGAACACAACTCAAGGTTGTTATGGCGACATACTTTAGACCAGGGGTGGTAGCCATCCAGTCGGGCAAATGCCCTACCACCTGGCAATTTGTTTTTATAATTTATTAAAATAATTTTCCGTATTTGGTAACGTACAATTATTGTATAATAAAACTACGTTTTAACGGTTTTAAGCGCGGTAATTTATTCGATTTTTATTATTCCGACGTGTCGCCTACTTTTCAGTAGCAGCGATCACGGAAGACAAAGATGTCAAGTTTCAACGAGTATAGTTAAAGTTTTATTTAGACTACCGCCAACTTGTTTATTTTAATTATTTAGTTTTAATTTTGTTTATATTACTCTATGGGAGCCTAATCTTATTTACCACCGCTTCGCAACATGTTGTGGCTTGAAGAGAAGAAACGGCGCAAGAGACTCTTCAGCAAACATGCCTAGCGCTAATAATTTTATATAAAATAAAATGGGTGGGAGGAAAAATATAAGTACAGTTATTGTATTAGTTCACGAATGTTATTCCAAGGCCTTTTCTACTATCAAAAATCAGATATGACTAAACAGTTCATCGTATTTGTAACCTGTTACACGGTATGTTATGGTCGACGGTCGCGAACCTGCTCCAGCGAGATAAAAACAAACCAAACTGATCTTACCCTCTTAATGGATAGAGTCCCTTTTCTATTGATGTAACAATTTGAGATGAAAGCAAACGAAAGGATGCCTTTCTTCGTTGTTAATAAAACCCGTTTTTGATTGTGATAAGTGCAAAGGTAATGAGTGCGTAGGCTTGTGGTATTTTAATGGGAGTGCGGCAAGTCAGTAATACTTTACTGGTTGGATGTATTAGCTGGGAAGTGGATGTTTGATAACACAAATAATTGTAATAATATAAGTATTAATTTTTTATATTTATATTATAAGAATATTAATCCCTGGAACGTCGGTTTTTTTTCGTAAAATGATATAAAAAAAGTAAAGATTTAGAGGCGACAAAACAACCCACAGCCGGGTGGTAGGATATTTGCCCGACTGGATGGCTACCACCCCTGGTCTAGAGTATGCCGCCATAACAACCTCGATTTGTGTTACAGCATTAGTGACCAGGTTCGAGTCTCCCTTAAGAGATCAGCTGCGCATTTATAGCACCTTTGGTGTTGCAAATGACCATAGGCGATAGTCACAGCTTTCCATCAAGTGGGTGGTCTGCCTGTCTGCTGAACTCATGCAAAAAAAAACCAGTGGCAAAATTTGGGATTTTACCATTGCCCAACAGTGGGACCTCAACTTGAGGGTAGCTAAAAAGTTCGCGACACGGAAGGACTGTTGTGTCGCCCGATATTCCAAATTTGAATTATTATATATTTCCCAAATAAATAAATGATTCAGAAAGTATATTATGTATCTCGAGGTGTGAAAGGCTATTTGTTAGAAACGCCATGTGAGAGACTTAATGACTTAACTGTTATAACTTAATGACTTAAGGGGTTTTTTCATCCAAATGTTTCAACTTAAGGAAATATAAAGAACCTGGTTTTCAATTGAAATCTATACATATTCTACTCTTACTAGTATATATGGTACACAGTTTAATAAAAAAATTCGTTTTTAGGTCATTTGAAGTTGTACATTTCTCCTGACAAATTGTAAAAAGTCGCTTGAAACAAATACCTTTTCACCCCTTGATATGATCGATGTCATCTGTGATCTTGGAGTGTTATTAAGACTCTCGTTAAACAAGCAGTAGATAACGGTTAACTCAGATTATACAAATGTCTGCCAGCGTCAGCGGAGGGTAAGTCATATACCTGTGGCGCTGGCATTAAGGGAGAAGAACGGAATACCCAGGGGTTTTGGTGGGTGATCCTAACTGTGATGCGAATAGCATTTTTAGTTCTGGCTAGAGGTGCTAGTGCCACCTGGACCTGGCGAATACCACCCAACGGCAGCGATTTTCCCCCTAGGCACGGCTGATAGCCTCGATAGGGGTTTTCCCTCAAAAAAAATAAAAAATAATACAAAGATGTCATCGAAACGATTTGTGGAAAAATGTCACATATACTAATTAAATTGAACTTTATGGGTGTACACAATTACACTTTCTATGAATCCCGTAAATCAGTTATTTTTCGTAATGTTTTAACTTAATGCTCCTGCTTCACGGCTTTATTGTTAATGGCCATGTCTAACTGTGTTTTATTTATAGCGTAAAAACTAACGCCTTCACGATTACCTAAATTAGTGAAGTTCACCACCACTACCTCAGCTTTTTTTTTATAGCTGCAGTACAGCAGACAGGCTGACGGCCTACCTGATGGAAAGCGGTTACCGTCGCTTATGTACGTTTGATACACCAGAGATGTTAGCAACGCGCTGCAACAGTTTTCGGTTGATGTTTAACGTCATTAACAATATGACTCAATAAAACATTATTGCGTAATGTCTTTATTAGTGCGTTAGTTAAAGCATTACGGTGCCGAGAGAGCAGAGATATAACAAGATTTCCGTTTAACACTAAATTTAAAATAAAACAATACAAGGATAATTAAATGAAACCCAATATAAATAAGCAGTGAACGGACAAGAATTCCTCAGATACATATCTCTCCGCCCGGCGCGGCTTGCCCTTCTCCTGGGGTCAACGTCACAGACGATTTACCATAACTGTAATATAGACAAGGCCGTTTTGTTTATAATTCCGACATAACCGTGTTTTTTTATTTATTAAGGATTAAGTTTATTAAATATAACTGTGAAAGTGAGTTGTTTGTCATTTCACTTCCTTTGTATGGAAATAATTAACAACCTCTGTTATGTAGCACATGGTAGCGTGGCACATTGGACTCGTAGGTCCCGGGTTCACTTGTTATATCTATGGTGAATAGGTAGTTTTAAATGAAAAGATGTTTGTATTGTGTGGAGTATGACATGAATATATATTGACGAATAATAAAACTACGTTTTAACGCTTTTAAGCGCGGTAATTTATTTGATTTTGGTTATTCCGACGTTTCGGCTGCTTTTCAGTGGCCGTGGTCACGGACGACAAAGATGACAATTGTCCAACGAGTATTGTTAAAGTTTTGTTTAGCCTACCGCCAACTTCTTCATTTTAATTATTTAGTTTTAATTTTGTTTGTGGTTATTTTTTAGAATATAAAAAAAATAGTTTTTTATTATTAAACTTATGTACTTAATGATGGTGTAATAAAAATGGAGAAAAACGTGGCCCCAAGTCTGCTATTACAATCGCGTGGGAAAGTTTGCCCATTGATGTCATAGTAGTACCATAATGGCTGCTTCTGTAGGCTTTTGTAAACAAAATCAATCATTATGGTGCCTGTGTGACCTCTGTGATCAATCATTCCAACGCGATTATAATAGCAGATTTAGGACCCAGTTACCCCAATGTGGGCGTACAATAACAAATATTAAAGGAAAAAGTAAGAAGATAATATAGTATAATACAAAATTAAATATCTCTGTCTCAAGAAACTTTAAATGGGAATATTGTCTATACAAATACAAAGTCATCAATATTTTATTACCTCAACCATCCGCCTTTGATAAACATGTCATAAAGTATGGAAATATTTTAAGGTGAGCGAAAGTTGTAATTAGCGGGTTCTTGTGTAATTTATGTCTAGTTTCGATACTTTTAATGTTTTAGAAGTAATTTATCATTATATTAATTTTAATTGAAATAAACTAAAACACCCACTAAAGTTATTATAATACTCCTAAACTCCTAAATTGATATTCCATAAAATGTAAATCAATAGATCAATTAATCTTTATTTGCAAAAACATAGGTATTATGTAACACCTATTCATGATAGGTGTTACATAATATAAAGTTTCCAGTACGTTTTGTCATTTACATGACGTGCAAATACTTACACTCACATAACCCTACACTAATGTTTCCAAATTAATTTAATTAAATATACATGTGAAAAAAATGACTTTTTTTTTTTTTAAACAAGTTCAAATATTAAATTTAAAAATGTAAATGTTATTATTAAACAATGTGTGTCATTGAAATGTTTGTTTCTTTATATATTAAGTTCGATAGGAAGACAGGAATGTAAATTTTATTAATTAAAGATATTTTTTTAATTTTGTCTTTATTTAGGTTCTTACTAGGTGCAAACTACTACCAGTTTGCACGACAATTAATATCATAATTATTTCAGTTGTTATAATATTTTATCAAGTTTAGTTAATATTTTATCATTTAGTATTCAACCCAATTGTCACCAGTGGTTTGAGCTGAACTTAGCTATCTAATTAATAACAGTATTTTCTTAAGTTTTCGCTACTATTATACATATTGTTACATACCGACAAAAAATGCGCACGCCTGCCTGTCGTAAGGCGCAGTTTATTAATGCGGGGCATTTAGGAATTCTTTTGTTTACTTTGTGTTTAGAATGTGTAATTAAGAAAAACATCCTATTGTTATCGTACTTGTTTTATGGCCGTCATTAGTGTCGAACTAATCCTTGTTGTTATTGTATTGCGTCGAAACTTGCCAGGTATGGATCCGTGCATTATAATTATGACGCAATGGCCCAAGGCGGAGAGGGGTAGTCAAGCGACGATTACGATACGAGTAGCGATACATAGAGAGATACATTCGATGAGCGATATAGTGACGGACTTTGCGCGTGTTATTAAGTCGTGCCGTGTGTACTTGTTGTATCCAGTTATATTTGTATCTGTTTTATACGTGTTTGTACAGTTCTAATTAATTATAGTAATTCCAACAGCATTTTAATTCGAGTCCTGCGTAACTCGTAACAATATTAAAATGGCGGTAATGAACAAGTATTGTTTACACAATAGTTTTAACATTACTCACTGACACTTTTGCCTTCGGTGATTACGGCTATTGAAAAGTGGCCGAAACATCGCAATATAAATGAAATAAAATACCGCGCTTAAAACTGTTAAAACATAGTTTTATTAGTTATATTATATAATAATCTCTGTCAGTACTTATATTTTATTATAAATGTATATAGTTATGAAATATTTGTTCTTTGTGTCAAATTAATTACATTATATTGTTACGAGTTGCAGGACTCAAATTAAAATGCCGTATAGAGTTTATTATAACTATATAAACATGTGTATTACACATGTACAAATATAATAACACGCACAAAGCCCGTCACTAAATAGATTACCGAATACAGTACACACGTCTTGCTTCGCTAGTGGTTATCGCTTGTCTGCCTGATCTCTCACTTGGGGCATAAAGCAATTATACTGTACAAATACAATTTGTCTGCTCGATCGCGTGCACCGAATTTCTGGGAATCACACCTGGCTAATAACTGCCATAAAAGGCCTGTTTTTGCAATCATAAATTTTAAACGCAAACTAAACAAAAGAATTACAAATGCCGAAAAAGTAATAAAATGTGTACAGGTATGCAGGTGTGAATTTGTCTTTTGTCGGCACCTAGGTCGTAACAATATGAAATACAATCGAAATGTTGTATAGGATTTGTTGTGATACAGGCAGAGGCAAATTTCGACATTATGAATTTGACAACATCGCTAATATCTAATTTAGATTAATTTAAACACATTGATTTGAATTCCTCCATTTTAAGTAGTAAATAGCGTATTTGAATTTAAAACATTCGCATTTGCGTGTTTTATGAGATTTAAAACAGCCTGACATCCTTGACATAGTGGTCGTGAAAATTAATATAATATGTATTAGTTTCGATTATTTCGTAACGCCTTTATAGTCAATAATGTACATATATATATATGGGGATAGTGGCAGGCAAGTGAAAGAGTTGCAGCGATGCGCGTGCGTTTCAGTCTTGTATTGTAATATTTATTATGAATATCAACACCGTACAACTTAAAAAAATAAAAGTTACTTGTGGTCGCCCGTGATCGAAATACATTCCTACATATAAACCTATAATATCCTATAAGTTAGGTTGCCTAGAATAGATCGCTCCAAGCGATAAGGCCGCCTGTTGTTTTGCCTAAAAATATTGTCAACTCACCCAACCAATACAATGAAGGAAAAAAATAAGAACATATCCTGGCCGAATGTGCCCTATAAAATACAAGCCTGTCCTAGTTTGGAGGCAAACTTATAATTTTAAGTAATGTACCTAGCATAAATATATTATAATACTTTAAATAAAAAAATAATAATAAAAAATTAGCTAATGTTTTGTGTCTGTTTGATTGTTTCTTTTTTATCTTTCAATACAGCACTACGATACAAGCGTTACGGCGCGTTCCCACTTTGTCGAGACGATAGATAATCGTGTAGTTTTAAGTATCGTGGCTTATATGTTTAAATGGAGTTGTTCACATATAGGACGACACGATTTACTATCGTCTACGACATTTTTTGCAGTGACGCCAGATTGTCATGACAGTGGGAACGGCTAGTACGACAGTTTTAAAACGATAAAAATTCGTTACGACTAAATCGTGACGGCAAATCTAACATGACAAAAATATCGTCTCGCACTTAACGCGTATTTTCCCTTCCCCCTCGCGACTGAGGCAGCGTGCTAATGATGTGTAAACGACAAAGCGACTGCCATGAAACGATAAAATGTCGTCGCGATTCAATGGGAACAGTTAGATACGATAGTCGCTAAACGAATAAAAAATTTGACGACAAACAATCGTTATAATGGGAACAGCTAGAGACAACAGTCGTCCTACGATAAATTAATCGTTACGACATAGTGGGAACGCGCCCTTATTAAAACAGGTACTGTAACGTTCTGTTATGTCTCGCAGCATGTTAGTTAACACATCTGGTGTGGTAAATGGTCTCCATAAGCGACGGCATCTACTTTCCATCATGTAAGCCGATAGCACTCATGTCTGTCTATACAGCAAAAAAAAAGAAGTTGTAGCGGCAGTCTAATTATTTTGAAGAGAGAGTCGTTCCATTTCGTAAGACAAAAAAGTTTCAGGAGCCTTGTATCCCGAGCGTTAGTACACAATGAACATCGTAAAGTGGCTTCGGGGCCCATCTGTCAGTTGAGTTGACTGTTATTTTCTAATTTGCCCGCACAAGTTGGATAATAAAACGTATCCCTCTGCTGGCGTTTGGATAATTGAATTTTAGTGAGTTCCGGGCAATTTTGTATGTTTCTTTTTGGGTGTTTGGTTAAGTTGTTTTATTTCTATCGCGATATAAATTACTAGAGAGATATTTGACATATAAACTTGCTACCAGATTATATATTAAAACTAGCTGCGCCCCGCGGTCTCTCCCGTGTGGTGATTGAAAATCGTCATAATTCAACAATAAAAGATTTTTCTAAAACAAAAGTAGCCTAAGTTACTCCTTATTACATCAGCTACCTGCCAATAAAATTCCTTTCAAAATGGGTCCAGCCATTTCAGAGATTGGCCGGAACAAACAGACAGACAGACAAAAATTGTAAAAAATGTTATTTTGGTGTATGTACCGTATATATATTCATATGCATGTAGTAAAAAGCGGTTAATTCAATATTACAAACAGACACTCCAATTTTATTTATATGTTCTGGACGATCGAGCTTCACTCGGGATTTTTGTGTTATATCCTATCGAGATACTGGATGAAAGGAGACTGATAAAACAAGCGTACGATAACTGTTGGTGGTAGACCGCGATGTATTTGCCACGATCAAATCGCAGATGTCTTAAAAAATGGCCAGTTAAAAAGCATCTATAAACGTGTGTATGAAGAGATTATCGAAAGTAGATGAAGTGAAATAGGTATGTCAGGATCGTAGCAGAAATTCATCGTCCCTGCCTACCCCTATGCGAAACAGGTGTGATCATATGTATATAATATAAATAAACGTGAATAGCAAACTTAATCATAATACCAGGGGTCATTTAAGAAGGGCGTGTTATAACATTTCTTAGAGTGTTACAAACGTAAAATAGGCGACAGTAACCAACTTCCTGGATCGTCCGCCCGTTTGCCTGCTTCATGCAATAAAAATAAAATAAACTTAATCCACATCATTAGAGCCGTTTCTGAGATACATGAAATAAATATATTTATTTAGTCATATACAAGAATTGTTCGTTTAAAGTTATACGATTAGAAAAAATATTTCATTAGAGTCAAACAACTATTATCAGCACATCGTTTCTAAGTAACCTTTAACTGCAGCAATACTGGTTGGTAGCGAGCGACCAACACTGGTCTTCCGTTAGAGGTTAGCGTTGACGACACATTTATTAATTACTATGCTATGACTGAATTGCCTACTATATTATAGAAAAGCTAAGTATTGCATTATATGTAAATTAATTAAAATTAACTTGATTGAATTATAATCCTATATCGGTTGGCTTATCGGTACAAGTGTGTTTTGGCGTCCGAAACAAACGAAACGCCTCTTCTATCTGCGCAGTCTTTCGTCAATTGCAGGTTAGAAGCTCGCCCATGTCAGTTTTCATTCTGTCTCCGACGTCACTAAAGCCTGATTTACTTATTATTATACAATAGTTAAATTACGTAAATGCCGAGTTAACAAACCCTTATCCTTGTTTGAACAGCTAATTAACAACTTATTACTTAACCGCCGATTATCTGTCCAACATATGATAAGAGCTAATGCAAAGGCAGCCTTAAGGGGGCCAACAAACTGTTCACGCAAGAAAGGATTTCTTAAAACTGCAAACTTCTTCCAACGGTGTGGTTAGCGCAAAACTCGTATGATTGAAACATAAGTCGGCAATTTAACCGACCCAGTTATAATCTAACTAGCAATCTGTTAGTCATGACATAACTGAATAAAAAAGTCCAGTTTTTCAGCGGATCATTAAATAAGCTGTTACTCAATTCTGCGGTAATGGCTGCGGCCTGAATGCGATGGTCATTGCACTAGAACACGCTACATCCCCCGAACGCGCTTTTCGGTTTGTTACAACCATTAAAACAACACTTAAGGACGCAACTGATTTGTTTCGGGCGCTTTAAACTGGGTGTATTTAAATAGTCGTTGAAGATTTATTTCAATAGCACCAGGACGCGACCGAGCATCGATCGGCGTAATTCGAATAGTGTTATATAATTATATGGCGTCACCTTCGTCTTCGATATGAATCCGTTCTCGGACACTTCACTGCTCGGGGACATGTTTAACAGTGAGGTAGCGTGGGACTCAACGGCTTTTTGCCCACTAAACATCCCGGTGTTCCTTCTGACGTCATATGTGAGAACAGGCCGTGGCTGACTTCGTGGCTCTGGCTGATGTGAGCTTGCTCCTGACTACGGGCGATCCTCTGCTTGGGCCGTGGAAAGGCTACCCACCTTTCCCAGGCAACTTCATTTTGTTTGGAATCGAGAGGAGTGCGCGCAGAACATCTTCGTACCCACCTCTTGGTAGCGTGAGCGCGGTTGACGGCTTAGTTGTCCCTGTGAGAACCATACCCGCGACCATGCGTCTATGGGGGCCGCAGGTCGTTTGACGCTCTTCGGCGACATCATGTCCGTCGTGCGCGGGAGGGGAAGCCGCGTATTTGTCTCCCCCTGCCGCTCCGCCGCCTCTTTCGCCGATAATACTGTCTGTCACATAAGGAGGCAACGGCGTCCCATCCGGAGCAAAAGATTCTTTTCGATTATTGCACCGAGTACACGGTACTCATCATCCCATGCAGCGCACTACTGTAGGGTGTTGCACCCTGCCGTTTATTACCTGCGAATGCTACACAGGTGCCTCCCGAAGCAGCTGTGCCCCGAGAGAACTGTGTCAGGCAGTACAACAGGGTGCCGTGCCATCTCTGGGTCGAGGATGTCGGGACGGGCCTGATCGCCTACTCCACCATAAGCTCCTCTAAGCTTCAACCTCTTGCGAGCTCACACGACGAATCGCAAGAACTTGATAAAATGAGAAGTTGATTCCCATCCCGCGTTCAAAATTTTAATACGTTCAGGGCCTGTAGACTACTGGCATTAGCGCTAAACGATTATAATAGAAAATGCCTGGGAATGACATAATACTTAGTGTAACGATATAATCAGCAATATGTTTCTTTATTTAGCGCTGATGACACTTGTCTACAGGGTCAGTACGGTTGATGATCGGAACATCGGTTGAAGGAATAGTCACCCGAATCATAGAAGGGAACCTTGCTGTACGAAATCGCATCGCACTAATTTGAGTTGCGAATCCCAAAGAGCCGATCCGCAGTTTTGTGTTTTAGTCCTAAACGTTCCTTTCCTTTTTTCAACTGCGGTTTGCGAACCCTAAAACTACCTGAACCATTAAGCTGGCTATCCATTACACAGTGCGAAGGATAAACATCCATGTAGTGACGGATATAATAAACTACCAATTGCCTGTGCCATTCTCCAATACCTTCGATAACCTCAACGTAGGTTTTCCACATGATTACACCGGTTTTGAACCAGTTGACAAGTGGCCGAACATATTATGACTTGGTAGGTATTAGGTACTGTACATACACGGTTGAACTAATAGAATTTGCCGGATTGCGGTCACTTGAAGATTATTGCCTGGCGATGTGGTGTTTGCTGCGCCGGCAGAAATGGACGACCTTTAAAATGTATGTACTTGGTAATTTAATTTACTTTAAAGTAAGCAAAACTTAAGTGGCTTGGCAGTAGCATAAAATACGTAGTTCTGAAATGAAAACTTGTATATAACTTAATCTCGGATTGTGTTGGGGGTGAGTAAGGCTCAATGACTGTTTGTTTGGTTTGTGTAATAAATGAAACATTAATCTGGTTTATAAACTAAATTATATTTCGTTGTTAAATTTTAATATCAGGGATCTTATGGAGTTCCGTAACTGTAAACAAAACAGAATTCGATATAAAAGTTTCGAATATAATTTCGTATATGGTTGGAGTCCGAAATTTAGAGTCATTTAGATTTTAGACTATATATCTTAGGGTCGAATCAGACCAAACAAAAAGTTACACCAGTATTCGTATTACTGGAGTAATTTTACTCTTTGTATTTACTCTTGGATAACGTCGATTGCATTTTTGCGTGCAATTATAGGAATAAATAATACGCCGTATTGTTACTCTATTTTAAGTAAATAAATGAAGTCCAAATTGATAAACCGACTAAAATTCATGACACACTACTTCCTCCTAGTCAACGCGGTCAGAGTGCCAATCTAATTTCTCAATATAGCAGTAACGTCAAAATGAAATATAAAATATCATTTTGGTTTGAAAGTGTGTGAAGTAAACTTTGTGGTTATGGTTTACATTTCTCGTTTTAAAATAAACATTTATATTTAAAATGTGTGACGAAAAAAATGATTTCGTTATGGTAGGTTATACTTACCTCATAAACACACTACCATACGTGGTAGGGCCATGTTGAAATCAATATCTTGATTACAGCTCTTAGCGTCGGTTCGATCGGTGTAATACCATGCTCTCATAGAATATCGGTGTGAAAAAAACGCGTTGGTTTCGCCCCTGATGTTGCAAACGTCTATAGTTGATGGTAACCACTTTCCAGTATGTGGCCGTCTGCCTGTTTGCCAGCTCCGCAATAAAAAAGTCTTAATATATAAAATTATGCAAATTTGGACGAAACTAACTACACACACCGTGGATCGTGCCTATAGATGTAAAGCCAGTTCTGTGCCCGATAACAAACATTACCTAAAAATACAATTTATTCTTCGAGTATATTCATTATTCTGTAACATTTCGCGGTATAATGATTTACTCTCCGATAGCTATCTTATTCTTAGTTTAGTAGTTGGTAAAACGTAAAATAGATTTACTCTAGAGTTCATCATGATTTATTCTTAGATTATAATTTACTCTTGCTTGGTCGAATTGACCCTTAATAAAATTAATTTAGACTCTTAATAGTCCATTGAAATTTTACATGAGCTTTGCATTTCTTAGAGAACGCAATTTTATTTTGTGACATGTGTCCCCACACGTGTCCCAAAAATAAAATTGCGTCCTCTAAAAAATGCAATATTCGGTCCTTAAATTGTAAGATTTCAATGGATTATAATGCTATAATTTACAACAGTTTTTCGCCGTCAGAGCCATCAAGGATCCATTTGACAATGCACTTGTTCTCAAGTTATTTTTTATATATTTTATTTTATACAGTTTTATATAAAAAATATTTTTTTGAAAGTAATTAATAAAAAACCTAATATCCGTAACAGAAACCATCCAAAAGAAGAAGAAGATAATCTGAAATAATTTAATATCCGTAGTAATTAATTCATATATGTTATCCAGATCCCAAATTTGATATCCATAATATCCCTATTAAATATGTAAGAATAACTTTATTCGCAAATTAACAAAATAAAAGCAAGCCCATAAAAAAAAACCCAGCCTTTAAAATTTTACTGGGTCATTCTTAATAATTCCAACTGTAATATCAACCGACAGATGAATTCACAAAATTTAAGTACCCTTGTCCCTTGTTATTAAAATATTGTAATCAAACCATAAGGTTCTAACCGCTTTCAACCAGTAAGAATATTAACCCTTAAAACTCTGGCATTAGAGTCTGAATTTACATTCTTACAATCAGCAATGATAGATAATGTAATCGTTGATTACGAGTAAAGCCGTACTGGTCCTAGATGTATATTGTGTTGAAGGGAATGGAACTCGAATTACTAACATTTAAAGCATAAATTCGCCTGTGAACAATAGATGACTGAAGACCTTATGGTAGATGTAAAAGAAGACGAGGGTTGGCCAAGGACGTCCATTGTGAAGACGCACCGGGCTTGAAGCTCAGATGAGCTACGGACTATGGACACCGGTTTTATGAGGGATTGTGAGAGATTAAACGGTTTGCAGCGGGCTTTTAAAATGTTAAAGGGTAATAGGTATTTTGTTGGTAGACAATCACCTAATGTAATAGGAGTTGTTGAATGTGTATAAATATGCAGATACTAGTTCGGACTGTATTTTTAAGTTAGTAGTGTTTTTTAAGTTGTTAGTATTAAAGCTTTTTTTATTTATTAATGCTAATAATTCTCGTTAGGATGTTTATATTATATTCTAAAATATAAAAATCTCGTCTCACGGTGTTTGTGGTCGAACTCTCCGAAACGGCTTAACCGATTTTAATGTTTTTTTGTACATTTGTTAGGTATGAGAATAGGTCGTTTAGTATTTTCTCTCTTATGGCGTTTTTTATGTTAGAACAACGTTTGTCTGGTCAGGTAGTATGTATATAATAATATTAATATTATGCCTATATACTTTTGTGCCATATTTGTCTCTCCATCCCAAGGTTGTCTGGAAGAGATCGCCTTCAGCGTTAACACCGTCGTTTGTACCTAAGCTTAGTTTTTGTGTATTGTTGCATTAATTTTATTATACCATAAAGCATCAATTATTGGTTTTTTTTTCACATTTTGAATACGAATATGCATATAAGTCTTTTTAGCGAATCAGTAAACCTCTAGTAAGTATTATAATCGAGGGGGTTAGAATAGACCAATTATTAACTTTATAAAAAGTAATATTTATATTTCCAACTTTCTTGAACACTTCATTGTTCGCCACCTGCCACTAACAGGAACGTTTCATAATTCAGTCTGACAATGACCGGAGTTGTATAAGATCTATTACCCACTATCGACTATCTATCCTGAACTGCGATAAACCGAACTGCAATGCTGATCGTAAACTATGCTTTCTGGATATTTTTTTCACTATGCTGTCATAAAGTGAAGTATATTAGCAGATGGATGGGTACAAATATAAAGGTGGACGGAAAAAGAGATGGAGGGTTTGTGTCAAGGATGATATGATTATTTGTGGTGTAACAGAAGATGAATGTCAGAATAGAGGAGCGTGGAAGGAAAACACATATTGTGCCGACCCCAAATAATTAGGACTTGGTGAAAGAAAAAAGAGAGTGAGAAAGTCTCTCTAGATTACACATGTGTGATAGCCGCTCATCGCCGCGATTCAGACGTATGTCTGTGCAGCAGGTGCCTCTAATTATAGCTGTGGGACGTTTGTGCAAGGATATTTTTGCTATCTATTTCTGTTGATATGCTACGCCATGTTTATTTACTATAATACAAAGTTACTACATAACTTTCGGTATCTACCTACAGTCGTGGTAGCTTAGTAAGTTACGTTCTTGATACACAAACTCGCATTTCAAAGCACTTAGCCAATTTGCTAACATAATGTGTATTTTGGTAGAATTATTCACGGTGAAGAAAATGCATTGTGATGAAGCCTGCGTATCGATATAACTGATGTGTCAAACCCGCCAATCTATTATGGACAAGCGGGGCCGGTATATGTCCGTATTGTCCCTTCCTCCAATAAATGGAGAGGCCTAAAAGCTCAGACCTGCCGAAACTCAAATTTTTTTTAAATTCAAACTACTCGTAGATGTTCAAATTAAAAAATGTTTTTTCAAACTATTCGGTAAGTTCCATTCGAGAATAATTTTGAAGGTCATACTAGCTAAAAATTAAGTCTACTTCCTACTCTCTCCTGGTATTGCTAATGTCCATAGGCAACGCTAACCACTTTCCATCACAGTTGGGCCGTCAGTCTGTCTGCTGTGCTTCAATAAATGCTGCAATAAATAAAAACTCTATGTACACCACTTCACAACGTATTATTGCTGTTTAAGTTATAGTAGTTATACTATTAAATTTCGCTGCGTCAATGGTGGTTTTCACAATATAAAACGTAATAGCGAAAGTTATACTATTTGTCGACAGTGTGTTATCACCGGAATATATTAATGAACACCCCGCTTATGTAAATTTATAATGAGTTGCCAGCAATTTCTTTGCTCGCTTCGCGTGTTGTTCGTAAAGTGTGTTAGCATTTTTATATGATTTACAAAGTGTTAGAATATTTTCGCGGAAAAACCTGTGAGCGGTCTCGAGTTTTATGAAGTTAGAGAATTAATAATTTCTAGTTGAACAGCTGCGTCTCGTTTTGTACCGAAAATTACGTGTAAAAGTAATTTGACTTGACAAATAAGTAATATTCCGTTCATTTGTCCTCAGATACGTAGTCCCAAAGCTGGATAACGCATCGATGAGACGCTGTTAAGTAAAAGAAGAAAAGATAGCGTCGCCACGCTGCTCGGTCTACTGACTTGTAAGTATTGTACTAAATGTCTTTCTATGTATATTAATATATCTAAATCTTCTTATATCAACATTTAAAAAAAAAAATTGCGGCATTTTTTTTGCCTTTGTTAAGTGCTCTATATTCTTTTGTATTCGGATAGATGACACTCAAATTAATTGAGACACTTTTTATTGTCTTCCAACAGGTCGCAGCTTCATATATTGTATACAAGTGTACAAAATTATGACTCATAGTTTTGTACAATTTTCTCCGTGCAGGAACGGACAAAGAATACTAATCCTGCGTCCGGGCGGCCTGTCGTAAGAGGCGACAAAATAACCTACTGCCAGGTGGCAAGGTATTTGCCCATCTATATAGGTATCAGCCCTGGTCAATTTTTTTTTATTGCAGGAGTTCAGCAGACAGGCAGGCGACCCACTTGATGGAAAGCGGTTAGCATCGCCTATGGACATTTGCAACATCAAAGGTGCTACAAATGCGCTGCTGCTCTCTTAAGGGAGACTGGAACCTGGTCACTAATGCTGGAACACAACTCAAGGTTGTTATGGCGACATACTTTAGACCAGGGGTGGTAGCCCTCCAGTTGGGCAAATGCCCTACCACCTGGCTGTGGGTTGTTTTGTCGCCTCTTACGACAGGCCGCCCCAACGCAGGAAATTGTATTCTTTCTCCGTTCCTGCACGGATTAAATATGCCGCCATAACAACCATGAGTTGTGTTCCGGCATCACATTGGCAGCACCTCTAGTATTGCTAATGTCTATAGGCGATGGTAACCACTTTCCATCACAGTTGGACCGTCAGCCTGTCTGCTGTGTTTCAGCAATAAATCAATTAAAGGAAGGTTAATAGCGCATTAATTATGTTAAAAAAAGCAATTAAAATAATTTCTACCATTATATTTTAAAAGTAATATGAAGTTGTGGTAGCGTAATGGCTAGCGCACGCGTCCCAAGGTCAACGACGCGGGTTTGAATCTTGTCCGGAAAGCATGCACCATTTAGACAGTTGTGACCTAATGTGCATTGTTATAATTACGACGTGCTAACAACGGCGAAGGAAAAAATCGTGATGAAGCCTGCACATCGAGATAACCGATGTGTCAAAGCTGACCGCCCTGGACAAGCGTGGTGGGTATATTGTCCGTGCCCTTATAGTGGGAGGCCCGAGCCCACCAGTTATAGGTTGTGTATGTATGTACATATATAATGAGATGGTATTTTAAAGCCTGTTTATTATAAATAAAAAATGTTAGAACTTATTGTAACATAATTATCATCTACCCAGTTGTGAAATCTGCAGTGATACTGTAAATTTGTATGATTATTAATTGTTTGTTATTCCGAGGTGGAAATGTACATATATACCTCACTGCTTAGAGTCAAATAGTGAGATAGTGTGATTCGCGGTGACTGCCGGACAGTTCCCACTAAAACCACCCTAATGTTCGATTCGAGAATTCGAACCTACGTCGTTGGAATGAGAAGTAGGCACGTTAAATACTTAGGACACTAAGCTACCGCGGTCCAGTTATAGGCCGATATTCTAAATAGCAGTCGGGACTAGATAATTTTAACTATGTTTGTCACTAGCTTCGCAACTGACAAGTTAAACACGGCCGGCCCACTTACTCCATTAAACTGGGATTAAATTACTGTGAGGGGAGCTAAGGGTGACTTGGACAGATGTGTATACATGCTATACATATTATTATACTTGTATATTCTATACAATATAACAGAGTATTGCGATTTTGATGGGTAAAAATAGCTACTATCGCGCGTTTTTGTTAGGAATATGACAAGGTTCAAAATAACTGATACCATATGCAATGTACATGCAACTACCAATATATCTAGAGACGTAGCAATGTCACTATGTGATTCTCCAAAAGCATTCTGTACGAAACAAGAAGGTACATTTTACTGACTCAGCATTTTAGGTGAACACGTGCGAAGATTGCTTTTACCATCAGAACGAACGTTGCTTATCAAGGTAGTGTACTTGCGTGCTCATCAGTGCATATCAAGATATCTCCATCCATATCAAGGGATGAATTAATTAAAGTATATAAAGTGAGTAGTTGGTATCAAGGATCCTACATACTTTTATGGTCCTTCGAGCCGGATTTGAACCAGCGACCTATGGACCTGTTAGGCACAAGGTAAAAGTGATTTCCCTATTTCATCCTCCTATTCCAATCCCATATCCCATCTTTTCTATCCCATTCCTCTTGTCTGATCCCTCTTTGTCATCCCCTACTACTACTCTACTACTCCCTCTTAGTTATCCCATCCTAAAGATAAGCAACGCGTTGGTTTCGCCCCCTGGTGTTGTAAAAGCCCATCGACGACGGTAACCGCTTTCCATGAGCTGGGTCGTCTCTGCCGTCTGTTTGGTAGCTTCACAATGATAAGAGAAGGACCTACAAATTATATTAATAGGTAACGCAATGATATCTTTTTGTACACAACTGATTCTAGTAAAATATATTTGTCATTAACCTATAATACGACACGGCACCCTTCTATGTAAGATATTGAAAGCCAACTGGAAGATAGGAGAGTTAAGTATGAAAAATGGGACGGACATTTTAACATTAAACAAGTTTGTAGGCACATCTATGATATTATATAAAAATAAGACGACAACTAAATGACTACTACGGATTTATAAGACTGATACCCCTCCGGCGCAATTAACCATGCGCGTGCGCATCAATTTAGACATCCGGCGGGTTTAGTCACAAAATATACAGATAGTTTATTTAGTACAATTTAAAAGAGTGGAGTGGCGTATATACTATTTTTTTTGTGACTTGTGCTTTTTGCGGCTCCGGTACTTAAAGGTAAATAAGAATCTGAAGGGTGATTTGCCACAACCAGGATTTATTTAAAGTCCTACAATATTTTAAAGAATTTTCCGTTTCAAGTGCCTTGTTGATAACAATAATAAGCATTAATCAGTATTATTTTGCCATAAAATTAACTACTGTTAAATGCACTAGTTTTAAAAGGAATGTCGTTGGGGACAAGGATGCACCATTGCGATCACACTGTGGTGTATTGCTGTGTATCACACCTGATTATCTTAGGAAGTACTTAAGAATGATATATGAAACATGGCACACGTGTGGAAGTCTTGTATGTCTACAAAATTGTCGTGTAAAATTAGCAAAAAAAGTAAATTTTGAGGTCGGCCAATATCGCCGAATGTTGTGTCAAATAACAAGGCTCAATTCATAGATTTTACAAATATTTCCAATTTATTATCAATATTATATTTTAGATCATCTTGTTTAATAATTTAACAGTAATTTTATTTCAAAAACTTGTTAATATAGTCAATCATACTAGTTGCAATATCAATTAAATAATATCAATGTTTTAACCTATAGGTGAAACGGTCTCTTCCAGCGTAGATATTGATCTAATCGATACCAAAAACCTGGAATTAATAGGAATAAAATTGTAATTATGTTTGAAAATAAAACAAACTTAAATAAAAATCCCTAGAAAATATACGTTTTTAATGTGTATGAACGTGCGCATCTGTGATCACAAAGTGTATTAAGTGAACCTTCTGATATGTACCAGTAATATACTTATCTGTATAGTAGTATAGTGCATCTGTAACCATCCGCGACGGACGGACAAACGGTCGAGCCTAAATTGTGATATGTTTAGCGAGCGAAGTCGAGTGCATCGACCCTGTTTTATTAGATGATCGGTTGCCCGGTTAAGCATTACATTGTTGGGCATTATTGTCCGTCACTTTTGTTCGCGCAGATGGTCAGGCGTCGACCCATTTCTTATGTATTTCGATGCACTGAATCCGAACCTGGGGTCAGTTTGGTCTATTTTGGTTATTATTTTGTGGTCCAGTGTAGTTAATTCATTATCATATTGTTTTGGAATGATAATTTTCATATTGATACCTTACAAAAGTATCTTAAACCGCGTACATGTAAATTAGCTTCGAGAAGTTTTTGCATTTGTAGTAGTATTTGTATATTTACAAGAATTCTGAACTTGCCTTAGTTGCCAATTCAACTATATATTCAATATCATTGACTTCCATCGGAAAGGTGCTGTCAGAACGCAAATGTCTTGTCTTCATATTAAGTACCTGCCTATATAAATATATAAAAAGTATTAATTTATTTATTTGTGTGCTGACCGTAGACTACCACAAATCGTCTCTAAGCTAATTTAGCAGTACGCGTCTTAGAATACTTTTTTGAGGTATCAATATAAAAATTATCATTCCAAAACAATATGATAATCAGTTAACTACACTGGATCACAAAACAATAAAAACTAAAATGGCGCAAACTGACTCCAGATTCAAATTCAGCGCATCGAAGTTTCGAAGAATAGATGGGTCTAGTCGCTTTTTATTTCTTGTAGGCCGGTGCTATAAGCCAAATATCATTCCTTTATCTTTGGTTAAACTGATAATATGCGGTAAAAACAAATTGTTGTGGATCGAAAGAAGATGTAATAACAAGAGTTGTAAAAGGAATGTTAAAGTAGTTTGGACATGTAGAGAGAATGGATAAAAGTAGAGTTGCTGCCGGTACACCGAGACGTACACACCATTATCCGAAGTGTTAAAGAGAGGTCAGGTAAAAAGCATCTTAAATAAACGTGCATGTATGAAAAGGTTAATGAAAGTAGATGAAGCAAAAGTTGTTTTTTAGGATCATCACAAGTGGAGATCCATAGTCTCTGCCAACCCCCATGGGAAACAGGCGTGATATTATGTATGTAAACCAAATTGAACTAATTTGAAAGACGCAGAAACGAAAAGATACGACGATATAATCGATGACATTGAATGGCTCAATTTGATGGTAGATTCACTTTTTCTTAAATATAGTTTTGCGTGGTTCTATATATACTCGTACATATAGCAAAATGTTAAGTATTGAATTTGCAAATTTTAGAATAAATGCCGAAACTCCAATATAAAATGAATAATCCTATGAACATCGCACTGAATAACCATATCTGCTATTATAAACAATTTCGCACCTGCTGCAATTTTAAAGTCGGTTAATTGTAGCTTAACTATCACCGCGTATCTGATTTAATTATTAACTACCAAGACTATAATATAACTTGTGAGACAATCATTAAAAGATAGGTGGTAATGTAATTGATTTAATGCCACGTCCACATATGTAACATTTCGTTCGAGTCTAACAAACGACGATAATGCAACGGTATTGCCCTGACATGCCAGTTGAGGAGAAAAATGTATCCATAAATTTCATCGGACACAAAGGGAATACGCGCCGAACTTTATGGCCTATTCCTTTTAGATACTTATATTTTTTTTATTTTACACCAAAGTATCGACAAACTGAGGAAAGATAGACATAGATCATAGGTAAAAAGGCGCTGAGCCTTGGCCTTATAGCTTAAATGTCTTCTAGACAAGCCTAAGTTATAATTGATAGATTTTTAATAGTGATTCGTTGCAGAAGGCAGTGCCATATATAGTTTTGAGTAATGAAGAGACCATTACGTTCTGTTACGTATCTGTTGTAAACTAAATAAGAGTAGTCATAATGTTTTCGTAAACCTTTCTCTAAATTAGAGTATAGTAATAAGAACAAGTATGCAAGATTTGAGAGACTAACTAATTAACACAAAAACATTGCAAGGTAAATAAAAGCTTGCAAAAAGAGAAGAGGAATGAGTAGCTAGCCCATACCCTATAATGGGTTCCTAAATGATTGTAGTGTAGTTCAATACCTTAAGACCAATCACGCGAGTGTAATCGTGTCTACCAATTGATACACATGTGGATGGTGCCTGATAGTCGTGCAGAGCTATTGCCGGCGGCACCTGTAATTGTGACACGCCACCCCTTTTAATAGCCTGGTAAGCGTGATATGTAATTAATACTAATTGTTCTACACGATGTATTATTGTTAGATATTGATTCAAAGATGAAGCTGTTATTGCTATATTAAATAATCGTCTTTGGAATATTAACAAGATTAATTATAATAAATTAAAAAGTTCCCACCAGTTAGGTCTTAGTTTACACACAATGAAGAGTTCCGTAATTATAACCTGGTCTAATGTGTTTGTTATTTGGCTAAAGAACCCTAAAAAAAACTGAGTTAAAGATATAGGGCATCTTAAAAACTACTCAATGAATCATTGTTTTCAGAATTTTTCACCTCGTCAATCAGAAGTTGGTGAAAAATACAGTCCTCAAGATTGCAGGATACATTTTTTTTTCACAATAGTATCAAAATAGGTTCAAATTTATGGTTTAGAAAAATCATATTACTTGCCGCGGCGTTTGAGCTTATAACATTGAAACTGTTTTATGACCATCTTCTTTTGTTTACTTTGTGTTTAAAAATTGTAATTAGACAACAGCCTATTCTGTATGGCCGTTCGCAGGCATAATTACGCAGGTGTGGGGATTACGTTTTCTGGGATATTGCGTCGACGATTGCCAGGTAGACATATGGCATCGGTGCATTATAAAGCAATGTCCCAATGCCGAGATCGTCAGTCAAGCGACGATTACGATACGAGCAAGACGTAGGTACATTCGATAAGCTATATATTGAAGGACTTTGCGCGTGTTATTGCTTCGTGTATTACGTTTGAACTGATTGTGTTCAGTTATATTCGTACCTGTGTTATACGTGTTTGTATAGTTCTAATAAATTCTATAGTAATTCCAACGGTATTTTTAAATCGTAGTCATTCTACAAGTGAACATAAGGCATTCTACAAGTACTGTGTGTTTCTCTAAACAGGCTGTTTAATCTGTCTTCTTCATTGGATAATGTTAATAACTCCGTGCCATCAATTAGTCAGAATTCTAAGCGCATTATGTCTCCATGCACCGTCGAGCCGTGTGTGTCGGCACGACTGTTTGTCGTGAGTGAAACACGAGTGTGTAATGGCTGCTAACTTAAGTCGGAAATAAAACCGCCCATTCTCGATCACTGATGACAGGTGTATTCGCAATTCGATGTTATACGTTCTACGTACGAATTTTGGGTTGTTAGCGAAACTCGTAAAGTATGGGTACGAATTTTCTTATGGAGTGCATAAAAGTAATCCCCATTAAAATGCTAAAATTGTTTAAAATATTAATAGCATGGGGGCGTTGTAGCCCTCTGGTAATAAGCTGGTTCAATTTATTATGGACTGTATGAGAGGGATAAGATCCAGTGGCGGATTTGCAGTCTTGACCACCCTAGGCCCCACGCCATGTAAGTACCAGCCACCCCTTTCTCAGCACCCATCATATTGAGTACATAATGAATTCACTTTTTTGCTAACTTTTATCGAAATTAATTCATGCACGAGCCTTTTGAAAATTTACGTATTTTGAGTTATTACTTGTTATCATCAGTGAATTTTTTGTCAAGATTGGCCGCCCTAGGCCCGAGCCTCCTGGGCCTTAGGGCAAATCCGCCACTGAGAAGATCTAAATCCTTAAAGTAGAAGCTCCACCAACCTTGAGATCCGCTCTCTCCTGGCTCGGTGCAGGTTGCATGCACACGGCACTAAATTCCACTTTGGAGCTTACACTTGAAGTACAAAGTTTTACGGATAGCAAATGTTCTTGGCACGGCCAGTAATCACACCGAGATGAGAAGTTTTAGAAATTCGAAAGTTAAAGTATCAGCGCCCGGCGCGGTGTGGCTCTCGTCAAAGGTTGGCTGGGAGAAAAATGGATGCCCTTACCCTGCTCTGCATTGGCCGTCGCCTAACACAGAAAGAGGGTAGACAGCAAAATTAATGGAGCGATGTTCTACCTACTTCATAGTGGACAAGGATAGAACAATTCGTATTGTTACTTACATGTTTGCGGGTTTCTACTTAAACGTCAGTTGAAAATTTACAAACTTTATTGAAGTATACCACTCGTAATTTACAGATTTTACAATCACAATCAAATACGACAAGTCCAAATCGTAAAGCAGGAGATCTTAATAACATGAAATGCGCCGTCAATCGTTGTGAGATTCCCGTTTTGAATGTACATTTATTGTCAGTTTATATAACTTACTATTTATTCACTTATCCTACCGTCGGTAGAAATTTGGTTTTACTTATATAGAGCTTGTTTTAAGTTTTAGCCGATGGTGAGGCAAATGAACGGTCGATAAGATGTTAATTATATTATAGGCATTTGGCCATTAATAACGCTTCGACCGCAGCTAAAACCCAACTAACTCTGTGTCAACGGGCGAACCTTATATATTCGCAAAATAGCCATAGCCTCCCAATAAACGAGCAGAACACTTTAATCCAAAACGGTATGGCTTCTAAGACTTTCAACAATAAAATGGTTTATTATGTTTTACTCGAAGGAACCATAAATACAATGGGATTAGTGATTGACAGTAGATGGTTACTTAGAAAATTAGCGCGAATAAATGAAAGAGAACAATTAAGATAACCATAAAATAATTACAGATAATTTAAATAGCAAAGGTAATAAAATAAAACACCTGGTTAATTAAGGATTATAGAGATGTCAGCTTTTCGGAACACTTCGATTGAGCAGTATGAAATGTCGTTCTATATGCTGGTAGCGACATCTTCCATTGCTAAGAATATATATAAATAGATGGTAGCCATGTGCGTATCTCTTTCGTAATTCTCTTTGTTCCTCACCTCTATACCCTAAAATTAAATGTATTTAATTTTGAATTATACGCGTTTTAATTTATTTCACGGGCACTTTACAACATAACGAACACTCATGTTGCTCGTGTAGACCTAGTTATATGCAAGCACAATTAAAGAACATTTGTTCGTGTGCGACAATTATGCTCGCGACGTCTTTTGATTGCTGTATGTAATTGTGTGAATCATATCACTCATTATTGTCTCGTAACGGATACAATGTTGTATGTTGGTTATTCTAAATACAGACGTATCGACGTGATATTGCAGTTACTTTCATTCTTTGTGCTGCTTACTTTATTTGAGTAGTTTACGTATTAATGTGTTATGGAAGAATTGATCTATGTTTTTCTAAGGAAAAACATATTAGACTTTCAACCGACATTTTATTACAGTTCAAATTGGAATTTAATTGAATTGTTTGTCGCCTCTACGGAACGCTTTGGGCATGTGTACATGGCAACACTGACAAGCCGCTATCATGCAGCACCGCGTCTCCGCGCTTCTGTTCTGTGAATTTCTATGTATGTGCGAACGTTATTCGCCAATTTGTAGGAATAGACAGTACACACCCGTCACGCTTGTCCAAGGCAGTTTGGCGAGTTTCTTACAACAGTTTTCTTGATTTACTGGTTTAAACACGATGTTTTTCTTCACCGTTAGCACGTGGTAATTGTAACAATATGCACATCATGTCAAACAAAATGCCTGGTAATTGTGTTGTTTATCCGTTTAGGAATCAAACCCGCATCATTTTGAGTTTCGGATGTGTTTGAGTTGATCACTAAGCTACCACCGCTTACATGTTGTATATACAAGACACTTCTCTCCATAAAATGTCATCAAAATAGACCCCGTAGTTTATGAGACAAATGAATGCGATGCTGCGATATTACAAATCGGGCCGACCTAAACAACACGTCGTTTTTGCTTAAATGACTATGGAACCCTAGAAAACTGCAATGAATACTCATTGCTCATTCTATACATAATAGAATTACTTTTTGTTTAAATAAAACATTCCGATATGAATACACTTCAAGTTCCCACCAAAAGCTTCGAGCAATCTTATAATCTCCAACGATAACTGCTTCATCACAAGAATAAGACATTAATACTATAAAAACAACGGGACGTACGGCGACAAGTAACAAGTTTATTGTCATCCAAAACCGTACGAAATCCGCGGCGCCTTGATTCCTATGAATTGAAACGCGTGAGTGTAACGAATCGCCCATTCACACAGAAATAAGTGGTACATGAATTTCGCACACTACCGGGTCCGGGTTAGGGATGAGACCAAAGCGATGACAGGCGAAGACACTGAAGATAGCGCAGTCACCAGAGTCAATCGTCGGCATGTGTGGATACTCGGCAAGGTGCCTCCCTCTATGTGTAGAGTTCGCCCATGGGGAATTCTCCACTAAAACCTATATAGCAGGAAGCCAGACAAAAATTCTAAAAATTATATTTTCGGACTCTGCGGGTCCCAATTAGCCCCCTTGATTTTTTTCACATTTTTAAACGCTTTGTACAAACTCGAACCATTTACAGATTTATTTATGGTATAGATAAGTAGCCGTGTGCGAGTAGCACTTACGCTGGAGGGTTTATTTACAGTTATAACGGTCCTTTACTTCTAAGGAAGCTGCCAACACATCAGCAGACGCCCAATTCTGCTACTACTATCTCGTCAAAATCTGACACTATTTTCAGTCATAGGTTTGCCTGATTTCGGTATTCTGTTAATTCCAATGGCTTACCACGGTCACTCTTACTATAGTTATATAGCGCTGATGCCCCCTTTAGACAACGGATCAGAATGGCAATCCAGCAAGCCAACTTTACCCATGGAAAACGGTGAACTAGGTTCAGTATTTTTTTATGTAAGTTTTTAATTTCAGAACCAAGTTAATAGATGTCGCTGTTCCAAAATAGAACTCACTATGGTTTTTTTCATATCCCTGTGTAAGTATGGTGGTTCGAAGTTTGATGTGACGTGGGTAAAATATACCCGTCACGCTTGTCCAAGAAGTATTTTTGAAATGCCTAACAATGTGATTTTCACATTGCAAGGCTTTATAATAATCAAAAAGAAAATTCGAATTCGAATTAATACTATCTAATACAAAATACTACCTTTTATATTAGTTCGAATTTTCTACCGACAAACAGGAATAATTGGTTATTTATGATTAAAAATCACATGAATGGTATGTGTCTTAATTAGTCTTAAATTTTGGCGTTTATTTTAGAACCACAGACCGTCAGTTCAGTAATATTGATTCACTAGCGTGGGGATCGAAAATCGTTATATTTTGGATAATAATTCACATTTCTTTGTAAATTATAGCCTATGTGTTATTCTGATGTGTAAGCTATATTATTGTAAAGTTTCATCAAAATTCATTCAGTAGTTTTTGCGTGAAAGATATAAACATTCTTACAAACTATCGCGTTTATAATATTAGTAGGATTCAGATTATTTGCTATCAATAAGCGCAATTAACGGAGGCGATGTTTTTGCAAAAATATTGTATCAAAACTTCACGAGTCAAAAAATAACTAAATATAAGAGTAATATAAAGGATTACACATTTTAGTCTCATGCGTAATGTTTGCACACGTGTTTAACACTTGATTCATACTTACATCATAGTTGTGGCTGAACGTCGAAGGTGACTTGTATTGATTTTTTTTATTACAAAAGTCTATGGTGTTCTGCTAAACCACTAAAAACTAAACCTTCCCTTTCGGGTCCCTTTCGGGGTAGGCACGAACAGCAGAGCGCCATTCAGGCTTATTCTTACACACCTCACTTGCTTCTTTGACATTCATAGCTCTTGTCATGCACTCGTCTGTTCTTAAGGCTCCTGACATCACCTGCTAGTACACGATCAATTTGATCATGGAAGGTGTGTCGTGGCCTTCCGCGACTTCTGCATCCATCCACTTTTGCATTGTATATCTGTTTAGTCATGATTTTTTTAGGTGGGAAAATTAACACACGTTCAAATGAGATGCGGTTAAATGACCCTCGAAATTTTATGTTTAATTGATGTATGCAAAAAAAGATTTTGTTCAAAAACAACCCTTACCCTTCGTTAACCGTTTGAAGTTCCTTCACAGAAATTGCTCCTTACAAGCTACGCTATTGTTTAGTATAATAATACAGGTGTGTTTATTTTTTCAAAATTATTTTTAATTGATTCGGTTATCCTGACCAGATTTACCACTTTAGTTTTCGTCAACATTGGCTTATAGCCGTTGAGTGTTTTTCGCTATTTAGCGTAATTTAGGATTTGGCCCTGAAGGCACACTTGAAAAATTCATTCTGTTCGACCATTGCCGTTTTTTATTATTTTTTTCATTTATTTTATCTGGTTATTAGCGGGCCGTTATTTTTAAAATTGTCACGAGCTAATAACAGTGAAGTAAAACATAGCTATGAAACCTGCACATCGAGATAACTGATGTGTCAAAATTGCCAAGCAGCCTTGGAGAAGCATGGCGGGTATACTGTTCGTTCTCCTATAGTGGGTGGCCGTTTGTAGGCTGTTATTATATACTAGCGGTGGGACGGTTTCCTGTCCTGAATATATAGAAATTTGTAATCTGATTGCAGCGCCACCTACCTGGTACTATTGTAAATCCAATCCCCTTTTCGAGGCGAGCATTAGCAGATCCCTCGATGTCGCAAATGTACATAGCCGACGCTAACCACTTTCGATCAGGTCGGCCCTTAGCCCGTCAGCGGTGCTCTACCAACAAAAACTAATATCACAAAAATCATAATATTTGACTATTATCGTGGTGCTTTGATAAACGACTTGTATTTTTTCACTGTCCTTGATTGGCCAGTGGGCCGTGACAGATGGACAGATAACGGTATTTAAAACGGACAATGGTTATTGTTAAATTGACAATAAAATCAGTTAAGTTTACATTGATTGATTCTTGTTCAATGTTATTGAAATAATAATTAATCACAATAACGATAAGTGATTATAATAACAGGTAATTCGGCTCTAACGTTTATTAATATAAATATGATTCCTGTAAATGTTTTTTTTCCTTTCCTCCTTTTCCTTTTGGGAACGTCCCCGGTATGTGACAGTGGTTTGGGATCAATGTTTTATCTCTAGCATTTATTCCCTTTTTTATTTTGTTTTAGTTTTTAGTATAGTATAGTTTGTAGTTTTTTATTCAAACCGATTTACAAAAGTAGTAAACTGATTTTTTTTATTCAATTAATTCAATTCTTTTTTCTCGTTACGGTGCATCTGAAGATGCTTTTTAATTTTGTCGTACTATTATTATTTCAGACTTCGGTTAAAGTTATGTATATATGTTTTAGAATAAGTGGCTTATAAACAGGTCGAATAAGCAATTAAGGTAATATTAATTTTGAAAACTAGACAAATTCATTGTGAAGGCGTACGAGAAATCGTTATTGGCTGCCGTAAATTGCGTTAACCATGAAGGCTTAAGCCAAAAGCCATAGAGAAAGGTAATAATCTCATTAGAGGCTGAAGGTAATTCTTTTAGCGGTACTCCGCGAGATACCTCGGCCCTTGTTAGTGCGGTGTGTGGTGTAAAATTATAAGCAGAGCGGGAAAAAGTCCGACTCTGATATAAGAATAACTTTACATGAGCAGTTGTTCACTTGCGAACAAGTCTTTATTACCGAAAAAATTCTGTCCAAACCATAATTAGTACTTAATTCATCAGTTTCGTAATTCACCTGCTACTTCTACTTAACTAGTGATTTGTAAAATAAATGAATAAATAAATAATGGGCAGACAAACACACATATGGTTTATCCCCAAATTAAGTATTTAACTAATTACGCTTGTGTTATGGGTCAGACACCCAGACCATAGTAAATAACGGAGAAAATACATTTCCGGAATTTACTATACCAGGAATCGAAGCCGGAGGCCGTCGAAATAGGCTTTAGTGTAGTAATGATAGTTATCATCGTGTATTATCTACAAGTAGTCTTATGATAAACTGTTGATATAAGATATTAAACAAAATAAAAAAAAATGATACACGCGGTAGAAATAATCAAATCAAATTAATTGCATACGTAAAACATGTTTCAAGAATTTTATGCTGCAGTTTCACAAATATTAAATGATAACGCCAAAAGACTTGTAAGTGATTTTTACACATTTAACGATATTAGACAAAAATTCATGTAAATAATTTTGTCGCGACATTTGTTAGATGGTAAAAAATGACTCAGTTAATCTGTCCGATTTTATAAAAATCCGTTCGTGTCTTAATTCGTGAAATGGGAATAAATAATCATCTAATCAAGTCACTTTGACATTTTCATTTATTTCACTAATGAAATAAAATACAAAATAATAATTTTTTATTGAACTGAATATATAAACTTAAAATAACTGTAATGACTATAACATATTATTATTTAGATCGATATTAACATTAGAAAGTGGCGCTGTCTTTCTAAATAGGTTATAAAATAACCTGTGTTAAGGAGAACCAGCGTCCTGGACTCCGGGTAATACATACTACATATAAGGGAGACGCCTAGGCATAATGTTTAAGTCCATGTTTTATATAGTTTTGGAGAAATGTTCGTAGTGCTTTTTTACATTTTGTATAAACTGGATATACAATTATTTTATTGTTGTATAGCAATATCGCTGCATTTCGTACTTCATACCACATACCAATGTCACAGCACACAACAACCGTTGAGCTGCGCATGAGTGTATACAATAGCGCGCCAATGACAACCGACATTATTCGAATGTTGACACTGAAGTAACTCCATTACACGGTGGCGATTCGCTGCTTAACATACGATTGTATATCGCTTTGAAAACAATATCTCTCGACGTTCATACGTTTGTCGTTTACTTTTCATTTCAATTCTGTTTACAGGAAGTGAATGTAGGAAGTCTTGTTCCGATAATAAGTAATCATAAATTCTTTCGTTTCTACTATACTTTTGTAAGTACTGTTACGTGTCAAGAGACTCGAATTAAAATGCCTAACTACATAAACACGTATAACACAGGTACAAATATAACCGGACACAACAAGTCCAAACGTAATGCAATTCGTAATTCCATAAAACGCGCAAAGTCCGTCACTAAAAGATTCCCGATTGTAGTACACACGTCTTGTTTCGCTCGTGGTTATCGCTCGACTGCCGCGTCCCCCAAATCGAGGCATTGCTTTATACTGCACAGATGAAATATGTCTGGCCGGTCGCGTGGACCGAATTTTCTAGAATCAGTTTGTACTTTAAGTCCGACACACCTGGCTAGTGACTGCCATAAAAGATTACAATACACAATAGGCTGTTCTCTAATCACAATTTTTAAACACAAAGTAAACGAAAGAAGCCCAAATGCCGTAAGGTAATAAAATGTGTTTCTACAGGTATGCAGGTGTGAACTTGTCTTTTCGGCGGTCGTAACAGTATACTTTGTTGAGAAATTAAAGTCTTATTTACAAAAATACCTATCGGTCGCTGTAAACGAGTTACAGTATAATAGAAATTCGGATACAACATTACAGATCCTAGGTGTATGTACGTAAGCGTGTAAGCGTTAAGTCAGAGATATCCACCACGACGTAACTTAGCGCTTTGGGACAAGTGGATTTAGGTGGTTTGTGTTGTTTTGAACTCCAAAATGCCGGTTGAGATTAAATGATAGGTCTATAAATACTTCATTAGACCTGTCATTTTGTATGGCAGTGAAGCGTGGCCTATACTTGAGCGACGCGGGCAGGAGCTGCGTGTCACACAGATGAATACGTTGCGGTGGATGTGAAGAAGGAAGGACTATGTCAAACACTCCCACGTCTGTAGCGGCATTCATGCCCCGTGACGTAGCAGATAAATTATAAGAGACTAGCTGTACCCGCGGCGTCGTCCGCGTGGTTTTCAAACCCCCCCGATTCTGAAACATTCTTCATTGGTGCTCCGGTCCTATTGGTCTTAACATGATATATATATAGCCTATAGCCTGCCACGATAAATGGGCTACCTAACAGTGAAAGAATTTATCAAATCAGACCAGTAGTTTCTGAAATTAGCGCGTTCAATCAAACAAACTTTTCAGCTTTATATATTAGTATAAGATGAAGTGAATTGTCTTATGTATATCGCTTAATATCGTAATTGATAGACCAACTAACTCTATCCCAGTAAATTGTTCATGAGACTTAGAATGTGACTTTTTGTAGACTCCATGAAACCAATCAATAATGCTAGTCGTCTGCCTGTCTGCTGAACTCCTGCAATAAAAAAAATATCTTGGAAGATGCTAATTTCTTTGGGATATCAATCGATAAACTACACAGACAGAGCCGCTTGTAATACCTTGATATTATTATAATGGAAAGTTAATTCGCGTCGCTATTATCTATTCGATTAATGGCCGCGTAAATATTTAATAGCAATAATTTAATTGCGATTTCCCATTGAATGAGTTTCACCCGTTAAATTAAAATTATGGTTGACATTGGACATTGACACTTTTAGGAACAAGTTCTTCGTGGTAGATTCGTTCTCATAGAAAGTGTTGTGGTTACAGTTTCATAGTTACTATTATAGTAGGTGTTGTGCTGTCAATTTAATTTTTTACAAGCTTTTATTTAACTTACAGTGGGTGTACCTATGTATGTAAGTTAGGGTGGAATCTTGCAAGTTAAATTTGACCAACTTCCCGGTTTCCGATTGAGCTGAAATTTTGCACGCATATGTATATCGCGTGACAATGCAATAATATGGTACCATGGAGCTGATCTGTTGATGGAGTCGGAAGGTGGCCGTAGGAAGTCTTGTACTAAACAAGATAGAGCCATGGGCTCGTTTTACTTGTCTTGGCTAGCACTCTGCTGCTACATGATATCCAAGATCTCAAAAGCTTGTTTTCAAAAACCTTTTTAAAAAAGCTTGTTATAATTGAAGTATTACAAAAAATCGCATTAATGTTATAATTTAATTTAAAAAGGCCAATTAGTAATTTAAATAAAAATTAAGTAAAGTATTCATTTTAAGAAAGTGCCCATTAGCACTTCTTATCTGTACTAATATTATAAAGAGGAAAAAAATGTATTGTTGTATGTTTGTACCGAATAAACTTAAAAACTCCTGAACCGATTTCAAAAATTCTTTCACCTTTAGAAAGCTACATTATCTCTGCGTAATATAGGCTATATTTGTTAGTAGAATAAAATTAGGGATCTCTACTAAAAATTCAATAGTGTAAACCCAAGGTTAAAAAAAATAGCCCTAAAATGTTTTTCATCGCATGCGCTGCGGATGCTATTGATGATAGTACAAAAATATGTTCTACAATATTAAAGAACATATCAATGTCTACAAATAAACTTCGCTATGCTATATGTCCAACTATTGTAGTTAAGTTACTATAACTACTTTTTACACCTTAAAAGTTGATACAAATGCTGACAATAATCAGACCATGTTATCTATACTTTTATATTTTAATTAATTTTAATAAAATTTGTATTAATCCTTATCCAACTAAATATTTTCGTATTCAAGACTGTTTCAATGCCTGTAGATTACTTTTAGAATTATTCAAATCGGACATTCATGACAACATTTATGACAAAAATATCCACACGGATTTTCCCGTTTTGTTGAGATAGCCCACCGTGCTAGTCCAAAGTAGAGAATCTAGTTTAGTTTCCTAGCTCTGTTTCTCTTTACCGTCGTAAATATAACACGTCATACATACGTAGTAGGCCGTATTATATTATTATAATGCATTCGTTCTGCCAATTTTCACACTCATGTCGTTGGAATCAGATGCGCGTGCCTTGGCCACTAAGCTACCAAAACATAAATTTTAGTTTCTTTTTTTATAAAATTGATAATAAACTTTAATTGCAATCACAATTCATTGTCGTTAAGCTCTCTGAGCGCGGTGACAGGATCCATTAAAACATGATCACTGAGCGGTGTGTGTGTGGGCATGGGCATAGCATGGGCATGAAACAATTGGAATAACATTTGTGTTATGAAAAAAGGAAACAATTAATATTTGACTAACTAATTGGTTAATTTAATTAAAAGGCTAACACCGTTTTAATTGCGTGATGGCGATTTCACAAGAGATTTGTTCAGTTTTCATTAATAAAGTTTCAACAATTGTGTGCAGGCTTGTAATAAATAGTTTCAGAGTGACGGCTTCTGTGGTTGAGTTGTGTAAGTCTTTTATCGTCTAGTTTACTGGAATGGAAGGGTCTCGGGTTCAATTGCTGAGATGGTAAATTTCATAAACAAACTTTTCGTTGTATTTTGCCTTAACTTTTCGCGATTAGTTAGTTAACCGTTAAAACGCAGTTATAATTGTGGCCTGAGGGGGATCTACTCCAGAGTGGTCCTTTGCATGTTACTCGTACCTATAACACGAGCGTTACTTGCTTAACTTTGGGGATATACGTATGTATGTATAATGTGTGTGAGATTTTTTTGTTCCATAAGATCAGCAGACAGGCAGACAGCCCACGTGATGGACAACGGTTACCGTCGCCTATAGACATATGCAACACAAAAGCTGCTACAAATGCGCTACTGCTCTCTAAAGGGAGACTGGCCACTAATGCCGGAACACAGCTCAAGGTTGTTATGGCGACGACATACTCTAGACCAAGGGTAGTAGCCATCCAGACGGACAACTACCCTTCCACCTGGTTGTGGGTTGTTTGTCACCTCTTACGACAGGACGCCCAGCCGCGGCAAATTGTATTCTTTCTCCGTTCCTGCACGGATAACAGTGTCTCCCGATACATACTAATTTATTATTATCATAACACGGGCGTTTGTATGAATGTGCGCGTTTTACCTCATTTTTTCTCGATACAGATGTATGTCTTATGTTACGGAGATGAGGTCAACATGCTATGTAAATTTTTGATTGACGTCTCGATGCGCTTCGATTCTACGTCAGTGTGTCTTAACACTAAGAATAACGTTGTATTCTTAGGATTGTCTGTAGCATGTCAGTGTTATATTAACATTGACGATATAAACAGTGCTTTTACTGTCTCAGCCAGACAGTGGGGCGACTGTTCTTATAAGGGGTCAGCGATCTGATAACAGCGTTAAAGTTCACCCTATCCGTAACGCAAACGCTGCTTTCGAGCTGGCTGATAAGGCACGACCAGACTCGGACGGGTGATTTCATTAATCATACTTGTTTTTGTACTGTAGCTGGCCCGTGTTGAATGTCATCCCTGGACATTTATTAGGGTTCCGTAGAATATATTAGTGATATCGGAACTCTTACGAAATCGTCATTACCTTTTGTCCGTCTGTAATATATGCAGCTACACATGTTGTTGTCTAATAGGGAAAAAATAAACATTAGGGATTGCCGCCGCACATGTAGCTGTCAAAAACTTTCATTAAATTTTTTTTTTGAGAATAAACTACTCGGTATAATATTACAAGAGTCACAAATTTCGTTGTAAATCACAATGCAGTACAAAAAGAATAGAATGTCAAAGTTGTCATATGTCATAGAGCAAATGTTATCAGGGCTGTCATAAACAAACAGTGTGATCAATCTGAGGTTGAGCTGACCGGAGTCTTGCAATCCAAATAATAGACTGATTCTCTTACAACACTCCTTTTATTCTTCAGAGGACATTATACGCGTCTTCGCTTGTCAAGTTTTTTTGGATACAATACTAAATTCGTTTATTTCTGAGGCATTCTTAGAATCATCTTAAGACACTTACACGAAAATTGATTTTAACACGATCTGTTAAGTAGTTTTTGTTAAGAAATGGTGGACATAAAATTACACGACCATCAGTTTGCATCATCGTAACCTGGTGGATTTAGCATTGTTCAGGACTAAACGTTTTGAGCACCGCCGCCGTCTGGAACAATTTGCCGGAGTCTATGTTCCCCGATTTCTCTGATTCAGGGCTCTTCAAGTCACGAGTGACTACGTATCTACTAGGTAAGCTTGTTCTATCCTAGATCGCATCGTCGATTAATACCAGGTGAGATAGCTAATAAAGGTAAACCTATGATAAAAAAATGTTCCGCCCGAAAATTATTTTCATAATATACGAAACAAGACCTTGAAACAAGTTTCATAATACAATGTATGATAAATAAACTTATCAACAATAAATTATAAAATTTTACGACGTTTGAATATTGTTCTTTAATTGTTGTTTAATTATCTATTGTGTTTTATAAAAGCCTTGCATCGCTTTTGTTGTGCTCAGTTGTCTATTGTTTTCTCTTAGAAGATCATTTTGATACTTCACACATAATATTTTTGCACACTCTTTATTTTGTTAACTTAAAGAACATCTAAAGTTGGATATTAAAGATTTCTTTAAATTAATAATCTTTATAAAGGTGTGACTTATTGGGTAAGTTAAGTCTAAGGCTAGCACTAAAAATGAGCGCTATGACGGCTTATCGGCTAAAAATTCGACGTACAATGGCGATGGATTGATGACCTACGTAAGGTCGCCGCTAAATGAAGAAGACGCAGGACCGGGATGACTGGCGCCGACTTGAGGAGGACTGCGTCCAGCAGTTGACTGATTAGGCTGACAATGACGAAGTCAAACTATAGTATAATCCAAAATAATTTAATATCCGTAATTATTACTTAAATGTATATAATTTAATTCATAACCAGACTTGCAATGGCATACCGTTAACATTAGTGTTGCCTGGAAGAGATAGCCATGAGCGATAAGGATAACCCATTGCTCAATTGTTTATATCCGTGCAGGAGCGGTGAAAGCATACAAAACGTAAGAGGTGACAACAAAGCCCACAGTCAGGTGGTAGGGTAATTGCTCGTCTGAATGGCTACCACCCCTGGTGTAGGGTATGCCGCCGTAACCGCCTCGAGTTGTGTTCCGGCATTAGTGGCCAGGTTCTAGTCTGCCTTTAGAGCATGAAGCATATTGGTAGCCACTACATGTGTTACAAATGTCCATAGGCGACGGTAACCGCTTTGCACCAGGTGGGCCGTCTGCCTGTGTGCTGAACTCACGCTATAAGAAAACTGTTTATTCATTGTCTCATTTTAAGTTTACGGTGAATAATAAAGAGTTTTCATTCAGCCCTACCTACTTTTATCTGGGAAAATGTAGGTACATCCACATTATTATACGGCCCGCGATTCTCATGAGAAAGTTTTATATATTTTCATTTCAACACGTGTTCGTTGCTATGTTTATGTGTTTTCCAACCATGATAGCACTCATGATGAGCGGAGCTGATTTCAGTTACGACATCCAACATGATGTTTTTATGTTCTTTTTTTATGACTCGCCTAGTAGACCCCCTCTTACATTTACATATTATTGTTATGAAGATGTGATGTTATAGCATTTTATTCCTCTTTATACATACATACCATGGAGAAATAATACTGAAGTATAACAAAACCGTCCGCTAAAAACTTAATACGTAACACGAGTTCCAATTGCAGTTAGCGTTCCCTCCTTGTTTTTAAAGAAATCTCCAATTAAAATTTTTAATCAATCCTACCTTCCAACTACTAGCATGACAGCCGGTGCAGCTGTTGAAAATCGGTAGACCCTAAAACGCCGCAAATATTCAGCCGTCGGAAATGGCTAAATATTTGTGACTTTTATGATAGAGAAGAGACCCTGGGCATGCAAACATAGGGGCCTGAGGCGCATAAGCTTTATCGAGCCAACCAAACATGTCTCGTGAGCACAAAACTGGTCTGTACCTCGGGCAACGCGGACAGCGTTGCCATTCAACTAGGCAATGCATCCGGTCTTTTGGGGCCGTTCCTACTTGACAGTGGGCTAGGGCCAGCCCACTGACTTCTTTTTAATTTTCTATTACAATGTTAATTGGTATACTTAGTTATATGATTAATTTTAATTTGTATATATAGTTCATTTTTAATGTTAAATTTAGGTTTCTATATATAATTTGTTTAGATTGTATATTAATGTGTTAATAGATTCTGCCCAAATTTAAAAAGCCCTATTGGAAATTTCATGTCAAGGTCTTATTATATGAAACATATTCTTTTAATTTAAATTAGTCATAAGTTATAAGTCCTAATTCTTTCTTTCCTTAGTTCCTTCCTAGTCCTTTTGATTTTCATTGATTTACAAAATTGAAAATAAACTAATTACGACATTCGATTTATGTCTCTCTGAAATGAGGAGATTTAAGCTTATTTACTGATGCTATTTTCAGTAACTCAAAAGCTGACTTATATAAAAATTCAAAAATATAGGTAAGTACATTGAGTTTGTTTAAAGAACAAATTAGTCCAACAAATGATTTCGCTTGCTTCCCAGCATTGTCTAGAGTCTAAAAGCGTCAATAACAAATTGCAGAATACATTACATTACATACACAACATACATGTACATTACAAGAAAAATACAGGACAAAAATATACTCGCTCATTCTATATGCGAATTCCCAATGAAGTAACACAATAAGAATTGTGTGAATAGTTTGTATCATTTTGTGTGTGTTGTCAGGTGGAACGTTAAAAAAAACTGAATGAAGGCTTTTAAATTCATATTCAATAAAAATTTCGTCGGCGTCAGAGCAGGACCTTGTAATTACATTTTTGGTGACTTTATTTTTTTCATCAAAATTATGATATACGATACATTTGTTTTAAACAAAATACGTAACAGTTTTGACGACAAATATACATCAAAAAATATAGTTACAAGTTCCTTCACTGACGCCAAAGATGGCATTTTTTTTAAAGTATGCAACGAATAATGAAGTAAAAATAAAATATCCATAAAAAAATAGATACATATGAATTCCAACAAACACATACACAATCTTCTCGTTTAAAATTTCTTTTAAAATGTATCATATTTTACAGATTTCTTACTTCTAGGCAGACAATCATTGTTTTTTATTTATTTGTGTACCAATAAAGCTTACAATGTTATGTTCTCACCTTTTACAGGATTATACGTATATACATAATTATCAAACATAATTACAGTTTTCGATTGGCTGCAGAACGGTACAAAGTACCTGGTTTTTGTTGAAAAATAGTGATGATAGTATAATTCTTGCGCGTTTGTTCCTCGTTTGACCTGGAGTACTGACAATTCTTATGAAATAAACTCCATACCCTAAAATAGTAACGTCCAGACAAAGTTAACGCACCTGGCAACACCGCTTGACCGTATAACGTGTGTTCATTTCAATGAATCAAAATTCCAAGGCCATTATTTTTCTCATTTTTACACAAAAACACGATATTTCCCCTAATTGTCATCGCAGTAAAGTCCAAAATTGCTTTGGTAATTGATTTTCTAAACGTGAAGTGGTTTGGCAGGTATCATTCTAGACTACCAGATACCATTGTATGTCTGGTCACCGTTGGATCGTGTTACGTGTTTCATATCAACAGTGCTTGCTTGTGATTGTGTCATTTTAACTTTAGGAACATTTTCGAATGACTCTGAAGTCTGAACGGTGCTTGATATTTATAGTGTAATACGCCCTTATATATTTTTTAAATAATGAAAGTGTTTTGTAAACGATATAAATTTTTACGTTATTAAATCATTGTTATGGCTTTCAAATTATTTATTATACAGTTAAAACATGCGGCTAACTATAAAAAAAAATTAATAACGAATGTGATGTGTATTATTACATCTAATTTCGGTGAAGAATCTTTTGAAGCGTTTATTTTTTAAATAGTAACCGGTGCATAATAAGAATCGGCAGACAAACACACATCGCGGTATGGGTAATATGTAACGGAAAACTGAAGTCGTTCCCGGACACCGAAACTAGAAATACCGGAAATATAATTTAGAATTTTTCCCTGTCGGGAATTAAATTCCCGGAATGCGTTTTAGTGAACTAGTTGGGTCAACGCTTAGACATAGACTTAACACATAGGTCGTCATCAGTATTAATAAATAATTTTCAAATTATTTTTATTATGATCATCAGCATTGAGATGGAGGAAGTCTTGTAATTAAAGGTAATCATTGCGTTGCTTGGAAATAGAATTTTCGGTATGTACAATCTTACCCTTATTTCTCTTCAGGGTCTTCTTCGTTTTTATCTATAATGAGGAGGTTGGGGCCTCGAGGTTTTACCTCTTTACCCCGGTTGCAACTTAGTGGGCAACTACCCACCGGTAACTGGCTTTGGAACTACTGGAGTCTTCTCCGTATGGCGATGGCTTTGGAGCAGCTCACGTTGCCCAATCTGCGGCGTTCGGTGACCTTTGCGCTGGCTGTTTCCGCGGCTTGGTTGGACATTCGTTGGCGTTCGGTGGCCATCTGTAGCCGGTGACCTGTCAGCAGGTTCTGAGTTTTGCGGCCTCACGCCATCGCCGTCGGCAGCCACGTGCGTTGATGGCTTGGTGGCCGTGCGTGTAATAGGGCAATCCCGTTGACTGACGTGTGACCGCCGTTGTCGGCTCGGTCAAACATTCGCTGCGCCATCATCGCCACAAACTCCTCAACACTGGACCTTTATTTCATTTTTAGATGTCTTAGGGGTACCGTAGGCTTTTTGGCAAAAGCAGAATAGCTGTTTACTAGTCATATTCTGCTGTCTGTCTTTCATTTATGTCACAGTAGTTTTTATTTGAAACTCTCAGGTTGTAGCCTTTTGTCCTGGAAATTGTAGTCTGTATACAGCTAGAAAGTTATATGCTGAAATCGTGAAAAACGTTTTTTGAACGGGTTATTTTTATTTTTCGTTATTTAATTTCCGTATTCGTATATTTCGTTTTCATAACATAATCATGATTATTATTCATTATATATTTTTTTTATGGCAGGACTTCAGCAGATAGGCAGACGGCCCACTTGATTGAAAGCGGTTACCATCGCCCATGGACATTTGCAACACTAAAGGCTCTACAAATGCCGTGCTGCTCTCTTAAGGGAGATTGGAACCTGGTCGCTAATGCCGGAACACAACTCAAGGTTGTTTTGGCGACTTTACTTACTTTAGACCAGAGGTGGTAGTCGTCCAGTCGGGCAAATGCCCTACCACCTGGCTGTGGGTTGATTTGTCGCCTCTTACGACAGGCCGCCCGGCCACAGGAAATTGTATTCTTTCTCCGTTCCTGCACGGATAAAAAGATTAGATTATTATTAGATCTTGCAAACAATGTAGCAATGTCCCTTAATATTACCTCCCAAAGGCGCGAAAATTGTGTCCCTTCCCTGTAAGTGGGATTCTTAAAAAGTAATGGAGTAATAATAATAAATACTTTCAAAGATAAATGGGTTAGGATTAGGGTAGTCTTTGAGATTGGGTTTCGATGAAATTAATTTGTTATGGTATTGTAGCCAAATAAGAGCAAAAAATTGGTAACTTCTGCAGAATCCTTCATTAAGCGCAAACTGATTAAGTTGTTTTAAACCATCGCGGACTACTTTAGTTACTTTGTGAATCAATTATGTAAATCACAGCTGCGGACGCGCATAACTTATTGAAAAAGCAATTATTTTTTGTTGAACGATTGACAGAATTAATTGCGCAACCTTGAACAAAAATGCCACTGTTCCGGCATCCATGTTTATAATACTACAGATGAGTAAGATCCTAGCTACGTTGGTGACCTTCGACTTGTTTACGATCTTATTTTATGTTTGTATGAAACTTTTTGGCTTATATGGATTTTTTGTATCAATATTGCTTACTTTTTGTAGTCCTTGGCATAATTTTTGAAGGCTATGCTCGGGCGCAACGGATTATTGAGATTTGTTTGGTCCAGTTCTTGCAGGACTTAGACTTCATTCATATGCTTTAGACTACGGGTCACCAATTAGTTTCGCTCGGGGTCCGTTTTAAGAACTGAAATTACCATCGCGGACTGCACAACATTTTATAGATTTTTTTTACTAAACAAATGTAATTACGGAAATAATAAAGCTATTTTTTTTTAATTTCCATTAGAAAAATATCATTTTTTCGCGGTTCGCACAAAATGGGCTAGCGATCCGGATGCGGACCGCTGTCCGCCATTTGGCGACCCCTGCTTTAGACGAAATTCATGTTTTAATAATTTAATTAATATTTTCATTGAAATACGTTGGTCTTATTAGACAAATTATCAGTCAGACTATCTCTTTTCTTTCACCTCCTCCCAATTAATTGAGGTGGGCACAGTATGTGTTTTCCTTCCGTACTCCTCTATTCTGACATATTTATTTATTTGGACAACACAACATATAACAATCAAAAATTCATGAGCATAATTTAGTGTGTAAGTGGTTAGATCTAGATTGGCATCCAAGCGTGCTGACACGTACTCTGTCACATCACAAATCATCAGTCATCCTTTTGCGAAGGATCCATCTATCTCTTTTTGGTCTACGTTTACACTTGCACCCATCAAGCTTCCAGGTTAATAATATTCTTCTCATCACTCGTGACTTTCATTCCTCCTCATTACATGCTCACTACATCTTAGTCTTCCTTATCTCGATTTTTCAGTCACAGGTGCAAATCCGAAATATCTTATGTACTCATTTCTTATCTTATCCACTCTTGTTACACCAACTTTCAGTCAGACTATCCCACAAAAATTCTAAAGTAGCCATTGATGATTAGGCAATAAACAAGCATCATAATTACAAATAACAGTTTGTACTTAAAATCTATAATTTTTTTCGAAATCTCCAAAAGATACTTTAATTATAATAGATATTTTTATTCACTCAGTTTTAATCTTTTTTTCAATACAAACATAAAAGTACAGATTACTGGTAATTAGGGCTCCAGTAACAGGAACCTTCTCACAATTCACGACGAGCTTCGGGGAACCGCCTTCTGAATCTGGCTTGTCACCCATTTACCGAGCGAGAGCCTCTCTAGATGTCTTATCAAGGCTCTTCGCGATTAGACCGTTTACAGATATCACTATCGATGCGGTGTTTGTTGACTCCATATGAGGTTTAGAGTATTTCGTTAACTTATCGATTTATTATTTATGTCGCTAAATTGGAAACAATCAAACTTCGAGAGATTGATTAAAGTCCAATCTCTGTTACTGAAGTTCAATTAATAACAGTTTGTCAATGTCGAACGGAGTATCGATTAAAGCTTATCGAGGTCCTTTATGCTCTAACTGCCGATATCCTGTATTTTATTTTCGACATTTCGAACGTTCTTGTTTCCTTTCAAAGTTCCTTGATACCGTTGCTACGGATTGGTACGTGCTTTTGTGTATTATAGTCTATGTTCAAAAGATCTATATTAAGGATGTAAAGTGGCATTTGCCAGCGAAACTTCGTGCGCGTTATCATGTCGATGACGTATCTGAGGAATTGCAACGGAGGCATCAAAAAAGACGAACCCGCGACTACCTTTTGATGTGAAACTTCTTTCGAATCTTTGTGATTTGATACTCCAAGAAAAGAAAAAGCGACACTAGCCATTAGCTAAACAATTTGGTAATTTTGTATTATTGTAGATATTGTTTGTATTAAATAATTTTAACTTAGGCTTAGGTTATTTTGTTCATTATTGTAGTTTAAAGATAGATAGACGAAGACGAGATAGATAAATAAAACTAGAACAGGTTGCAATAGGGGATAAAAGATTGAGATGCCAATAATTTATCAAGTTAATAGATATAAAAAAATATGATCTATGAAAAAATGTATGTGTGTGAGTTCACACAATGCGATAAATGTTGATACAATAATATTACTCGGTCTCCTGTTTGTATGGTTCTTCGTAGCCCCCTCTTCTCTACTAAGCGTTGTAGATATAATTATGTGCGCCTGTATATTCTCTGAAGTTTCACTTCTACTGCTTGTGAACTGCACACACGTATAGTTTTTTGTTTGTTATATTCGTTTATCCCTCGAAAAAGAAGTCTTTTATTGGGATAGAAAGTATCGTAAGAGGTGAGCTGTGTGAGGATTTCAATGAGACGAGTCTCATTTAAATCCTAATAGAAATGCTAAAAAAATTATTTTGAAATCTGTTGGTCTCAATTCTGCCTCCCTTCTTCTGTCTTTCTCTTTCTTAACTTTGTTTTACAAATAAAGGTCTCTGCAGATTGATTACATTATATGGAGATTAATCAGCTGCTAAAACGATCAGTATTCATTGACTTCGTGTGTGGCACATAAAATCGATGAACAGAACGAGAATCAGAGTTTTACAACTCAAGCTACAAGCCCAGTTATTAAAACATAAAATCCTCATTTTGTAACACGTTGTAAGATTCGGTATTTAATTTAAAATCCTAACTTCATACATAGTTAATATAGATTTTATGTTACAAACGAATAACCATACTGCAAGTGTTGTACAACGACCGTTTAAAGTACTTTTACTATCTTTCACTTTGTCTTGGCCTGAGAAACAAAATCTGGATCTCGATTTCAGCGCCACCTAATGGATCAAATTTTGGGATTTAAACCACCGAGGGACCCACTGAAATAAACGAACAAAAACACCCTCAAAATACTAGAACCCAATTCCAGCGCCATCTACCAGGTCCAATTGTGAATCTAAACCAGTCTCGAATGCCCTTCAACACACACACAAACAATTTCATCAAAATCGGTCTAACCGTTTAGGAGACGTTTAGTGACATGCACACGAACAGAATATTTATACTATACTAGCTGTCCCGGCAGACGTCACCCTGCTCGGAAAAGCTTCAATAGATATGCCCACAGCAGCGCCACCTACCGGGTCCAATTGTGAACCAACTCAGAAAACTTCTTTGGCTCATGCACAACAACTTTGCTAAAGATCATCACATGATCAAATGTATAGTTTACGATTCTATAAAGGACATACAGACAAACATTCATTTTTATATATAAGAAGAAGAAGATAATATAAATCTTTGTCTTATCTTCCTACGATAAAAAACAAATCTAAAAGTATAATTTAGGCAAACTCGTGTGTACACAAACATTTCAATTGATTCTAAACGCTCCGATTCGCGTAATATCATAACTAGCAACATTTTTGATCTAATAATAAAGTCACTCTCGTTCTATTAAATCGCGCGCATCCTTATTTAAGAATAGATCGGCGTTGTTTGTTTACCAGTCGTTATCGTGCGTAGTGACTCAGTGAGTGGGTGAAATAGATTGAGATCAGTCACCATATGATGTGGTCGCACTGTATAGCGGTGATCTAATGATGAGGAAAGCGATTCCATGAGTTGTGTGTGAACTATGACTCGGAGACGCAAGTGCAAAGGGAAAGTACATCATGTGTTGCAGTATTTAAGGTAATTTTACTTGTAAGCTTTTATCATCTCAGCTCTCTTTGCTTCTCCTATCGTCTCTGTAGTTTATATAGTATATTGTTTTTACCAATTACTCCTCGTTGCCTTAAGGATCGCTTCGAATTTCTGTACGTGTCTAGCTTCTATAATTTGCGCCCCTCGACTAGATGCAGAATAAACAGATCTGTATACACGTCTTGTTTTATAATCACTCTTTTACCGTCCAGGCTGTGCGTCACTGGAATGAGCTACCTATTGCTATAAGACAGGCCAAATCCTTACAATGTATGAAAAATTAGTTATCAGTCATATTCTATCGCTCTATTCCATTCTTCCTGCATCATAAAAATCCGAACAAATTGTTTGACAGTTCAATTAGCGAAGAAAATATTCGTAGTACATTTCGTACTATATTTTTTTTTCAATATGTAGTACAATTGTCTGAGATAAAGTACGATACTATATATTAAAGTATGGCTGGGAACTCTAGGTGTAGCAATACTAAAATAATAATACAAATAGACGGATATGACAATTGTTTAAGGGTTCCGTTCTTACCATAATGACTAAGAAACGCTCTACAGTCAATTATACTTTTAAAATTAACTAACTGACTGTAAATGAATTGAACTGAACTGAACCAAAATAAACGCTATTTGCACTATATTGATAGTTTTACAAAAACTTATTGACACAAGATTTGTTGACGACGGCTTCCTTACATTACGTTTTATTATGTATGCCTTCATATTACATTGTAATATTCTTAAATTACAAAAAAATACCTTCCGTTGTTACGTTGCCATCCATAAATAGAAAGAAAGATGTAGAAAAGCAAACATGCACATATAGCAAAACTGAGGAATTTTCTATCTCGTCTAGTCTAAACCTAATACCTACAGTTTGCTGAGCCTTTACAACTCCAATATAGGTGTCAGTGAATCAAAAACCTATAACCTGGTATGGGTTAGTTATAAACAGATACACTCTACATTAGTATAAATTTAGCATTAAAATTAGAATAAATTAATATAATAAGTTATTCGTAAGGTACAAATATCATTGAATAAATGTCGCACACATTTTTTTTAAACCAAAAACCGTGTATTACTTAAAGCTTTCTTCCAAATCAAGTTGTAAAAAAGGGTACGGAACTCGAGTCCGTAGAGTTGTTAAAAAAAACCTGGTATAGGTGTACATTCGTCCTACGTCCAACTGGCGCCTTTCTTGGTTTAAAATTATTAAAAGGTATGAATACATATATTCATGAATGTTTGTCACTGGTAAGAGACACGAAAAGTTAATTGTAAAATAGAAGATAATTATAGTCTCATAGCAATGTATCAAAGATCACACAGATAACGATTTAAAATTGAAGCTATTATAAACGCATCTAATTATTGTTCATAATAGCACTATAGTGTTTTTACGTAACAACATGATTACGTTGTAAACGTGAAAAGTTCAAGGTGACAGTGACATTCAAACAGATGTTGTATTATTATTCTCATGTGTTGACATCAAGCGCCATCCATATTAATATAATCGCGCAAGTGAGTTTGTATTGTTACAACTCGGGTCCCGACAAAAACAAAATCAACCTGCATATCTGAAACAAAGCACATTTATTACCCGTCCCGCATTAGAACCAATAACACTTAAATTCTTTTTTGGTCGTCTTCTTTTATTTACTTTGTGTTTAAAATTTATGATTAGAAAACAGCCCATTCTTATATTGTAATCTTTTATCTCAGTCATTAGCTAGGTGTGTCGGATTGAGTCGACTTCGGTACGGGGACATTGCAGTTGCGCAGTATAAAACGATGACCCGATGGAGGGAGGATTCAGTCGAGCGATAACCACGAGCGAAGCAAGACGTGTGTACTACAATCGGGAATGTTATAAGTGACGGACTTTGCGCGTGTTATTGAATTACGACCTTCTGCATTAGGTTTGGACTTGTTGTGTACGGTTATATTTATACTTGTGTTATACGTGTTTGTATAATTTTAATAAACTCTATAGTAATTCTAACGGCATTATAATTCGAGTCTCGCGGCTCGTAACAGTATGTTCCCTCCTTACGTACTTCCGATAACAGGGACGAACGCAAGATATTTCCCATTACGGAAAATTAGAGCAACGTTATTGCCAATATACGAGTTATACAACATTGTCAATATTTTAGATGTAATTTGATGATCGCGAACTAAGTATAGAATTATTTTTTTATGAACAATAATTGAACAGTCAAACGAACTTACCTGTAAGTGAAGTTCGACTGCAATTATGCGACTCTTGTTTCGTCTGAAGATGATAGTGGACAATTGTAGTAGTATCGGCTGAAGTCTATGGCATCACATAAGTTTAAAAAGTAAAAAACGTAGCATATCCTGTTCCTCCTGCGTCGTGCATTTGTAATTAACTTCATTTATTTTACAGTAGATAACTGATTTTACAATTTGGGTATAATAATATATTTATTTATATAGGGTAGGGTGGGACCCTATCATCTTCAGACGAAACAAGAGTCGCATAATTGCAGTCGAACTTCACTTACAGGTAAGTTCGTTTGACTGTTCAATTATACTCCCTTGTTTCGTCTTCGATGATAGTGGACAATTGTAGATGTTCAAAGACTAGTTGTAAAATCAGCTCTTTAATTTGTCACAATTATGTACATATTAGTACAAAATTATGTTTTTATGTCCTAAGCTTATTTATAATCACACAAGGAAAAAGCTTTTTTTTTTATCAATTATTCTAAAAATGTTAATAAACTTATTGACATGATTCTTGGTATTTTTAGTATTTTCTACATCTATATTAATCAACATAATTAACAATCGAACTAAAAAACAACATTATAATTAATTAATATCTACTTAGCACTATTAATTTATTCAAATACTGCTTGAGAAAATGTTGTATTATTAATAATGGGTCTATTATAAAATGTAGCAAAAATATTTGAATTACCCGTACAACCAGTCATCTATGTTAATGTCTCTCTTGAAAGCCACTGAACATATGCATGGCGAGTGCATGTGCAGTTGTATCTATACCACTCTCTTCCATAACTTTCTTTATCCAACAACTGATGTACTGGCTATATTGATTTTTTATATATCAATGACTGATTTTAAAATTCTTATGAAGTTTTCTGGTAGAGATATAAACAATAATGATTTTTTCTTAAAGTTTAAGTACCTAAGTAATTTTCATATACTCAATCACTGCTCTTGCAGCACAAATATTTACTTGTTTATTAAAAAATGGTAATGTTAGAAGTTGCTGATGTTTTCACATATTTTTCTATTTTAATAGTCATACAGTCATCTTTAATATAGATATTTTAAAATTGCTATTAGTGATATTGTCTGAGCTTTTTGGCCTGTGGCTTATGCTAATAATGACAGTCTTTTTTGTCTTAATGTCTAAATAATTAGTATTAAAATAATTATTTTCTATATAGTTCCATAGTAATGACCCCATGTATTATTATGTTTTAGTGTTGTAGGTTTAAGTCTGTAAAAAACCTGTAAACAACCTTTTAATTTTGTCATTGTTACCTATGTGTGAACTGATAAATAATGATAACGCAGACCTAATTATGTTTAGTCTACCAAATGAAAGACCTTTAAATATTTTGATAAATTATATAATTATTTGGGATGTATTTGGTAAGTACATACTTAAATCATTTACATGGTAATATTTTTCTTTTGTTCAAAAATATTGTAAGTATTGTTTTAATGTATTAATTGAAAAAGATGATAACATAATGTCAACTGCTTCAGAGTTGATTCCTGAACCTATATAACAAAGCTTCCCCCCTGTTAACACTCCTGACATCAATGATATCTTTTGATGAAGAGGGTGTAACAATCTCGAGTTATGTATTTGTAATCTTTTGTTGGTTTAAAAATTTTTAATTTCTGTGATTACAAGTTTACTGTAAATTGGAAACCAAGGTTGCGTTATCCAATATGGCGCTATGACAACACCAAAATTAATACTTTAAGGAGCATACAGATGAGAGGAAGAGTATAAGGAATATATCTATCCAGCATATGGTTAATGCATCTACTGTAGCTGCATTTGGAATTGAACGCCAAGACACATATTGAATACTATTTGTTCTTGATGCAAATAAATCTATACTTGGGTTGTCAGAATATATGAAAATATTTGAATCCTAATTCCCACTCTGTAATATCTAACTGCTTTCTTAATTCAAAATCAGCAGTAACATTATCTTTAGTGTTTATATATCTAGTAAAAACCCAGAAGTTCCTATTTTCACACCATAGCCAAATAATGTTATTTATGTTGGTGGATATTGTACTCCTTATCTATTCAAATAAGATATAGCAGTGATGTTATCAATTTTAAGTAATATTTCATAACCCCCAAGCTATTTTGTATAAACATTTTAAGCCAAAATATGCTGCAAGTTTCAAATAATTTTATATATTTTATATAATTCACTTTCTAACAAGGTCCAAGATCCACTTGCAGTTTTTAAATTACATATACTATATATTTGTATATATAGTAAATTTAAACATATTTTTTCTTATAGACATAGTCGAGTTCATTATGTTTTTTAACCACCAATTTTTATTTTTTATATTTTTTGTGTTAATTTTTTTTTTTTGCATAAATTGTTAACAATTGTTACAGATTCATTAATATTTGATATTTTAGTTTTTAATTCTTTAGTGTATACAATTCCATATTTTATTGCTGGGCAAACAGAAATAAGGGTAACTATACTTTGGCTAAATACATACATGTATCTTATTGTAATTGACTTTTGTTTTATAGTTTCCAAATTTTTTTGGTAAGATGTACCAACAGTTATATTAATTGAATTGAAAACTAATCCTAAAAATGTAAAATTTTGTTTGAACACAAATTCACATTTGTCTCTATATATGAGAAAAAACTTAAATTATTAATGTGTGAATGTTGTATTTATATCTGTCCAACACATTGTAGATGTTTTGTCTATTAACAAAAAAGTCATCTAAATAAACTATTGAACAATACCTTTCTTATAAAGGTGAGCTATCACTGGTTTCATGATCTTGGTGAAAATGAATGGTGCTGTACATAACCCAAAAGGTAGCACATTAAATTGGTAGTAATTTCTTTCAGGAACATTTTGTGTTGGTGTTCAGCCCCCTGTTGTCCATGGTTTCATGAGTGGATAAGGAGGGCCCCGCAAGTTTAAAGTTCTCTTGGTTGTTTTTCAAGTTGATAAGATGAGAGATCTTCGATCACGGGTGTCTATAAATGAGAAGTGACAGAGCAGCCTGCAACTGTCATTTATCTTCTTGAACATTTGCTTATTGTCATCAGAATGTTCTATTGAACATAACTGTAGGGCATTGCCTAGGTATGATGGAATAGTAGAAAACTTGTTTTTGTTAACTTGTTTTTCAATTATTGTGTCCCTCTTCTTTGAGGTATCATTTATGAGGTAGCCTTTACCTCCAGATTTAGCTTTGGGGCTGACATTGGTGGATAGTCAACAACTTGTACATTATTTTCAAATATTTCTTCTTTCTCAGTTTTCTTTAAACCATTTTTCTTTTTGTGGTATGGTTACACCCAGTGGGAGATACATTATATGTAATTCTTTTGTTAATGGGTTATCTTCCTGGTTTTCAGGTTTTCCATCCACTAATTCAATGATTTGTTCATAAGGCAGACTTTATGGTTTCTTATTTTCAATAATGGTTCGATCAGACTCGCCTGCATCTGTAAAAACCCATACCTTCTAGTGATATTATATTAAAGAAAAAATACCTAGTTTAAGTACTTGAATAATTTATAATCACTGAATTTTTGGCCATTAAATATGTTATGACCACTTTAGGTTATATTAAGTAATATATATTGATTACATTTAATTTACCATGTACGTTCCCGCAGAACTTCCTTGGTTGTATAATGACCATATGCGATCCCACAGAACGCCCTAGGTCTATATTTAGTTTTAAAGAACAAACATTTCACATGTTCTTTAGTTTCACATAGTATTTATAATCACTCAATTTTTGGTCATTACATACCTATGTTATGACCACTTTAGGTTATATAAAGTAATATATTAATTACTTGTAATTTACCATATACGTTCCCACAGAACGCCCTAGGTATATTTGAAAAATTTCTAAACCGTATAAGTTCCCGCAGAACTTCCTTGATTGTATAATGACCATATGCGATCCCACAGAACGCCCTAGGTCTATATTTAGTTTTAAAGAAAAAACCATTTCACATGTTCTTTAGTTTCACATAGTATTTATATACTTTTTGTTAGTTTTAAATGGTATAAAATAACAAACAAAGAAAATGGCGATCCAGTCGAAATACGCACCTTCGTCGTCGGACTCAAAATTAGATAATCTTCGAATTTTCTTTTCGAGTTTTCGAAGTTTTTTATATAATCGTTGTCTCTTTTCTTCTGTTGATGTTTTTCCCATGGTAAATTAGTTTTTAAACAATATTCTTGAATTATTTCGTTTAATGGGAAAAATAACTAATGTGACGCCGTTTGACATAAAAACCGAATGAAGTTAATTACAAATGCACGGCGCAGGAGGAACAGGATATGCTACGTTTTTTACTTTTTAAACTTATGTGATGCCATAGACTTCAGCCGATACTACTACAATTGTCCACTATCATCGAAGACGAAACAAGGGAGTATAATTTATATTTCACAACTGTCTGAACAAAATAGATACATGCTTGCACATAAATGTATAACTTGGAATATATTTTTAGTTTTTGCATCTTGATCAGTGTATATTATATACTTATTGTATTGTTTCATACAAAGAGTTTATAATATAAATTAATAAATATTTATAGGAAGCTTAGAAATGTGTGATATTTGCAGGATGTTACTTATCCAGGAAAAGGAAAAGAAATAATTTCCTGCGGTCGGGCGGCCTGTCGTCGTCGACAAAACAACCAACAGCCAGGCGGTAGGGTATTTGTCCTCTGGATGGCTACCACTCTAGGTTTAGAGTATGCCGCCATAACAATGTTGAGTTGTGTTCTGGTATCACAGGCCAGATTCCAAACACCCTATAGAGCAGCAGTGCATTTGTAGCATCTTTGGTGTTGCAATTGTCCATAGGCGATAGTAACCGCCATGGTTACGTCAGATGGGCCGTCTGCCTGTCTGCTGAACTCGTGCAATAAATATCCACACTATATTAATGCTTAAGTTAAACACATTGCTCGAAGTGTTAAAGTTGTGTAAGTTCTTTATGGTGGTTATAATAGATTTATCTAAAGTATTCCAATAATATAATTAAACTGTTTTTTGACGGTTTTAAGCGCGGTAATTTATTTGATTTTTATTACTCCGACGTTTCGGCCACTTTTCAGTACCTAGCCGTGATCACGAAAGACAAAGATTGCACGTAAAATTTAAAATGATTACAGACTCTTTTAAAGTTAAATTTATCAAATTCCTTACTACTTAGTAGTCTTTAATTAAGAACTTGTATCTTATTATCATGAGGCCCGATTCTCACCTTGATTGTACAAGCATGCAAACGTGCCTATAATCTTTATTAGTCTATGATAAAGTATTGTGCGTACTACGGTTAGATCACCGGCCGTAGATCGTGACGTCTTCGTTATAATTATGAGTAAGCGGGTGTTGGGTCTTGCATATTTTAGCACATTGTTATAACCACACCGTTCATGGGAATGCTTGTGAATATTTTGATTAGTGTAATTTGTGGAACACTGACATGGAAATATTTATATATAATACTTGACAAGTAAGTGACAAATGTGACAAAGAGAATGTTAACTAAAAGTAGACCCAAAAAGAGATGAATGGATCGTGTGAAAGATGGAGAAGGACAGAGGACGTATGTCGGATGAAGGAGTATGGAGGGAAAAGACAGAATAGAATAGAATATTCTTTATTGCACCCAAGAAAATAATACACGTGTTACCAATCATATAACTAGTACAATCGGCGGTCTTATCGCTAACAGCGATTTCTTCCGGACGACCTTCTGGAGATAATTTTACATTTCTAATTATCGGTCGGTATTCAGTGCGCATATACAATCGATAATAGTAAATAAAAAAATACACATACATATTTATATACAAATAGATGTAAATAGAGTTACATAGACATACATAAATTACTATTTACAAATGTGTTTTATTGTTATTCGCGGCAACTTTAATACCTATCACATTATAACAGATTCTTTTTCTTTATTTAAGTAGGGGGCTCTCTACAATTATGTCGAAAACTATTTTTTTCTTTTATGCTCTTTTTAACGGACTTCGAAAAAAGGAGGAGGTTCTCAATTCGTCGGGATCTTTTTTTTTTTTATGTATCCGATTTACGTGATTCTTTTTTTTGTTCGACGCGGAATAGCTGCCATATGGTCCCCTAAAAAATTGACATACTTTGGCACAGTAGTTTTCATTTTACGATCATTTTTTTGTTCCCAGTTCTTGGGACCTATATTTTTTAAGAAGCTAGACACTAAAAAGTAACAAATAAAAAATTAACAAATAACTTTATTTCAATAATTAATTAACTTTCCCATTTGTCTAAATGGTAAACTTGTTGTTCCTAATCAAATATTTTTCAACAAAACCTGTTTTTTAGTTTGAATATTTCTCCATAATAATGTGTCCAAATAAAGCTGTGAGAACAACGTAATTTTTTCTATTCGATTTTTTTGATGAAACTTACCTTACTTTCATTTAACTGTAATATATCTAATATCCATGATTTGAGCCCTGGCTAGGAAGCATGCTTCGCACTGTAGAACATATTGTAATTCGCAAGTTCCGCGCGAATGAAATGGTGGACATGGCTAGTATGTAATAATACTGTTCAAAAATAAAAGCTGTCTATAAGCTTATCTCAAAAAATAAAATGTAGTGGTTCAATATAATAAAGTTTGTAAAATGCATATAATTACTAGCTTTAGCCCGCCTTGAAAAAGATAATACATGGTATGTATGTGATGGGCATAGTGGAGTGTGTCAAATTTTAACGATAAGACCGCCCTTTGTACCAAATTAGAATAATACTAGTTCGTAAGTTTTCTGTAATGGTGTACAATAAACTGTTATCTATCTCTCTATCTATCTACTTTTCTTTCTTCGTAGTAGTAGTACCCATTCTATACCCCTGACAACGTGTATGCAAAATTTCATGAAGATCTGTTGCGTAATTGAGGCGTGAAAACGTCACATACAAACTCACATACGAATTTATAATATTGTTCAGGGTACTGTGAACGGGTGTCTCGCGTTAACATTGAGAATGTCAATATGAATGCGCGTCTCGTGTAGGTATTTGTGTTTAATTTCAAATGCACATTTTATACCGATGAAGCAACTTTATAAATCTGTAGGTGACTTTAACTGCGAATGATGCCGTCAGCATTTGACGTATTTGTAATACTTATGTACAAATAATAGGGTGACAATATATTTTTTCAATAAAAATATCAATAAGAAAATGTATCTGTTTCTTAAATGGATAATAATATATAATAATAACCTTGCGTTTTATGGCATTTTTGGGGCCCATGCAGGGAGTGGCGAGTCACCGTTTGCCCATTTTTGCATGTTCCCCGAACATTGCGACGGGCAGACGCCATAGTCCCCATATACCCAGACGCTTAGTACCATATACCGCGGTACTTTTTGTTCTCATTTCCCACAATAGTCCTAAACTGGCCGGGGCTTTTCCTTGGATGCATTATTATATGGTGCAGACAGGGGTAAACCCCGGCCACTCTCACGCCACATTTAAATTAAATTTGTTAAGGGGCTTCTACGTGTTGGCCTTCTCATTGCCCCACGCAAGCCCTTCAAAAGTCCGGGCCATTTTTATGGCCCGTGGTCTTGAAAGATATACAAGTACAATAATAAACACACACCTAGCTTATGCCTAAGCTAAGCAATTTACGTTTGTGTTATGGATAGTATTCAACGGACCGGTCGGGGGCCGATCACAGTTACACAAACCATAGTAAATATTGATAAGTTCGTTTATGAAATTGGTCATGTCAGGAATCGTACCCGAAGCCTCTTTATTATATTGAGGTAGCCCAGCAAAAACTTAGCCCATTCGACCATAGAGGCCGACATAGATTGAATATACATATGTTTAAATTGGCAACTACCGACTTTTGTTGTCCTGATACTACATCCAAAGGTGTTCTGGAAGAAATCGCCATGGGCGATAAGATCGTCGATTGTATTTGAATATTAATTTGTTCTTAATTTTATGTAACATTTTTGTACAATAAAGTATATTCTATTCTATTCTAAATTGGATATTTGACACATATGAAAATAAATTCTACAATAGTATTCATATAAAAGACCAGGTGTCATAATATGTTGTTATCATATTCTGGTTACCCTACTTGGGCGAGATTTACTTACTTTGATACATTTATTAATCGTAATTTTTGAATGCTACTTTTAAATATTTGTAATAGGGACATTGGCTTATATAATTTTGAATAACATGCCCGTTTTAATGGTTAAGGTCGTAATAGAATGAATTTTGCATCTGTTAATGACCTTTGAAATATTATAATGCTTTGTGGAAAACATAAATAGACGATATCAAAATTTTAATCTACATTGAGTACGGGTTATAATGGAGCCCCCATTATAACCCGTACTCAATGTAATGAACTCGTAAGCTGATACAACAGTTGTCTGTTTCAACGATCCATGTAGAGCTTTGTTTACACCTGAATCTCTCTTTTATGATATCTTAGTTTACGTGTCATGTTCTCTGGTTTGGTCCTGAATAGATAGAAATATAGGTAAGGTGCCCAGAAGACTGGCTACGTTACCTCGTTGGATCACGATACTGATGTCTTACTCGCAAATGCCTTTGTCGTTCGTTTCTATCTAATTATATTTTAATTCAATAATTACTTGATGTAAAATTGCAAAATATGGAATGTCACAATAGGGAGGGCTCATCCACCAGTCGGACCCAGGATTTTTCTTTTAGTGACCAACAGCCTATATAATAGGCGAGAGCAAGGCACATCGGTATATGGTATCGCTGAAGACAGCGCTGAACGGGAAGGAGTGGAGTATTCTCATTTCGGAGGCGAGGACTCATTTTGGGTCGTTAAGCCGCAGCAGTTAGTTAGTTACAATAGGGAGGGGGGAGTGAGGAGCCTCACGAATGTGACCAACTGTGACAAGGACGGAGGAGGGATCAAAAAATATGGTATTCGTGTGACGTATTTTGTGGATGGTCCCTTAAGGTGCTATTCGAACCTCGGCTGCAGGCTGCGGATGCAGGTAGCACACGCATGACACGCAGCCGCTGCCTGCATTCGCAGCCGGGAGTGATTCTGAGGCTGGCTGCACGTGCTGCGGCAGGCAGCAGGTCGCGGCCAATCCCTTCCAATATTTTAGAATGTCGGACGTGAGGAATAGTCGTGAGAATAGTTTGATGTTATATCTTTTATTACAAGAGGAAGAGGATGAGCATGAAGATGATATGTTGTCATTGTTAACTAGCCAGAGAAGAGTAGCTACACGTCCTTATATAAAATGTAGACCCACTGATGGAAGTTATTCAATACTAATTAAGAAACACTTGAAGTATGATGACGATCAGTTTAGGAATTATTGTCGATTTAATAAGGTTGGAGTGACGTAATTACGTGCGCATGGGCTTGCAGCCGCAGCACTACTGGTCTACGATCGGCTGCGGCTGCAAGTCGCAGCAGCACTTGCAGCCGAGGCTCGGCAGCACGTGCAGCCGCAGCCGCGTTCGGAATGTTTTCACTGAAATCTATACTACTACATAGAAAACCAGTCGTACAGCCACAGCCGGCTTCGTGCAGTCGCCGCATGTGCTGCCTGCACCCGCAGCTTGCAGCCGAGGTTCGAATAGCACTTTTATGACTATATACTAATACAAAGCGATTATGGTACTGCGAGTGGGTATATAGAGATAAGTTTGGTTTTTGCCCTAAAACTTGTGTAGTATGTTACAGTGATGTTAGCTTCATGATTAATTCCCTTGCGACGTGTAATGTAATCATCCACTTGTATATAAAACCCTCAAAGACTGGTGTATGTTTTGCCTTATAAACTAAATAAAACACGATCGAACAATAATCTTTTCGTGGAGCCCATTTCCCGGTTAGTACACTTGATACGTTGTCCCTGTCCCCACATTTGTTTACTCAAAGTCAAATAAGTTCTCTTCGCCCCAATGGAATCGAGTGCGATGGGACACTGATGGATTTATTTGAAGATATTTTTTTCTTTTTTGTTTATAGTAATTTAGTTTAGAAGAATTAGTCGTTATTTTTAGCAAACGGGGGAGGGCGTGCGAGTGATACTTTAGGCGTTTATATTTCGCCACTTATCGTCGATAAGTGGCGAAATATATACTTTAAGAAAAATCTGTTTCCTTCAAGATCTCAACCAAGGCTCCCCACCGTACTATAATATAATAGGATCGTACTATATTTTAGCCAATTTTACGATATGTTGTAGAAGAATAATATAGTATGAAATGTACTTACTACTCGTATATATTCTTCGCTAATTAAATTGTCAGTTTCGTTACCAAGGTTGCCAAGGCAAAAAGTAGTAATAAATACACATGAAAAATTCCATAATGATATAAATAAAATGTAAAATGAATATGCACTATTTTTTCCTAAGTACTATATTTTTATAGCTTAAAAACAAAAATACTTTTCTCAAAAAAAAAGACGGGAACCATCATTTTAACCCTCGTTTACATTGACCCAGCTACTGACTTGGGGAGCGGACTGACCTCAAAATATTCAATCGGGAATTTTGAAGTCAGTCAGACTTGGAAACGCTCTACTGACTTCAATTTATGCCAGTATGAAGTCAGCACTGGCTTCCTTCGAATTTGAACTCAGTAGCTGGATTAACGTTAATAAATTAAATAATGAAATGGAAAAACTGGTCCAATTTTCTTTTTCAAACACATCTGGCCACGCTAATTGTAACACTAGATTGAAATAAGAAGTAATATGTTGGTGTTTCGTTTGTTGCAGAGGGGCGGTGTGTGAGTGTCGCACCGCCATGTCGCATCACAGCGACGAGCAGGCGCTGCTCAGTGTCACATCTGACTCCTTCTGGGAGCCGGGCAACTACAAGAGGACCACCAGGCGCGTCGACGACGGACACAGACTGTGCAGCGAACTACAGGCGTTGGTGCAAGAGAGGGCCGACATCGAAAAGACATACGCGAAGAGCTTAAGGGGGTGGGCGAAGAAATGGAACGATCTCATAGAGAAAGGTCAGTTCGGAATGCGGCTGAATTTTCCGAGTGCATCATTACCCGCAACTAGGTTTTTTTAAAGTTTAGTCTATATCTTCTTAAGTATTTCTTCAATTTTAGTGTCTTATTTATAAAATGCAGTGCCCGCGACTTAGCGTGGAGTTTTTTCGCGGTAATCTAATTTTAAAAGTAGCCAAGTTACTCTCTTTATAACATCAGCTATCTGCCAGTGAAAGTCCGGTCAAAATCGGTCCAGGCATTTTAGAGACTAGCCGGAACATCCAGACAGACAGACAGATAGAAATTCTAAAAATTGCATTTTTGCCATCTCCTGGTCCGAACTATCCTCTAATTTTTTTCACACTTCATTTTGTCATTACAAACACTTCCATTTTATTTATTTGTATAGATAATACTGCTGAGCATTAATCAGTACAATAACAACCATAAACAAAAATTGAATAATTTAAAAGAACATGTTGGGGGATGATTAAATAATAACTTTAACATTACTCATTGACGCATGATATCTCCATCATCACCGCTATTGAAAGGTGGCCGAAACGTCGAAATTAAATGTCGCGCTTAAAACCGTTAAAACGTAGGCTTTAATTGTGTGCACTTGTCGCGAAAACTTAAGAAAACACTTAGAGAAATAATTGTCGTCAATGCTTATATAAATACACAAGTCGGTGATACAATTCCGCATTCTTGCACTTCAAATCTAGCGCGTATGTCTTTAATTGCAGCCGCGCGTGGGATTGCGAATATTCCCATATAATATACAAGATAAAAATGCCAATCCACTGTCACACGAACGAATAGGTACAAAGGAGATGGTAGTCATTGAAATGTACCGGATGCGTGGCCCGAGCATGTATTGACGGATAAAGGGGACCGCCTTTCATCTGTCAGTTGACTTTACGTCATGAATGTTTATGACAAGATGTGCTCTTATATAAGGGGTTGTAGAAAACGGAAATATGCGAATGTCTTGGAACTTGCTCGCGTTGTCGTGTCAACGACTTGCTTGTTGAATGTTGGTGAACTGCAACGGCGGTACCGAGAACGCGACTATCCTAAGGTAACGACGTGATTTATCGGGATAAAAATTTAGCTATGTGTCGAATTTCATTTAAATCCGAACAGTAGTTTTCGCCAGCTTGGGCCAAGTGGCGTGAGGTGACAGGTGTCATTTGTGACCCCAAAATGCCGGTCAAATTAAAAGGACAGGTCTATAAATCTATCATTAGCCTTGTTCTTTTGTATGGCAGTGAAGCGTGGCCTGTACTTGAGCGACACAAGCAAGGACTGCGAGTCACGGAGAAGAATATGCTGCTTTGGATGTGTGGAGTGACGCGGAAAGACCGTGTCAGGAACTCTCGCATCTTCATGCCGTCTTCATGTCCGTGACATAGCAGCAAGAGTGTCGCTTACGCTGGTACGGCCACGTTTTACGGAGACCGGCTAATTATGTGGGGAACAAATGTCTAGCCATGCCGCCTCCGCCAGGTCCCGGCCGAAGGGGAAAGCCCAAGAAATGTTAGCTTGACGTCGTGAAGGATGACATGCGTGCCGATGGTCTCAAAACATTCCCCGTTTCCCCGCTGAAGACCGCGCGAAGTGGAGTAGAAAAAGTAGGAAAGCGGACCCTGGGCGTCGGAGTGAACGCTCCGAACGCAACCGGGAGGATGATGATGATGATGAGTAGTTTTCGCGTGGTGCTGTAACAGAGAGACAAGAAAAAATGTTAAAAATGGTATTTTCGGAATCTGTTGGTCCGGATTTGCCTTTTGAGTTTTTTTCATTTTATAATTAACTGTAAAATGCGACAACCTCAACAGATTTTGTTTATTAATATATACTAGAGGTCGCCCGTGGTCGAAATTCGACCATAATAATTAATGTCAAAGACTATACTTTTATAATCACAGATTTCGCCAAGGCTACACTGTTAATACAATTACATTACATTGTTACACTGTTGGTCTGAAAGAGAGTGTCGGGGTGAAGGTAAGGAAAGGAATGCTCCGGTGGTTCGGGCATGTGGAAAGAATGTTTGATGAAAGAATGATTAAACAGATATACAATGCAAAAGTGGATGGATGCAGAAGTCGCGGAAGGCCACGACATACCTTCCATGATCAAATTGATCGTGTATTAGCAGAAGGTGATGTCAGGAGCCTTAAGAACAGACGAGCGTGCATGACAAGAGCTATGAATGTCAAAGAAGCAAGTGAGGTGTGTAAAAATAAGCCTGTATGGCGCTCTGTTGTTCGTGCCTACCCCGCAAGGGACCTGGCGTGAAGTTATGTATGTATGTATGTATGTACACTGTTAATTTGACTTTAACAATAAACAAAAGAGTATATACGCGTGTGTGTGATAAATACATGGCAGTGTGTGTAATGTTTTTTTAAAATGTATTTTTTATGCATTATTTAAAAAAAATAGCATTCGTCGCTTTTCCTCTTTATAAACTATAGTGTGCGAAATTTCATACATACTCCTTCGTCAGCGCAATTTTCGCAAAAAGGGCAAAGTTTTGGGCAAAGTATTCATGTATTATTTAGATTAGAGGTTACATGTACTTTAATCTTATTCACAACTACATATACGAGTAATTTAATTTGAACTACTAGTTGGCATTGAAGGTTGATTTTAATTTATATACAAAATGTGTATTTAATCACATGTTAAGAAAACAGCTCGCAGGAGATGTTGTATCAGTGTATGAACTTTAAACATTATCCAATAAATATTACATAATATATGATCGTGTAATTTCACCTAACATAGGCATAGTGTTTACATCACATTTTGTTTAACCGATGCGCGTTCGACGGAGCGCGTAAAGCGCGCAGGCATGCGGCCCGGTCGGTTACGTCACGCAGCCTCTAGGGTTGTCAAACAATTATTCGCCGAGAAACAATTGTGTTGCGATATTTACTATATTTCCTTCTTTCTCTACACAAGTGTTTCTTTAAGAGAAGTATTTTTTCTTAAATTTGTAACACTTAGTTTAAGAATAATTTCTCTCTCTCTCTTTTCTTTCACCTTATCCCAATTATTTGGAGTCGGCACAATATGTCTTTTCCTTTCACACTCCTCTGTTCTCACATACATCTTCTGACACACCATAAATCATTATAATATCGTTGACATAGTACATCCATCTCTTTTTCCATCTACCTTTAAATTTGTACCCATCCGTCTTGTGATCCAGCATTATTTTTGTCACGTGACTTTCATCCCTCCTCATTACATGCCCATACCACCTTAATCTTCTACTTCTCCATTTTTCAGTCACGGATGCAACTTTCAAAGATCCTCTTATGTACTAATTTCTCACTTTATTCACTGTTGTAACACTATACATCCATCTCAACATTCTCATCTCAGCTAAGTGGCGACTTTTGTGTTCTCTCACTTTAGTGGCTCAATATTCGGACCCGTATAGCGTGTCTGGTTGTATGACAGATTTATATATTAGACCTTTAAGTTTCAGTGGCATTAGTTTGTCGCACGTCACACAGGTTACCTATCTTCACTTTACCCACACAACATTTATTCTTCTCCTTACATCCTTGTCTAAATCACAATTACTCTGCAGTATCTGAACTAGGGGTTACATGGTAGTGTGGCTGATTGGAGTTGCAAGAGGCACAGCACCAGAGCTCTCGCCGAAATTCCAAAACAGATATTCAGTTTTGTTTCGGCTGATTTTCAACCCAACTCCCTCTAGCGCTTGCCACTACCTGTCTATTTTGTTTTGAAGTGCCAGCCCGTCTTCATTTAATTTTAGAATAATTTAACCATCTTAAATAAGATAATTCTAAATTAATTTATTTCGAGTACTTAATTATCAAGGGTAGTTGCACTTAATGATTCCCGTGGCTTGCTGCGTCAGTCGAATATTCCAGTTATAACATAACGTCAGTACGATCCCTTGTAATATACTACTCGTATATTTTGTTTAAACATTATTTTAGAAGTAAGATCTACGTGTTAAAGTAAACAGCTGTCGATGACGAAATCTCCAAAATATTATTTCTGTATACATCTACTGAAACAGTATTCTGCAACATTGTTTCTCACTGAATACATGGCTTTACATAAGTAAACGTGAGTTTGTTTGTTCCCTCTTTGTTTACTTGCATATAAACTTGATAGTTAGATAATGTCTGTTGTATGCTGAGCTTCGGGGGAAAGTTTAACTGTCTCGTTTAAAGTTGGCTTGAATAGAAAAAATCGATTTTCTTGTTTTAGAATTTTACCCTGTGTTGTTTCCGTAACTTACAAATCATAGCCATTACAACGGTATTTCTTTATAATATTGATCTAATAATCTATATATTAATACGTGAAGAAAAAACACAGCAAAAACTTTGTACCTCTTTTTACGAAAATTGCGCGGACGGACGAGTATGAAATTTTGCATACTTATAGTTTATATAGAGAAGGAGTGCAGAATGCTAATATTTTTTAAAATTATGCATAAAAAATACATTAAATCAATAAAAAACATTACACACCCTACCATGTACATAGTATTTGATAACCGAACCTTAATAATGCTCAAACTTATAATTTAAATTAATTATTATGGTCGAATTTCGGCCACGGGCGACCACTAGTAAATTTGTATTGCTCCACAAAATAACTGTCTTTTAGACTCTCCGAATGCGACAGTTAATATTTAATAAGTACGCTTCGTTATCTAAGCTTACCTACTTATCCACAAGAGGCAGAGAGTCAGGCTAAGGGAACTTGTTACCTTAATTGAAATACTTGCCCAGGAGAGTAACAAGCGACTTGAGTTGAAATCCCAGTTCTAAGTACCATTGTTGAACGATAAAGCAATGCAATCCACAATTCTCGGTTTATTATATTCTGACCACGGTTTCTATGCTTCAAAGTGATGAGTAAAAGTAATTTCATTATTCGAATATGGTGGACTGGATAACCAGCCTACTTATATTTATATAAAGTTAATAGTTAATTAGCACTTGCGTGTAATGTAAGCGCCAAAAGTAGTGTCGACAGGTGTTATGTGTTTTTTTGTATATTTTTATGATATTTAGTGCTTTTCTAACACAAAAAGAAATTAAATCCCATTATATTCTTTACACCTAGTCAACGTTATTAGGTTTACTACATATCTTTTTCTTTCTTACGTCTCCATCTCCATTTTTAGAGATTGTTTTCTAATTGTTTTTTTTTATTATTTAATTTCAAGGCTTATTTATAAAAAGGTTATATTTGTACTAAATATATGTTTAATCCTTTTTCATAATTATTCTTATACACCAGATTCATGCCTTTCTCCTATTATTCTTGAGAATATTATTTGAACCACCATATTTCATTGGCTAAATTGTGGCATTTCTAGTGTAATTTTCGGTACATTTTCAGATAACAAAACTTCAGGTAAAAGTAATTTCTAAAGAAACGCTAGCAGCCCTACATGAGTCCATAACTTCAGTTTAGCGCAAACAGAACGCTTCCTGGTATCGAACTGGTATTGGTTCGGGATAGTTGTCTGTTTAGAGATAGTTGTGTTTGGAAATATGCATACCTCTAGAAATAGTTCCATCCATACATAGGGGTGGGGTTAATTGATATCATCTTTCATTGTGATGTAACTACGGCTTAACACCTTCAGTACCTAATACAATTTTTTTAAACCGTTTAGGAACTTTTCATCGCACCGGGACCAAAAAAAGCTGAAGCTCACTTAGCTGGGGACATAGTGTCGTTGACGACATGCCTATCAAAGTCGAATTTAGGAATGTACTTGGTGACTCGTTTTGGGTGGATTAACGAGATGGAATGCTTCTCCTGGTAGCCAACCAGACAACCAAATGCCCTACAGGCCGCTCTACTGGAAGAATTATTATTCTTTCTCAGTTCCTACATTGTATCAAAAATCAACACAAAACACAGATAATACGAAAAGACAACAGTCAAAATAAACTGTTTCATTCACCTTGAAATCTTTATTTTCAGTTGGCAGAACTTTTAAGTAGGTAACCCGATTTAAAACCAAGGTCTTCTACGATTGCCGACGCAGATAATCTTTGGAAAAGCGGTCAAGCGTTGTCCAAATTCGGCTTAGACTGGGTGTTCCGTAGGTTTGAAATATGTTTTTCTGTCAATATCATTGGTAAAGCCAAAACCATGACAAAAAAAAAGATGGATGGATTGTGTGAAGGATGATATGATATGTGGTGTGACAGAAGATGTATGTCAGAGTAGAGGAGTGTGGAAGAAAAAGGCATATTGTGCCGACCCCAAATAATTGGGATATGGTGAAAAAAAAGAGAGAAATAGATATCATTGGTAAAGCCTCGTAAATTTTTAATGATGTTTTATGTATCGGTAAGAAGTATTAAAGTTGACATTCGGTCACCGTGATTAAAGCCGAATTACAACATGAATGAATGAATGAAAACACTTTATTGTTCACCAAAAATTAAAACTACGCTCTTAAAACTAAGTACAGTACATGTTGAACAAAGGGCGGCCTTATCGCTTAAAGCGATCTCTTCCAGGCAACCCCCGCAACATTTACAGGACTAAATATTAAGCTGAGCTTAAGCAGGGCTATGAGACTTCATTTACTATTTATAAATTATTGGAGGGCATGACGATCTCTATGGTGGTTTGGGCTAAGCCTCTTGCTGGCATAGCTCACTAAAACTCTCTCCGGTTTCGATCCCTGCCAAGGGAAATTTCGTAAACGAACTTTTCGTTGTTTACTATAGTCTGAGTGTTTGGGATCGACCTTAATAGTGGTCCGTTGTATATTATCCATAACACAATCGTAACTTGCTTAGCTTGGGGATATACAAGGTGTGTGCTTGACAGCTGCCTATTATTACTATTTTGCAGTGTAGGTTGCAATAGGTTGGGGAAAAAGTCTTTTCGCATATAGTATGTATGAACTTGTAATAAGATCTCTTTGGCTATACCATTTGTGTCTGGCTGGTTTTGGTATCATTAAAAAGTTATAATTTTAAAGAAGACAATTCCAAATTCAAATTACGAAAATGTGTGATTTTCATTTGTTTTTCTTATTGTTAAAATGAGTGAATCTAATGAAGAAATTCGATACATTTTAAAATTTTACTACAAAAAAGGTAAAAATGCAAAACAAGCCGCGAACAAAATTTGTGATATTTATGGACCTAATGCAGTATCTGTGAGAGTAGCGCTAATTTGGTTTAAGCGTTTTCAATCCGGAAATTTTGATATCATAGATGCACGTCGCTCTGGTCGGTCGCCCTGTTAAGGATAAAATTGATGCCATTTTTGAAAAAGTGGAGCAATATCGGCATATTAGTAGTTACGATGTAGCTGGAGAACTGGGAATTGACCACAAAACGGTTTTGGCGCATTTGAAAAAAGCTGGGTACACAAAAAAGCTCGATATTTGGGTGCCTCATGAGCTCACTGAAAGAAACCTTATGAACCGTGTACTCATTTGTGATTCTTTATTACGACGTAATGAAACCAAACTATTTTTGACGAAGCTGATAACTGGTGATGAAAAGTGGATCACGTACGACAAGAACATGCGAAAAAGATCGTGGTCAGAGGCCGGTCAGGCTTCACAGACTGTGGCGAAACCCGGGTTAACTCGCAACAAGGTGATGCTGTGTGTATGGTGGGATTGGAAGGGCATTATTCATTATGAGCTGTTACCGCCAGGCAGGACCATCGATTCTTAACTGTACTGCGAACAACTGATGAGTTTAAAGCCAAAAGTTGAGAGAAAGCGGCCGGAATTAATCAACAGAAGGGGTGTGGTTTTTCACCCACATCTTTAGCCACTCAGCAAAAATTACGAGAGTTTGGTTGAGAGGTGTTAATGCATCCGCCGTATAGTCCTGGCCTTGCACTTTCAGATTTTCACCTGTTTCGGTCTCTGCAGAATTCCTTAGGCAGTGTCAGGTTAACATCACGAGAGGACTGCAAAAACCACTTGTCGCAGTTTTTTGATCAGAAGCCCCAAAATTTTTATAGCAATGGCATCACGTCCCTATCTAGAAGATGACAAAAAGTTATACAACAAAATGGCACCTACATTCTTTAGTCAAATGTAAATAAACTTTATAAAAAAACCTTTTGAATTTTTATATAAAATGCGAAGAAACTTTTCCCCCGAGCTAATATGTAGTTTCAAATACATCTTTCTTCTTTCAATCAGATTTTTTACCGTTAGGCTGTATGACTTATCTCGTTATTAATAAAATACAGTATTTTAAATTATAACAACTCATACAACTAGAGATTTCACAATTGATATCTTATTTTCATAATTGTATATAACTTACTATTTGTTTAATTTTTTCCATCTATTTTTAGCTGCGGAACTCTGAAACCGTTCAAAGATCGCAGTAATGATTAAAAACTTTGATATGATATATTGGTGCTAATTTACATAGTATAGGAGCTACAGATATGAGGATTATGCGTTTCATATGGAATAATCAATATAATCAACAATAGCCTGTGTATCGGCTTAGTAGATATTTTAAAAATATTATAATAATTATAAAAATCCCGTGCTAAGTGACTTACGCACTTGCTTCTCAAACTCGCGTTTCAAATGACGTAGGTTCGATTCCTGGCCGCGAAGAAGGCATAATCATTCAGGGAATTTCTTGATAGTTCAAATCCAAAAGTATAAAAAGAGCAAAACATTTTCTAACGACTACTGTGATTTGCATTTGATATTCCTTCATAGATATCCATAGATTGATCGTTACAAGTTACGCTATGGGTAGTATAGATATATTACAGTGCAGTGAATTTTTCTTTAACAATCAGTCGATTCGATTCCTGATTAGGGTAATTGGTTTTTCAAAAAAACTTAAGCATGCTGCTACTTTAATATTGATCAAAACCGGGCCGGAGACTCCTTTGAGTATTTTTTGCAATATTTTATAGTTTCCGATTTAACCATAGAGACAGACCTACTTGAAAAATTCCCGTGTAAGCTGCCCGTTACCCTAACAACGTGAGGCTCGGGGCCAGAAGTGGGACGTCCGCGTCGTTCTTCTTGTCTATATCATCATAATAATAGGTATCCATATATTTTTTATTAAAAATTAGCGGACCCGACTGATATTATCCTGCCTTGAAAAAATAAAAATCTAGACACTAGTGCCACATATCGGGTCTAATTGTAAATCTAAACTATTCCAGGACCCGTTCAAACTAATTTTTTTACACCTTGGTTTAACATTATAGGTATACGCATGACTTCCAACCCTGAATAATACCGCTTCGGGGGGCCTTGAGCTATCAAGGGAGCAAAGGATTCATCACCCCCTGACGAAGTGGATGTGTTCTGATTCCCGGGGCACATTCAGGCACTTTTTGCGCTGGATCCGACTGGGCGTAACTACGTTCTAAGTCTCAGCCTTTCCTACACAAAAAAGCGCGGGGCACATGGGAGGAGGGTGGTTTTAGTGGGTATTGGTTGCTGCCCGTGCAGCTTCTCGGAGTCTCCACACAAGCTGATCGATTGCGAGCGGATTACGACGAGAAATCGAGTAACCCCATCGCATGAGATAACGGTCTAATCCCTTGCAAAGCACCCAGTATTGTGCGTAATCAGCATTTCCCCCGCCTTAAAAAAAAAGCACTCTAGTGGTGAAAGAATTTTTGAAATCGGACCTCAATTAAAAAGAAAAACACGTCTTTCCTCTTTATAATATAAGTATAGAGTATAGATGTAAGTAATCGTACAATAATAACATATACCACCATTGCTGTTTCTAATCTAAGTTATTCCTGCCACGAGTTGTCTGGAAGATAAGACTTCCCTTTGTACACAGTTAGTAAAGTACGTACTAATAGTCTTTTAGTATTTACATTGTCTGGTTCTGAGCAAAAGAAAGGAACTTAAGGCGAAGTTAAACGAGGAAAGAGAGAAAGGCAAAATAGCATTTATTAGATATGATAAATTAATTTTAAAAGAAGCACCTAATGAAAAAAGGAGGCGTTCACCCACAAAATCTCCACCTCAGCAAGAAAAACCACTAGAAAATGTCAACCAACCAAATAAAAAGAATAAAATGGATGCTTTTACATTAATGAGACCGAGATCTGCATCTCTTAAGGCAAGACACAGTGAAAGTCAATAACAATTATCCCATATTGGTACCCGGAAGGAAAACTGTAAACAAAAAATTAATAAAAATCTTACAACAAACACATCTCTCCCAAGCCGACTGGTCATCGTGGGAGAAAAGACCAACGCCTCTCAAGTGAATAGGGACATACATATAGCAACTCTAAACACACGCTCATTAAGTACAACTGATAGATTAGTAGAATTAGAAATTGCACTCGAAAACATTAAATGGGACATTTTAGGCATAAGTGAAATGAGACGAGTAGGGGAAGGAATTGAAGAACATAAGAACTATGTGTTGTGCTACAAAGGGGAAACACAAGGTATGCATGGAGTGGGATTTCTAATAAAGAAATACTTAGCTAAACATATAATAGAATTTAAGGGCATTTCAGAAAGAATAGCATTACTAAGAATCCTATTACCAATGAAAACCCAAAGAAGAAACTTGGAATATAATCCAAGTTTATGCACCTACGGAAACAAACAAACAAGACGAAATTGAAGAATTCTATTTACAATTGCAAAATACTGCATCTTCAATAACAAAAAATTTAGTAGTAATGGGAGATTTCAATGGTAAAATTGGGAAAAGATTACAAGGAGAAGAAAACATCATGGGCCACTACGGATATGGCGCTCGAAGTAAAAATGGCTCGAGATTAATCAATTTCGCACTAGAAAATAATCTAGCTATTCTAAACAGTTTTTCAAATAAAAAGCCAGCGAAAAGATGGACTTGGGTATCACCTAATGGTAAACACACCAATGAAATAGACTATATTTTGACAAATAAACGAAAATTACTCAAAACTTTTCAGACTATAAACAATTTTAACTTTAACACAGATCACAGGATGTTACGGTCGTCTATAGAGACTAGCAACAAGGGAAGACCCAGGAAATACTCCGTCAAAAAATTACAACAAAATACTATAAAAAACAAAGAATTGTTGACAAAAAACCTTAAACATAAATTACATGAAACATTTCCTTGTAACTTAAGTGTAACACATAAATATGACCATTTTATAAAAACTATAAATAATGAAACAATTAAATCTAATTCATCTATAAAGAAGGAAATTACGCCAGAAACATTAAAATTAATAAACAGAAGGAAAGAAATGTTGAATAACAGAACAAAAAACCGCAAAGAAATAATTGAAATTAGTAAAGAAATTAATGTAAAAATTAGAAAAGACAGAAAACTAAAAAGAAAAGAAACTATTAAAACACACATTGAAAAAACAGGGGGAATAAAAAAGGCACTAAAAGAACTTACTAACAAAAAAGACTGGATGACAAGTCTGAAGGACAAAACTGGAAAAATCACTGGGAAAAGGATGGAAATTTTGCAGATTGCCACTGATTATTACAAAAAACTATACTCAAGTTGCAGAAACCATCAAAAATCCCAATCTATGGAGGAAGGTTGGAGTGAAAGTTTAGGAGAAGAAGACGAAGTACCAACAATTTTACTAGAAGAGACAATAAGAGCAATAAAAAGTCAAAAACATGGGAAAGCACCTGGGACAGACCTAATAACGAACGAATTATTAAAAACATTAATGAACGAAATATCCCCAAGACTTAACCAAATTTTTAATGAAATATTAATAAGCGAAGAGATACCTAAAGATTGGACTAAATCGACCATTGTACTAATACATAAAAAAGGAGACAACAGAGATATTGGAAATTATAGACCAATAAGTATAATGTCAAATATATATAAGGTATTTTCTAAAATACTGCTACTAAGAATGACTAAAGATTTGGATGAACAACAGCCATTAGAACAAGCAGGTTTTAGGCGTAACTTTTCCACTCTGGATCACATTCATGTACTTAAACAGATACTACAAAAATACAGAGAATATAATAAACAAATATATATATCATTCATCGACTACAACAAAGCCTTCGACTCTTTGGAACACGACACTATCTGGAAAGCATTAAAAGATCAAGGAATTCACAGCAAATATATAAATATATTGAGGAAAATATATGCAAATAGCACAGCCGAAATTAGATTGGAGAAAAACGGTCCGGAATTCCCAGTAGAAAGGGGAGTTAGACAGGGCGATCCCATCTCACCAAAATTATTTTCAGCAGTCTTAGAGTCAATTTTTAGAAATCTAGAATGGGATGAAATGGGAATATACATAAATGGGGAAAGATTAAATCATCTGAGATTTGCAGACGACATAGTGATATTTTCAGAATGCCCCAAATCATTAAGAAAAATGATCCACGAACTATCAAAAGAAAGTGCAAAAGCAGGCCTTACTATGAACACTAAAAAGACAAAGATAATGACCAATTCTGAACATTACCATATTGAAGTAGATGGAGAAGAAATAGAATATGTTAAGGAATATGTGTATTTGGGACAGTTGTTGTCATTTAAAGACTGCATGACTAAAGAGATAGAACGAAGGGTAGCTAATACTTGGAAAAGATACTGGGCTATGCGAGAAATTATGAAAAATTCAGACCTAAATATAACACATAAAAGAAAAGTTTTTAATCTCTGTCTACTTCCAATTTTAACATATGGATGTCAGACTTGGTCACTCACAGAAAAAGAACTTGGTAAAGTTAAAGTTTGTCAGAACAGCATCGAAAGAAGTGTTATAGGAGTCAAGTTGAAAGACAAAATTAACTTAGCGACAATCAATAAACTTACCAAGTTCAAAAACGCATCAAGATTAATAAAACAACTGAAATGGGACTGGGCCGGACACATAATGAGAGATAATAAAAACAAATGGACACGAAAAATAACTGAGTGGTACCCCAGGGACGGTAAAAGGCGAAGAGGAAGACAATACAAGAGGTGGGAGGACGATCTTAAACGAACAGCAGGAACAGTGTGGTCCAGAACCTGCAAAGACAAGGATAAATGGGCAGCAAGCAGCTTGAGGGAGGCCTTTGTCGAAGGACAAGCTGAGAGGGAGACAAAACTAGATACCAATTAGCGGATTAGGTTTTCTTGTTGTTTTCAGCAATAAAGGCTATTTTTATTTTTTTTTATTTTTTTTTATTTACATTGTCTGCTTCATCTGTGATAATGTTAAATATTTAGGCCATTTTACGTCTTAAACTAATCAGTTTAAGAAGTTATTTGAGATGCGACATTCTTAACGATGTTAAATATTGTCAGATAACATATGTACATATATATACACTAATGTGGCTATGCATTAACGGCGTTATTTTTTAATGCTATGAATAAGACGCATTCGGCCACAACCTAAAATTTTAATACTAACGCAGATTAATACGCACACATTGTATATCCCCAAATTAAGCAAGTTACGCTTGTGTTATGGGTAATATACAAAGGACCACTCTGGGGCCGATCCCAGACACCCAGACCTTGGTAAATAACGGAGAAAATACATTTCCCAAATTTACTATACCAAGAATTGAACCCGGAGCCTCTGCGTTGCAGTGAGGTAGGCCGGCAAAGGCTTAGTCCGCTGAAGCACAGAGATCGTCAAAGATGAAGCCCCACAATGGTACAATAAAAAGTTATATATGTACCTATCTATCATCCTAAACTTTTTAGTAGCCGGAAAAATCACGTACCTATTTATAAACCTTACTGTTGCAACCAACCTCATTAAAATCGTTTGACGCCAGTACATATTTCACTGTTGCGCAAACAGAATGCATTCGAGAATCAAAAATATACCCGACGAAATGGAAAGTCTATCGGGTATTCAGAGGGTGAACGCTATTCGGTAATGAATCGAACATTCGTAACACGAGTCCGAAATTCGTCGAATGAATTTGGATCTGCGCACGCGCTTTGTAATACGTGCCGACAGTCGCATAAGTATCCGTTGATTGGGCGATTTTGAAAATCGAAAGTGTTTTCGTTGGTGTAATTTATAGACTTCAATGACTTGTTTGAATTTAGAATGATTTTGATTTTACTTACCAGTTATTGTTTCATTTGCACTTATGGATTTTGATATATTTATATGTCCATAAATTACCAAATATTTAGCCAATTAATTATTAGTTCAGGAGAACGGACAAGTTGTATACCCGGTATGTTTATAACTGTCGATCATCATTCTCTCATGTCAGCATTGTAAGGAAACCTGCATGTCGAGGATTCCCCAAGATACTTTTCTTCGCCGTCGTAATTATAATAATATAATACGGTCAATTATCTTGATATGGTGGTAGAGCTTGTATATTACAACAATTACGGTATATAAATATTGTATATTACAAGAATCATAAGCTTGTATATTACAACAATTACGGCCCGCTCAGGCGGAGTAATAATATTCTCTCAGAATATCGGCCTTAAATCTTTGGCCTTGATTAAACGGAGTTGTGTACTCATGGTGTACGCGGCACGGTACACAATAGGCACGTACTGTACGGTGAGTGGATAGTTCCAATAGTTCCAGTAGAAGTGATCCCACCTCCATCATGTCCCCTTATCCCATCCCATTTCATCCCCCACTATTTCATCCCGTGTATCCTATCCTAAAGGCTGGCAACGCGTTGGTATTACCCCTGTTGTTGTGAACGTGCATAGTCGACGGTGACCGCTTTACGTCACATGGCCCTTCTGTCTTCTTGCAATAAAAAAATATAATAAAAATGTATCTTAGTGTACAATAATTCCGAGATACAGACCACGAGTGTAGTGCAGCAACCGCCGCCAAAAAAAATTGTAGCCTTAATTTTAATTCAAAATGTGTTATTACTATAAGTTTTAGATATAATTATATAAGGCCTAGAAATAAGTTTATATAAATCAATGAATTCGAATTTGAAAAAATAAATAAATTTGAAATTTGAATAACTACCTATGCAGTGTATGTATGGCCTTAGCTAATGAGCTTCCGGGACTTATATGTGCTAATATTTATATAAGCCCATGATGGGCTAATATTTAGCTTAGTTCTCTTTAAATTGGTTTATAAATGATAAGAAATTATGTTATAATATGAGTTGACAAAGGAATATCAAGGTAGTTTGGGAATGCAGAGAGAAGGGAGGAAAATAGAATTCCAAAAATTAGACGTACAATAAACGACGTAGAGTTAGTGCTGGTGGACTGCGACTTCCGCCATGGTCAAATAGCAGAAGTGTTAAAGAAAGGGTAGTTAAAAAGCTCCTCAAATAAACGTCATTGCATGAAGAAATCAATGAGAACAGATAAAGTTGTATGTCAGTATTGTCGCAAGTGGAGATTCATAGTCTCTACCTACCCCAATGGGAAACAAGCGTGATAATACATATGTAGAAATGATGATAATTAAAAACATATTTAAAATCTTACTCGTACGCTGTCGTTCAACGTAAAGCATCTCCTTTAGTCTTGACTCGTACGAAGTCGGGTACAGAAGCTAGTTTGAATTAAATCACATCAGTCGACTCGTTTTCACAATCGTAAGCGTGTCGCAACGGCCTGTTGTTTCTAGTTTGGAAGTAGGTGTACATTATAGCCTGCTCTCCAAAGAACCGCCGTCGACAATTAATAAGACCGCAACAAGAAAACCAGTCTCATCAAGCCCCGAAGGTTGGACGATTTTCGCAAGTTGCAACCAGGTTTCGTAACATCGCACCACCGGCGAATACGTATCTGCACATAACTCTTGTGTTGCGTAGTTATTGGTGCAATATGCACTGAACGCATTTTGGTAGATAATTGGCTGTAATGACGTATCAGTCAATTAGATAGCGGTAAAAATGAAATTCATACGAATTTTCATTACTCTAACCATCCAGCTCGATAATGTAGCCACTCTTCTGGGCAGTCTCTAGATGGTTCCGTCCGGGCTGGAGGTCTGTGCATCAAACAGCCCAGACACGGGACGTATAGAGGAACAGCCATTGGTTTTATTGGGTACTAGTGCCACCCCAACGTCGCGTATCCCACACGCCCCACCGCAATTCCGCTGCGGTGGTTTGTCCTTAAGCGGGTTTCCCTTAATACCAGTTGAACAGGTTCAAGTCTCCCTTAAGATAGCAGCAGCGCATTTGTAGCCTTTGGTTTAGCAAATGTCTATAGGCGATGGTAACCGCTTTCTATCAAGTGGGCCGTCTGCCTCTCAGCTGAACTCCTGCAATAAAAAATCTCTAGATGGAGAATATTTTTATTATTATTAATATTTTTTGTTTAAGTTGGTTGGTTTAGTCCTTTTCACGTGTTGCCTTACATTTTAGTGGTTTCCAAGAAAAAATACATATCCACGGCCCTGCTCTATCTGGGATAATGTTAGCGTTAGTGACTGTGGACAAATGCGTCTTGTTTATAGAGTTAAAAATAACGCCGTGAATGATTAGAAACATTAATCTTTATACATACGTTATCTGTCAATGTATACCAATTAATGACAATGTCGCATCAAAAATAACGCATTAGAACCATCGTCACGTCTTTGTGTAACGGTCAATAATACTAACATTATCCCATGGAGCAGAGACATAAGAAACACAGACGGACACGAATATTTCATAAGTACCCCGTTTCTGCCAAAATGGCTACGAAATCTAAATACTTCGGCAGGCTGACCTCGCCATAGTTATCTCAATGATCAAGTCAAAATAACTAAACGCTTAGTTATATTCTGTTTAACAAGTATTCATGTTAATTATAGGATGGTACTGCGGTCTTTCCCGCATTTTAATTTATTCGCAGTAATTAACTTTGGCTCGAACGATATTCGACTTTAAGTCTTTTATTTTAGCGACGGTATTTGGAGTGATAGAAATAATGATTACTCGATGAGTGATCACAATCTCTATCGATTCATAAATACGTATGCGACTAGGGTTGTCATATGGATGGAATTTTCCGCACATATTTTCCATTGTAAATCTTTGCCCGGCATTGGTGGGCGTAGGGTGTGGTAGATGTTTTAAATTAAAGCAGCCTGAAATTTATATTTTTTACTATAATCTACATTATAGCACACACTTATATTTGTACACCATATTAAATTATTCAAATTGTTTACTCAAATATTTGAGTAAGAGGACCGCCTTTGTTGTCATAAGTTATTTATTTATTAATTTAGTCACTGTATTGAAGATTTAATTTTGACTTTTCGCAAATGTGATAGCTCATTCCTGACTATATTAGGCTATAAAGTCACATGTGAGGACACCTTCGACGAATTAGAGCCACCATACATATTACGTACATTCGCTGTAACAAAAATCAGTTAATACAATTATTATGTTTTGCTAAAAATCCGGCGATATATTTTCAAATAGTCGCAATCTATACATACAATAAAACTGTAGAGGTCGAATTTCGGTACAATGAAATGATAAAAACCGAGTCAGGGGGATGCAAGAAGTGCAATAGAACTAATTTAGTTTTTTTTCAATTTTTTTGTTTCTCTGTCTGTCTGTTTGTACCTGCTAATCTACGAAACGACTGGACCGATTTAAATGAAATTTTGTTTGGTGGTAGCTTATATCCCTGATCAACCTATAGGATAATACTTTTGATCCCGAAAAAATAAAGAGTTCCCGTGGTATAGTTAAAAAACCGCACCACGCGGACGAAGTCGTGGGCAGAAGATATTTTTATATATTTCATTTGATAACCCTATAGACGGCTCGATTATAACCGTTGCGGGTTTATGGCACGCTATTAAAATCTTTTCCATTTACTATTATTAGATTTTCATAAGCTAATGAATATAATATTGATGTGTTAACTTTATGATAACAACAACATGGTTGGTATATTCCGCATTCGAGAATTGTTTTATACGGTAAAATAGCAAACGTCATGCTGTTTATCATAATAATAGTGTTACGAGTCGCGAGACTCGAATTAAAATGCTGTTAGAATTACTATAGAGTTTATTAGAACTATACAAACACGTATAACACAAGTACACATATAACCGAACACAATAAGTCCAAACGTAATGCAGAAGATCTTAATTCAACAAAACGCGCAAATTCCGTCACTTATTAGATTCCCGATTGTAGTACACACGTCTCGCTTCAGTTGTGGTTCTGCTCGACGGCCCCCTCCTTCATCGGGCCTTTGTTTTATACTACACAAATGCAATATGTCCGCCCGGCAACGTGGACCGAATTTCCTAGAACAAGCTTGTAATTTAAAATAGGGTAACACCTGGCTAATGACCACAGCCGCAAACGCCTGTAAACTATTACAATAGAACAATGGACTGTTCTCTAGAAAAATAAGTAAACGCATGCGAATAAATAAATAAACAAAAGAAGACGATTATAAAAGAATTATTTCAAACGCGGTCAGGTAATAAAATGTGTTTTTACAGATATGCAGGTATGAATTTGTTTTTGTTGGCGCCTAGGTTGTAACACTAGCATTAAATCCCGGTTGCATTCGGAGCATCCGCCTCGCCGCCGAGGTTCGGTGTTCCTACTACTTCCTTTCAATATCTCCTGTCTACTGTCGCGGTATTCGGTATCTTCTATTGTGACACCATTGGCACGTATACCACCCTTCTCGACGTTAAGCCACAATTTCTTGGATACACCCCTTCGACCAGGACAAGACGAAAGCGGCATGGATCTAGTCACCACATAACTAGCCATTTCCTTGTTACTGTGTCCTTTCTTCTTTCTTTCTTTTTCTTTCCATTACTGTGTCCGTACTAACGCAAGCGAAATACTCTCGCTGTTCGTTTCCTACTTTACGGATATGAAAACTGTCAGAAAAACGAGAGTTCTCAACTCGGTTTTTCCATGTCACTCCACAAATGCACCATGATCAGAATATAAAAAACTGTAATTCATTACATAAGACCGGTTTGTAGATATGTGAATTTTGCTAGTGTATGGTGCGCGTGAGTCTCTAAAGCTAAGTGCGCACTAGTATTTATCAATACTGGAGTCATCCTTTCGCAGCTGAATCTAGTATTTAATTGATGATCCGTAGTGTGTGCTTAGCTCTAGAGGCTTATGCGTACCTTACGCGACCAAAACTCAGATGTGCAGGACGCGGAAGAGTAGCACATATGTAATATACGGAAATGATATATAGATAGATAACTTTTTACTGTACACCAAAGCATAGATAAACAGAAGTAGAAAAATACAAAAACTAGTACAACGGGCGGCCTTATCGCTAAAGAGCGATCTCTTCAAAACAACCTTCAGCAGAGATTGATAGATTTCTAATACTTGACGGTGGTGCAGTCTATGAATAACAATTAATGACAAGTATACGTACTCCATATAAGTCCAAAATCAATATAAATATATAGGTTTGATGGTGGCTGGCAAGTAAAACAACACTACGAATATACGGTTCGCAGCGATGCGCGTGAGTTTATTCTAGTAATGTACTCAGAGCGTCTTTTATGCTACGTCGGCCATCCGTCGTCTCTTCTCTGTTTCACTCGTCATCCCTTTCATACTATGGGCTCGTTCAAAAAATATCGTCTCACATTCATCACATGCGTACAAGATACATCATTCCCAGATATATACATATGTATAATGAATAGGTGGTTTTGACTGTTTTTTTTTGCCGACGACTTAGGAGGATACAGCTGTAAAGTTTGTGAACACATCTGGGTTTACGATATAATTGGTATACAACAACGAATATATGTATAAGTATTTAAAAAGTACAATGTAAATGAAATGTTTAAGAAAATATATCTCGATAACACTGTTCTATTGTCGCCAGGTCCTGAATATGGCACGATGGAGGCGGCGTGGAAGGGTGGCATGGTGGAAGCGGAGCGCCTCTCAGACCTGCACCTCAGCGTGCGGGATCGATTAGTCAATGACGTCATGGTGCAAATAAAGAATTGGCAGAAAGACACCTACCACAAGGTAAGAACTTCCTCCTTATTTCCTTTTAAACCTCACATAGGTTAAAAACCCGATGTTAACAACAGAGTTTTTTTTTAATTACGGTTTTCCACGAACTAACTTATTTAAAAAAAACTTAAATATATGTTCATGTTGAAGCTGGAGTTGGAAGCAGCAGACGCTTCAGGCTTTTTTCAGGAATTTCTTTCTTCTTCTTTGACGACGAATAAGAGTAATTGCGGCAGCTCAAAGACATTCTACTAAACAGGTAAGATTTAAAACACAAACACAAAATCATTGTAAATGAGTCAATACTACTCCAAAATAAATGTACATTTTTAACGAATTATATTATACTAGCTCTTGCCCGCAGCTTCACTCGCATTAATGTACATACATACATACATACATACATAACTTCACGCCAGGTCCCTTGCGGGGTAGGCACGAACAACAGAGCGCCATACAGGCTTATTCTTACACACCTCACTTGCTCCTTTGACATTTATAGCTCTTGTCATGCACGCTCGTCTGTTCTTAAGGCTCCTGACATCACCTTCTGCTAATACACGATCAATTTGATCATGGAAGGTGTGTCGTGGCCTTCCGCGACTTCTGCATCCATCCACTTTTGCATTGTATATCTGTTTAGTCATTCTTTCCACATGCCCGAACCACCGGAGTATTCCTTTCCTTCCCTTCACCCCGACACTCTCTTTCAGACCAACTCTCTTTCTTACTTCGGTATTACGAACGCGGTCCGCGAGCGTCACTCCGCAGATTTTGCGCAGTGCTCGCATCTCGACTGCGTTTACTCTACTTTCATGCTCTCTGTTCCATACCCAACTCTCGCTTCCCGCTTCGCATTAATGTAGATTTTGTTAATTCAGTTAATTAAGGATCGGTCTATATCGGTAATATCGGTCGACACAGGAAGCGTAAAGGCGGTAAAAATGATTAATTTACATATTCAGATTGTTGATCAATACAGATAGAGCTTAAATATGTCTAAAAGTTATTCTTCTATCACTCGGGAATAATACTTTTCCTGATTGAAAGGCACCCTATCTCCATTGCAGTACCCCTGCCAACGTGTATGCAAAATTTTACGATGATCGCAGTTGAGTAGTTGGGGTGTGTTATAATTTTACAGAAGTGGTTTATGTGTACAATTTTTTTTGAAGTGAAACTTCTGTAGAATCCTTGTAATTTGAAACTCGAAACGAAAAAGCGACACTAAAAAGAGATAAACACATGATTCTATGGTACTAAGCCTGTGAGAGAATGAGATACGAGTTTGACATTGTGCAGCACAGATTAGAGTCAATAAGGCCGATGATTAAACATAGGTCCAATTTGGAACGAAATAAAACTGATAATAATATTTTTTAGACTAAAACAGTGAAAAATTGAAAGCGATACTTAAGAAGTTTATTTTAAATTGTAATAAAATATGTTAACGGATGTAGGCTAAAGGAATTATATTTATATTAATAAACGTTAAAGAATAATGGGGATTGTTCACAAAAAATTACCCTCTGTTTTTATATTTTTATTACGTAAAATAGGGTATTTTAAGATACTAATTTGAATATTTTTGTATTTTAAGCGTTAGTTTTTTATAATTCGATTTTAAAATTATTTCTCCGATGACGTCATAAGGGACAAGTTTACATTGATTTCTTTGCCTAGAAAACAAAAATAATAAAAGTAAGTTTTATTTATATATAATCATAGTAATCTGTGCTACTATTTAAATGTCACTGTCATGACTCATTACGTATCGTGATCATTTTTTTTTGTCGCTTGGCTTATAATTTTTCGTCTGCAACCATTATTATTTTCTATAGTTATCGTTAAATTTTTTAAAGTGATCTTTAGGGAAAAATCCATGTTACAGAACTTTCAAATAATGTACAGCTAGATTTTTTTTACACCTGAAGCAGGCAAACAGGCAGGCGGCCCACCTGATTGGATTTAGTAAGGTCAAATAAAGGTCAAACGCATTTCTTACAAAATACAAGAAGATCGTACGTTTTTTGGAATTTTAACTAGACAGAAATGATTGAATAGATTGAAAAAAAGTGAACAATCCCAATTATGTGTGAGTATGTTCTATAAAGTTTCACTTCTATTGCGTGTGAATTGCATACACATTTTTGTTTTTTTTCGGTATTGCGTTGTCTGCTTTTTAATATTAAATACACGTATCTCGAAATCTGCTTAAATAGATTAACAATTTAAAGTTAAGCATTAGAAAGGACAGTTTCTATTTAGTTTTGTATGCGACGTAGGTCTGTAGAGGGTGCGTTTACATAATGCATTAGTTTAAGAGAAAATGATTAGCGTTTGATTGTGCAACACTGTGTGATGTGTGTGTGTGTGTGGGTGTATTATATTAATCTCAAACCAATTATTTGTATTCAAATCGCTATCGCACCACAAATCTTCATGTCGCACGCTTAATTCAATACTGATACTGTGATATATGGAACGCGAGTTTATGCCTCACTCGCTCACACTTATATGTTTGTCTCTCTCATGTCTCAACCATTTGTAACAGTGTTCCACGCTAAATAGGAATAAATCCGTATTAACTAATTACGATGGTTTCATTAATATATAACAAGTGGCGACGAGTATGGGCTTTTCAATGCATATAAGTATAAATTCGGCTAAAATACGTAACAAAATGTCCAAAAACTATCATAAAATAAAAAGGGACGCCTAAAGTGAAGTTAGGTACAACTCAATATTATTACAAGCATTGTAACAACGCCCTCCTAGTGGATATTTGTTTTACTTTTAAACCAGGATTAGTTAGTGCCATTACACGTATTTCTATGCTTTACGATGGACGGCATTAAAAAGTCGATTTGGCAAAATTTTGGACAGTGTCAGTAATGGATTAAGCGTGCGATGTCATTCATTACACATTCTATAGGTCTCTGCTTTGATCTACCTTTACACTATCCATCGATCTTCATGTTTAACATACTTTTTTGTCACATGACTTTCATCCCTCCTCATTTCCTCTCAGATTCTCAGTCACTGGAGCCATATTCAAATATATTGTTACACGCCGACAAAAATAAATACACACCTGCAGTTTATTATCTTTCGGCGTTTGGACTTTATTTGTTTACTTTGCGTTTAAAATTTGTAATTTGAAAACATCCTATTGTGTGTTGTAATCGTTTATGATAGTCATTAACCAGGTGTGATTCTTAAAAACTATTGTTATACATTGTGTCGAGACATATTGTATAGTTTAGTATAAAACAATGCCCGAACGGAGGAGTGAGTACATTCGATAAGCTATATAGTGACGGAGTTTGCGCGTGTTATTGAATCGTGCAGTTTGTACTGGTTGTGTCCAGTTATATTTGTACCTGTGTTATACGTGTTTGTATAGTTCTAATAAATTCTATAGTAATTCCAACAGCATTTTTAATTCGAGTCTCGTACTCGTAACAATATTATTATATTCACTTACATTATGTGTATATTATAAACGAGTGTTATCTTTTAATGATCTGTTCGAATATGTCCATAAAAATGTATGTATATTCGCAATATCATTACTGTGCCGTAGGCGCCGTAACGTGAAACGATACGATACACGTATTGGATCCGCGCCAACTCCTGTCGTTTGCACTGGCAATTATCAGCCGGAATGCTCATTGTGTGAGAGATCGTTAGTTATCGACGCGAAGCTAATAATTCAATTTACTACACAGTTTGGGTGGCTATTGTTACATTATGTCTAGTATCTGGAATAGTTGAAATTAATACAATAGAAACTTTCGCTTTTATCTCGCCAAAGAGAAATACTATGAATACATGAAACGTGATACCGTAGCCTCATTTTAGAGTATGGCTTACAGAGTCATTCTTATATACTCTATGGCATAAGGGACTCGTTGACTCTTTCTGTTATCTCTGTTGCGGACAGAGAGCACCCCTCTGACCCGTCTGCCGGAGCACACCTACTCTCCGCGCCTCGCATACCGCCGACGCCCATAGCTCGTACAATTAGCAGCTAGGCGTCGGATGGTACGCAGGATATAGGACCGGCCTTGGAGGCATTTTTGTCACAATTTTCATTGCACTACTCTTAATCTTTCGACTATCTCTCGCGCACTTATTCTATGTATATTTTGATTTATATAAATAGTTCACTAATAATAATCATACAGTCCATTATATCGAGTTTCATTTCCAAAGAAGAAGCAACTGCCACCAATAATCTCACTTCAATTATTCCAATTCATCTGCTCATATCGTTTTATTTCAAATGTCTACGGCTCGCAAGAATGAAATAGGTAGATAGAGCTCCGAGCTCTCAGCGTGAAGCCGGCTAAAGAAGCCGATTTTCGAAGTAAGTACATCTAAATCTACGAAAAACAAATTCGAAACGTGTACACACAGCCAATGAAGATAAATATTGCGAATAGAATATTTAATTCAACGACGCACTCTGAAGTCTGAAGGCTTTAGTAGTCGTATTTGTGAATAATAAATTTCGCTCTATATCTTCACAAACAAATGTAATTCACAAAGGTAAGGTCAAGTTGGACTTTAGTTTTTATATAAGTAAGCAGGTTCCGGGTTCAACATTCAGTACGTGTAGGTACGATTTTAGGGTGGATACCAATTCTTGCAGGAATAGAGAGAGATAACTCTTTATTGCACACCAAAACATACAATTACAAAAACAGACCATATTTACAATATTTTATAGACGATACAATAGGCGGCCTTATCGCTGAAAGCGATCTCTTCCAGGCAACCTAAATCAAAAACAAATATAACTATAACTATATGTCTGTGTATTCTACCATCTGCACAATGTGGAGTGTTCCGAGGAGCTGTTTTGGTACCAACATTACATTTTCACCACCGCAATGCTCGCCATCGGCAGAATGTTCACCATCATTTCTTTGAGCTACCACGCTCAATTACGCAACTGTTGTCTATAACGTTTATACCGCGTACAGTAACGAGTTGCAGGGAACGTCCCGCCGCAGCCGCCGTTGCGCTAAGACGTGGGTTCATTTAAGAAGCCCCCGATGATCCAAAGGTGTTGTAGAGTCCAGCCATTTCAGAGATTAGCCGGAACTAACAGACAGACAGACAAACAAACATTGTAAAAAATGATATTTTGGTGTATGTACCGTATATATATATATTCATATGCATGTAGTAAAAAGCGGTTATTTCAATATTACAAAGTCACTCCAATTTTATTTATATGTATAGATGTATAGATAAAAGTTTTCCACTTTTCTGTACGTTCTAATCTAGAATAACATTCACAAATGTTCAAAATTTGTAGGTATAAAAAATTAATTATATGCGCCAAGAGCCGTCTGTCGGTAGACTCCAATTATCAAAAGTAATATTCTAATAACTACAATGATTCCTATTGTTGATTTTTTGGGCAAATTATTTTTATAAAATGTTCTATGGTGTGTCGGGTAACAATTCCAGCACTGCAATTAGCTGAATCCAAACCTCATTTGCTGAAAATGCACACGTGCATGTTCTTAAGAATTGTTTCTTTCTTATTACTATGATATGTAATTAGCGTAAGTACGTCGCTATTCCTTTGAATAAAGTCTTTTTCTTTCTTTCTTTCTTGCTTTATACATCTAAGGAAACTATCGAGTTAGCTGCTGTTTCCACGGGAAATTTTCGTACCTAAAATAGTATATCTCCCTCATTCGTTGTAAAACATATGTGTTTGTACAAACGTATTGCCAAACTGCTTCAGTGCTGTACTGGCTACATTACCATCTTGAATATCTAATGGACGGGGCATACCTGTCATTCTAGATACCAACATGGCGATCATGAATAAAACACGTTGAGGCATCTCGCCTCCTTTTATAGGACCTAGCCGTTTGTACGGCCGTGACAGACAGACGGAAATGTCTGCACATACACAGAATATGTATATACAACGCTACTAATGTACTAGCAATTCTCACATTTCTTCAAATTAACTTTTCCTTTCTTTCAGTGCCTTACCATTTTATTGAAGCATAATTACTGTCGCTGTTCTTTGAGTCGTAGCATGCTGTCACATAGCCTGTAAATTAACTTAATATTTTATCCCCCTCCCCTTCAAGGCCGGCAGTATATTTATTTACTTTATTTTAGGAAGGCTTACAGTCTAATATATACAAAATATAGAAACAATCATATTAAAAAAATACTAATAATAAGCCTCCGCCTATTGGTAAAGAAAAAAAACATTTCAATAAAACACACATAGCATACACGATATTAAGGGATATTAATGTAACAAAATTTTTAGCTGTTTATTGTATCGAAGAAATTTTGAGCCAAATTGCGCAGTATTAAGTATTAATTTATGGGCGTGCAATACAAGTCGAGTTTTGAGTCTACTACTATTTCATTAAAAGAATTTGAACATCGTAAGATAAACGCGATTTGTCTGTAGTTGCTATTTACGATAGGTGTATGGAGTAATCCTCTCTGCATAAGGCCAAGTTGATTAGTCCGTAATGATACTTTTGAGATCATATCTGATCATCATCATGTCATATTGACAACATTTCTGGTGTTGCAAGTGTCCATAGAGGACGGTAACCACTTTCCATGTGGTGGGGCACTCAGCCTGTTGTATTCCAGCATTAAAAAAACCGATGTATTAATTCTGTAAGAATATACTACACTAAACTTTTTAATGCATTTTCGTATTAACTGTAATAGGAACCACCTAATTTAAACGCATAAAAATATGTGAAATCAGTTTTAGATTCAAGTTTTAAAATTGGCTGCACCTTCAGGTAGTTGGGTTAATTTTTTAAAGTGAAAACTTCTCTAAGCGCCTTGGACACTTTTAGGATGGGAAAAAGCACTGGACTCTCGTGACCGTCACGCTCAGATACAAAGTTTTTCCGTGCTGACGTGCAGTCCTACGATTGTCAGTTTTTTTTACTGATTTTGGGCTATTGGCACGCATTTCATCCCGTGAACAGTTTTTCTGGGGAAACCGGGTAAGAGTGGCATATCGGTACATATTTGATATTGTATCCGTGTTGTAAGTTGGTTTTAATGGCAGTAATATGTACAAAATTATACATAATTGTGTTGATAGCAGGGATGCGCCGAAATCCGTTTTACATTCGGTTTGGCCGAATTTCGGCAGCTTCTGTCGAACTTCGGAATTCGGCCGGTTTAAATGCCAAATATTCGGTGCACGAAAAAGTAAAATACCTACTTGCACTATTTTGACTGAAATTAATAGAAATCATATCTATCACAAACGCAGGCCATCATTCATTCATGGTCATTTATTTTAGTTAGGGACATGTAAAACCCTTAACTTGCAATGTGATAAAAAATAAATTAGTTCTTCTTAATGGAAGAGCCTTGTAAAACTTTGCCTAATTAAATAGACTTCAAATTAAAACAAAAATGAAATAAACATAGTATTTTTCTAACGGACATTAGCAATTACAACTTTAATTTTGATTAAAATCACTTATTTACAAATTAAATAATAACGGTCTTATTAATAGCCTTAGAAAAACGTCAAAGATTCGACATTATCAAGTCACGACGTGTTGTTTAAAAAAAGCGCGGCGAAATTAAACCGAAGTTCGGCGGATTTTTTTATTTTAAACGAATGTTCGGCCGAAGTTCGTATTCGGTTCAAACCACATTCGGCCCATCCCTAGTTGATAGCCTTCAAAATACGATAAAACATAATTAAAAATAAATACGTATATAATATTAATAGTAAATGTTTAATTAAAATTAATTAATTAAACGCGTCCATTGGTTCAGTTTTATGTATTTACGTTAACCCTCATTATGCAAATTACTCCGTTTGACGTTTGCTTGCATATCATTAACTAAAGAGATAATAAGAATAATGTGAGTTAATAATATTAATAAATTGAAGGACTCTGAGAATAAGGATGTGATTAGAATAAAGAACGGTTTTTGCGTTTCTGTATTTGTCGAGGTGTGAATGCGTAGTGTACGCCCTCTTGTCAATGGACTGTCAGTGAGGTAATATGGGAGTCAGGAAGACTGCTTTATAACCACCAAAGCCGGTCGGATATTCCTCCTACTAAGCCAGATTCGTAGTGGTCCGTTGTACATATAACACAAGCGTAACTTGCCTGTCTTCAAAATGATACACAATGTGTGCGTTTGTCTGCCGAGTTATTTATTGTTCACATATAAACATAATTTGCACTTTAACCCCGCAAGGATTTCTTTTATTTTTTTATTTTAATATTATAAAGGAGACAATGTGAGTTTGTGACGTTTTCACGTCTTAGCCACGCGCCAGATCGTCAAGACATTTTGTATGCACTACGTACGGGATATTGAAAATAACGTAGGGTTGTACCTTTCATCCAGAAGAAAATACTATCTGACCTACATACGTGCTACCAATCCAATTTACTATCCAAATATATATCGTCACGGCAACACAATGAAAACACAATTTTAATGTGTTGCTCTCATCGTTAGTTCTAGATTCTAGGTAGATGGCGTTACGGGTATTTTGAATAATAAATTAATTTTGAAATTCCTAAAGAGGGCGTGTGCGACTTCCAATAGCCAGTCTTCCACTCGTCTACACTGTCTACAAAATCAACGTTAACGCGGCAAAGACGCGGGCCACGGCTAGTTTTAATTGTATAAACAATCCCATAACATTTGAACTTTAAACTTACAGATGTACTCCAATGGTTATCTGGTTAGAAATTGCGTATACGTTTCAACATGTTGATCTGATCGGCTGGGCGGGTCACGATCGAGCCGAACGTATAGTAATTATTTCGCTTTATATCATACTACAGGTTGACCTCTTAATTAGATTGTTGGAAGTTCACATTACATTGCTATTGCACTGCGAAATGGTTTTTATGTTTAATATGATACATAGAATCTATCGGTCCGTTTACGGCAAAGGGAAACAATCTTGATTAGAAGACTAACGGGAATATTTTTAAGCTATAACAGAAATTATTGCCTACCGTGCAGGCACAGATAAAGAATACAATTTCCTGCGGCCAGGCGGCCTGTCGTGAGAGTCGAAAAAACAACCCACAGCCAGGTGATAGGGCATTTGCCCGACTGGATGGCTATCACTCCTGGTCTAGAGTATGCTGTCATGAGTTGTGTTCCGGAATTAGTGACCAGGTTCCAGTCTCCCTTAAGAGAGCAGTAGCGCATTGTAGCACCTTTGGTATTGCAAATGTCCATAGGTGTGGGCCTGTGGGCCGTCTGCCTGTCTGCTGAACTCCTGCAATAAAAAAAAATATATACTGACTTTGTAATTTTTCTATATAATTTGAGACTTGATTCATGAGACAGTGATTGTTGTTATAACATATGAGGTTATTTGTTAAATTGTTGATTTCAGTGATTAATAATATGTGATTGTAATACGCCTGCTAAACTGTATTACAAATTTTACTTTTAGCTTGTATCGCATAGGAATCTGTCTCACTTGTGACATTTGTGATATGAGTCTGTATATCAATCAATCAAAATAAAAAATCATTTATTAAGCAAAACATAATTAATAATTTTTGAAACTCATTGGCACATATGTCCCTTTTATTTTAGCTGATCACCTTTTATCATATGGAATGATTTTAATTGCTAAGCTGAGAGGAACAATTACTACGAGTATGAATATTTTGAACAGAACCAGGAAATATTAAAATTCACTATTAAGATTTTTACAATTTGACTTTCCTTCAAATTCTATATCCATTACTACGTATACGCGTATATTAAAACGCATTGGAGCGTTAACCATTCTAGTGGAAAAAGGGCTCCATTTTAATATCGCGCAATTTCCCCACATATTATGTACGCGACATTACTACTCTAACGATTCACGACCGGCCATTGTTTGCAAAACAATCTGCCTTACTCGCTATTTGTATTATAGACACAGTGGGTGCTCAGTACTCAGTAAATGGGTGTGATGACCATATGCACCTGATGTAATAGAACATCTAGTCGGAAATGGGTAAATGAGATCTACTGGAGCGGATCGAGACTTAAGAGTGGTGCGTAGGTGAGAGGAGGCGATGATCAGATGATTGTATAACAGGAATCGATTAGTGGACTTGCAGCAAATGCATTAGATTAAGGCGAGACTTGTACCATTGTTGGCATTCCATTGGTTATGCCTCTTGTTTATAAATTGTCGAAATTTGAATGAATTTCATCGTATAAGGAATCCTGAACAGCAAGAAGATTATTAGAAGGAAGGTTTGCACTGTGTCAGGGTTGTGTCGGATATAACTCCGTCACAACAATATGCTGAGTGCAAACCTTGTTTGTTGAAAATGCGGCGTACAAATTCTCAAATAATGCTTTGTGTATTATAATGTGTAAAGAATGTAACTACGTTGTTATTTTTTCAAATAAAGTTTTTCTTTCTTTCTTATTTCGAATAAGATGGCTTTCGCAGTTAAATATAATTATATAGTTATAATTTAATGATACCACGAAGGTTGGTCACTGTAAATGACCTAAAAATTGTGCAATTACGCCTATGACTAATAATGTAAACCATCCTCAATACAATAGAATTAAGTTCCATGACATAGAAAGAAGGTTACAATAATTATAATCATTTATTCATCAGAACTTTAGCCACCTACAAGCTGTGGTAATTTAGCGGTTTAAGGCGGATTAACGGATTCATAGATCGCTAACCTTAATGTGCTTTTTATATGTGTTTATTTCGACGGTTAGGTAACGATCAATAACTTTCCTGACATTTTATCTTATTGTCCAAATATCTACTAACCCTTCACACAATCCAAAACTCTATATAGTAAACCAACAGAACTATCTTTTGGTTTGCCCATATTTGCCTTTGTATCAAAGGTAAATGTTATTTTGTACGGCTACTGTAATTTTTTTGTTAAATTCAGTTGAGGTCTTGATAGTTAGCTGTTGCTTTAATGATAGTTAAAATAAAATCTTCCAGACACTCCCAAGTGTACATACATACAGGCTATACGAGGCTGTATAGTTGTATATGTCATTTCATTACCGATTCGTTTCGCATACCAACAATTGTGATTTCAATAACATTATATACCACAACAACAATCATTACGCTATGTACTTGGTGCTAGAAGCACGACAATGATGAATTGTTTCGCCTTTATAATCATTGACCTCTTTCGTAACTACTTGTGAGCATGAACGATTTGCAACGTAGACTGACTGCTGGCTAAAGAGGACTGCTATCTATGCTCTAGTAATATCATAAATGGGAAAGTTTGGATGGATGTCTGTTACTCAATCCCGCCACGCAAGGCTGGAACGGAACTGGACGGAATTTGGCATATGGATAGTTTATACATAGTCTGGAATAGCACATATGCTAATTTTATTCCCGGTTAAATGATTTTTTATAAATATCAAGGGGGCGGACCAAGCAGATTCGGGAAATGTAGCTTTTAGACGTTTTTTATGAGTTCAGCAGATAGACCGGCCCGGCCCACCTGTTGGAAAGCTGTTATCGCCTATGAACATTTGTACTGCCGCTCTCTAAAGGGACACTGGAAAGAGGCCAACTAATGCCGGAACACAACGCAAGGCTGTTATGGCGATATACTCTAGACACTCTTGGGTGGGAGCCATCCAGACGGGCGAATACCCTACCACGTGGCTGTAGGTTGTTTTGTCCCTTGTTACGACAGGCCGAAGGAATTTGAATACTTTCTCCGTTCCTGCACGGATAAAAATGTAATCAATGTAAAGATTTTTAATCTGTCTATCTGACTGTAAGAGCATCACGTGATATAATGGGGATTGTTCACAAAAAAATACCCTCTGATTTTATATTTTTATTACGTAAAATAGGGTATTTTAAGATACTCATTTGAATATTTTTGTATTTTAAGCGTTAGTTTTTTATAATTCGATTTTAAAGTTATTTCTCCGATGACGTCATAAGGGACAAGTTTACATTGATTTCTTTGCCTAGAAAACAAAAATAATAAAACTTACTAATCATAGTTATCTGTGCTACTACTATTTAAATGTCACTGTCATTACTCATTACGTATCGTGATCATTTTAGTGTTTTTTGTCACTAGGCCTATAATTTTTCGTGTTCAACCATTATTATTTTCTAAAGTTATCGTTAAATTTTTTAAAGTTGTCTTTAGAGAAAATCCATGTTACAGAACTTAAATCAAATAATGTACAACTAGAATTTTTTACACCTGAAGCAGGCAAACAGGCAGACGGCCCACCTGCTTAGATTTAGTAAGGTCAAATAAAGGTCAAACGCATATCTTACAAAATACAAGAAGATCGTACGTTTTTTGGAATTTTAAGTAGACAGAAATGATTAAGGACACTATTCCTCGAAATGGTTTTTCATTTAACTAGATTGAAAAAAGTGAACAATCCCATTTACTAAACGGATTTAAATTACAGATATTATTGCATTTCGTTGTTTATCCTAACTGCGCAAAGTTATCCCCATTATATGCCGAACGCTCAAGATCTCTGCCGGTAACTAGACTACAACAGTTTTTTTCCGACGTATATAGTAATTGTGTAGGATAAAACATACATAAAAGCAAAAAAGCTGCTAAATTACATTAAATATTATATGTTTCACAGAATACAAATAACTGTTAAATTATATTATACTATATTTTATAATGATTACGCGTCATATTTGTAAGGTATGGGCGGCACCGTGTATGGTATACTCCAATTTTGGATACCACCGGAAAAAATTTGACGTGATCTGAAAATCTACACTAATATGCAAATGCAGAATATTATTTTACTTTTGTAATAACGCGATAAAAATAATTTAAATAAATCATTTTTATTATATATATCCTTTGCTCAAAGAAACAATATTTCATACGAGTACTTTGAAAAACTTAGAAATTTCACTTGTGCGCGCGCATGCCAATTCATCGCTTATGAATCGTGCTTGTGATTATATTTATTAAATATTTTATTTTGGATGTATTTTTTATAAAACAATAATATTTTCTATTTGCTTTTTTTAAAGTCTTTATTAAAACAATTTATATGTTTATAATACATATAAATTGTTTGTAAATAAATAAATGTTCAAAATATTTTAATAACCGTTTACACAGTAATAATGCACATTTTGACCTGTTCAAGTTATAGCGTCACAACTTGCTATTATTGTACACAATGTTCGGTGTTTTGTGAAATGCTCAACTGTCAGTAGACTGTCATCTGCTCTGTTACGTAGTAGTATTATAGTTTATAATACAAATCTAGATCTAATTATGACTACTCTATAATCTTGCCTCTTATACTTAGAGCATCTGTCAACGTTTGGAACATTTCCAAAAAATATAAGAAAACGGTCAGGTATGCATCGGTACCTGATTATGTTAGGTTCCGTAGCTACTGGTCCTTAAAACGTAATATGTAGCGTTATCTTAAATGTCTTATGAAATACATATGTATGAGATAATGAATAATATAAGGATATCGGTATTACACATTAAGAGTTTTAAATTAAACTAAAAATAAACTATATTTACAAACTAAATGTATGGAGTACTATTCTCATCTTTGGGATGGCTCGTCTAAACACCAACTCGAGGCGCCAGAATGTATTGAGCCGAGAGCCAGGAAGTTGACTACGACTACAACTGGGTGTCTTCAAGTCTCGTATGAATAGGTCCTTCTAGGTAAGATTGATCGATCTTAGACCATATCTCCGCTCAAATCGAGCGAGATAATGGTCAATGGTCAAACGCGAACCTATACGTGACAAAAAAAAACTAAACTTAAACTATAAAATCTAGTACCAGACTGCTGTCAGTTGGAAACTTGCCCAAAAGACTGGCCACATTGCCTCAATGAATGGCAACGCGTTGCCGGAGGTATAGACCAGTCTTTTCGTCACGTGAGACATCCACCAGACGTTTGACTCTCTCGATTTTACTGTTTCAGTTTTCAATAGTGGTATGTAATGTAAAATAAATTGTGCATTAATGAACTGACTGAACTCTTAGTATTGTATTGTAATATGTAATTACATAAATAATATAATCACTTTGGGCTCTTTTGGCTAACGGACGGTGGTCGAATATTTTGTTACTTAATTTTTGAACGGGTTACGATATATGAAAGAACTGGATTCCTTATAAAGTTGTATGTCGGTCCGTTTGTATGTTTCGACAGTAATTTTACTTAATGACATCTGGGTTTAAATGAATAGAAATTGGATGGATGGTGTGTTTTACATGCAGGTAAAGACCATGTGACGGTGGCAGGTACGCCGTGGTGTGCAGATAGATCATAACTGTCCCATCCATCCATATCTATATGTTTTGTGGTATGAGGGCGCTAGATTAGTAGCGTTGGACCATGTGGGATGCGGCGTAAGTTTGTAGTTTATAGTAAAACTGAATTGTTATTTCGATGAGATGTCTTTGTTCTGTGTTAATTTTACAGTGATAAAACCCTTGTATTTGTATCCTATATTTGAACAACGTCTGCCAATTCTTAATTAACATGCCCTTTCAATTAATTTCGGAGTAAAATAATAGTCTATACAAATATAACATGTGTTTACGCTTACATACAAAATTTATACGAATAAAATATTTGAATGAAAACACTTTATTGTTCACCAAAAATTAAAACTATATTCTTAAGGAGGCACTTGTATACTAAGTAGGAATGATATCGAATGCATAGAACTTAATTTTCCTAAAGACCTGGGGACGGAAAAATTGTTTGAAATTTGTGGTATCGAACTGACAAAATTTGGAATGTGCATTTTGTGTATTTACAGGACTCCTGATTCCAATATAAACATATTTTTTGATAAACTCCATGCCACTTTATCTAAACTTGAACAAAAATATAAAAAAGTGATTATTTGTGGTGATTTTAATTTAAATATACTGGTTAAAAATAGATCTACCGTTCAATTCAAAGAAATGCTATCAAATTTTGGTTTACAGTTCCACATTCATGAGCCAACTCGCTTGGATACTTGCATAGATAATATAATTAGTAACGTAGCGCATGTAACTGGTACTACACATAATTTTTGTTTATCTGACCACAACACAGCTCAGGTAGCTACTTTTAATAATTTGAAATTTTCTAATCTTCCAGACTACTCTTTTCGATTCGTCAAAGATTTCTGCAAGGAAAATGTCACCAAATTTGTTAATTCTATAGGTAGTTTAAGTTTTTCAGAAGTGTTTTCCATTTCATCGGCTAATAATGCGTTCAATGCTTTTCACGATTTAATAACCTTATTTTTTTCACTTTGTTTTCCTACTGTTAAAATAAAAACGATGTTCACAAATAAACCAAAAAAATTTAGTAAAGGTTTAAAAATTAGCAGCAAACATAAAAGATTATTAAGATTCAAATACTATAAGAATAAAAATTCGAATAACAAAAAAACGTTCCAAATATATTCAAGCATATTAAAAAAATGTTTCAACAAAAACAAAAAACTGTGTAATGACTATTTTATTGCTAACTCTACAAACGTATGCAAAGCAACTTGGAATGTTGTGAATGAAGAGATTGGCAAAAAGAAATGTAGCAATTTTATTGATAAACTATGTCTTGATGGTATGAATGTCACTTCAGGACATCTCCTGGCTGATATTTTTAATGATTTCTTTATAAATCTAACTAATGTTTCACAAGCTAGTCCTATTTCTCATCAATCTGTCAATAATCCCATATTAAATATTAAATCAAATTGCCACAGTCTATATTTAGAACCAGTTACATCTGGAGAAATTTTAAAAATTATAATGTCTTTGAAGAACACTCATTCAGCAGGTTACGACTGTCTTACAACAAATCTTATCAAATTAACTTCTAATATTATTGCGAAACCTCTTGCTTACATAATTAACCTAACTTTCGAACAAGGTTTTTTTCCTGATCGACTGAAAATTTCAATTATCAAACCTCTTTTCAAGAAAGGATCGAAAACGGATAAAAATAATTATAGACCTATAGCATTAATACCTTTTTTTTTATTTTGTCTAAGATCTTTGAAAAAGCTATTTATAATAGATTCATTTCATTTTTTACCAAATTTAATATCCTAGCAAAAGAACAATTCGGTTTTCGGAAATTCAAATCTACTTCTTTGGCAACTTATCACCTTATGAATTTAATTCTAAATAATTTAAACAATAAAACTGCCTGCTGTGCTCTATTTCTTGATCTCAGCAAAGCTTTCGATTTTGTTGATCATGCTATTCTGCTCCAAAAATTAGATAAATATGGTGTTAGAGGTCCAGCTCTTAATTTATTAACTAATTATTTCAGTGATCGCCAACAAATAACTAGAGTAACTAAACTTGATAAAGATTTAAACTGTATTACAAACTACGATTCTACACAAAAAACTACCCACCGCGGCGTCCCCAAGGAAGCATATTGGGCCCTTTATTATTTCTGTTATATGTAAACGACATGCCTCTCGCCACTAAACATAACAGTATTTTATTTGCAGACGATACAACAATAGTTATAAAATGTTCTAGTATCTATGACTACGAAAATGATGTTATGACATGTTTATCTGATATTATTAATTGGCTCAACTCTAATAAACTAACTATCAATTTATCCAAAACAAAAATTATTCAATTTAGAACAAAACAAAGTAAATTAAATAATTTAAACATTAACTATAATAATATAAACATAGAACAGGTTAATTGCACAAAATTCCTGGGAATTCAAATTGACGCTCATTTATCATGGAAACAACATATTGACATGATTTGTAGTAAAATTAATAGTTTTGTTTTCGCTATTAAAAAAATTAGAACGTGTACATCCTTGCAAACTGTGTTAATGGCTTATCATGCTCATGTTTGCTCATTAATCCACTACGGAATCATAATATGGGGAAACTCCCCTGATATTGCAAGGGTTTTTCTCGCCCAAAAGAAATGTCTTCGTGCCGTATTTGGAATGAAATGGGCAGAATCGTGCAAGCTGGTTTTTGAATCTCACAATCTCCTTACTGTGGCTAGTATCTATATACTTGAAATCGCTAAGTTTATCCAATTCAATGGGTCTTTGTTTGAAGAATTTAATAATGTTAACGCGAGACTTGTGACGCAAGTAAAATTAAAGATGCCTGTGCCTTCTCTGGATCTCTTCAGAAGGAACTGTATTTACATGGCTCCTCTTATTTATAACTCTTTGCCAAATAATATTATAAACGCACCCCCAAGAAAATTCACTGTAGTCTTAAAAAAGTGGCTGATCAAGGAGTGTTTCTATACTGTAGATGAATTTCTTAAAAAAAGTGCTTGTCGTTTTTATCTATACGGAAAAGCTTAGTGATCTATTTGTAATAATTTCTCTTGACATTAATTACTTGTATTTTATGGAAAATTGACTTTTTTAATTAGAATATTTATGTTAATTTAATTTTAAATTTGAGTTCATTCGTTTTGTACACCACTATGTGGTAGAATGTACTGTGCATCTACAATTGTGTAACACCTGTATAAACTACATTCTTGCAAATAAAGATATATTGATTGATTGATTGAAAAACTAGATACAATAAATGTTGATCAAAGGGCGGTTTTATCGCTTAATGCGATCTCTTCCAGGCAACCCCTCGTTTCATGTAATATTTTTTTTTACTACTAAAAAAGATTTTTATATATTACGGAAACTAATAGAAATATGTGATTTAGTTCTATTAATGAATGTAAATATAAGCGACGCATTTAAATATTAAAATGCGGATCCCTAATATCGCGCCAATAACGGCCACTTCGCTTTATATCGTACTATGTTTCATTGCGTAGATAAGCTATTTTAACATATTTCGTCAGCTCGATTAAATATTATATTTGTACACAACACGACACAGTGGTTTACCGTTGTTTGGGTGATGTTTTATTTGATTTTAATGATAATGAAGAACCATATAGAGAGATCTTTAGCTGTTCAGTCCATTTGACTAAGATATTCGCGATTTTAAACCGAGCAATTTGCATAATTATGACCCCCCCATACAATACAGCTTTTATGCGAATTTCCAACAAATGATGGAAGATTTTCCGTAGGGATGCCTCGATAAGGGATATTGTCGATACGATTTTGATATTTAAAATAAAAAATAACACCATATAGACCATATAGTTTATAAATCCAAAGGTATCCAAATAAAGACAAGCTTAAAAAGTCCCGTCTAACAACTGTCACACCCTCTTAATGAAATATTATGTTGTATTTTGACGTTTGCAAAGTGTTATCGCACTCTCCTGGACGAAATAAGCTATATGTAAGCATATGATCAAGTCCAAAATCAGAACTCCATTGACCAAAGAGATGTCACTTATAGTCGGCTTTATTCGGCCACTCTTTTAAGTATTTGGTATTCGGCCGAATACTGTATACCATTCAGCCGAATGCCGTAAACCAAATCGTGAAAAAGAAACGTACATATTACCCGTATAAAATGTATATATTTCAATGAAAAATTATTAATTAATAGTTAGACTACTTTTTAACAGTGTTAAATGTGATTTTAATTAATTTTGATTTTAGTTTTACGTTTCACTCAGTTTTAAAAATGTCAATCAAATAAAAAATCCAATTACGCGCGAAATGTACACATACTACGCCGAATATTCGGTATTCGGCCAAACCACAATTCGTGGCATCTTTAGATCAAACAATATAGCTTTCGCTGATACTGCAATACTAATAACAGCTCCTTGAGTGTCACAGCTGAGCTCAGGCTTCCCCACTTTTTAGTAGCAACAGACAATATGCACACGGGTCCAAAGCGAATTGGCAGGCTTTACATACATACAGTAATCTGATTGAGTAGGTTTCATCAAGATGTTTTTCTTGACAGTCAGCTCGTGGTTGAAGTATATACATGATAATATTATATTTTTCAGTGTATTACAATTTGTATGTATGAGTGTAAGTGTTTCTGTGTTTCTTCATTTCATTATGGCGGTAAGGTCCTATAGAAGAAAACATCGACGACGTAGTCAAATTTGTCAATGTTAATGATGGTCGTGATGTAATAAAAACAGTTTTATTGGCCGCCGTGATGGAAAAGTGTGTCATTTTCATGGCGTAGGTATTTATACTCGTCTCTCGTGTTGGTACTTAATCATATCATGTTATGTAAGTTACTTTTCTTAATAGTTAAATATATTAACGTCTATAAAAAGAAATATTAATAAATGTTGAGAAGAAAACAAGACAATTGTTTTTATGAATGTGCGAAGATTTTTCCTTATTTGTCCAGCGATATGAGTGTTGTCTCCACATATGGCCTTTGGTTGAGTGGGCTAAGCTTTTGCCGGCCAGGGTCTTTTTTGTTTGTTTTATTTTTTTATATGGATTTATGGTTTTGCGTTTTGCGATTCTGATTGGTGGTGTTTCCACCATGTAACAGTGGCGCAAGCCGGTGCTTCTGGTTCTCCGATGGTAAAATGGGGATGGAGAAATAAGCTCGTGCAATTCTAAGGAACACTCTCCGAAATGTATCCGATAGTAGACAGCTAGCCCCGCGCCCTTTCGTCTATCCTCTAGACTCTGAAGTCGAACATAAAAGAGAAGGTCATTGCCGACCAGCTTCCTGGCTGTTTTCTCAATTGATTCCTACGCCTCCAACTGGTATTTGGCTGAGCCGTCCCAGAGATGAGAACAGTACTCTACTACACTGGAAAACAGATGCTTCGGGTTCGAATTTTAAGATGGTAAATCTCGTAAATTGAATTTTCCGTTGTTTACTATGGTCTGGGTATCTGGCATTAGCCCAGAGTGTTTTAGCCTATGTTACCCATAACATTAGTGTAACTCGCATACTAACTAAGAATAATTAATGTATGTGTTTGTCTGCCGATTAAATTTTATATTATATTATGAAGTCCAGATAATATAAGAGATGAATCTAAGAGCGTTTTGGTTACCTGTTCTCAACTTGCTATTGTGTTGAAGTGTTACCGAACTCGAAGATATTTTGTGATCCTTTTGAAAAAAACCATATTGTCGCTGAGGGGAAATGTCGGTTGGGAGCTCAATTCCAAATTGTAAAGTCCGCAAGAGAACCTTTGCGTACAAGAACGTAGAGGCTCAAGGAAGTGGTTGTGAACACCTAGTTTATTTCGAACGATGCGATGGTGAAAGGAAGACTGTGGCGCTATTCTGAACAGTAGTACCTCAGAACACTCCTCATTATATATACAAACGGCACAAAGCACTGACAGATAACATGTAGTCTGTTCTATGCTTATTCTTGTTTGGATAAACGTTTATCATTTAAGTGCAAGTAAATCTTGAATGCTGACCTGAATATTATTTATTAACGTGTTTTACCTGATCGCACGAGTCGAAGAGCGGCTTGTTATCGTTAAATGATGCAACTTTATTGCTTCTTCTGCAGAATATTAGCTCAACACGATTTTTTATGGTTATTGCCCCATATTATATCTGTGAAATATTCTAATCCATCAAATTTATGTAAAGGTTATGGGAAACGATCTAACGTAAATTATGTGAAGCAATTTCTTTGGCAGTATATTTTTTTTTTTTTTACTTTGACATTACTAAATATTAGTTTGTATTTCTTCTTGATTCTTTATTTCCTCATATCCTGTTTTTTGTCAATTCGTCAGCGTGATCACTTCTCATTGGAGGATAAACCCTTGATGGTTAATGATGGTTACAATTTCACATTAGGTCAAATTTTATTTATAGCCTGAATTTTTTTACATACACTTTAAAACCTTCCGTTGATTCTTGAGGTTTATTTGTCAGTTCCTTTTTTTTAATACAGAGCTTAGTACATTTTGTGTAACTATTCAGAGTCAAGATTTTATTTTTTTAATAATCTTCAAAGAAACAGATCAGATGAAGATACATTCCTCTATTTGTCTAGCTGTGAGTTAAGACTGTAACCTCAGTCAAATTGTAGGAGGTTCTAGAAGCAATTCCAAGGCATCATACGTTGGAGCAGTTGATATTTTCTACAAAAACGTACTATTATTGATCAAAACAAAATATTGTTTACAATTATTGTTGCTTTTTACCAAAAAAATATACGTTTGTTGAAATAATACTGCACATGAAAGCATTTTTTCAAGTCAGTCTTTTTATTTGCTTCAACTTTTGTTCCGAAACGGAAGTGTACGAACATTTTTGCATCGTTTGTCCAGTGCAAAGGTGAAACGAGGTCTCAAACGCAAAGGTCACCGGTGTTATTTTCATACTTTCCCAACGAAAAGCGGTTGGACCGATGCCAAATGAGACAGTTTTGGACAGGCGTTCAGATAAATAATGCAAATATACAAAAACTGGGCGAATGCCGCTCGTAAAACTTGTATAGGCAGATCTTTAGTTATTAAGAAGGGTTTATTTGAGTTGCATATACGTAGTATCGGAAGATTTAATAATAAATTAATCAGTATCTCTGATTGAAAAATCTAGAGAAAAAACATTGAAAAAAAGAACGTAAAACTGGCAGACGGATTTGCACGGTAGACCAATAAAGAAATGGATGGATTGCGCGTAAGATGACATGGAGATTTGTGGGGTAAAAAGACATCATACGCAAGAATAGAGAAGAATGAAAGGAAAAGACACTATCTGCTTTAAATGTTTAATACAAAATGAAAAAAAGAGAGACATGTAAATTTGTTTGGGTTTTCCTCCTTCTCATAATATGAACCGATTTTCACACATACGTATCTGTCGCCAAATTTTTTTGATTTTCTAATGTTAGCTACAGGTGGCTGCGTAAAGACGCTGTTTCATACCATATCAAGTGTTGCCTACTGCAGTTAACCCTGGATAGTCCAATAGTATTGGGCGCAGAGTAAGCGTTATATCTATTCATGTACCTATGCTTCTGCAAATAAAGATTGATTGATTGATGGATATGAAACTGGAAAAAAAAAAGTTAAAGTTAGTACTTTATACCCCAGGAAACTTACGAAAAGTCTATACGTAACCTAGTACCATAGATAGGTTATTTAGCTTTAACGCAGTGGTTCTAGGGAAATTAGATTGTAACATACTTGAAACAATTTGGAAAGTCGCTTACGCTGGTACGGCCACGTTTTACGGAAACCAGCTAGTTACGTCTAGACATGCCGCCTTCGCCAGGTCCCGGTTGAAGGGTCAAGCCCAAGAAATGCTGGCTGGGTGTTGTGAAGGATGACATGCGTAGTATCAATGGTCTCAATACAAGGGATGCTGATGATCGCGCGAAGTGGAGAAGAAAATGTAGGAAAGCGGACCCTGGGCATCGCAGCGATCAGTCATCATCATTATTAACGCTTTACTTGAAACAATTTTAGTATGGAAGAAAATACGGTTGGAATTTCCAAGTGGCTCCACAGGGCTGTTTACGGCCGGTCAAAGGCCTTTTGTTTTATCGTTAGCTATTAATAAGATTTGCGTTGGATTTGTTTGTTTCTGAATTTCCGATTCGTGTTGCTATTTCTGAGTGGTTTCTGTTTGCATTATTCCGTTATGAATATATCAAGTCTTAGAGCTAGTTAAATCTTATTACTTGAAAGTCTAAAATACATATGCATTATTTAGTTTATGGTCATTTTAGCTAACTATAGGCTATATACAGGTTTAGTTTTTGAAATGGGCCTTTAGGGATAAGTCCTAAATTATACAAATTAGCGAAAAGGACTCAAAATCTTACTATTAAAATAAAGCATCATTAGATTATTGAAAAATCAACTTAGGGTAGTTGATTTTTCAATAGAACCGGATGATTTTGAAAAACAAACGCACCTGTTTTATTGAATGAATGTATGAATGAATGAATAAATGAATATTTATTGTGTTTTAAAGATACAGTTCATAGAAACAAAATTTTACAATACAATAGGCGGTCTTATCATTATTAGCGATTTCTTCCAGACAACCTTTGGGTGGACAAAAAAATTGATAAGAACAGGGGTATGTTGCATTATTCTCACTATCGAATCAGTATCTTATCAATATACATATCTTATAAATACATACATGATATAATATACATACATTAATAAAAATATAAATATTATATTAATACGATATAAGTAAATAAAATATTATAAAATACACTTACATAAATAAATATAAGACAAGAAAAATATAACAATGACTGCAACATCTTGATTTGAGCTATTTGAGCTATAATAAATCCTTCACAAGTTTATTGAAAATGGGCAGTGATTTGGTTAGCTTTATATTAACAGGCAGCGCGTTCCAAAGACGAACTGCTTGGACTGTAAAGGATTTGCCATGAGAGCTAGTTGTATGCAGAGGAGTTTTAAGTAACAAATTTTCCGAGGATCTGACAGAGTTCAAGTTTTATTATATGAAATCATAGTGTAGCTTGTTAGGAACAATTTCTGTAAAGAAATATCAAACGGCAAACCAAGAGAAAAGTTAATTCTAAACAACATGTTTTATTTTCCTTATACTTACACATTTTAATGTGTAAGTATAAGGTAAATAAAACATTATGGACAAAATGGATTTATCCATGGACCGGTCATTTGGCCGGAAAATTAAGTAAATAAAAAAAAAACAACGAAAATTAGTTTTCAACAAGGAGATTTTACAGCGAAGTGACTTAAACTGTGGACGTAAGTCGTTCTATGACAGGGTCTCCAGTTTGGGCTTTCCTTTGTTTCGTATAAAAAAAATTGTGGTTGATATTTTTTTTGTCTCTGAGATGTAAAAATTCGAGCCAATGACAATGAAATGAAATGTATTTATTAATGTCCACGCTCTGGATGTAGTTTTACTTCAAGCATAATAAATTCATCAAATTGGGGAGATTTCTAAAACTCTAGATATTCTACTCTATGGTACCATTCATATACGTGAACTAACACAAACTTACCTGGTTTTTTTTTTCTCTATTGGTATATAAATTCAATCGATAGGAAACCAGTTAAAGGTACACGATAATTTGTAGGCACTTTTCGATAAAAACCTACAGGCGTTTATCTAGGTAATTGAATCTCAAGGTCTTGAACACCATCCTTAGTAGAGCCACACGGAACTACACAAGAATGTTGGCGACGTGCAAACACTGCTAATCGTCGTGTTAAGTAAAACATGATGTCGATAATTATCAGTTGACTTGTGCGCCTAAAATAATGGCGGAACAGAATTTAAGACGTGTTAGGATTGTGTCACGTACGGTCTTTGTGCAGTCTATTAAGTTATGCCGAGGATGTCAAGGCTCTTTGGACATGTTGAAATACCTATTTATATTTACTTACAATTATCTGTATTATCAATAATTTTCTTCTATCAAAGGTGAGGCGAGCAGCGAGCATTTTATTAATGAATATGTAAACTATTAATACACTTATAAAGTATATATAAACGAGGAATATTGGGAGGATGAATGTTTGTCACTCTTTCACTTGAGTTTGGCTTATACTTTTGTGATTTTTTTTATTGTGATTATATTCATACTGCTAATGTCAATAAGTACGTATGATAAAAGTTATTTAAGTAAACTCAATAGTTTTAATTTTTGTCGCAAAAATTCGGATCTAATTTTCTTCAAACTTTACAGTAACTATATCCTCTGTACAAAAATACCATGAGCTATTATTTATAAATATATATAGATTTGTGAAATTAGACTATATTATTTATATTCCATAAATTATTACTGTAAGTAGGTACTATAACTATCAACTTACAGTGAAAGAAGTCGCGTGCACGCCTAGTATTTATTTATAATTTAATAAAAGATATTTCACATGCAAAATAATAAAAGGAATGATACAAACAGAGAGTGTAGAGTTTATCTCGACAAAAGATACCAAAGAGCAATCTTTGCTTTACAATGTTGATGTGAAAAAGCATAAAAATAAAAATTGTGCATACTCCTCCTACTCCTCCTACTCCTACTACTCCTCCTATTCCTACTACTCCTCCTACTCCTACTATTCCTCTTACTCCTCCTACTCCTACTACTCCTCCTACTCCTACTACTCCGACTACTCCTCCTACTCCTACTACTCCTCCTACTCCTACTACTCCTCTTACTCCTACTACTCCTCCTACTCCTACTACTACTACTCCTAATACTCCCCCTACTCCTACTACTCCTCCTACTCCTACTCCTACTACTCCTCCTACTCCTCCTACTACTCCTCCTACTCCTACTACTCCTCCTACTCCTACTACTCCTCCTACTCCTACTACTCCTCCTACTCTTACTGCGCTACACTCGGAGTAAAGGCGCCGAATTTTATACTCCAGACAGAAAAGTAAAGACCTGATGAGTTGTCGAAATACAAATATAATTATTATGTATAATATCGTCATGAAGGATCTGCAAAGGGAAAAACATAAGTAACTATTAAACATAAGTATTTACTGTATCAAAACTATTGACCAAACTTCGATATTCGTGATTATATATCGCATACCTAGAAACCTACATTTTTATGCATCGATATATGTATATCACATGCTGATATCGCATGTTCGAATGATAAGCGCGAGGACAGTCACGTGCAATCGACGATAAATACTATTTATATTTTTAAATACACTTTTATGAAACCTAACAGGAACTTTAAAAATTAACTGTGCTCTTTATGAATGGTTTTTGGTCGCAATATATATTACCTTTGATTAACTCAAAACACAGACAGCAGGCTTTGTTCGTAGTTTGAGAGGTAAAGATGTACCTACTTGTTTAAATTTCATACCCGTATTTAAAACTAACACATCTCGACTGTTTATTAATTTACCTTTCTGTAAGGCTGGTGTGCACCGACTTTTAACCGATGGTTAAACGAAAATAATCGCTAAAAATGTATGCATAAACAGCGATTATTTTATTTTAATCGTCGATTAAATGTCGGTGCACACCAGCATAAGTGTGTCTCTATTTTTGATAAAATTATAAAATACTAAAGGCTAATACGGATTGTTACGAGTTGCAGGACTCGAATTAAAATGACGTTGGAATTATTATAGACTTTATTAGGATACAAACACGTATAACACAGGTACAAATATAACGGAACACAACAAGTCCGAACGTAAAACAGAAGGTCGTAATTCAATAACACGCGCAAAGTCCGTCACCGAATGTACACAAGTCTCGCCTTGATCGTGGTTATCGCTCAACTGCCTCGTCCCTCAATCGAGGCATTGCTTTATACTGCACAGATGCAATAAGTCTGCCTGGCCGCGTAGATCGAATTTCCTAGAATCAGTGCGTACTTTAAAACCGGAACACTTGGCAAATTACTGCTATAAAAAATTACAATACACAACGAGCTGTTTTCTAATCACAAATTTTAAACACAAAGTAAATAAAAGAAGTCCAAATGCCGAAAGGTAATAAAATGTGTTTCTACAGGTATGCAGGTGTGAATTTGTCTTTGTGGCCGTCTAGGTCGTAACATTATTATTTATATTCTAATAACATTAGAAATACTGCCTAAGCAATACACGCTCCAAGGCCGGGATTCGAAGTCACGTCGTTTGTACGAGAAACGGATGCGTTAGCAACTAAGCGTCTACGATTTCATCGTCCACTACGCGACTTTTGTTTGACAGTAAAGGAGTCTACATACTAGTCGGCGCGGATTGGACAAATACAAGCCAAAAAGTGTTTAGCCTGTGAAACAGTCTGAATGAATGCCGAATCGGTGCCGACTTGTATGGGGATTCCCTAATAACTTGAAAATATCCTCTCCCTCTCTTTTTATGTCGCAATTTATTTATTTTATTTATTTATTAAAAACTTATACATTGATAAGACAGTATTTTTTTTTTATTCTACTAGCCCCTGAACTAGTTTGCACTGTATTATAGGGGCTAGTGTTCTCTCCCTTAATGTAACAACAATAATATGCAATACCCACTACTCATCATATTTGTCTATTAGTTAAGCCTTTCCATTTTTCTCTTTAATTTTTTTAAACCTTTTGAAACAAACGGCATCTCAAAGCAGTGTAAGCATTGATAGCCTGTCTGCCTACCTTTTTATCTAAAAATAGTGTCGTCTGGAGTTCTAATGTTTGGCGGTAAACATCATTTGTTTTATAGCAAAAAACAATATGTATAAGCTTATAATCTAATAGTATGTGGCAATAACGATACGTGCTTGTGAATGATAATTTAATTTTAGGTGTGGTTTTTAAAATTCCGTTTTGAATGTCATTCTGTGTGTTGTAAAGATAAATTTATATTCAAATATACGCGCTTTTAAATTTGTAGGTATTCTACTGATAAGCTTTTTTCCCATCATAACATCGCCATAACAACCTTGGGTTATGTTTCGGCACTAGTGGCCAGGTTCCAGTCTCCCTTAAGAGAGCAGCAGCACATTTGTAACACTTTTGGTGTTGCAAAGGTCCATAGGCGATGGTAACCGCTTTCCATCAAGTGGGCCGTCTGCCTGTCTGTTGAAGTCCTGCAATAAAAAATTTGTTGTACATTTGTAGTTCCTATATCTTATTAACCGTTCATTCGCTTTACTTTTAGTTACATATAAGTATACTGCCATATTTCTATCAATGGCAAGACAAGCGGATAAATAGAAAGATCTAGGATCTAGGAAAATATATATTTAGTAAATTATATACCAAGATCACAATTTAACTAGTTTTCTAAATATACTCGTATATAATTATAATTTCAAACTACAGTGTTCGTAGAGAATAAATACAAATTACGTCTGGTGAAATTTGTTAATTTTAACGTAATAAATGCTTTATGTTAACATCTTAAAGAGACGTGACTTCGCATACATTTATGTATTAAATGATTATGATTGACAAACTCCATTCATAATAATAGTTACACAAGAATAGAGTAGAATGAATGATTTACACTTATTCATCCTAACATAACCTACATACAATGGTTATTCCTATGAAGCAATAGGTTATAGAGGTAAATGTAAATATTTTCTTACGTTAGGCGCTAAAGTTAATTCTCGTTTTGTAAAAATTTATTAAGTATTAAATTATATAATTTTCTTTGTCGTTCCTTTCATTGAAATATGTAAAACTTAGTTATCAGTCCCCCTACCCCATAAAAACTAGCACGGCTTAGCTTAGCTGTGAGACAATTGTATACGGCTCCTATTCATTATAATCATTATAGTTAATAACAAGTAAATATTGTTTTTATTTTGCCTCCAAGGGGGGACTGGAACCTGATCACTTAGTCTCAGGGTGGTTGGCATCCAGACCCGCAAAGGCCCTATCACCTGGCTTGCGCCTTGTAAGGCAAGCCGCTCGGCCGCAGGAATATGAATTATTTACCGTCCCTGCACGGATAAACGTAGCGAAAACGTAATGTACAAGCAAAATTTAAATTCGTTCTTGAAGTTCGTGAGCGTTAAAGCGCAAAACACAGTTATAAAGAGTCACAAATAGAACGGAGAACGAAAAGTGGTGTGCTCTCGATCGGCAGCTATCCGGACTCTCATGCCATCTCATTCGCACACACCGTAAGCTATAACAAACGTTAAAGTTCGATTAGACCTGTGCAAACGCACGGAACTAACTTCACTCGAAGCGCATTTAAGTTTTGCGCGTATTGTAAAGAGTATAAAAAAATAATGTAAATAACGGTAAAGTCTCATCATTCGATCTTCATATTACATTTATTTATTAGCCATGCTGGTAGATGCGCAGACGAAATTCATTGAGTATACTCAAAAACATATCAGACGTACATAACGAGATGGAGGCGCCTATTTAGGTTTACGAGCGCTCCTATCGAGACGTGCACCGTTCTATTATGTAAAACGCGGTATCCTGGACGTGCCCCGGCATTTTCTTTATGCTGAGCGGATTGTAAAGGTGAAAATTTACTTAGACATGCCACAGAGTGACGTATCGAATGTATCGATCTCTTGAACATATATCATGCGCAGAATAAACGGTTTCAACTTGTTATTTGCTCATTGTTTTAAAATTTGTCATATGAACTCTAAAAGTAATGGCAATTTTATACCAACAGTAAAAGCAAAAGAATACTTGGTGAATTATAAAAAAACCGGCAAAAATGTATTCAATGAATATAAAACACAAATCATGCAAACCCATACTATTTAAAAAAAACACGTATTAGGATAAGCCAAAATTAAAACTGTTGAATTTTACGAAGTTATGAAGATTTCTGGTATAACAGAGGACGTATTCCAGAATGTTGATTCCCAAATAAGTAGAAAAAAAAGTTTTTTTTTGGTTAACAATTCTACGGCCTCGAGTTCCGTATCCTTTTTTAACAACTTAATTTCTAGATTTAATTTTTAGAATTTAAACACTCTTAGTGGTTATTTTTGTTCTTGTGTGTGACATTAATATAGTGATTTTTGTGTTGTGCCTTACGAATAACTTATTATATTAATTTATTCTAATTTTAATATTAAACTTATACTAATTTCGAGTGTATCTATTACATGCTGGTGTTGTGAGGAAGTGCATGTGCAGTGTGTGCCTTATGTATTTACCTATATGTATTTTCCTATCTATTGCCATGTGTGGGAAGAGATAAAAAAAAGTTAGGAATCCTCAAACAACATGTCTTATTAAACTTATTTGCAAATTATGATCTATACTCATTTAAAACCACTGAACGTTCTGTGTTTATATATAAATGTTTTTCACTTGTCCACAGTCAATGATCCAGCTAAAGGAACGCAAAGAAATGGATGAGGCTTTCAAAAAGGCACAGAAGCCCTGGGCCAAATTGCTGCAGAAGGTGGAACGCACGAGACTGGAATATCACACGGCATGCAAACAGGAAAGAACGGCGCAAAACCAGGAGAGAAACGCAGGCGGTGACAGCTCTTTGAGTCCTGATCAGGTGTGTGATATTTTTGATAACTTTTACGCTGATAGTAGATTGCAAGAGTAGTATTTTATAAATGCATCTCTAGATAGGTTCGTAGGCTTAAAATCTATGCTTAGAATTGTAAGAATTAAAGTGATGAGCTGTTTTGCAGCGCCTGGAATATCAGAAACGATTTTAAAATATTATTAAATACTAGTAATAAGCTAAATTATAAATATATACATAGATTAAAGACTACGTCACAAATCGCTGCCATATGGGAGCGTACCCACGTCTTAATTTGATCATATATTTATATTTAAATATCGTTCTTAAATACGATCCAGTTTTTAATTAATGATTATTATTTTTTTATTTAAATTCTAACTTAAAGTATAACATGGCTAATCTATTGATGTAAGTGGTTTAGAGCATACTTATACACTTAAATTTATTTATGGATTAATTCTTAGATTCATATGTAGTACTAGTTATATTCCCGACTCCCGAAATTACAAATATCTGAACCCTGAAAAATATTGAAATTAAACATACATGATTATTTTTTACTTAGTCTATTAAGCTGTTTCAAAGCGTATTCCAGACCAATTTTCAGATAGACTGACAAATAAAAAATCGAAATGTATTTTATAAATAACAGTTTTCACTTCAGTTTTGTCATTTATTTTGCAATTTCAGGCAGTTTATTCAATTTCAGTTATCAGTAGTTATTGGTGGCAGTTGCTTCTTTTTTGGAAATTAAACTCGATATAATGAACTATATGATTATTATTATTGAACTATTTATATAACTTAGAATATACATAAAGAAGTGCGTATTGAAAATGACTAATTATTCGAGAGAGTCGAGAGGGAGAGAGTGGTAAGTCGTCAATGAGTATTATTATTTTGCCTCCAAGGCCGCTCCTATATCTCGCGTACCGTCCGACGCCTAGTTGCTAACTGTGCGAGCTATGGGCGTCGGCGGTATGCGGGACACGGAGGGTAGATGTGTTCTGACGGGCGGGTCAGGGGGGTGCTCTCTATCCGCAACAAGTAGTTTTGTTAATAAATAATAGGACACTAATGAATGAATCATCATCGTTAAAAATTAAATTTAATACATAAATATCAGCTGCATTTATCAAAATACCGCTTCGTGATACGTTATCGCATGCATTTACAAATAATGTAACACAATTTTTATGACTCTATATTCGGTCGAATCTTGATTTATTTACTTATTTATCGGGACATTTATCACGATGATTGACTTATCGCTTCGACAACGGAGACCGATGTTATCGTAACACAAAAAATTGATAACACCAAGGAATTTTATTTCTTAGGAATAAAATAGGATATAGATAGCGCCATGCCCATAACTACATGCTATGGACATTTCTTCTTTGTTTTTGAAGTGAAATTTCTATATAGACGGGGGCAATTAGGTTTTTTTCTGTCACGAGAAAGTGTTACGGCCGCGTGGAGAAGAAGAAGAAAAGAAGGTTTCAGTTCATCATAATTCGCGAATCTAAACCTGGGAAAATCGAATTGTGTGCTGGGACACATAGAAACTTCAACGGACAAGTGGAAAAACTACGGGCAGATTGTTAATGTACTTGTCCAATTTGAAAACCTGCCCGTAAAACTTCAAGTTAAAATTTTGTTGCGATTCGTTTTGCCACTTGTGCGTTGAATTTTCATTTCTACTGTGTCCCAGTACACATTTTGATGTATCGGCACGATATATGTGTACAGATGAATTTTTCAAATGGGCCTTTAATGCCAGGTCCTAAAAAACTATAAGAAATAGCGAAAAACACTCAAAGCAGTCTAGGGGCCGGTTTCGACGAAAATTAAAGCGATTTCATTAAACTTTAGAAAAATCAGTTGCTCTTGTCAGGAATCAAATCGGCTGATTTTGAAAAAATAAACGCACCTATGTTATTATATGAAATCATAGTGAAGCTGAAGCTTGTAACTATCAATTTCTGAAGGGCTGTCAAACGGCAAACTAAGGGATATGATTTTTGTGGGTGGTTGTTGATACTAGATATATATTTATTCAAGAATTTCAATTACACTAGTCGCCCGTCGTCGAAATCCGACCATAATAATTTGATGTCACAGACTATATATAATACTTCTATAGTCACAGATTTCTCCAAGGCAACAATAAACAAAAGAGTATATATGCGTGTGTCTGTGTCAAATACATGGTAGTGTGTGTAATGTTTTTTAATTGATTTAATGTATATATAATGCATATTTTTTTATATATTAGCATTCGTCGCTTCTGCTCTATATAAATTGTAAGTGTGCGAAATTTCATACTCCTAAGTCCCGCAATTTTCGTAAAAATTGGTACAAAGTTTTTGCTTCACGTCTTGATATTATAGCTTACGTTGCCTGAAAGAGATCGCGTTAATGCGGTTATTGCACGGTGCGGTTTATAGCGACTTTTCTCTTTTATACTAATATATAAAGCTGAAGAGTTAGTTGGTTTGTTTGTTTGAACGCGCCAATCTCAGGAACTACTACTGGTCTGATTTGAAAAGTCTTTCAGTGTTAGATAGCCTATTTATCCAGGAAGGTTATCTATCATCACGTTAGGACCAATAGGAGCACAAATGAAGAATGTTTCCAAATGGTTTTTTTTTACTATTCCACGCAGACGAAGTCGCGGGCGGAAGCTAGTGTTTGTATAAACATTGTAGTGTAATAAGGAGTTGATGCGACAAATTAAATAAAAGGTATTGTTAAAATGCATCTTTCATTTTGGTGAGCCCATTATCTGTCTGTCTATACTTAAAAGTGTTACTGCTGCACTACCGAGAGTATTTAACCGACTTTCAAAAGGAGGAGGTTCTATGGGACTATCATAAAATCTCATATTTTGAACTAGAAACTGTTTCACGGCACACGATACGGTGATATGAATCAGATATATTCGACGAATTCGCACCAGAACACGGAACGACCCAGATACCAGATACGACCGCGTCATAAACATCTTCGAATCGGAAATTCCTGTAATGCTTTGTTTTCTTTATTTTGTTGGAAATCAAGTTAATTCGATATTTGTGTTACAATGCATATTGCGGGGGCGATACGCTGGCCGGGAGAAGGCAAAGGGGCGTGGAAGAAGTAAGGGAAGAGTAACTTACCTCGCCACCAGTCCACCACCACACTGTAATCGTCCCCCGGGGGTTTCACACACTCACCAGGATTTGCTAGGAGAATTAAATTGAATGATAATGGTTTATTTCTTTTAGTTCCAACAATCATTTCTTGGCTATATTCATTGCCGTGTAAGCACTGACTCTAGGTTGAATGTGTCTTGTTTTGCGAATACTTCATTTAAAACTTTATTCTTTCTTAATGGCCAGGATGGGGAGTTCTTACTCCTATTTATAAGGTGTTCTTCGGCGCAACCACACATCACTATTATACGTTGACATCAGAATATCTTATGTAAAAATGGCTTTCTGGTAAAACTGTGTTCAATGTGAAAGTATATTAATTATATTACCCTTAATTGAAGGAATTCATTAATTGATCCATATCGGACCTCACACAAATATCAGATTTGTAAATTGACAAGACATAGCGCCCCATAAGTGAGAGCGATATTGTGGCATAAAATAAATTAATTGGGTATTTGACTCGCTTTATAAAGAATTCTAAAACAATGTACCTAAAAAAGAACGTGTTTTTAAATAAGTATCAAGAGAGAGCAAGCATTCATACAGGTTTGCATTAAACTTTTATCTAGGCGCTATTCGCTGCCGGTAAATTTACTTAATGTTATCCCGGAATCTATCTCGGACTAAAATTATTTTATGACCATTATCGATATTAACACTACATATCGTCGTTTATATTACAACACCGCGAATATGGAATTTCCTAACTAAACTAAACTAAAAGGTTGCACAAAAAACGATATATAAAATTATCTTATATATAAAATTCTCGTGTCACAATGTTCGTTCCCATACTCCTCCGAAACGACTTGACCGATTCTCATGAAATTTTTTACGCATATTCAGTAAGTATTTTTTGATACAGTATTAAAAAATATATACAACCCTAAATTTTCAACCCTTTACGATCAACCCCTATTTTTTAATAGCGATATTAGTATTTTTACCATTTTCTACTGGGATGATTTAGATTTTAATTTGAACCAGGTAGATGGCGCTGCAATCGGGTACCAGAATTTAGGTGTTCTTTTTTGTTGTTGTATGTGTTAAAGTTTGTCCCGTAATGGTTTGAATAAACGATTGGACCCAGTAGGTGGGCCAAACGCTGGGCCTGATTTTGATGAAATTTTTGTTCGTTTAAGTTGGTCCCGGTAGATGACGCTGGAATCAGGTTCTAGATTTTTATTTTTTAAAGGCAGGACAACGTCTGCCGGGTACAGCTAGTAATTTTATAAAAACTAAATAAAAACCAGTTCTTTATTTAGTAATCATTTAATTCTATGATTCGTATAATCTCTAATAATAATGATGACTGAATAAAGAACTGGTTTTCATTTGTTAAATCTAGACTAAAGAGGTAAAATTTGTGAGTTTGTAACGATGTAGGGGGTAATCTCTGGATCTAGTAAACCGATTTTGAAAATTCTTTCACTAGTGGAAAACTACATTATTCCCGAGTGACATTGGGTATTTTTGATTGTGCTTAATAATAAGTATGTTTTAGTTTTTTTCAGTTGCCAGACGAAGTGGGCACGGGCCAACTATTTTTTAATAATAAAATGTTCGTCCTGTAAAGTTGGAAAAATGCATATTCGCGGTGTTGTAATATAAACGGCGACATGTACCAAATATTAGCAAAATCGGGAACATGGTTATGCCGCCATAACAACCATGAGTAGTGTTCCGGCACTAGTGGCCAGTTTCATCAGCGTTCTTTTACAGAGCGGCAGCTAGTTAGTAGCACCTTTGGTATTATTACAAATGTCCATAGGCGATGGTAACCGCTTTCCATCAGGTGGGCCGTACGCCTGTCTGCTGAACTTATTCAATAAAAAAAAAAAGTTCTACGAAGGAAGAACGTGGGCGATTGCAACTAGTGCATCTTTTGAGACCCGAAGCGTAAGTGGAGGCCACAACAGGTTGCTTGAAGGTATATAATACGCATGATATTGTATAAAGGTCCCATGTTAGCTAAAATGGCTGTGTAACTCTTAAAAATCACAATAAATTTAAGTAATATATTGTTACGAGTTTAGCGGGACTCGAATTAAAATGCTGTTGGAGTTATTATAGAATTTAATAGAGCTATACAAACAGTTATAACACAGTACAGATATAACCGAACACAACAAATCCAAACGTAATGCAGAAGGTCGTAATTCAATAAAACGTGCAAAGTCCGTCACTTATAGATTACCGAATGTACACACGTCCCGCCTTGGTCGTGGTTCTCGCTCGACTGCCTCTTCCCTCAATCAGGCCATCATCATTTTATACTGTACAAATGCAATATGCCCGCCCGACAACGTGGACCGAATTTCCAAGAATCAGCTTGTACTTTAAAATCCATAACACCTGGCTAATGATTACAATTCGACAATAGGCTGTTTTCTAGAAACGTATGCCAATAAATAAGTAAACAAAAGAAGACGATCATAAAAGAATTACAATAGTTTAAATATTATTAGTTCAAATGCCGACGGGTAATAAATGTGCTTCTACAAATCTGTACGTAGAATTCGTCTTTGTCGGCGCCTAGGTTGTAACAATATTAAAGTGTGAAATGTACTTAGAAACAAATATAAGTTTTAACAAGAGAACAATGTAGTATTTGAATAATAATTTGCTATCGATTGTAGTGATTTAGGGCAACTGTGGTCAAAGAACCTCAGAGGGTCACTCGATCGATAACGCGCAGAAGACAGTCGGTCGTCCTTACACAGAGAGGTTGCAACTTATCCATTTGTATATTACAAAACTATATACCTATATAGATAACGATATTCCAGTCCATAGTGATATAAATTTGTTTGTCTGTGACGCATTCACGAAAAACCATGTTTCTTTTATTGCTTGAGGTCAGCAGTCAGGCAGACAGCCCACCTGATGGAAAGCGGTTACTATCCCCTATGGAAATTAGTAACACAAAAGGTGCTACAATGTGTTCCCGCTCTTTAAAGGGAGGCCGGAACCTTGGCCACTACTCATGGTTGTTATGGCGGCATACTCTAACCACAACCATGGTACCGATTTTGCTAATATTTTGCAAATACCCTACCACATGGTCGTTGGTTGGTTTTCTCGCCTCATACGACAGGCCGGCTGGCCGCAAGAAATTGTATTCTTTCTCCGTCCCTGCACGGACGGATTATAGCGAAGCTGGCAAACAGGCAGATGGCCGACCTCATGGAAAGTGGTTAGCGTCGCTAATAGACGTTTGCAGCTCCAGGTGCGAAGCCAACGCCTTGCCAGCCTATAAGAAAGGGATATAGGATATGGGATAAAGCGATGGAACAAAGGAGCTGGTATGATAGGATCAGATGGGCAGAGCGAGATATGGAATATCTAGGCATGGGATAAGGAGAAGGGGCGATGGCATATTGGATTGAAATGGGGGTTGGTAGGGACGGATGGATTGAGGGAGGGGGGAAATGGGTCATCGGAACTCTCACTCGTCGCATGAAGCATGATTAGCTCAAAGTTAACGTTTCGCGCCGATATTCTGTGAAAGCGTGGTATCACACCTGTAGCAGTGTACTGTTTCCATTTCATATTTTAAAAAGAGTATTAGAATTCGATTCAATACTTCCATCAAATTTTGACGGGTCGATGTTAGCGACATCTGACGATATTAATGAAACTATTCTCCATACACGCCGTGCGAACCTCGTTTGCTGAAAATGCGGAGTACAATCACAATTTTTTATGATTTGTAAACAGTGAAATTCTGTCGCTATCCCTTCAAATATTTTTATAACTCTAAAGACGAAAGATTGCGTACATATGTCTGAGAAAATAGATGAATTCCTGACAAATGATAGTGTTTTAGTAAATTACTTCTCTCCAATATCTCGCTTCTGCGATCACCCTTGGAGTAAATCCCAACTACGTGTATTACGTGTATCTATATACATCGAAAGGCTTTGCTATAAGCCTTTTGCCTACTATTCACGCATGTAGATAATATTCCCATATCCAACCTGGGTTTAAAGGGGTTTCGATAGTTGATAAGGTTTTTTCCTATATACTTTGGCGAAACCATTATCCACTGCAAGAAAAGCATGTATTTTGTATATCTTTTTAAGGTTCCGATATCTAAACTCAAAAATCGGCCAAAATTCCACGCAGAAGGGTTCCGTAGAGATGATCGAGGTTCACCGTTTTTGTTATTTAGATACGGAACTATATTGAAAAGACCTCCACCAGTGAAAATTCCATTGACAGCCATACCATTGAAAATAGGATTAAAATAAAGTAGCTGGCAATCAAGGCAACCGAGACCCTTTTTATCATCTTACAAACGCCGAATCCCCATAGTTTTACTACAGGAGTAGCAAGTTATGACGCAATAACTTACAAGCGAAATAGCGTATTGTTACGAGTTTAGCGGGACTCGAATAAAAATGCCGTTGAAATTATTATAGAGTTTATTAGAACTATACAAACACGTACAACACAGGTACAAATATAACCGAACACAACAAGTTCAAATGTAATGCAGAAGGTCGTAATTCAATAAAACGCGCAAAGTCCGTCACTTATTAGATTCCCGATTGTAGTACACACGTCTCGTTTTGATCGTGGTTCTTGCTCGACTGCCCCCTCTCCTCCCTCTGTCAGGCCATCCTTTTATACTGTACAAATGCAATGTGCCTGTATCCTAGTCGACTTAATCCGCCACACCTGACTAATGACTCGGACGCAAACAGCCATAAAAGAGCTGTTAAGAGCTGTTGTCAGTCAGCCATAAGTAAACAAAGGAAGACGATCCTAAAAGAATTACAACTAGTTTAAATGCCGGCAGGTAATAAAATGTGTTTTGTTTCAGATATGCAGGTGGTTTTGTTTTTGTATTGTTAAGCAATAGTTTGATCTATCTATACATTGTTTCTTTTTTAATATTATTTTAGACCAACACAAAAATACACAGGGTTTTTTGCATTTGTTTGATTATATTTAAATATCTCATGACCGGTTTCTATATTACCAATTGTACCTTTGCGTTAGTATCGTTTAAATTTTGACATAATCTCCATACAAGTAATGTCAAAAAACCACGAAGGGGCAAGTGAATAAATAGTAAGTAAGATACAGGAAACGGCTATTAGTCAAATCAACGAACATCTAAAGTTAGATAGTATTAAACTAGAAAATGTTTTAAATTCACTATATAAACTCGCAATACAACTAAAATTCTATAAAAAAAATTAAGTCCTAAGAAAAAAACGGGTTATAACTTCTTATTTAGCTGCTTACAGTGAATAGATAATATTATCTTGAAAAGTTTATCATTGATGACGTTGCCAATTACGAATAGTATAGCAATTTTGCTTATTCCCAAAAATAGTTCAGGCGGCCGTGACGTCATCGCTCCAACTTTGGCCTGGAAGTGCTCTATTCATAGCCAACCAGACACTTGTGGTGGAATTTGTTTGCTTATATTGGGCGCACCGATGAGAACTTTATTTATAAGCAAAATTTTAAAAAATTCGCAGACTAAGCTTTCTTCGTGTTTTTGAACTCATTCATTATTTTTAATAAGGTTGCTCTTGCCCGGTATAGTGATGTGGAAATATAATTTTTATATTACTATACTTATAATATTATAAAGAGGTAAATTTGGTGACGTTGTAGGGGTAATCTCTGGATCTACTAAACTTTTTTTTTAAATTCTTTAACTGTTGTAAAGCTACGTTAACAGGCTATAATAATACGACTCTATATACCACGGGAGCAGGACAGAGCGCGGGTGAAACCGCGCCGGGCCGCTAGTAAATCATAAATCTATACTATATTTGTTGGAGTTGTCGTGTTTGTAAAATGAATTAAAAATGAGATACTAATAAAATGAAATAATACTTTTTGTTCTCATTTCCCACGATAGTCCTACGCTGGCCGGGGCTTGTCCTTGGGTGCATTATTGTATGGTGTACACAGGAACAATCGCCGGTCAGTGTCACGCCACATTTAGATTAAATTTGTTAAGGGGCCTCTACTGTTGGTCTTCCCATGGTCACACGCAAGCCATCCAAAAGTACGGGCCATTTTTATGGCCCGTGGTCTTCAAAGACATACATGTATAATAATAATGCATACAGGCAAACGGAGAAGACATTTTTAATAAAAGTTTCGTTTTTTTTTTCAAAATTGGTACAGATTTTTAAAAACCCTTTTAACTAATGTAATTAATGCCTAAAGTACTATTCGTACAATCTTTTATTAATCTAAATATTATCATCCAATTAAGAGTGAAATCAATTGTTTTAACACTGGAACAACCAACTCGATTTAATAGACAAGAGAGTAACATCAATTCCCTATCTTAAAAAGACCAATTGGTTTCCAAACTAGAGATGTACTGAGCTACGTAGGATTCGGTTTTCTTCAGCCAATATTCAACACGAGTTTTTGTGGAGAACTATTTTTCTATTGCGCAGGTTTATTCTTAAATAACGTCTAGGATTGGTTGAAAACAAACATAGGTACAGGATATTTTTTGTTTATGACCAAGAATTGGGTAAATTCTGTAACATTTTACAATAATTAATTAAGAACGGAAATATGTAAGCATTAAAAATGTATATAAAATCTATACATAATCATTATCATTTATTTACATTTAAGATAAGAGTTAAGACTGACAGGCCGGGGGAAAACTCGTGGTAGAATATTGTAATATTGAGCAGAGTTTTATTTTAGTGCAATAGCAGAAAATATTCTCTAATGTCCCTTTAGCTAATGTCAAGTGTCAATGAGTAATTATTCTTAAAATAATAATATAAATATCATTTAACATACTGAGGGCCGCTTGCATAACGATCGCCTTTAAATAAAATTAGTTATTTAACTGCCTAAATACGTTTTACATAAAACGTATTGACAGTTTTTTTAAACATATTTAGCGACAAATTTTGCGTTGTGCAAGACGCTAATTGTATTTAAGGGTGTTAAATACGTTTTGTGTTTCTTGAATAAATTTAAGCAACCTTTTGCAAGCGACCCTTATTCTTTAAATAATATTTAATATAATTATTCGTTGAAAAATAATTAATAACCTATTTCACTCGTTGAAGTTACGACGGGCTTGCTACAGTCGTACAAAATTCAGGAGACAGTAGTGTTATGTAAGAGAATGAAAAGTATTTCACTTGGTTTAAGTGCCAACTACCGTATTGTGTGTTGTTTATGTCGAAAGTACTGTTTCCTTAAATGTACATTTTCGAACTGCTTTATATTGCGAAGCTGGCAAACAGGCACACGGCCCACCGAACGGAAAGCGGTTACTGTCGCCGTTATGTCTGCACACCAGGATTGAAGCCAACGAGTTGCCAGTCTTAAGCATTGGGTAGAAGGGTTGAATGAAGGGGATTTAATGAGGAGGTCAGACAAGAGGAATGGGATAGAAGGGATAGGATAGGAAAGATTGAAAGAAAGAAAAAGAAAGAAAGACATTTTATTTAGGACAAAAACAATACAGAGTATTATCAAACAGTAAAATAAAACAGAATAAGTCCCAAAAATTGGACCCAGTCTCAGCATATGCTGACCAATTAAGACCAGCGCTGTTCTTCCGCCTGGGACCAGCGAGTGAAGTGGAACTCTCACTCATCGCACTAAACACGATGTAGCTGGCACAAAGATCTACTAGTATAACTCTCTCTTGACCTCTATCAAAGACTATTTGTCTGAAGTCTCCGTTACACGACTGACTGCCGATGCAGAATTTTTGTTAGTAAAATTTGGATTTTGGCATAAAATTCCCGTAAGAATGAAATTATAATTCGAATATTTCTTTCGGCATCAATTTCCCATCGCCAAACACTAGCCTCCCGGGATCTACTCAAAGCGTCTCTCTGTGATAAGTCGTTCGGGTTTGGCGGCAGGCAGTTCTTTTGTGAAGCAACCGACCGTGCTGATTGCGGCCCTTTGAACGAGCGGCACAGCCGGCGAAGGGTTGTGATCTTACACTGAAAATGAAGTTGTAAGTAAAACAAACGGGGGCGGCTTCGCGGATGTTTGAATTATTACAGCATGTTAAACATGGACGTGTTGAGTGATTGTGTCTGTATACGCGTATACACTAAATGCATTGGTAATTTTTTTCTTGTGGTTATTTATTGAATCCGGTGTACCTTTGGGAGCTCACGTTGACCCCAATCGACCATATTATAGTGTAAACATATTACGTGTTTTGGACACAACACGCGATTAAGCTCTAGCATGAATTTTCTATCGCGGATTTCTCACATACGATATGGGACTCTACGCAAAGGATGTTAACAGATATTTATGTATATAAAGTGATATTTTTTGTCCAAATTTGTTTTAGTTTAAAATATTATATACATAATGTAGGTACAATACAAAATGTAAAGTAAAAAAAAAATACGTAAGCTGAATAGGAATTTCAATTTGTGACTACAAAGTTTAAAAATTTATGTTTTAAATAATAATTTAAAAACAAACACGGATTGCTAACCCCAAACGTGATTGTATCGCGTGTTACAAGTAACGTTATTTACTGTGCGAATTTCAATTCTTTAGTAATTCTTTCATGTTGCAGATCCACCCTTTTCGCTTTATACTAAATTATCTCCGAGAGAAGATTCTCTAGAGAGGAGATAATTTAGTACGGGCAACGTAGATACGTTGCCCGTTCGATTTCTAAGCTTGGCATAGTTTATGAATATTTGACCTTGAAGCCGTTGATAGTTTCCCAAATCTTGCTAAGTCAAGAATTTTCTAAACAAAGCCGCGTAAGAATTCAAGAGGTTGACCTCAAGAGCTTAGATCTGATCGGACGGTGTGACATTCCTCTGACCTTCATTTGTCAAATTCCCGGCGGCCTCGGATCGTTGTGATGCCATCGGTTTCATTGCATTTGTAGTTTTGATAAATCTCTTTTAAGATAAGGTAGTTTATGAGTGTTTCCAATTGTGAATGTTAAGTTAACGTAAGTAGGTAGGTGCGACACATTTCACTGAACAATTGAGTTTAATGAAAATTAAAGGCCTAATTAGCTCCTTTTCAATTTCAGGAAAATCTTGATGTTTATTAGATTTTTTTATTATTTTTTTATTACTGAAGCTCAGCAGAGAATCTGACTGCCCAACTGCGATGGAAAGTGGTTAACGTCGCCCATGGACATTAGCAATACCAGTGGTGCTGCCAATGCGCTGCCGGCCTTGAAGGAGAAACTGGAACCTGGCCACTGATGCCGGAACACAGCTCGAAAGTTGTTACGCCCGCATACTCTAGACCAGGGGTGGTAGCCATCCAGTCGGGTAAATGCCCTACCACCTGGCTGTGGGTTGTTTTGTCGCGTCCTACGACAGGCTGCCCGGCCGCAGGAATTAGTATTCTTTTCCGTTCCTGCACAGAATAAAGATAGAAAAGTAACTAATTAGAACTTACTGTTTGTGACAAAAACAAAATGTTTTTTTAATAATAATCTTGTATTATCTGGTAATTTTTCCTGCAAATAAATTATTTTGATTTAAGAGGTTTATTGTAAATTCGATTTGAGATTTTCTATTAAAACATTAATGGACTTATGGCGCTCACTGTGGATGCAGAGTGTGTTTTACTACTTGTTTTTCTCTGGGTGAATTTCATTCTATAGTATTCTTATTTCATGATAGAGAATTTATCTGTACCTATAGACTAATTAATTAACCTCTCAAAAAGAAAGATTACTGTGACTACGTAGACGGACGGACGGAGAAGATAATTGTATAAGAGTTCCATATTTGTCAAAAAATAACCCTAAAAATGTATTTAAAAAACTAAGTCCGTTCCAAGATATTCTGTTGTTAACGGTGACACAATCATATATAAAGCCCATTTGATAAGACCTGTTATCGCGTGCTTATCTGTGTCATTCCGTTTGTAGTGAAATGTGGCAATTAGGATTTTTTTAAATACTTGGGCTTCATCTGCGTTAGTGTTGAAGATCTGCATGCAGCGGAGCTCCGCTTCCCTTGGCTCCCGCCTTCTAACCTATATTACTAAAATTTTGATAATAAATAAAAATACCATATAACTATACTATACCCTGAAATGAATTAAACTTACATAATTCATATGAAAAGGTAAGCACATTGTCCGGCTAGAAGTAGGGAAGTATGGACCACGGGCTTCGGGCTTTATATAATATGGACCGGTTAAAGTAATTAATTTATCAAATTGACTGACTTGGTCATTATTCATAATGATCGGTCCATATTAATTAAATTGCCCGTAACCAATATACTCATAAGTTTATACACACACGTATGTATATATGACAATACAATAATGCATACATATATATAACAGTATTAATAATTATTACACAATAGAGAAGCAATGCTTCTGAACATGATTATTAAATCCTAAGATTATTACCAAAACAGCTATGGAACCCTAACAAAATGTAGACTGAAAAAGCGCAACATGCGTCCCAGAGAGCAAAAAGAGCCTCCCTACACAGTATGTTATGACAACGCCGGCCGGTGCGATTGTTGTGCGTGCATAGTACAGGTGCCGATGTGGGTCGCCAGTCAGACTGATGCAGTGCACAGCTTGTTATGTAACGTACCGGCGTAACACGACACGGTTTATATAGTACCAGTCGCGTGCGTGAATAAGAGTGCTTGTACATTGTCTACGGCGACTTACGATGACACGTATTATTACTATTTATTTTATTTCATTTTATTATTATTTTATTATTATTTATTTATTTACGATCCAAAAAATTCACGTAAAACCGAGTTATAAGCTCCGTATACATATTTTTTAATTATATATAATTTAAGAATTTCGCTTAAGTCGGGTTGCCTGGAAGAGATCGCTTTTAGCGATAAGGCCGCCTTTTGTTTTACCAAGTAACTATATTGTCTTGTTGTGATTTATTTTGTAATATTTTTTTTTGGTGAACAATAAAGTGTTTTCTATGTCTATTTGTTAGTAACTAACTCTATCTCCGCACTATTATTTTAATTGTCGTTGGCTAATTGCATTCAACAGTTGGATATAGGTCACTAATGTGTTGCACCATATATTACACTCTTTCGAGCTTCTTATCCAGCTGCACCGGCAGTGCAGCATAAGCTGCCAATCCACTGGGTGAAAAATGACCACTCCAGGATTCGTATCTATGCTCTATCAGCTGTTGTCTATGCTACATGTGTTATGCTCCAATACCTTTTCAAATTTTGTAAGTTATACCGCATATATGCTTTAGGGATGATTTTTCAATCATCAGAAAAGTTATTCATAGAATAAAGTATAATATCGAAAAAATTTAATGTCAGTTGCATGAATAAACATGTTGAATGGTATGACTTTTGAATTCATTCAGGTTATAATTTATTCGACTTTTATGTAATGATTGGTTCGTATTCGATTTTATACATAAGAAAATCTTCATACATAACTGTATGCATTGACAGTTGTACTTTATAGTAAGTATTTTCCGCTTTCAGTATCCTTGTCTGTAACTTGTGATTGAAGCGAAGTCACTTCTATTAATACTGCACATCGCCATGACAGTAAACCGCCAATGAGCATGGACCTTAAGCGACCGTCAATAACATTTCGATTGAGTCGTTGTAAGCACGCACGATTTATTTACCGTTGAGCGGAAGTAAAAGCATGGATAATGATAACCATGGTGGTCGTGTTTGGAGCTTAGATATTCGCTAGACAGCAGTGGTTAAGTTCCATAATTGGCACGTTTGTACTAGTTATGAGATATGAAAGACAAGATGCCAGGGAGGTTTCTATACGGTGGGGTTTCGCGATGGTAAGCGGACGCAGATTCGCTATATCTCTTTGAGCGGACTTGTCCTATATTTCTATCGCACTCTTGCTGAAATATATATAGAACTAGCTTTTTATCATTTAACTAATCGTGTGATGATGATTATGAATATAAATATCAGAAGCTCTTTGGCGAGCTGGAACTTATTTATGAATACTCCATTGCTTGGCGTGAATAGAGCGGTCGACTGAGAATTGCAACGATTTCTAGATACCCTAGGCTATTTCTTTTATTTATTTATTGCAGGAGTTCAGCAGACAGGCAGACGGCCCACTTGATGGAAAGTGGTTACCATCGCGTATGGATATTTACAACACCAAAGGTGCTACAAATGCGCCGCTGCTCTCTTAAGGGAGACTGGAACCTGGTCACCAATGCCGGAACACAACTCAAGGTTGTTATGGCGTCAAACTTTAGACCACGGGTGGTAGCCATCCAGTCGGGCAAATGCCCTACCACCTGGCTGCGGGTTGTTTTGTTGCGACAGGCCGCCCGGCCGCAGGATATTGTATTCTTTTTCCGTTCCTGCACGGATAAAAGTTTTATTATTATATTATATATCAGACGACTAGGTAGTCGTGAATTTATAAAAATCATCGCTTGCTAGGTAGCAAGCGATGTACTTTCTCGGAAAATGTATCTTATACGACCTTGTATGCATAGCCTTTCTATATGCGCAGCGAGTGCCACTACTGACAGAAGCTGTGATTAAAATGATATTTAATTTTTTGAATACCATATTTTACTTTCACTGAATGTCGTTCTAAAAACATGTAATTAAACCACTATTTGACCATTCAGACTCTGTGTATCAAATGTGCTTTTACTTTCGTTAACTACAAGTTTCACTTTACATGCTATGGTCCCAATTTATCGAAACCAGATGATCACTAAGAAATGTATTTGAAGTGAATCTAATAAGATAACGGCTTCGATTCAGAGTCCAGCGGAAAATGATATCTTAGAATATTAATTATATTTTATTTTCGTGTGTCTTTTACATGTAAACCGATTGTATTGAAGTTGCATCTTTAGTTTTTTTTTCATAAAGCTTAACTCATTTAATAAATTCATTACTAGGGTTTTTTGGAGCTCGCCTTCTAGCGATAAGACCGCCCTTTGTGCACAATCAGATATAGTTTTAGTCTGTAAGTATATTCTTTTATTGGTGTACAATAAAGTGTTTTCTATCTATCTACCCTAACGAAATTTAAAGAAGAGGAAGTAATCAGTAATTACCATTTTGCTTAACTGGGTAGGGATGATTTTTATTAATTGATGTTATTATATATATATGATATTTTCTAATATTTTCGAGATTAGGACGACACAGTCAGTCAAACACAATTGAGTTTCTCTGTAATAAAAGGTTTATTGTTTATGATGATGAAATATGAATAAAAGTGTGTATCTACTTAGCACCCTAGAAAAACTTACATACCTGTAATAAAAGAAACGACATTTAATGTTATTATTAACAATGTCTGTTCCTAATCACAATTATACTATACAATACTTTAAACAATGGAATTAATATTATAAATTATTGTTTTATCTTAACAATCACGAGATGCTTATTAGGTTATCTTTTTCATAGATCGCAAACGTCAGCTGTGCGTTCAAGGACGTTTGATGCGCGGGAAAGTTTAAATTAAAGAAAATTATATTTTTATATATTATTATCTCTGAGAATGTTGTCACTGAGATTTCCATATTTGACGAGCTTTGGAGAATGCATTACAGTAGGAGTAAGAAGTAGCTTGATGGTGGTAAGAAAGCTAGCAGAAGTGTAAATTAAACGTCCAAGCTGTCCTTTTTTTAACCAGGAGAAATCCGATGAACAAAACACCGCGAGGGAATCGCGGTGTTTTGTCCTCCAAACAACTGTGTGTATGTGTCGCATGTCCACTATGCGTTCCTAAACCATTGATCAGATTTTGATAAAATTTTTGGAAGGGCGCTGGGAGAATGCCCGCGAGGGTTTTTTGACCCAAAAACAGAATATACAACCAAAAAACTTGCCTATAAAAATTGAAAAAGCGCTTCGTTGAAAACTAAGCGGTTTTCTTCAAGTTGATGATGAGCTGATGAGCTGATGAGCATTCCTGAAGACTTAAATAAATTATCGTAGTCTATTTTTCATGTCTATTACAATCTGAGAATATTTAAGTCACGAGTGGAATAGTTATCTTATAAACGAGTGTGCCTCATCCTAAACCGCGTCATTACATCAGGTGAGACAATGAAACCTACACGAATGTAACAATCAAACCTCCTTGCACCCGTAATTAGTATTAGCTTGACGATTAACAATTCTAGCCGTCAACTAAATACTTTGCTATTAATTTCTCTCTACAATTAAAACTTCTTCAGGTTTTTGATCATTTTTAACATCTGCCAAGAAAGTACTAAAACCGCCAGATTGGTATTAATGTACACATAATTTCCCCCTAAACTTCAAACATTGCCTGAAAAAACGCACCACCGTCTTGTATAGCCAATAACGATGACAATTGCCGGTGACCCAGAAAATACGCGAGCACTCTCCAGTCTCCGCAGGCAGGAAATTGAATGTCGCAGACCGGCCGTCACTGGGACAAGTGGATCCCTACACATGGACGGATTACTTATAGTGATCATGTCACACGTGATGTTTTTTAATTGCTGGAGAACAGCATACCGGCTAGTGACTTTGTAAAAACCAAAGGTGGTTGTTACTGAAATTTCTCGAAGTTATATAATGATCACAAATATATGTGACTCTTATTAAGCTTTAAGAGCCAAAAGTCAGACTGCGATTGATATAGTTATGGTAGTAGCAGCCTCTAATCTACGCACAAAAGCTTTTTTATAAATTCATGTCGTATTCAATCATATTTTAAGTGTCCATGTAATAAGTCAAGTGTATTTTTAGTTCTGTCTGTGCATAAATTCACTGTCACAAGTAAATATTTATTTTTCTTTCGTCATTTAATATTTTTAGAAAACATAACTCGGTCTCGCAGAAACACCTAAAAAATGGCATGAAGAAAGTCATCGATACTGCATGTCTTCGATGTTGCATTAAACTGTGTCATTAGTACAAGCCATGGGAAACAACAGCGCGGCGGCTCGAAGGAATTGTTATTAAAAAACTTTAAAAATTAATTCATTAATGTATGTTACGTAAACAAACATTCATTACTAGCCTTTGATGTCCTGATACTGTACTGATAAGGTTCCTTCGGGTCCTATGCATATCTAGTAGATTGGAATAAGTTGTTATATAATGTTAATAGTTCTGTGTTCAATAACTACTAGCAATACTATCTTTGACTCGTAAGACATTCATTTTGTATACACATTAACTAAATATGGGCCCGGTTCGAAAAAATCATTATAAAAACATTTTTTTATGATAAAAAATCTAAAATACAATTCTTGCTTATTATTATTTTTATTAAAATTGGTATAGTATAAATGTGCATAGATTTTTAAAACCTGGAATGTCGGCAACACCACCGTCCATGTCGTGAACTTTTTAGCTACCTACATGTTGCGTGCCCACTGTTGGGCAATGCTAACTATATAATAACACCATCTAACATATTATTCTAATGTAAAAAGTCTAGAATAATTTAAAATATTTACTGTACATTTACACACACATTGAGTAATTGATTTCACATACGTACCGTCAATACTTTCATAAACATATGGTAATAATAAGCTGCTATTTTGACATTGACAAAACGACACTTCAAATTTTTTTTTGTGTAGAAGTTAATATATAGTTATATAAATCAATAGTTTCCTTTGTAATGTAAATGGTCGATCCCAATTAACTTTGTAAGTTGAGTACATGCATTATTTAAAACCTACTTACATCGGCGTAATCGGAGAGTTTATGGTTTATCTTTGTCCACCGGTCTTACATTGCCTTACGTTTGTGTGTCTGCAATACAATAAAGCGTTAAGTGCCTCGGGGATGTTTTGGGCTACACGCACGGATGGCTTTGGTGCCATCTGGTGAAAGAAAACAGTTGTCTTGCTGTGCAGAGTGCGCGTGAGCAGCTACAGCGTCCTGGACGTGATAGCCAATAAACACAGTAGTCGTCCGATGTTGGCACTTATGCAGAGGACGAAATCGCTATTAGCTATAAGTTTCTAACGGGTATTTACTACTAACTTCACTAACAACATTTGGATTTGGTTGCCTCTCTATTAAAATAAATAATAATATAAATCCAGCTGGTTAGCTCCCTTTTATAAGGTGAAATAAATATAAGACACAGCGTAAGATAAGCCTGGCGTCAGGTAATCATGTCACGGCGCTCAGATAACGAAGTGGATTTCTGAGTGAGCACTTTTGCGAGCTCATTGTTACGCCCCTATCCGTATTGATGCAAAGTGGCCTCGCTACAGATACTATCTAATAGGTCGACACTCGTTCCTGGCGTGCAAATTTCGATACGTATTTTCAGATAAAAGTCAGCAGTTCTTATGGTTCCGTAGTGATTGAGGCTGATGCGGAATCCTTATAAAATCGTCATGCCACCTTGCCCTTTACTTGTTCTCGGTGGTCTTCTTCCTCTTGGCCATTGTAGGCGGCGACGAGGTTGGGGTCTCTAGGAAAACCTCTTTGCCCCGGCTTTTACTCGACGGACAACTACGTCTCGGTGACGGGGTTGGGACCGATTGGAGCCTTCCTAACGGTCCCAACCCTCATGGGCTCTCGTTGGCCAGTCTGCGGCATCCGGTGGCCTTCGCGAGCTTTGCGTTGGCTTCGTTTGCGGCTTAGTTGGTCATTCGTTGGCGTTCGGTGGCCGTCTGTGGCTTCTGGTGGCCCTTGTCCTCTGTACGCTTAGGCGATTATGTACCACGTTAAAGCTAGTTTTCTAGAAAGCTCTGTAGTTTTCGGTGAAAGTGACAGAAATAATTACCAGTGTACTAATATGGATTGGTAGGAGTTATGATGTAATATCTCGCATATTATTTTGAAATAAAACTACAACGTATCCTGAAATCCTAATTCATCAACTCGGAGAACGTAAAAAACTAGCTTAAAAAACAACTCTACCTGTAATTCACACACGATCGAATTACTTCTAAAGTATTATTTATTAATTAACTTAATAAACAGTTGAATAATAGCTGGTCTAATGCTGTCTTAAACTAATTCTTAATCATTTTAAAATTGACATTAATTACCTTTTTGTACAATAGGTACCTATACTCATATTATAATTCAAATATAATATAACAGTTTAGTATAAAATTAAAAAAATCCGGAGAATACTATAGATACATAATATTTACCTGGCAGGTGGCACGTGGTTCCAATTAAAGCAGCGATTTTATTAATTCATCGCATCATTAAAACTACCCCGTGATTTACTAATAAAGTTTTAAACTCACCCCTGCTTAATAAACAAGGTTGAGCGAGCACTTTACTAGGGCGCTCTGAAAGCGTGTATGCAGTTTTTTTTTAGGGTACCGTCACACGTTATGAATAAGGAAGCATTAGACGGCCTGGTAAATGTCAACATTGTCTGCTTGAAATGCAAGGAGTTTCAGAAAATTTAAGTTATTTTTCAATTATATGGTTATTTATTTATTTTAATTTTAAAGTTACAAAGTATTTTATTGTAGGTTTTATTTAAATTTATTTATTTGGTTTATTAATTAAATAGTTTTATAAGTCAAATTAGTTTAACATAATTGGGTGGTTTTGGTCTTATGTCAAAACGAAGGTTTGCAGTGAAAACCAGCGTTGTGTCGGATATAATTCCGGCGCAACAATATTGTTACCGTTATATGTTTCCGTTTTAAGTTAATAATTAAATTTGTTATGTACCCTCTTATTTCTAAACGATACAATGGGCTATTTCCTTAATTAAATAATAGTTTTATATTATTTTTTAAGGTTTCGCGACTTGTATACATAATAGAACTACGTTTGAACAGTTTTAAGCGCGGTAATTTATTTGAATTTTGTTATTCCGACGTTTCGACGACGACGTATTTGATATAAAAACTGATTCATCCACATTAAAAGACAGAAATGAGTTAATTTCTAATCTAATTTTAAGTCTAATTATTCATAATATCGGCTTAATAAAAAATAATAATAGTTGTATTTGAATTGAGTTGTTTTTTTTACATGAACTGTGTATTGCTATGAAAAATGTTAACTATATAGCGAAATATAACTTTACGAGAGCTGCCACAAATACTCTAGGTTAGTGTCAGCAACAGACATAGAATTTGGGTGAGGTTAGGTTTAAGAACTTAATTTCAAAATGTATATTACAATAAAACTTGTTCAAAACGTGTATATGTAGTACTAAGAACCAGGTACACTCTTAAAAACAGAAGAAATACAAGTTCTAACTCAATAGTTTAATAAAACGATCTATCATACAGTAAAAGCGTGGGCAGTTTTGGGAATGACATGTCGAAATTTTTTGATATTATTTCAGGTGATTAGAAAGTAAAAAATCCAGTTGTTGACCAAATAGAGGCGGCGGTAAAAGTACTAATAAAACATTTATTCATAGATCCTATGTCTTCGATACGAGACTGCAATCTATAATATAATATAATAGACCTGTAAAGGATTCGTTTTTGTACAATGAGTTTTTTTATGTTTGCTTGTAGGCTAACTGGCAAACGGACCACCTGGTTATAGGTGGCTACCGTCGCCCATGGATATCTGCAACACTAAGGGAACCGATGCGTTGCCTACCTCGTAGAGACTTTAGGTATCTGTTCACGCCCTTTTTGAAGAGCCCCATATTGTAGCGCTTTGGGAAAACTGCGGGAGCGAGTTCATTCCATAATTTGGACACATATGACATGAAGGAGCGTCCGCCACGTACCGTGGAGGACTTCCAAATGTCTAGGAAGTGTGGATGAACTCCCAATCGCCGGCGAGTGGTGCGATGATAGAAGGCGATGTAGGCACCAAATCAAATAGCTCATCAGAGCACTCCCCTCACAGTCTATCAGAGTTTAAAGATGAGAAACAATCAGAGGGTCTCTAATTCGGACTTACAGATTCCGATTATATAATTTTTAGAATTATTGTCTATATGTCTGTTAGAGCATTAAGCAAAACTGTTGAACTGATTTAAACGAAACTCGACATAAAGCAAGCTTAGGATATTGTTTATCCCGATAAATGATGTCGTTTCCATGGGATAGACGAACATAGCGAAAAAGATGGCGCCGTTGCAGTTGACTGATGGGACTTCATCTGCGGTAGTGTTACAGATATGGGCCGTTTCACTCTGATATGGCGATGGGCTTAATGCGTTATTTGAGATGCGACATTGGTAATGACGTTAAATATTGACAGATAACGATGTATGTTGTATATACACGAATGTGGCTATGCATAAGCGGCGCTATTTTTAACGCTTTTAATAAGACGCATTCGCCCACAGCTTGATCTTTAACGCTAACGCAGATGTAGCCGCACGTCGTTGTGATGACAACGATGTTTCGCAACAAACATTCAAAACTATTGAACCGTCGGCAACGGCAACTTCGGTTTGGGTTAATCTAATCGTGGTCAAATGCGAAACTATTTATCCTAGAAAAAAAATGTTGACGCACAATTATTTATACTTTATAAAGTGTTAAAATGTATGTTCGACAAATAATTCATTAATTTTTGTTATTTTTTTTTATCCTAACAGAGAGTGTTATTGGTGAGTAATGATATTATTTTCATATTGTGAGTAATTTTGCCAGGTATATCAGTTAACAATTTGCTAGTTGTCTTTCATTGTCTTTAACAGTGTGATGGAGTTAAACAATAAGGCCGCCCATTGTATTATAACTCCCTTATAATCTTATGACAAGAAAATGTGTTGCTATGTTTATGTTGGTGTGCAATAAAAAGTATAGTTGTTGTTTTTGTTAACTGAATGAAATGCACTAACATTTGTATTCGATAACAAAACAATTAAACATATGTAGAGTAATGTAAAGAAACATTCCATTGTGTTAAAGTCCCGTATTTAAGATTATATCACAGTTATTGACAAAAACTGGTTTAATCTATTAAAAATAAAATAAAGTGTCTATGTGATTTTAAAATAAATAACAAAAATATAAAATAATAAAATAAAATCTAATATTTATGTGTAATCATAAATTACCGCCTTTTTAGAATTTTGCTCTCTGTATTGGTCTGAAAGTTTACCTCGAATAATCTCTGAAATAACTCAGAATTTCGATGAAAATTTTATGAATTAAATCAGGATTTTTTCATTTCATTTGTAAGAATAAATGAAACCACTGTGGGTAGCCTTTAATGATGACATTTATTATAATATACACAGTTTGCAGGCTTACTAGCAAAGGCACAGCACAGAGAGAAGGCGGACATGTGAGAATACCGAACCAAGGTTACCGGAAGTAACATTGACATTTTTCTACTGTTTCTCTACCGGATGCTTTTGAAGTGATAACTTCTTATGGGAGGGTAAACCGCTTCGTTACGTAATGCGTTACGGCGCCAATCTGTCTGGCTTCCCTTTCTCTCACGTTAGATTAGTTTAAGTGATCACTTCTGTCGGGCGTCCCGAGTCGCATACCGTCTTTTATTTAATTTACTTTTTAATATTAATAACTAGGACACATACATAATGTGGTGATATATACTCATCCCCACCATTTACGTGTATGTTCCACTTCGATGTCTTGCAAGGTTTAGAAGGTGTGAATATAATGTCTAAAACTCAAAGAAACGAAGTGACGGTACTAGTGTTAAAATAAATAACATGATAACTACTACAATAAAAGCATACAAAATTTAAACAAATAATATACAATAATAATTTTCTTTCCTTTTTATTTTTATTATATCTTTGTCTTACTAAGCATGCATGTTTGCTACAACTCCATTAATTCATCGAAAAATAATTCTGTAACATATTTCTAAATAAAATTGATTAAAAAAGCTAGATAAATAAGAAGAAAACCATTTTTTAGCTAGGCGTGTTGCTGAAGATATTCTTGACGCTTCTTCTCCTTAACAGCAATAAAATGTTGCGAAACGGTATACATAGACTAGGAGGTAAAATTACATTTTAACTTGTATGTATGAGACCTTTAAAAAGTGTTCTCCAGTGGCACTTATTTTGAATAAACCTTTTGAATTTGAGCATTACGAAATTAATCCATCAAAAGGCGTACAAAATGTACATCTAGGCATTGAAAGTTGCGGTTATAAAACCGTAGACGCGGCGTCGACGCCGCCGGACATTGCAATTTGCGCGACCCCTCAACGACGCGCCGCTAACGAGGTTACTTTGCAGTTAATATTATTATTTACACAAAATATAAATTAGATATTAATATCAAGTAAATAGTATGCGAGTTACAAGAATCATATAAAGTAAATAAATATGTAGATATGTAAAAACCTTAGACTACAATAAGTAAACTAATGTAGGTTATTAGAATTTGGAGAATTTTATCTCTAAAGGATGAATAAGTAAAAATAAAACAATTGAGCAGAATTAAAAAAAAATAGAATGACAAAATATCTTCATAAGATAAAATGCTAAATGATCGTAGGACAGTGGTTTACATAAGAACGATTTATTCCAATGACCTAGGTTCGAATATTGTCAGTACAGCATGCGCCGTTTGAACAATTTATATTTCGTTTCCTTAGTTTGACCTTTGATCATTTCACTATGGGCTGGTGTAATAATACATTTGTCTTTTAAAATATATCTTATTACTGCCAACAACACATTACGCTGAGCTAGGCTCGTATCTAGTATCGTGGCGCTAGATATCTAGAATACCTAAGTCACTCGCACTTTGCATACGAATGCCTTTAAATACATTTGTATAGCCTTAACTTTTGTACGTGCTAGAATTGTATGCTACCTGTAACTAGTTTTGATTACGTTTTTTGAGTAATGTTGTGAAAGTATCTGTGCTAATGTTTATGGGGTTGCAAAGTAAAATAGGAATTTATGGGGAAGGCAATGTGGCAGGAAGAGACCAGGAAATGGATTGCTTTGGAGCACGATACGAAATAACTGATAAGCTCTAGGTTAGCAATCTCATGTTGATTTTCAATATTACTTCTACGAAAACGACTAAAATGCTCCTGGAGGTATGTTGACCTGTCGGTACTCCATTTCCCCTATCTGATCTTTTTTTATTGCTTGATCTTTTTTTATTCAGCAGACAGGCAGACTGCCCGTTTGGTGGAGAGCGGTTAAAGGAAGACCGGATGTTGGCCACTTATGCCGAAACACAACTCAAGGTTGTTATGGTGGCATACTCTAGACCAGGGGTGGTAGCCACCCAGGCGGGCAAATGCGCTACCACCTAGTACTGTGTTGTTTTGTCGTCATTTACGATAGGCCGCCCCAACGCAGGAAATTGACTTCTTTCTCCGTTCCTGCACGGACGTAATCTGTCTATTACATCTTTATTCCATCCCTCCTATCCCGTCCCTTCCGCCCCATCCTAAAGGCTGCCGACGCGTTGGCTTCGCCCTGATGTTGCAAACGTCTATAGGAGACGGTAACCACCTTCCATCAGATGGGGCGTCTGACTGCTTGCCAGCTTGGCAATAATAAAAATATAGAAAAAAAAAATTGTGTGCAGTTCACACGCAGTAGAAGTGAAACTTCAGATACTAAACTCACAGATAATCTTCTCTAACTTTTATTAATATAAATATAATTCCTTGGGCCTACATCTGTCAACATATTATAATTCAAAATAAACTTTTTAAGTATCACTGTTTTACTGTGTGTAGGCTAAAATATATGATTTTCAGTTTTCGGTCCAAATGGGACATAATAATTTCATCATTTCATTTCATTAATCGGTCTTATCTCTCTAATCTGTGATGCACAATCTAAAAACCGTATCTCATTCTCTCGCAGGCTTAGTCCTATAGATTTATTTGTTTATCTCTCTTTAGTGTCGCTTTTTAGTTTCATTGAGTTTCAAATCAGAACGATTCTGTAGAAGTTTCACATCAAAATGTTCTTCAGAATCGTTGCACAGCGGAGCGTAGAATGCATCAGTGCCCCGAGCTATTTAAACTTGGATATATCATTACTCAAACGTCAGGAGCATACATGTAATCATGGTTGTCGTCAATAATTTAGCACCGAAGCCAATTTTGGGTGTTAATGTGATGAAGGGAGAGTTGATTATACAAAAGGTGCCCGAGGGCGCAATTTTGGTCCCTTAATTATGTCTGATTACCCGCCGGTATTAGGCTTGGTTAAATTAAACTCATTACTTTGCGTTGGCTCGATGTTAATTTGAAAATGTGCAGCTAATATTTCTTTTTTAATTTAAATTCTTTAATGGTTTTTCAATTATACTATGACTATGACATTGATATTAATTGTGACACTGTTATTTAATACTCATATTGTATGTCATATTATTTTCCCTTTTTTTGCATAATAATTACAGATAATTTAAGAATTTCCTTTGAGGTGCCTGAAAGAGATGGATTTTAGCGATAAGGCCGCCTTTTGTCTTAGCAAGTAACTAGTGTCTTGTGCATTTTTGAAATTTTTGTTTTGGTGAACAATAAAGTGGTGTCTATGTCTATTAGACGGATCAATCAAATTGAATCAATATTGTTAAAATGCACATTGAATGATTCAAGTTTAGGTTTATATAGATCACTTTGATTGATTCCAAATTGAAACATAGACATGAACCGTTTAATATAGGTTTGACGTAATTTGTTTTTGAATGAGATTAGTAGTAAGTAATGACGTCATAAATTACACGAACCGAAATCAAAGGTCAAAAATAACAAGTCAATTAGCTTATCAGCGAGACTTTAAACAGTAAAAATCATTAAAATTAATTTGTAGCTGATATTTGAAACTCAAATCGCTTGTTTAGATAAACAGGGTTATTTGTTATCTCGAAAACTTGAACCCAACAATACAGGTAGGACTGTAATACTTTATTTAATACAATAAAAACTTGCAATCTCCCTAATTATCATAAAATTTTATAAGCTGGTTTAATCGTCGTGTTATCCTGATATCGTCGCCAAAGTTGTGCTCGTTTTCCTTTCCTGTTAAAATAGGAGTTGTCTGGTTTACTAGTTAAGTTATCGTTGTGTTGTTAATAACTTCTAAATTGGAACAATTATAAAATTAGATAGAATCAAATACATTAAAAGAAAGAAAGAAAAATTAACTTATTTGTATTGTATTCTACCCATAGTCCCTCAAGGCTATAAGTAGATTAGAACTTCGTGATTTTATATATGACATTACTTCATGTTCTACATGTGTATCTACATAGGTATGTCTGATTTATTTTGTAAAACATTTTTGTTTTATTAACAAAAAATATTACTTGAGTTCAGCAGACAGGAAAATGGCCAACCTGATGGAAAGCGGTTACCGTCGCCTATATATGTAACACTAAAGTTAGTAGATACTAATTAATTAGCTGTGTTTCCCGAAAATACGCTAATGGTAGTATAAATAGTCGTAAAGTCGGTTTTTTAACACTTTAATTGTTCCACTGTTCCAGGTAAAGAAAATGGCGGAACGCGTAGCGAAATGCCGCGAGGAGGTCTCGAAGAATCGCGAAAAGTACCAATCGGCATTAGCGGAGATCACGGCATATAACCCCCGGTATATCGAGGACATGACGGGAGTATTCGAGAGATGCCAACAGATGGAGGCGCAGAGGCTGACCTTCTTCAAGGACGTGCTGTTTAACTTCCACAAGTGCCTCAATATCAGTCAGGAACCCACGTGAGTGGTCTTCTTCTTTTTAAGGTTATATAGTCATTTCGGCAAAACCGGAATCATCATGAAATCTTCACGTCCGTCCGTCACTCCGTACATTTATTTTATTGCTGGAGTTCAGCAGACAGGCAGACGGTCCACCTGATGGAAAGCGGTTACCATCGCCTATAAATGCGCTGCTGCTCTCTTACTGAAGACTGGAGCCTGGTTACTAATGCTGGAACACAACTCAAGGTTGTTATGGCGACATACTTTAAACAGGGGTGTTAGCCATTCAGGTGGGCAAATGCCCTACCACCTGGCTGTGGGTTGTTTTGTCGCCTCTTAAGACAGGCCACCCCAACGCAGGAAATTATATTCGTTCTCCGTTCCTGCACGGATAAAATCTAAAATCTGTCTGTCTATGTCAATCTTGTTTTCTCAAAAAAGTACTTATTCTATATTCTACAGGGATTCAATTTAACAATGAGATGTAGTCGGTATGATGCTATACTACAAAGTTATATAGTGAAATTGCGAAAGATTGATGCATAGATGTGTGCGCATCCCTATTTCTAGTGTCTTAAACCATTATACTTACAAAGGATATTTTTGCACTATTTTCAGATTACCACAGATATACGAAGAATTCCACCATACGATAAACAATGCCGACCACCAGAAGGATCTGAAGTGGTGGGCGAATAACCACGGTGTCAACATGGCGATGGCGTGGCCACAGTTCGAGGTATACCAGCTTTGATGATTGTCTCTCTCTAAACAGCTTTATGGTGTCTTGGACAGATTGCGAGGAGGGCTTGGCGAATCGATACGATTACATAGGTAGAGATAGGCACAATTGCTCTTAATGTAATAATTAGAGAAATGGAACTCAAGTCGAAATAAAAATAAACAATCAAGCAATTTATGACTCTGAATTACATGAATAAGTAAAATCACTAAAAAATATTTGTTGCTGATGAGTGAGTTCATTGCTCTATTTTCATCATTTTTTGAAATGCAGTTAATTAAATTGCTGCATATTATTACAGTTCTTTCTGAATCAATTTTTTACAAAATATTTTTTTACAGTAATATTTTGTGTAGCAATGATGTTTTTAAATATTAAATAGATCAGTTATTTACTTCTTTTAAGTGTCTGTAAGCCATATTTATAGTGATGGAAATTCATAAAATTATTTGCAAGTACTTTGGAAGATCTCAAATTAGTTGCAGATTAGTTTGCTCCAGTTTTGAACGTAGATGGATATAGAGTAAATTTTCCTATTGTTGGCACCACTCTATGATTTAATATATTGACAGGGTGCCAACGACGTTATAGTTTACTCTATTTACTATCGGTTCGATTCAATCCCTTATTACATGAAAACCAAGACGCCTAGTTACCTATATAACCATTGCTCGCTAATTTACCAGCCTGCCACTCTGCTCTCTTTATACAACACGCAATGCATATTAATCTATGCGATAATTTTGAGTGCAATGAAAAATTCTGTTCTTAGTTCAAGTCCAGGTTAACTTTATACATTAGTTCTGTGGCCCAAAAGTAAAGTCTTCTAAATTACAAATGTTCATATTAAATAAGTACCAAGCCAAAATTAATGAGGTTTCTTTCAAATATATAACAAAACAAAAACTTTAATTGTAATTCTTTTGATTAGTTATATTATTGGTAGAATTATTAGAAGCTTCATGTTTTTTAAGTTAGTATTAGGCCACATCTTTTATTAGACAAATAGAAGCATGCTCGTTATTCAAGTAGTATCTTTCTTTTTCCTGGAGGTGTATTTATTTAGTCTACTGTATTTCTACTACTACGCTACTTTCGTACGAGTTTCTGTTAGACCTTTTAAGATGATTGGCTCACTAAGATATCACAGCAAGGATTGCTAACAAGTTAGTTGCAATTAGTAAAATTTTGTTCCTCCCCAAATTTAGTCAACTTACAACTTTGATTAAACGAAGCAATTTTGACACAACAAAATAAGTTCTTCATACAACAAAACATCTTTTTGATACATCGTAACAACTTTGATAAAAGGAAATAAGTTTTTTTGATACAAAAATCACCTTTTTTTATACAAAACTACCAAACTTTTTAGTAACTAACATATCATATTACACTATGTTAGGGTAAACAAAATTAGTACTTATACAAAAATCTACAACAAACAGATTAACGAAAATGGCTTTCAACAGAATCCGTTGAGTAGCTTTTCATATAAAAATATATATATCTTCGATTAAATGATTTTTAATTTATTTGGGACTAGCTTCTGCCCGCGACTTCTTCCGCGTGGAAAGTTCTTTCAACTATCCCAAGGGAACTCTTTAATTTTTCAGGATCAAAAGTATCCTATGTTACTTCTAATACCTCCAAGAATATGTGGACAAAGTTTCATGATGATCGGTTGAATAGTTTTCGCGTGAAAGCGTAACAAACAAACTTACATTCACATTTATAATATTAGTAGGGATTCCATATCCAAAACTTAAAATACCTAATAGTTCTTCATCTCTACGGAACTCTTGATTGTGCGTCGAGTGATAAGCACTCGACCGACTTTTATTAAACGCCTGTCGATGTTTAAAACAACACAGTATGTGACGTTCACCACTAATTTGTTGCATTAGATTTGATTTCAATTGTGAAACCAAAATTCCAACTTTTTCGACCAAGGTCGTTAGTTTGGCTTATATAAATATTTGTGAAGTGATGTACATACCAGATAGCGGTTTCGTACATTATTGCGTAGGTACATATGCGGATATAATAAACGATTCAACTGTTCCATTTGTTAACTAATAAATTCGTTTCATGTATGTAAGAGTTTCAAATTTAATCAGAAAATTTGAAACAAACATTACATAACATTTAGCTTAAAAACTTGTGAGTTTTTAGAAATAATTCATAATTTTCACAAATATTTCAGATCTTACCTTGAATTAGTTATTATTGTATTTTTTTATCGAACTATATAGACATGGAAAAAATATCTACGTCTAAGAACTGTCACATAAATGTTTCAATGGTTCGAACTGAAGCGGCTGCTTTTGGATAATCGTTACAAGGGTCCAAATATACTGTTGGTTTTTAAAAATCATGAAGTGCCACTCTTTGATACGTGTTATGTTCGACATTTGAATCTGAAAAAGAGGATGCTTTAGGTCTTAGATCTATAAATGTGGCCAACTAGTCATGTTTGTCATAGAGATCTGCGAAATCGCCCGATTTAAGTCCTCAGGTCCATAAATGTAACCTTCCTAATGCATTTATTTTTTTGTTATATCGCTGTGTATCTTGTTGATCGTTAAATATATCAGTTGAAACATACCATAGGAATTTCTTGTTCAATAAACGCGTACTTAATTTATGAAAGGACGAACCGGAGGATACACGAGAGCCTAATTTGCAATACATATCGTCGGTGGCAAGCGCCGCATTCGCGAGAGTAGTCGAAACGGCGAGGCGCCCCCTGGCGACCGCGCCGGCGCTATGGTCGCAGGCGGCCCGCTACATCACCGTCACGCTCCCGTCGCTGTGCTTCGGTGCGGATGAGAGGACAAGCCGGGTCGCTCCCTCAGACACATCGAGCAATTGCTACGGGACCAAGTTCTATACAAACCCGCTGATGGTACTGTCCACACGGTGTTTAGGTGTTTCTGTACACGATTCATCGTAACGGAATGGGGTCATTTTGACCCTTCAATCATGGTTCGGTGGCACGGTTGCAACTGTAAACAAAAAAATTAATTCCTATTTATACCTACAATAGATGTATAATCAATTATTGGATAAAAAAACAGGCGAGATAAAACGTTGACTATTCGTGTTGGGAAGAATGCAAGCACACTAAAATATATAGCACTGATCAAACCGAGGGTTCAAAATGACCTCCAATTAAGCACTTGCAATATATAACAAGTGAAAATGGCAAAATTAGCACAAACAAAAATTATAAATTGTCACAAAAAATTGCACAGGGTCAAAGTGATCCCTATGACGTCTAGCACGAATGGGTCAAAATGGTGGTGACACATACACACCGTGACGGTCATATATTTTATGAAAAATAGAATCATTTTGCACCGCGTCTTAGAAGGTGCACACGCCACCAACATACTCATCCGCACCGATTTTCAGCAAGATGGATTGTGGTGTTCAAAGAAGAAATCGATTAGAAGCACAGCGAGCACTTTGTTTCCGTGAACGTTTTTGAATTTCAAAGACGTATAATTTAAGAAAATATTTTAATAGATAAAGTCACTAGTACAAATCCGGTTCGAAGGTCCAAAAGTTATACAAACCCTTAGCGTACACTTTCAACCATTTTATTGAAAGGTTAAAATAGATTTTGTAAATTTGAATGGCTGATATTAAAAGGTTGTCATATTCTAATTCTTAAAGTACATTTTCTTTTACATTGCTGACAGATAGTGGTCTAATGGCATGGTGTTTAGAACCTATCCCTTTAGTATTAGAGATTCTACCTCTTCTTGAATGAATTAGCGCAAAAGCAATGCTTGTTACCTTATTAACATTCACTGGCTTTTTATGGACGTGTTGATGATGTCTCTTTAATATATTTTTTAAATTAATTATTTTTTACTTTGAGTTTGCATTTATGCGGCGAGACGTTGGGACGAATGCAACCACATACTTAAGTTATTTTTTTAATTATTTCATTTATAATACAGAAAAATGAAAAAAAATGTAATAACATATAAAAACTTGTCCAAATAATTTGTTCATGGAATTAGTAATCTTCCAAGCTAGTTAGGAAAACAATTCGTCAGTGTTGTGCTCCCTATTTGTTTTTGCAATAGGATACAATTTATATGTCACAATTATTTATTATTGCCTTTAATATAAAAAAGATAACTAAGTAAAAGTGCTAAAATGATTAGTCAAAGAAATTCGCTTTTACTCCGATCAATATAAAGTAGAAAGTTCCCAACGTATCGCCGTGTGTTGTGACGCTTGTGACCGGCTGTGTCGGTGACCATAGGAGTACACGGAGGAGTTCCGGGACATCGCCAAGGGCAAATCGAAGGAGAGCCTACCAACGGGACCCATCACACTCCTCAATCAGCGGCCAGTCAGCGAGGATGTACGTTCACATCATACGTATAATTATAGCGACGTTGTGCAAGGACTTACTTGATCAGCTCTGACGGCATTATGTGGCATACTCGCGGTATTGTGTAAAATGCTGACGACATTATATTGAATGCTGACGGTACTATGTATCATGCTGACGGCATTATGTGCAGTGCTGACGGCATTATGTATCATGCTGACGGCATTATGTACAGTGCTGACGGCATTATGTATGATGCTGACGGTGTTTTGTATAATGCTGACGATATTATTGCTTCACGCGTAATTCTAACGGTATCAGGGTTTGCATTGATTTGTATTGAGAATCTTGAATAAGAACTTTGTAGAGACTGTTCTAACTGGTAGAATGTTAAAACGCAAGTGTTTAAAAATTGTATCTAAAGTATCAAATATAATTAACAATATCAAATACTTTTTATACCGTTCTTGCACAACGTCGCCCAACCTCCAGAAGACACAGAATAATTATTTTTTAAACCTAAACACATTTTGTACGATTGGTATTATGGTTAATTCACATATAGCATATGACTAAGCTTAGCTTTCGAAAGGCAAATTTTACAGTACAAGTTGTGGGTAGGCCCAAAATGGGATTTAAATGAGAATGAATGACTATCTGATGGTATATTTGGAATTAACGGGTGGTATCTTTTCCCAATAGCAGCATGTAATGTGGGCATTTTCCAAAATTGTAGTTTGTGGTGGTACGGTCATTCTCATTTCGATCTATTTGTTTTTATATTATTTTAAGTATGACATTTTTTTTATTCAATGTTGCATGATGAATGTTGCTTAGAGATCCCCCTAATGCATATCGCATGAGTATCATATTAATATTTTTTTCTATGTGTAACAAACCACACAAGACTATAAAATCGAATTAAATTTTTCAATGCAAATCGTAACATAATTTGCATATTTATATATTAAAGAATATTATCTAAGTAAATTTATTTAAATTATTAAACATTTACAATTATATTGATTGTATTTAAAGTCATATATTTAACCGTAATTTATAGTAATATTTAAATATTTGATGGTGATGAGACATGAGCGATTATTATTATGCGCAATATTTATAATTTTGTATTGTTGTATATTGCGCGCCATAATGTATGATCGCTTTCGGTTTGCAACAGACGCTTTCGTATGAAAATCGAATACAATGCAGCCTGTTGAAGCTAATTTGGAGGGAATTTAGTTTGTTTGTTAAATTATATGGAGTGCTGCTACAATATTTTAAAAGTTATATCAAGTGTATGTGCGTTTCAAAAATAGTTTCAACCTTTTCAAAAGTAGTATTATAATGTATTTATAATGTTTGGAATGATATTTTTCTCTTAGTTTTAATCGCTCATCTCTTTTTAACATCATACAATAAAGGAGATTTTAATACTGAATATATATAAATGATGGTTATGGTTCAGGAACTCCCGCCAATCACGAATAATAAGACCGGCAAGGGTGCCAACCACACGGAGGCGCCGCCACAGACAACAGTGGTGCCAAACAACACAACAGCAAATAACACTATAGACAAGAAAAGTATTAGTGCGCCTATTGCTGTGACGTGAGTATGAAATGTTTTAATCACACGAATACTTTAAAATTAATTAAATCAACAGACACACACTGCGTGTGTATATCGCCAAGCATGTTACTCTAGGTACGATCCCAGACACCCAGACTGTAGTGAATAACGGAAGCGTCGTTTACGAAATTTATCATGCCAGGGATCGAACCCGGAACATAGGTGTTTGGGGTTTAAATATTTCTTTTACTAATACTCATCCAATTCAATGTACTCTTTGTACTCATCTCTTAAATTAGAATTTGAATGAGTGATGAGATTTAAATAAATGGTTTTGAAGGAATTTGAACGGCTGGATGAATAATTTTAAATTAGTGAAAAAATAAATTTATGGACCAGAATGGGTGCATGAATTTGAATAATTTATTAATAACTTGGGGTTGAAAGTATTTTACATATATATTATTATTCTAGTAGTATATTTCTCAGCAAATGCACTGCTGCAAATGCGCTCCTTCTCTCTTAAGGGAGACTGAAACCTGGCAACTAATGCCGTAACTCAAGGTTATGCCAGGCAAGGATGGATCATAAATCAAGGTTTTTATGGCGACATACTTTCAACCAGGGATGGTAGCCATCTAGACGGGCAAATTCCCTACCACCTGGCTCTGTGTTATACCTATATATATATAACCCCGTTGTCGAAAATACAGGTCATACAAAGTTTTCTACTCAACAACTCAACAATATTGTTGGGTTTTACATACATGCCGACTCTGATAATCGACAGGATCTTATGCCAATGTAAATAAAATTGAATAGTTACAAATTTAAAAGCCCATTTCTGACTCATTCGAATCATTAGTATTTTCTTTAGTTAATCGTTGTCCACTGCTGGACGTAGGCCTGACTCCCTATTCTGGTCCTCCGCTTTCCCCATCCAGCCCCCATCGGTGACCTTGCGCAGAGGCCTACCGGTCTGGAGGGCGACATGCACTACGAGACACGGTCTCCGGCTTTTTCATCGGACATTAATCAGTCTTGCGACATGTGTCGAAGCAATAAACCAATTAAATAAATCATTTTTTTTGGTGTTAACTTGTCAACGATCCTTCTTAAATATAATATAGGGTATATTATAATTATGTTTATTGAAGTAATTTTTTAATAATATAATTCCACTGCCAAGCTTAGGCCTTCCAATGTTATAGAATGGACAGTATACCTGCCACGGTTGTCAAAGGCGGCTTGTCGGGTTTGACACATCGGCTACCACGATGTGCAGGTTTCATCGCGATGTTTTCTTTCACCGTCAGCGCGTAGTTATTTTAACAATATGCACACATTCTTGTGTTAGGTGATAGTAGGTAATCGAGTAGTTTCCTGATTATAGCTAATTTCTTTATCCTTTCCTAATCTGACAGCATAGAAAAATTGGAGGTATACGCCTGTGGCTCCTCCCAACCGTTCCCGTGCGAGAATACGTTCGAAGGGCACCTCCTGAGGTTGGCACTCCGCAAGGAACTGACTCATAACACAAGATTCACTATCACGGATCTGAACGATTGTTTTTCGCCGTTAGTTTGAAAGTTATCTACATTCCATACTCAAATTCAAAATAGGTTTTTTATTGTTGAACTACAGCAAGCAGGCTAAGGGATCACCTGATGGAAAGTGGTTACCCTCGCCCATGAACATGTAAAACAAGAAAGGTGCTACCAATGTGCTGCCGCTCTCTAAAGGAAGTGACTGTAACCTGGCCACTAATGCTCAAGGTTATTATGGCGGTATACTTTAGACGAAAGGTGTTAGCCATCCATTCTGGCAAATACCTTACCACCTGGCTGTGGGTTGTTTTGTCGCCTCTTATGACAGGCCGTCTGGCCGCAGGAAATTGTTTTCTTTCTACGTTCCTGCACAGATAAAAACACAAGACTTCTAATTTCAAAACACAATATACGATATATTACTGTTACGAGCTACAGGACTCGAATTAAAATAAACGCCGTTGGAATTACTATAGAGTTTATAAGAAACAAACACGTATAAAACAAATACATATAAAACTGGATGCAACCACCTCACACTGCATGATTTAATGCAATTCGACACGCGCAAGGTCCGTCACTATATCACTAATCGAGAGTACTACAAACGTCTTACACGTATCGTAGTCGTCGGTTGACTGCCTCACCCCTCCGTTCGGGCATTGTTTTATATTAACTGTACAGTACAAAAAAAAATCGACCGTGTGCCAGTGAACCGCTCGGCATTCGGAAACACCAGTGCATTTCCGAGAAATAGTAATTTGCATACCTGGCAAGCTTCGACGCAATGCAATAAAAACAAGGATTAATTCGTTTGACACTAATTACAGCCATAAAATAAGTACGATAACAATAGATGTTTTTAAAGTTTAAACACGAAGTAAATAAAATAATTAGTTTTTACAACATGCGAGATGTGCGGTCTTGGTCGGTATGTAACATTACACTGATGGGTATTATTTTATTTTCGATCTTATTTAATTGCATGAAAGTTCGAAATTGTGTTACAATATACAGCGGTCAGCATTTTTCATTTCGGTTAAACTTTAATTTGCGATAAAGAACTTCGTTCCAAAAAGTTTGAATATAAAACTTGAATTTGTATCTTGGAATATAATAGGAAACGTTCGACCGTGTGCGTTCACAGTAACGGCAACGCGACGGCGCCCAAGTCGAACAAGGCGTCCCCGGCGAAGGAGCCGCCCTCTGGCGGCGGCGGCGGCGGCAAGCAGGAGAACCCGTTCGAGGAGGACGAGTGGGACGAGGAGTCCGCGGGCGCGCTCACCGACACCGGCGAGCCGGGCGTGCCCGTCAGGGCGCTCTACGACTACACCGGCGCCGAGAGCGACGAGCTCAGCTTCAGGCAAGGTCACTGTCACAACACTTGTTACTTGCCAATACACTCGTGAAGGACTATTATAGCTCAAATTAATGATGCACCAGTTATTGTCATATTTTTCTTGTCTTATGCTTATTTATGAAAGTGTATCTTATAATATTTTATTTACATATATCGTATTAGTATAATATTTAGTATATTTTTTATTAATGTATGTATATTATATCATGTATATTATACATCATGTATGTATTTATAAGGTATGTATATTTATAAGATACTGATTCGATAGTGAGAATAATGCAACACACCCCTGTTCTTATCAAATTTTTTGTCCATCCAAAGGTTGTCTGGAAGAAATCGCTAATAGCGATTAGACCGCTTATTGTATTGTAAAATTTTCTTTCTGTTAACTGTATCTTTAAAACACAATAAAGGATATTCAGTCACTTATATGAGGCTGATCGATACAGAAGGCTTATTCGCAAGCGTCTTTCATCGTCGCCTTCGTTTTAGATTTTCGAAGTGATAACTTTTTATGGGAGGATAAACCACTTGGTTACGTAACGCTTTACGGCACCGGTCTGTCTGTAATAAGGTATCCCTTTTGTCGGGCGTCCCGAGACGCACTGTTTTTAAGTTTTTTTAACTATATTTTTAAGTGCATTTTCCATTGTATATTCCATTAATTGTCGTGTTATATGTTATTGTAGTTTCAAAGAGATATTTCTTCTATCTAAAGTTCCATCGACTCTTTCAAGCTGATCGGACGAAAACGAGCGACGAATGGCATTTGAAAATAGGGCCTCAGATTCTTTCCGCAGTAGTACTCATTATTTAAAATTATGGACGTATCATGATGAGTAAAATGAAATAGTTACAAAATTTTATCTATCTATTGCTGCGAGTCAACCAAACGATAATCCTTTCGTCGAACACGTATTTTATTATTTTAATTATCTATAGCCCTTTTTATAGTTCTCTTAGTTCTTAGTTGTTCACTGTCACTTGTTTGCATTAATTTTCTAAGTATTCAAAAGTAACCATCTATTGTCAATCGCTAATCCCATTGGAATTCTAAAATTGTAAGCTGATTCGGAAACAACGTGGCTTCTACGAAATCCGAACAGTAAATAAAACGGTTTATGATGTTTTACTCGAAGGCCGGCCATAACGTGAAGGCATTAGCAATTGACAATCGGCGGTTACTTTTAGATTTTTCGATCATCAGTTAAAAGTTATACATCGAACATATTATTACCTGACTGATTTTGATAATGAAACAATGCAACTGTTTTATTTGCGCAACTCTAATGTTTAATATGTTCATGTTGTATTTTATCCCATGAATATTGAAAAATCGGCCCTTAGAAAATTAACGCCTACAAACGACAGTGAATATTTAAAGCAACCATAAAAGGATTACAGACAATTTAAATAGCAAAGATAATAAAACACCAATACCACGAAATTGCTTAAAGAATATAGGGATTTAGTCTTCTCGGGACACTTCAGTTGTAACAATATATATTTATGAAAATGGACTGTAAATTTCAGGTGACCTGTTCGAGAAGTTAGAGGACGAAGACGAGCAGGGGTGGTGTAAGGGGCGCAAAGACGGGCGCGTGGGCCTATACCCGGCCAACTACGTGGAGCCAGTGGGCCACTAGCGAACTTAAGCCAATCCAAAATAGGAGACAACCCCACAGGAAGATGCCAGGGAAGTTGCATTATGTGTTTTCAAAAAGTAATTATGTTCTAGTGAAATATTAAACACGGTCCTCACATTTCAGTTATGATTTGATAATGGCTTGAGAGGTTGTTTGGACCGATGTTAAATAATTTATTCAATCGTTTTTTTTATTCTAGAAAATCGATTACAATAACCTTGTCCGATGTTTTGGTTATTAGAGCGAGCACAGCTACTTTTTTATATTATTATATATTTAATGCCTACATATCTAGGTAGGTATTACTACAAGGTCCCAAACATTGTTTCTGTATAGATCCATTCATCCATATCGTCTAGTCTCGTACCTTCCTAATAATTGATATTTTATAAATTAATTTAATGCATAGGAAGAAAGAAATGTATAAAAGTTTTATAGATTGAACAAAAAAATTAATACAGTATTATCTATACATTTAATTTAACTTTGCTCTAAATAGGCCCTAATCAACTAGAATGTGTTCAGTAGTAATGATTTCCTATACCCAGGGTATGGAAACCAGTTTGGGAAGCAATGCCCTAGATTGATAAAAAAGTCTTATTGTTCGCACGAAGTAAACATCACATCCTAATCACTAGAAACGCCATAAAGTTAACGGTTATTACTGGTATTTCGGATATTTATACCAATTACTTACAATTTAATAGTGGCAACCATCCACCGAGAGTTGTTCAGTTGTTCTTGTGCCGGACCTATTAATAAATTTATACTGTAAATGTGAGGACTAATATTACTCAAAAACATAATCCCTGAATCTTCCTTACAAGGCTTTCAAATATACAGCACCACTCCATACAATGATAGACCAAAAACACATTCGAATGTGTGTTCAGTTTGAAAAAAGTTTATAGGTTACCTGTTAGTTTTGTAAAAGTATCAAAATTACATTGTTTTAGAGTCAGCATATAGTCATTATTGATAATGCCTTTAGGTTTAATGTAAATTGTAGGTGATTGAAATCTTTAGAAATGTGCTGTTGTGAAACATCGTGCTATATAGCAATATTAAATACAAATTATAGTTCGAGCAAAGTTTAAATGCGTTCTTGAAGTTCGTACGCGTTATTCTGTAGAACACAGTTAGCAGGTACGTAGACGTAGTTGAGAGGATAGTATTGCGTTCTCGCTCGGCCGCTATCCGGCTCGCATGCCATCTCTTTTGCATTTTCGTAACAAACGTTACCATTTGCCAGAACCTGCGCAAACTCACGGAACTAACTTCACTCGAAACGCAGTTAAGTTTTGCGCGTACTGTAATCGCTGTATAAAATACTATTGTAAAATGCATACGCTCATTGTCGTATCAGAATAAGTTGTTTAAAAAAACTTTATATGTTGACTTTAACTTCATTTAACGTGAACACTATTGAATAAAAATAAAGAAAAACGCGTTGAAAATTTAAATCGAAAATCTACAATTTACAATCTGCCGCTCTCAGAGCACTTTAATGGTCTATTTATTTTAAATAGAAGCAATTAAATATGTAGTTTATTAAATACATTTTTTTATTTAAGTGTGTTGGTGTTAACTGTAATTATTTTAAAAATAGAAAAAAATAATGATTGGGAATTTTTTTAAGGTAAAGGGAAATCTGTACCTCGGGATTGTTTTTCTGTGACACCCGCCAATCGGTCTTGGACAAATGCAAAGCCCAAAAATAACTTAAAACTTTTAATCTTGAACTGATTGGGTTCTAAAAATATGTTTTAAATAGTAAAATATTACTGGAAAGTCATAGTGTTAGTGTAATTACGTCACAGGAATGCGCCATTCCTCTGTGACGTAATTTATAAATGTAGAATTGAGGGTATTTTTGAGATATAACTTATAGTGTATGATTGTCATTCCGAGCCTTGTGCGCATGTAATCCAGACGACCAGTCTTTTAAAACTGTAAATGTTTTACGTTGCGAAGATTACAATTTGTTTACTGTAAAAATAACAATATGTTACAATATATTTAATTGCTAAGTTTATCGTCTTTTGAGTTCTCCGAGTGCGGCATGATAACATTTTTGTACTTTTTATAGAAATTCTTTTTTGGCAAATCTTAAACTATCACGAGGATACTGATGGAAAAATGACACTGAGAAAGATTGTGCGACACCAATTATACGGATAAAGGAAGTTTTGTGGATGTACTTTACAAGATATTTTTGGACGAAATTATTTATAAGTACAGTAACCAAAAATGTTTATTTGTAAACACTTTAAATACATTGAAAGTATATAATAATTTTGTTTTATATTGCCATTGTATACTGAACTTTGCCCCGGTTTTGGTAGGAACTGATTCTGGAAAAGTTGTTCAAGTTTTGTATTGCTATTTGTAGTTGGAAAAATTTGTACTTTTTGTCGTTTTTTCTAAGCCAATTTGCAAATTGGATTACAAAAAGGGCAAAAAGTTTAATCAAAACTTGAATTAATTGTCACCAGTAGGAGTATTGATAGTGTTTCAAATTATATAGTATTTAAACATTTTACTTGAAATGATCTTAAGAGGGAACTAACAGGACACAGAGAAAAGAAACTAAGAAAATACTAATCCACTTTAAATTTAAGTAAAACGGAATAGCCATATCAATTTCTTTTAGTCGTGGAATTTAAGACGTAATGACTGGCAACACCAACAAAATGTTCCAACAATTGTGACATCAACTTTTTATTCTAATGTAACGACCATAACTATTTATTAATGAAACTTAGACTGTAGTAAATCCAGCGATAAGTAATGAGTAAGCCTTTTGTGATTCTCCACTGTGAGATTTGAAGACACGTTCTTATGCTTCAGATTGTAAAACTCGGACAAAGTTTCAGTATTGCAGGTTGTTAGTTTTAAAAACGAATGCATTGAAACCACTGTTTTCATTCTTTTAGAGCGTCATCCATTTAGACTTGCGAAATAAATTCTGCGAACGTTTATTCTAGTTAAAAAGCTTGCAGCTGTCAAATGTTTCGTATAAGACAGATGTTTAATTGTTTATAGAGAGAACGTGGAATATTTGCCTTGTTCATACTTAATTTCGTTTTGCTGATTAAAATGCCGCCAAGTAATTTTTGCTAGTTCTAAAAATCTAAAAATAATGTAGATCGGTGGTTTTTATTGCACGTATAACTGTAGGCTTTGTGTAAATACACGATTATTGTATTCATGTCGTGATTATATAGAAATATTTATTTCCCATTGTATATAATGTGTAATAATTAGTTATATTATGAGCGGTTACGTTTTTATTTCGTATATGGTCTGAACATTGATACTAAATTATCAACATACATTAAACTGTTACCCAAAATTATATCAATTCCATTCAAACGAAGAAAAATAAACGATTTTATATCGAATATGGAATATATTCCAAGTAATAAAATCGATTGTTATTTTAGTTAATTGATATATTATAAAGCTGTGAAATGTCAACATTTCACATAGAAATTTATCGATTCGATGGTTAGTGTTTTTATTAATCACATCATTACCGATTTAAGGCCGGCTCCTATGTCTTACCGACCGTTGATAGGGCAAGTGAATGAATATGAAGATATAGGATACAGCATTAATAGTTAATTTATATCGATGTTCAGACGAGTTATAACGAGGCTGGGCGTATGATTCGATAAGAGGACGGGCCTAAAGGAGCAATGAACATATTTAGGTATTTGAAGGTGGATTTTAACGATTATTTGCTTTCTGAGAGGTGCTATAGTGAACAAAATAGCGAATTAGTTTTACAATAGTGTTTAAATGTAACGTTTACTTCTCATCAAAATGTTTACAAAGTATTAAGTCGACACGATATATTAAATTATAGGTCTTGAAGTTCCGACGTAAAGCGTATTTAACGATATCTCGGAAGTGTTTTGTTGTGCATTGTTGTATTCAGAAAACGTAAAAATATGGTTAAAGGGAATAATAGTTGTATATTGCTTGTAATATACTAAAGTTATAATATTTGTGTAGAAAATCTGAACAATTTCGAGATGTGAATTTTCGAATTGCCTCAAGAACTTCTGTTGGCACCAGTCAAAGATCTACAATTTGGCAGAGGCTTCTGTTATACAGGTTATATTACAAGTTGAATATTCATAAGTAATTGAACTACGCTGGTTAGATTCACAAATCGTGCAGAGCCATAATTTGCACATAAAAACCATCTATATAATGTATATAATTGGGTTTCTGTTACGCATTGTATACCATTACTTGCTTTATTAGTTATTTCATAGATAATTAAATATAAATATAATAATACCACATCAGCGCCCCCTCGTTGTTAGAATTATAAATTTACATAATATATAACGTTCATTAATATTAATGGTACCTTTCTTTCTTCCCTTCTATTTTTTACCTCGTTTTAATTGTTGTATTGTATAGTGGAAGTCATTTATATGCTGCGAGGCTGAGTTTTAACAATTGACGTGTATAAGGCGGTTTTATGTTATGACTGCGGCTAGATCCTGGGGGAATAGACACATTATTAAATACTGTTCATCGTTTTATAGGATCTAATACCTGAAAGGAGGAATTCTTTAGCGTACTTTGCGAATTTCTAAAAGGGGTCTTCAAGACAAAATCTTAATATTTTATATATACCATATACAATAATATTAATAGTTAACCCTTACAATAAATTCAGGTTTTCTATAGAATAGGGAGAAGCTTGTCTCAAGCGTCATTTAATTTTTGATATATATTTTTATAAACAGGAAACAATATTTCTTTTTAGAGAAACACACTGTTATGGCACCCTCAAATAATGTTGTCAGTAATTTGTAGGAAACAAAGTACCACAGGCTGGCAAAATAAAGTAGAAATTTATCTGAATTTTAGCAACTCCAATACGAGTCCAAGAGTATCTTCGATACTTACTAGTGACTTTTAGTACGACTTCAAACATCGTACAAGTATCAAGTTGTTTTAGTTACTAATAAGAATTATGTCAACATAGTCTATGATGTTTACTTTTATAATAATGACTATATTTTTGTAAGCAAGAACTTGTGATAGTTTCAGAACAATTATTTGATTAAAGAAAGCTTAACTAACCATTAAAAACCTATCACGTCAACTGTACTTTGATAAGTATCATCTAGTTATAATGAAAACAAATTTTCTGCAAATTCCGACATCCTTGGTAAACTTTAAAAATCACTGCTCACGTCAAATTTGGTATTGTTACGTGCATAAGTAGGTAGTTAATTTTTAGCAGATGTTCGACTCGGATCAAGGTTTAAATTAAATTAACATGGATAAATTCACTGTCAGGTTATATCCACAACTAATTTCAACTCATTTTAGCAACATTATTTGACGGTGCAATTTGTTTTTAAACTCCGTTTGATTGGCAGCTTGGAAATTAAATATTTTTCGCTTATCATTTTGCTCCAAATCGCCCCCAAGACTTATTTATGCATTATTCGATAATATCCATAGTTTCAGGTTTGTTCTCGAAGGCGCATCTGAGAAATGAATAATGTGTATCCCTCAGGGAAACTGGGACAGTGCTGGTCAGCATTTGATATGGTGTTAGTTGTAGTTTTTGTTTTCATTGTTATGGGTTCAGAGACCTCTTGTGAGTAAATTCTTTGTAACATATAATTATCAGAGAGAAGGTGGTTTAAGGCCACATATGTTAATATATTATTAATATTGGTAAAATAAATTGTTACATATGACTGCGTTTATTATTTCATTTACCTTATCCTCCGTAACAATAACAAGACAAGGGTTGAGTATGGGTATGTTGCGAGCGCGCATGTGATGGAAGTATGCGTGTGAGTGGGGATTTGTGTGTTTGGGGTGTCTATGCGTGTGTGTGGGGATTGTGTTTGGGGAGTCTATGCGCGTGGGTGGGGATTGTGTGTTTGTGGAGTCTATGCGTGTGAGTGGGGATTGTGTGTTTGTGGAGTCTATGCGTGTGAGTGGGGATTGTGTGTTTGTGGAGTCTATGCGTGTGAGTGGGGATTGTGTGTTTGTGGAGTCTATGCGTGTGAGTGGGGATTGTGTGTTTGTGGAGTCTATGCGTGTATGTGGGGAGTCTATGCGCGTGGGTGGGGGGGATTTGTGTGTTTGGGGTCTCTATGCGTGTGGGTGGGGATTGTGTTTGGGGAGTCTATGCGCGTGGGAGGGGATTGTCTGCGAGCGCATGCTGCGAGAGTATGTGTGGAAAGTTTGTAGTGGGATATGAGAGTCGCACCTCAAAGAAATAGGATAAGAACAAACTATGATGAAACAAAGTAAAGAATATTGAACTTTATTATAACAAATGCCTCAATATAAATTATATAACAACAATATTTTACACTTTAAGAAACATTCAATTAATTACAACAACAAAAAATTCAAGTTATTAACTACTATGCCTCGTTCCGCAAGGGTTGGATTTGATCTAGGTTCACGACTCATGATAATGAGCGACATGTTTTACGCTACCCTGCAGTTCTTTACGCTGCAATCACGCCGCTCAGATATTTATTCTGAAGTTTCAGCAACAAGGCGAAGTAGTACTACTTGTTCACACGAGAGAAGCCACGGGCAAAGTATTAAGACAATAAAGTATGGTTAATCTCGATACAGTACAAAAGGGTACAGACACGAAGAGGCTTATATTGACAGATACTGCTCACCAACATTTAATTAATTAATCACATGCAAATGTTAAATTACAGGCACAATTTTTCATTTAAATCTCTAAAGACGTAGATAATATAATTATGTAACTGTTGTCATAATATATGAAACGTAGAAATTAAGTCTATATAAGAATCTTAGTAAACAGTAATCTGTATGCATTACTGACGATACAGTTTATATATTTGAAAAGCTACGCTCCGTTTCGCATTAAGGGCCAATTTTAAAATCGGCAGATAAAATTTATTCTATAGAATAAAACACAACATGGGAAAGTTAAAAATGACAGTTGCATGAATAAAATAGTTGAATTGTTTTACTTTTGTATCCAGTCAGGTTATAATTTATTCGACTCGTAACTTTGATTGAAAAATTGGCCCGAAGTAATAACCCCTCTTGAATTTTTACGTCATGTAAAACAAGGGATGAGCAGGTTAGAATTTTATTGCTATACATACAACCATAAAATAAGCTGCTAAAAATTTTACGAAAAATATTGTTTTTAAGTTGTTCTCGTTAAAAAAAGGAAACTTTAATACACATTTCTTGAAAATATATTTCAAAACCTGTAACTACATTTTTAATTCTTTATCACTGGCAATACACGCAAAAAATTTCACTAAACATAAGAAATTCTTAACGTTGGCAGTACGAGTAACATGTTATACATTGTAAGTTCTTTAGAAATATATTACAAAATTCACCGGACAAGGAAAATACGTGAAAAATACTTGTTATAAAAAATATATTACACTCAAGTATAAAAAAATTAAGTGATAACTACAATCTCAACAATTCAATATGAAATGGCTTAATCAAAAGAAGTTAAAAATTAACATAATTATACTAATTATTAACATAATATAACGATAGTCTAAGAAAACAAAGTTTTTTAGTGGAGAAGAAATTCGACCATTTCCTAATAAACACTAACGGTCTTGTTCATATTGAGATGCGTTCAAACTTACTCTAACTCAATGTGAATAAAGTAGTAAAGCTGGTGTGCATAGATATTTAACTGATGGTTAAAATAAAATGACCACTGTTTAGCCACATAGTTTTATGCACACCAGCCTAAGAATGTTTAGGGTCAAAGTACACCGACGCACAGTCTAAGCGTCAATCTAAAAACTTAAATAAGCACACTGACCCCTAACTGTACGATGTAATGTATAACGTTTCTATTGAAATAAGAAGCTTGTAGTCAGTCGCTGTTTTTTATACCAGGAAAGAAATGTATGTTAAATCGTGGAGTTAGGGGTCAACATATTGGTTATTTCGACCCTTAGTGCTTGTCAGGAAACGGTATTAATATATTTAAACAGTTTACTTACTTGTCCGAACTTCGCTTCAAACGCAATCGGGATAAACTTCTAAACTCAAGATGATGATAAAAGAAAACTTGTTATTGAGACTGCGACTTAAATATTCAAAAATCTCAAAAGTAAAAACCTTTGATCACTCAGACAATCATTTCTAAACATTTAAAATAAAAAACTACATATAATCCAACATTTAATTGAGAAAAAATATACAAAATTTTGGCACTATTTTTTTATATATAAAACAAGGATATCGGACAATGGACGATGAACATCAAAAGCTTTTATTATTTAATGATACATGTGTGACAAATATATATAATAAACCTATTGAAAAATTATCACCAACGATTTATAAAGAAGTACTTATTAAGTCTGTTCGAGATAACACATGCATTGAAAAATCTGTGTAAAACTCGCTCTAGTATAATAAGTAGTTGAAAATGAATTAAGCACGTTTTATACTTTACATTTCATTTCGAAATGATAAATTTTCAATAACAAAGTTTAACATTTTCACAATATTTGATAAGCTGGTCTTTTTATCTTACTTTAATAACACTCTTATACTGAATACGTATTCGTAAGGTTTGGTGTTTATTTTTTAAACGTATAAAAAGTATATACTACAGATAGATATTACTTGCGATCAAATAAAGGCGTTAAAAACTAAAAACAATTAAAATTTTAAACTCCAAAAATTAAACCGTAATTGATATGATATTAGGAAGACGAGTCCATTTTTTTAAATAAAATATTTGAAATTTGAAGAGCGCACTTGTATAGACGGACGGATATAGAAAGGGGGAAAATATAGTATTTCAATTTAAGGTAAGGTTTAATGATTTTTTAGTAATGCTGAAATCACCTAAAATTTTATTAAAATCATTCCATTTGCAAGTCCATAAAAACAAGACAAAAATCTCATATTCAAATGTATGTAAAAATAATAATATTGGCAACAAAGATCTTAATGTTTCTTGTAGATAGTATTAAATGCGTCCGTGAAGTTCGTATAAGTCTTTGTTCACACAAAGACTTGTACGACACAACAGGGTCCATGGAAGTCAAATCACTTGAGACAATTTTTATCATTTCACAAAATGTTTCGACCTCATACAATTTACACGAGTGGACGTAAAACAATAATTATATTTATTTTAATGATGATATTTTCAAAGTAAGATGAGAACTTGGTATCTTTAAGCCTGTGTTTCATATAATGTTAAATATATTGTAATTTGTGTATTGTATCTTTATAAACTGGAACGACAACCTACAGCCAATAAAATAAGTGGTATTTTCAGTATATCTATTGAAAAGAGAAGTAACGGGATTCTTGTTACTCATTGCATAAGCACACGCAAAACTTTAATGCGCTTCGATTGGATTTAGTTTCCTGAGTTTGCGCTGGTCCAGTCATATGTTAACGTTTATTACACCTTACAGTGTGTTGTGCGAAAGAGACGGCAAGCGAGTCCGAAAAGTGACCGAGCGAGAGCGCAACACTCTCTTAATGACATTAAACATTAACAGATAACGTGTGTGTATCTTGTAACTAATAATTAACGGCGTTATTTGTAATGCTATGAAGAAGGCGCATTTGGTCACAGTCACTAACACTAAATTTATCCCAGATGGAGCAGGAATATTATGTATATAGCTGTTTGAAGAAAAACTAGGAACGCGTTTGGCAATTTTTTTATCTCCGCATTTGTGTTTTATTAACTAGTTTTTCTCCGCAGATTCACTCGCGGTAATGAAAATTTTGTGAATTTTACTATCCCTCGGGAACAGTACTTTTGTCCTCATGAAAGTCAACCTTCTTCCTGACAACGGCTGTATAAAATACTAATGTTTTCCCCGCTGCTAATGCCGTGTGAAAATCCCTTGCTCTACGTTACTCACGTAAATATTAAAATAGGTTTTTTACTACTGTTACTTGTCAAGGACTTAGTTTCTTTGTTATTGTAGTACAATAACAAAGAAACTAAGTCCTTGTAGTCTAAACAGCAAAACATACGAGATGAGTCGATGCCAACCTGATTTGAAGTAATACAATGAATGACTCCTTTCCTACGACAACGTATTTGTTATTGAATTGAAAAACGCGATTGCAGCGCCGGCTATTTAGCTAATCTGTCTATTTTATGGAAATGATATCATTTATCGGGATAAAAAGTATCCTAAGTTAGGCCCGGCATATGAGCATGTTCTGTGTCAAGTTACATTTGAATCCGTTCAGTATTTTCACGTGATGCTCTAACAGGCAGATAGTAGACAAAAATAAAAAAAAATGTTCATTAGATTAGGCTCCCATAGACTACAAACAAAATTAAAACTAAATAATTAAAATGAACAAGTTGGCGGTAGGCTAAATAAAACTTTAACAATACTTGTTGGACAAAAATGTCACCTTTGTCGTCCGTGACCACGGCTACTGAAAAGCGGCCGAAACGTCGGATAAACCAAAATCAAATAAATTACCGCGCTTAAAACCGTTAAAATGTAGTTTTATTATATTACAAGCTTTTATTTAACTTGAAATGGACATTGTACCTATGTATGTAAGTTCGCGTGGAATCTTGTACATATGTTAAATTTGACCAACTTCCCGGTTCCCAATTGAGCTGCACGCATATGAATATCGCGTGACAATGCAATAATATGGTACCATGGAGCTGATCTGATGATGGAGTCTGAAGGTGGCCATAGAAACTCGTGTACTAAACAAGATAGACCCGTCTGTTTGGGCTCGTTTTACTTGTCTTGACTAGCACTCTGTTGCTACATGATATCCAGGATCTCAAAACCTTTTTATAAGGCAATTTTATTAGTTAGGATTTCGAGATTTGATAGCAAAGCAAACATAACACATATTTGTACTGGCATGCGCCAGAATAGCAAGAATTCGAGTTGGAATCAACCCAATATATTTAATAGTAAGAATTTCATATCAAGACATAGTTAAAAAAGTTAACATTTTTCATACAATACAACCGTTACATAGAAAAAAGAGATTAAGAAACTTGTATATACACAATCTTAAAGCTAGCAGCCGACGAAGTCGTTAGTCGATACAACAATTATCATAAATGCACACAACGTAAGTACTATATTAGTATATAACGATATAATCACAATGGCTTAACATATTTTGATATATTTTTATATATATTACATGAAAATATAATATGTTACGTACGAGACAGTTTAAAATCTATCCAAATCCGAGTTTATGAGCAGGGCAGGGCCGGCTTGAACGTATATAATAAAAATAATAAGATTTTTAGGTTGGTGTGCACCGACTTTTAACCGGTGGTTAAAATGGAATAATCGCCAATATTGTATGGAGAAACAGTGATTATTTTTGGTTAACCGTCGGTTAAATTTCGGTGCACACCAGCCTTAATGACACCAAAATTAAACGGCGCAAAAATCAGTTTGGGAAATCAACTGCCCAAAATATTTATTTTATCCATACTATTATACTATAAAGAGGTAAAGTTTGTGACGTTTAGTAGATCCAGAGATTACTTGACCTTTTTATAATATTAGTATAGATATGTAAATGGGCTACATATTAGTTAAGTATCTGCGGTCAGATGTTGAAAATCACGATATTCTTGACGCAACACGATTGATTTGCGCCCCCTGGTCCCAGCGCCCATTGCGCCCCGGGGTAGAGACGGCCCTGGGGCAGGGTCCGAATTCTGCTGTTACAATATCGTCAGAACGGTCGACCACTGGCAGTTTTGTCTTAAACCATTGTCTAGGACTGAGGCCACGTAGACGAATATTTCAAATAAAGTGAAGCATGTTTAACATATTGAGTGCGTAAACTAGTGTAGTGTACACGGTGACTTGCGTTTGTGTGCGTAATAAAGATGTTGCTGTTGGAAAATATTCTACCGTTATTATGATTAAGAGAAAATTATAAAATATTTTTGAAGTGAAACTTCTTTATCGGCGGTTGGACAAAAATTACCGTCACATTTTTCGGTTACGCGTCACATTTTTCCGTTACGCGCCATCTTTTTCTTGCCCCTACCACGGTCGATTCGAACGAAGAGTAATTACATTTAATGAAATGCTGTAATAATCTTAGTAGCAATAAGGTAAAATGAAATAATTATATTATTTGTATTCATGTCTATGATAATAAAAGCCTTTTGTTTAAACTTTATATGCCTTACTTATAATAATCTAGTTAAGAAAGGATTAGCCATCTCTTAAATAAGACACTCTAAAGCCCCTAATCAACGGCTGTTTTAAATAAAACTTGCCATCTTGCCTCTTAGCAGTCACTTAAACTACCTCTCGATGTTGGTTATTTTTGACAGTTATTTACGAGATACTTTACCACCACCACTTATCCTGAAGAGGAGTTTATGGGCAAGATTTTCGTTAAACAGTTGCTGAGCAGTTTCTTAAAATTTAACAAACGATTATAAGTAAGGCCATTACTAATTTAATTTTATTTAACCAATTTCTGTAAAGTCGCATATAGTAGATCACTTTTCGAAAAATAAGGAAAAATAACTTCTTTATAAGTTTCACTTCTTACGTGTGTACACTAGTACACGCACACATTTTTTTAATTAATTTATTAACATATATCAGACATTCTTAACAACCCATGATTTTTGCATTTTTTTGGTAGATTTGTCGGTTTTTATATTTTCTATCTATCTATCTATTACTTCACGCCAGGTCCCTTGCGGGGTAGGCTCGAACAACAGGGCGCCATACATACCTCACTTGCTTCTTTGACATTCATAAGCTCTTGTCATGCACGCTCTTCTATTCTTAAGGCTCCTGACATCATTTTATATTTTATACGCAATTATTCGTACAAAATGAAATTAATGAAACATTAAAACTTAAAATAGTCCTTTTTCAATAACTTTAGCCGACTTCCCTTTGAGGGTCCGAAAATCTGTCTTTATATTGATTTTGACAGTTATTTATTATATATATTATATAATAAATAACTGTCAATATTATATATATTATAGTTGCTTTACCACCTTTTATACTTAAAAGGAGTTTATGTGTAAGATTTTCACTAATCAGCTGCTGAACACTTGCTTAAAACTTAAGCAACGTTTATAAGTATGGCCATGAGTGTCTAAGGTTTTTGTATGAAAATGTAGGCATTCTGATGACAATGGTCGACCGATATATGAGTATAATGTAGTAGCAAAATTGGAGTCTAGATGTTATGAACACATAATGTAATTTTTGCAGCCGGGGACCTATCGTAAGAGGCGAGAAAAGAATCCACAGCCAATTGGTAAGGCTATTACCCATAGGATAGCTACCAGCCTTCGTCTAGGTCAGCTATACTCAACCTTTTTTTATAGAGGTCACATAGACGTATCAGATGATTCGAAAATATTATTGTGATGTTCTGTACTTTTTGAAGTATTATTATGGTAGTATAGTCTATTTTTTAATTACCTGGACTAAAATGACAGCTGCGGTTGACCTATTTTATGTTGCAAGAGTGGAGAATACTTTAATTGTGAGTTTTGTGCGTGTGTACTCAACTGGTGAGTTGAATCCACAACTCGCACAACTCACTTACGAATGAGGCACACTACAACACTATGCTCCACGCTTGCAACATGGATTGCAGATGTCGTTTTAGTCCAGGTAATTAAAAATCAGATACTTCGAATGTATATAATATTGATAAGCAATACTTTTAAAATTATCGTGGTACCAGATTCCAATCAAAGCTGTGTAATACTCGATATGTTTTAAAGTATTATCTTGATAATCGAATTTCTCAAAGTATTACCATGATATTCCGAGTTTTGAAAACATGTTTGTGGTACTCGATACTTTCAAAAGTATTATTGTGAAAATATTTTTTTCTGAAAGTATTACCATGATACTCGACATTTTAAAAACATCATTATGGTACTAGATACTTTCCATAGTATTATTGTGATATTCAAAGTCCTTAAAGTATTACCATGATACACGAGTTTTAAAAGCACGTTTGCGGTACTCGATACTTTTCAAAGTATTATTGCACTATTCGATACTTTCCAAAGTATTATTGTGATATCGATTATCTGAAAGTATTACCATAATACTCGAGATTTTATAAACATGATTATGGAACTCGATACTTTCCAAAGTATTCTTGTGATAATCGAAGTTCTTAAAGTATTACCATGATACTCGGTGTATTTGAAAGTATTATTGCAATATTCGGTACTTATGTGATAACACTAGGCGTTGTGGTCCCCGCAGCAGGCGGTGCAGTCAAGGCAGTGGTGCGGCGCCCCGCTCCGGGAACGCTACCTCTTCCCCCGGATCCCGCTCAACTGCTCCTGTTACACGGAGAGAGACAACAAGAATAGAATGGTAGACAGTGAAATCAACTTTTTTATTATCTTAAACGTAAAAGTGCAGGTAAATTGCTCCTAGTTCAGCAAATTGCTGGTAGAGTTGAGCAGCGCTGATCTTCCGCTATATTTTCCGATATATTTCTCTGTTCGAATGTTATGCTTTCACGGAAAAACTATTGGACCGATTTGGCTGATATTCGCTATAATGTAAGTTCAATATCTAGGATGGATATAGGACTTTTCATCCCGGAAAAGGGATAGATTTGTGTAAAGGTTATCCCGGAATGTCTTTTGTCAAGTTTTGTCACTTATGTAGTTTACAGATAGACGGGGGACGGGATTGTTTGTAGTAGTAGTAGTGATGTGTATAAATTGAAAAATTGAAACAATGGCGAGATAAAGAAAATTGTGGAGGTTTGTCAACTTTTCTGGATCTACTAAGCGTGTGCAGACACGCACTTGGCCAATACTTACCTGCAGCAGTCGTATGGCGTCGAGCAACTCCTGTTTGTCGGCCAGCAAGTTGGCCGCCTCCTGCTGCGCGGCGTGCACGCACTGGCGCAGCACCGACGCCTCTTCCACCTTCCTGTCAATAGACATGGATTTGTTATTTCCCCATTCACATTATAAACTAGCTGCCCCGGCAGACGTCGTCCTGCCCGGAAAAGCTTCAATCGATATGTCGACAGCAGCGCCACCTACCGGGTCCAATTGTGAACCAACTCAGAAACCTTCTCTGGCTCATGCACAACAACTTTGCTAAAGATCATCACATGATCAAATGTTTAGTTTAAGATTCTATAAAGGATATACAGACAAACATACATTTTTTATATATATAAAGATGCGAAAGTCACTCTGTGTATCTGTCTGTTACGCTTTCACGAAAAAACTACTGGAGCGATTTGGCTGAAATTTGGTATATACGTATATATTTTCGCCACCGAGGAGGGATATAGGATACTTTTTATCCCGAAAAATGGGATAGTTTTCCGGATAAGGGTCTTTTTGTTTGTCTGCCTTTTACATTTTTCACGGAAAATCTATTGTAGCGTTCTTGCTGAAATTTGGTACATGCATAGTTTCGATACCGAGGATGGGATACTTTTCATCCCAAATATAGGTTAGTTTCCGCATAGCGCCTACAACTACAATTAATAAGTACTAGAGTGAATTTTTCAAGTGGACCCAAATCGACCCAAAGTGTAGGCCCAAATCCTCAACTATACAAAATAGCGAAAAAGGGGTCTCGAGGCCGATTTGACGAAGTTTAAAAAGGATATTAATTATTAGAGTTTTGAAAATAATGTATTCTTGCCAGGATCAATTTCTGTGAAGGAATGTCAAACAGTAAACAGTAAAGGGAAAGGGCTTTTTAAACAAAATGTTCTATTTTAATACGCTATTATTAGCTTCATACTATGTATGTTAGTATGTAACGGAATCTTTCAAGGTAAATTTGATCGACTTCCCGGTTTCCGATTGAGTTGAAATTTTGCACGTATATGAATATCGCGTGACAATGCAATAATATGGTACCATGGAGCTGATCTGATGATGGAGTCGGAAGGTGGCCATAGGAACTCCTGTACTAAACAAGATAGACCCGTCGTGTTTGGGCTCGTTTTACTTGTCTTGGCTAGCACTCTGCTGCTACATGATATGCAGGATCTCAAAAGCTTATATTTAAAAACCTATTTAAAAAAAGCTTGTTTTTACATAACTTTCCATTTTATTATGTTCCATTTCCAAAGTTTCTACGGAGAAGGGAATTAAATCACTAAAAAATGGAAAATAATAGATAGTTTAAAAAAACTAAAAAATACGCTTTTATAGAAAATTCAACTAAAAAATGAAAAATAAATAATAGTTTAAAAAAATACCCTTTTATAGAAAACCCAACTAAAAAATAGAAAACAAATGTTAATAAATTTGAATTAAATATATTGTAAGAAAAATGATTTTATTGTAAAAAAAGCGTGGGGTGCTTTTCAGGATATTATCAAAATAACCCTTCTACTCATATCTGTTCATAAAATATTTATAACTATTGATACCATGCCTCTTCTTTGAATTCTCTGACCCAATGTGCATATTGTTACAATTACCACGTGCTAACAACGGTGAAGGCAAAAACCGTGATGTAACCCGCACATCGAGATAAGCGATGTGTCAAACCCGCCAATCCACCTTGGACAAGCGTTGCGGGTATACTGTACGTTTCTAATTGAAAATGGGAAGCCAGAGTCCAGCAGTGGGACGTTTATCAGCTTATGTTACTATTATTATTTTTTGTAACCACTTTCCATGAGACAAACTGCCAGCATACCCGCTGTACTTATGCAATGAAAACCCTTTTAACTTATGCGATTCGAGACGCACTTGGCCGACTTTAAAGTATACACACGTTATACTCACGCTCTCAAATCCCTATTATCCTCCGCTATCCTCGAAAGGTTGAGCAGTCTCTTCCTCAACTCCTCGTTCTCTTTGTTCAGCCTCGAGATCTCCCCTCGGGCTTCCTCCAGCTCCGGTTGAGGTTGGGGGGTGGCCGGGGAGGCGATGGTCGAAGGTGTGGAGATCGGAGGACCAAGGTACAATATCCCAAGGGAGTCTCTGGTCACTCTCAGAGTGGTCAGATCTATGTCTAAAGGCTGAGGAGGTGGAGACGATATGGAACGGGTCTGTCGGTCCTCTATCAGGTGGAGTTTCACGTTCTCTATTAAGATCTGAAAAAATGACATGCTATTGTTAAATTAACAACAACAAGAGATGGCGAAGACCGCGCGAAGTGGAGAAAGAAAAGCGGGAAAGCGGACCCTGGGCTTTGAAGAGAACGCTGCGAACGCAACCGGGATTTAGTGCTCGGATGATGATGATTGTTTAATTAATGTTGTTAATTTAATGCAATGTTCGGGGAACATGGAAAATTGGTAGAGGGTGACTCGCCACTCTCTGCATGGGCCCCAAAAAATGCCACAGAAGACAGGGACAACATGGGTGTGACTGGCTAAGGGGTGTAGAGAGGTGGGCTGCAGGTTCACCGAAGCTACTTCTGACGTGATGCCATTTATCACTTCCACCCCTGGAGCTTGAGCCTTGGCTCTAGCGACCTCCACTCCGTGCCAATTGGCTAAGGCAAACATGGAGGCGGTGGGCTTGCGATTGTAATTATTATTATAATTGGACCTACTTATGCAAAACAGAACCAATCCACAAACATGCCAAAATTCGGTGAAAGATGCAGAAGGCTTTCAAAATGCACCTTCATTTTTATCACAAAGTAGCTAACCTACAAAACACCAAGAGTATAATAAGCTAACGAGATCCATGACATATGGTAATGCAAAAACCAAAAAGGTTTACTTGTATATATAGGACAAAATATAATATACAACATTCAACAAACTTTTTTACCAAAATATAGACTCTTTCTTTGTATGCAAGATTTTAATAAAAACGGCTTTTACTCAAAACTGTCAGTATGTGGGTTGGTTCCATTTTGCATAAGTAGGTCCAGTTAATAAAAAAAATTCTAATTACCTCGAGCGGCATAGGTGGCGCGATGATCTCATCTTCGATCAACTCTGCGAGCGCGAGGGCAGTGCTCATGTTGAGGGCTACACTCAGCGCCCTCACGCGAGCTTCGAGCAGTTCTTCGAACGGCGCCAGGCCTGTCGGTTCACCCTTGAAAATATATTTGATATATTATAGTACAACTAAGACAGATAACTACTTATTGTACACCAAGCATAGATAAACAAAACGAAAAGCAGCATAGACAGATAGAACATGGACAGTTATATCGCTAAAAAGTTTCATCTACGCGCGTAAACACTATTCTGGCATACGTGACTGTTCTAATATCATAAAGAGGAAAGATTTGTATGTGTTTCGTATGTTTGTAACGATTAAACTAAAAAACCACTGGACCGATTTCAAAAATTATTTCTCCATTACAATGCTACATTATCCCTGAGTAACATAGGCTATATATATTAATTAAGAAAAAAATAAAGATCTAGATCTACTAAAACTTCAATTTTATGTACAATCAATCAGAGTAACTTAAGGTTTCCGTTTAACATTAGCCCACTTACTCACTTTTTACATATCTATTCTAATTATAATGAATAAAGACTGATTTGTAACAATAAGTAGAAGATAAATAAGTTCCTATAAATAAAGGTCCTTTTCAAACACACTTATATTGAATTGTACTGACAGCCCTAATTTTAAAGCTTATTTTTTTTGATAAACAGCTGTCATAAGATGGCGACCTAATTTATTTATTTATAAAAGAAGACCCAATGTTATCATAAGGCTTTAAATGTAAAAATGCATCAAAATTATATTGCCAGTTTTTATACTGGCAAAGTTACCCCACTCTTAATATAACATTGACCCACAATTTCTTTGTCAATTTTGTGAGATTTGCACTCTAGGCTCATGCAAAATCATTTAAATTTTAATTGTAAACGTTTATAACCCATGGAAAATCCATATTGTTTATTAATATCCAGTAAAACGGAGACAATACGTACAGAATTGTTCGCATGGCGGGGGACAAAGTTCCCCTGATTGACTGTAACACAAAATGTTTAAAATTACAATGTCCACACGTTCATATTATCACACGTGAAGGATACTGAAAACATTTGTTACCTTCTCGTCAACATTTCTCTGCAGCTCTGTCCTGAGCAACCTGGCAGCGACGCGAGGGGTTTCACGAGGCTTCAGCTCGTCAGAGTCATCCGTGGCCGGTTCGGTCCAAGCGCGGGCTCGCATGCAAAACTTGTTCTGTTGTTTTTCAAATATTTCAATCTTCGTATTGAAAGAATTGTTATAGATATTTGGATCCATTTAGCTAATGTAGCTTCTTGTACTTTGAATTTTGGACTTACATAGACAAAAATGTATTATATAGCGGAGAGGTCGCCAAAACCATACTGGTTACTACAGTAATTTTCAAAGGCCTAAAACGTTTTTTACACAAATCTCCTTAGTATTTTTTGGCAAATTATCCAATGTTAGCGGGATTGAAATAAATCATTTATTATTTTTTAAATTTAATTTTTCTGTGTATTATATCTACCTGTCTGTAAACTTTAGCTTAGTATAAGTAAAAAAACCCCGAGCTATTCGAATATTAGATTAAACTTGATTTAATATATCTATATACGTCAGTGAAACTAATACGTGAAGCAAAAACACAGCAAAAACTTTGTTCCCCTTTTTACGAAAATTGCGCGGACAGGGGAGTATGAAATTTCACACACTTATAGTTTATATAGAGAAGGAGTGCAAATACATTAATGGCCTTACTTAGAATCGTTTGTTAAAATTTAGGAAACTGCTCAGCAACTGATTAACGAAAATCTTACCCATAAACTCCTCTTAAGGATAAGAGGTGGTGGTAAAATAACTCGTAAATAACTGTCAAAAATAGCCAACATCGAGAGGTAGTTTAAGTGACTGCTAAGAGGCAAGATGGCAAGTTTATTTGAAACAGCCGTTGATTAGGGGCTTAAGTGTCTCTTATTTAAGAGATGGCTAATCCTTTCTTAGCAAGATTATTATAAGTAAGGCCCAAATCAATAATAAAGACATTACACACACTACCATGTATTTGTCACACACACGCATACATACTCTTTTGTTTATTGTTAAAGTCAAATTAACAGTGTAGCCTTGGCGAAATCTGTGATTATAGAAGTATATAGTCTTTGACAACAGAACTTCAATTATGTTCAAACTTATAATTTAAATTGTGGTCGAATTTCAACCACGGGCGACCACTAGTAATGAGTTAAACTACTTGAAAGTTAAAATTCAAAGTACAAAAGCAATAGTCAGACTACAAGCGATGAATTTCTCCAGAGCTTTCCACTTGAATATTCTGGAAAATTCCTCAAGCCTAAGGGGGCTCTCATAGTCTGGGAAACGGCACATTGTGTCTCTATTTTAAAAAAAACTGACGTATCACAATCTAATGACATGAGGTGATCATGATAGGAGTTTGTGAACAACCATGCACACAGACACGCATGCCAAAAGCGAAATAATCTTACCTTAACATTTAAAAAATCGTCATAAGCAATAATAGATGGCAGCACTAGGACTGTTGTAATTTTAATATTTTGGCAGATTACTTGCTTAATTATGTAACAGTTATCTCATGCATTCAGCGATCTTATTAAATTTAATTTTATGCCCCTACTTAACGTGGACAAATGCCTCTAAATATACTTGAGATATTGCAATTTATCTTTATCGATAACAGATGGCGCTTGTGTAACTAAAATGGCGGATTGCAATGTGACACATACGGAGTAGCTAGGAAGCGTTTATTCAAAGATATTTCTGTCACGTTTAATTTCAAAAACGTTTAACTTATATATATTTATTATTATTATATTACATTTTATATATTTATTTATATATTTATATTTAGCAAAATCCATTTTCAAATTAATCATCAGTAAGCACAGTTTTACACAAAGTCTGTTCTCGTTTGCACAGAAAAGGTAGATCGGTTTCCGATATGTACAAGTAAAAAATCAATAGTGAACTTTATTCGCAAGCGCAAAAGGCAGTGTTGTTTGCTATGCATTCTTAGCTCTGTCCCGCTTACGCGATTCGTACACTGTCACATGTGGTAAAATTGGTCTACCTGTGTAGATTCATTGGGAGGAATTATTATTTGTGTTTTATCATATATTTTGCGTCAAACTTTATGTCAACTCCTAGATAGGAACAAGTGGCTACACAATGACTATCTACCGCAAAGCCTTCTGCAATTTAACTGGCGAAACCACCACGTTTGGTGATGACTATATCCATTACAGAATTGTTGTTGTTGTTAAAGCGTCAATAATTTTGCTCGCGTCATATAAAAGTGACAGTGACAGAAGTATCTTTCCTCTCACTCACTCGTACACATACAAACCCCCTTGGCTACGACACAAAACCTCTACAACTAATTGGGCACTCAACATAATAAACGTACTACATCGTGTTCGCTTTTTTATAATGAAAGTATATTATATATAGTATCGAATGGTTCCATCCGTGTATTGGACAAATACCTTGAGGCGTTTCTTTCGTTTGACGATAGCCGAGCGGGCGGGATATCGCATAGAGAAAAAAAGTCACACATAGAACACATAGTTTCGAGAGATCTTTGAAAAAAAGTACGCATTCCGCTCTGTGTATCGGTGATGAGGTGGAAACGGTGGTACAAAGATTTCTGTACACTCCTTAGAACACCTACAAGTCGTTGTTAATATATGTCTAACATAAACTAGATCAAATATTTTGAAAATATCGTTCATTAAACTTCAATTTGAATAATAACTTCTGGGTAGCTTATCCATAGAAGACTGATCTAGGCTCATTATTCTTACTTACCTATAGTCCTATGAGATCATAGATAAAACACAAATAACTTAGTTTCAGTTCTCTGTATTTTTTTAAATCTATACATATAATAATTGAACCTGTAGAGGTCGAATTTCGAGTTAGGGTATCTACGAAGCGAAATAGAACTAATTTAGATATTTTCAAAATTTTTGTTTCTCTGTCTGTTTGTACGGGCTAATCTCCGAAACGACTGGACTGATTTAAATAAAAGTTTGTATAATGGTAGTTCATATCCCTGGTCAACATATAGGATACGTTTGATCCCAAAAAATTAAAGGGTCGAAGTCGTGGGCAGAAGCTAGTTTATATTATTTTAATTCCTTTGAATAAAAACAAGTTTGAAATTTAAACAGCGTTTTATTAAAAGAAGAGAATTAAGTTCAATATGAGGAATCCTACGAAGATAAATCGATGCAGACACGAATTTTTATAGTGCTTATATGAAATCAAATGAACTTCCCTAGATTTTGCGGAGCTCACTCAGAAAATGTCTAGCTGTAGATTGTTGTATGATTGTATTATTACACCAAATAATACTGTAGCTTTGCAATTTCTGTGAATGAATGTCGACTGATTGTACGACAGTATGACTACAGTAATTGATTTTTCAAAAATGATACCGCTTTTCTTTTTATATTGCTGAAGCACAGGAGACGGTCTGACAGCCCGACTGTGATGGAAAGTGGTTACCGTCGCCTATGGACTTTAGCAACACTAAAGGTGCTGCCGGCCTTGAGGGAGAAATTGGAACCTGGCCACTGATGGCGGAATACAATTCAAAGTTGTTATGGCGGCATACTCTAGACCAGAGGTGGTAGCCATCCAGGCGTATACTCTACCACCGGGCTATGGGTTGTTTTATCGCAGGAATTATATATTATCTTTTTTCGTTCCTGCACGCTTTAGTGCTCATCAACACCAGACTTCTTTAAACATTTCTAGCTATATCTTATAATAAAATTTGTATTTGGTCGTCTATCACCTTGTCATTCTCTCTATGGTCTCTTTATAGTCATGGTCCTTTTTTATAGCTGGAGTACAGCAAACAGGCTGACGATCCACCGGGTGGAAAGCGGTTACCGTCGCCTATGGACGTTTGCAACAGAGATGTCACTAACGCGCTGCCGGCCTCGAAGTAATTTTATGAAACCCTTTTTGAAAAACTCCATATCGTAGCGCTGTGGGAAAACCTCGGCCGGGAGCTCATTCCAAATCCCCACGGTACGCAAGAGAAACGTTCTACAGAAACGTTGCGTACATAAGCGAAGTGGCTCAAGGAAGTGGGGGTGAACTCCCGACCGATGGCGAGCGGTGCGATGGTGGAAAGAGGACGAAGGCACCATTCTCAACAGTTCTTCGGAACACTCCCCGTTATACAGTCGGTAGAATACGCAGAGAGAAGCAAAGTCTCTCCTAAGGCCAAGCGTATCTAAGCCGTCCGGTCCTTTAGGACCACTTGAAAAAATTTACATATTTTGTTTACTTGGAATTTCAATAGAAACATTTCGACCTCATCACCGTTTAAAGTGAATATTAAATATTAATCAATTAATTAAACAGCGATATTTATACCTTACAGGGGAAACGAATTACGATGGGCATATGACGTGAGACGATGGTATGAACATGCAGATAGATGGGATCTACTATATATGATATTGTCAATTTTAAAAACATAAAAATATTTATTTCGAGATATCATGTATGTATGACAAGGTAAATGCAACGATGTGGTTTATATTCATTTAATCCTTTTAATACCTTATAAAAAAATAAAAATAATAGGACAGCGGACAGTCAAATCAGACGGACTTTTAACGAGCGTACCCTAAAGTAATAGGTCAAATACGTCAAATAACGTATTACTGTTTGAAAATTAATTTATTTATATGATGATATTTTAAAAGTTACACAGATGTTATAACGCTTGTTATTTTATATGTATTTTTTTTAAAATTTACAGTGAAACGTGTCCGCATCCCTATTGTATATCTAATGAGTGGTGGGTAAATGTTTTTGGAGGTGTTTAATCAACTAAATATGGACTCCGGTCAGAAATAAAATTTTATTACTATAATAACAACAATTGAATTAATTATGTTATTAGAAACTTATCCATTTGCACTAGATTGTATTGAAATATTTAATTATAAGATACTGCAGCAATGGGTTAGTAACCATTGAATATTCAAAAATACAACTCAAAACTTAACACTACCCTTATTATATGAGCTTAATGTATTAGCGTGGCGTTGTTTACGAAAAATAAATAAATAACTCTATATTTTACCACTTAGATATGATTTTGGAGAATTAACAGAATTATACCCCTTACAAGCCTTAGTATATTTTTCAATTCAACCCTTTGAGAGGTTTAGAGAAGTGGCAAATTCGCCTCAACTACATTTATCTGTTGTGAGCATTTTGGTAAATTGAATTTCTCCTCGATTAATTTGAAGTATGTTCTTGCATCAAAACTAAATAATATAGTTATTTTTTAATTTATTTATCACAACTGCTTAAGACATAAATTATGTAAAATTCACATTTAAGCATGGCAACACTAAAAACTATTTTTTAATGTGTGATTTCTCTTCAACTCATAATGGCTTCCTCATTAAACGTCCCCCATAATTTTTCACCACGTTTAATTATCAAAGAACAATGTACAATTAATCGGCATTTTTACATAGTTTGGAAACCCCTAGGGTTCATATTAATACCATGGTTGACAGTGTCTGTTGCATTTGACAATTTGAAATTACTTAAGACTATGGAGGGTAGAGGTAAGGAGAGCACCATCTAGTATGGGGGATCAGTTGAAAAAGTGTCCCCTGTAAACAGCAAATTATCTTTCTAAACCTCGTCAAAATAGCGCTAGTGTAGGAAAAGGAAATGATATGAATTTAGCAGTTATAAACGAAGTGAAGTGAGCTGGGTTGAAAAATTTAAAAATTATAATTTGGAAAAGTATTGAGACTTTCTCGTATTGAAATGTACATATATAAATGCAATAGTTACATTTTCGTAAAATGCGCGTTGACAAAGAGGAAGTCTTTCTTTCCTTCTATAATCTAGTATCCTACTCTAATTATTTGTGGCGCTAGTTTTAAATACTTTCCACTTGCTATTATGGCGCCATCTTAATTTGCTGCCCTTCAGTGGATACTTTTTAATATACTGTGATGGTTCTCCTTACCTCTCCCCTCCATACTTAAGACGACAAAGAGTTAGCCAAGGGCGTAAAATTAATTCCTAATAAAATATTTAAGTGACATATTAGTTTAGTGTCGTTTGAGTATTCGTACATGTTTTGGTGAATAAAAAAAAACCTTTTGAGTACTCGTTCGTAAATAAACTCAAAAGATCTAAGAGATGGGGGTCAAGTGAAGAGGACATACCTGGAACTCGTCCCAGGGTATCGCGTTGCACTCGTCCGCCTTGAGGTCGTCGGCCGCGAGTCGCAGACAGGACTTCCCGTTGGCGCTCTGGTGCACGATATGTATGTTGTTCAAACGCCAAGTCGACGTCGAGATCTGTTAATATTTCACTAAAGATGGTTTTGAGTTGAACTATACTTATTATATATATAAAATTTACCAGTTTTTTTTTTAATTTTTCTTATAAATATCTTATAAAATATGTACATTATTTATAAAAATAAAATAAAAAACTGATCTCTGCCGGCAGTAGGGCCTAGGGTCCAGGCTACCGGTAGTTAACGCTCCGGACATGGGAATCTCCTCAAAAACTAATACATTAAACAAAAGTAACCACTCAAAAACTTACAATTTTAATAATATTTTACAGACATATTATGTATATAATTAACAAATATTTAAATGATATATAGGTCCTAAATCATTATTAGTTGGGAACGTTCCCAAAAGTTATTATAATTTTATTGATATTTTACAGAAATATTATGAACAAATATTCAAATAATATATGTCTTAAATTACTATCGGTTGGTAGTGCTCTCACAAACGTTATTACGCGTGTTTCGACTGAGAATGGCGATTATATACATTGTTTTAATTATGTATATTAAAAAAAGCTTTATTTTCTTTTGGAATAAAAAAGGAATTAAGACATACCACGTCCCGTCTCCTACAAGAACTGGTGAGAGAATGATCACTCGGCGAGGAAGACCTTTCTACCACCTCAGCGGCCACTTCTACGCCACTGGAAGCTCGGCCGTGTTCGAATTCTCTGTGGATAAAATGACATGTACTTAGAATCTTTTTAGCTTTTCATAACTTGGATTGCTACCACTAAAATGTTGTACAAACAGATTATAATAAAGAATCTTCTTAAAAACCATCGGAATGCTATTTTATTTCTAACGTTTATTTTTTCTATACACGTTCATAAAGCAAGTACTTGCTGTCAAGAGTGTAAAGAGCAATAAACCGCCCAAATATCGTTCCCTCCACATTATTAAACAAACATGTTAAAAATCCTCTTTACGGTTTTGAGACTATTCTTTCAGTACACAACATTTGTGCGTGTGACACTTTTGAGTGAGTTAGCCCGTGTGGCGTTTTTGTGGGAATGAGTGAGTCATATGTGCGAGTCTGGCGCGATTGAATGACACAGCTCGTGTGCTGTCTTTTGAGTGAGTACTGTGTGTGTATGTGTGAGTGAGTGAGCACGTGTGGATTTTCGTGGGAATGAGTGAGTCATGTGTGCTAGTGTGGTGCGTTTGAGTGAGTCAGCCCGTGTGACGTTTTTGTTGGAATGAGTGTCATGTGTGTGTTTGACTGACTGTGTGATTGCTCATGTGTTCACGTGAAATATAAATATATACCTGAACGCCATGTCTGCGTCATCCGGCGACTCGGCGGCCAGTCCGACGACGACATATCTGTCACTGTCAGAGCTGGCCGTCGAGGCTGCATCGGATCTAGTGTCGTCACGTGTCAATGCGCTGTCTATTGACGTAACTAAGGAAGTGAACCCGCGGCGCATTGATGAGAAACCTGAAATCAAGAATATTAGTTGTAATTCATTATTTAAAAAAAGAATACTTAAAATGTGTGGTATTTTCTGCAACATCATGAAAAAATAACAACGAATTTTTGGGGCAACACTTAAAATCAAAACTATTTCTTTATATTATTTTTGGCCTTATTTCGCTCGACATTAATTTTAAATCCTCGTTCCCTGGAAACAACATATTCGATTCGAGAAATGGAATCGAATATCCATATCCGATTCGAGTTTCGAATCGAATATCCATATCCGATTCGAGTTTCAAATCGAATATCCATATCCGATTCGAGTTTCGAATCGAATAGCCATATCAGATTCCAAACGAATAATTCGTAAGTTCGAATTATGTGCTCACCCCTATTATAGACGTAACATAACAATGAACATACCGCCAAAACTAAGGCCTGGGCTGGGCGGTGGCATCTCCTCTATCGGTTGCGGCTGCGCCGAGAACACTTCGACGGATGTCGTCGCTAACACGCCGCTGTCTCTGTCTAGCATAGATGGCGCCATCGTCACCTCGGACCCGGAGTTTACTGCTTCATGTTACATGAATAAACAGAATTATTTACACACATTATGATTACAGATAAATCGAAGAAAAAAGTTGTGTGATTTACCCAGAACGCATGTCACCACTTAGTCAGTTTTCTGACCTAATGTGCATGTTGTTACTATTACCACGTGCTAATAACGGTGAAGGAAAACATCGTGATGCAATCGAGATAACCGATGTGTCAAACCTGCCAAGCCGACTTGGACAAGTGTGACGGGCATACTGTCCGTTTCCCTATAGTGGGAGGCTCGAGCCCAACAGTTGGACATTTATCCCTATTAATATTATAAATGCGAAAGTAACTCTGTCTGTCTGTCTGTTCCGTTTTCACGTAAAAACTACTGGACCGATTTGGCTGAAACTCAGTATATATATATATTTTCGATACCGAGGATGAACATAGGATACTTTTTATCCCAAAAATGGGATAGTTTTCGGGAAAACATGATATTTGTCTGTTTGTCTGTTATGCTTTTACGGAAAAACTACTGGACCGATTTGGCTGAAATTCGGTACGTATGTAAATTAAATACTGAGGATGGACAAGGGATAATTTTCATTTTGGCCTTTTTGGTAATTTTGGCCTATTTGGTCATTTTGGCCTTTTTGGTAATTTTGGCCTTTTTGGTCATTTTGGCCTTTTTGTCATTTTGGCCTATTTGGTAATTTTTCCTTTTTGGTCATTTTGGCCTATTTGGTCATTTTGGCCTTTTTGGTCATTTTGGCCTATTTGGTAATTTTTCCTTTTTGGTCATTTTGGCCTATTTGGTCATTTTGGCCTTTTTGGTCATTTTGGCCTATTTGGTAATTTTTCCTTTTTGGTCATTTTGGCCTATTTGGTCATTTTGGCCTATGTGATCATTTTGGCCTTTTTGGTCATTTTGGGGTATTTGGTCATTTTGGCCTATTTGGTCATTTTGGCCTTTTTGATCATTTTGACCTTTTTGGTCATTTTGGCCTATTGGTCATTTTGGCCTATTTGGTCATTTTGGCCTTTTTGGTCATTTTGGCCTATTTGGTAATTTTTCCTTTTTGGTCATTTAGGCTTATTTGGTCATTTTGATCATTTTGACCTTTTTGGCCTATTTGGTCATTTTGGCCTATTTGATCATTTTGACCTTTTTGGTCATTTTGGCCTATTTGGTCATTTTGGCCTATTTGGTCATTTTGGCCTATTTGGTCATTTTGGCCTTTTTGATCATTTTGACCTTTTTGGTCATTTTGGCCTATTTGGTCATTTTAGCCTATTTGGTCATTTTGGCCTTTTTGATCATTTTGACCTTTTTGGTCATTTTGGCCTATTTGGTCATTTTGGCCTATTTGGTCATTTTTCCTTTTTGGAAACCACTAGATTATCAAACTTTTATTATGCAGCGAGCAGCGAGTGGTAGTGATAACATAATACCTCACATGGCACTTTGAGACTTTGTGAACTGACTGAAATGATTTGAACTTTAACTGGTCTATACAACACTTTACATTTGCATTAGCGATGTGTGAGCAGGACAGCCGATGCGAAAGCGAGATAGAGCAACTAATAATATGATTGAACGCTACACATCTCCCATAAAGACTGATAAATTATGCCAAAGTTAATTACTACGATCCTAGTTTACACATATTTTTGTTAATGTAATTAAATTATAAACGCATATTTAACACGTTTCATTCATTCAAAGAATAAAAAAACATAAATTTTTCACAATTCTTAATTTCCTGATCTCAACGCCATCTAGTCCAAGCATTTTTTAGTGTTGTATTTATTGTTTATAATTCATCGGTAAACTAAACTTACCCATCTTCAAATCTTGCAAGCTGGAGGAATCTAACGGTACACTATCTAGATCTCTGGAAGACTCTTGCCCGGGGCAGTTGGACGGAAGCACGAAAGTCAACTCCACCGCTGGGACCACCAGGCCCACTACTATTGACCTTGACAATGGAAAATATTAATTTGATCAAAAGATTAAACGAACCCTCGAAATATAAAGCGTGGATGAAAGTGATTTTTTCAATTGTGCTAAATCAAGAAAAACCAAGTGTCAAAATGATTTTATTTAGGCAAATTTTTTGAAGTCTAATTTTTATATGGGGGTAGGATTTTTTTTGGCACGAAAACCGTTATTGCCGCGTGGAGGGGACAGAAGGTATATCGCGTACTGAGAGGTGGCATAATGTTATAGTAGACTATGGATGTTCTTTTTGGTTCCGGTTCGAATACAGTTTTTTTGTTTGATAAAATATGTTTAAACAAAAAATGTATCTAACCTAATCAAATCATAATTTGCAGTAAACCAGCGATAAATCAAAATGTGAGTTGGGACACATAGTAGAAGTGAAACTTAAACGGACAAGTGGCAAAACGAATTGCAACCAAACCTTAACTTGATGTTTTACGGGCATATTGTTAGCCTTTTAAGACGGAACTAACACAAATTTGTTGCCTAACTGTCACATACGGTTAATTGGAAAGCACCACAAATTTGTGGTCAAACACAGATAATTGAAACGAACGTTGAACTGATGCTTGCTCCCTCTAACTACATAGAATTTGTATTAGAATAAAAGAGACGATATAATTGGTTTTGGCGCGGCCATTTTGATGCCACATTTAGGGAAAAAATAATATATTTGGTCCCCGTTTGAGAGTTAAAATACAAATGCGTGTGCACCTGGCTACAACCAAAATGGAAGAGAAAACAAAAATTAACGACAGTGTTGCAAGTTTAGAAATCAAATTCACCCTTCATCGGCGTCCGGCTGTCTGTTCGCGTCGTGGGCCAACCACGCGGTCATCTCCGAAACCTTCTCCAGTTGCCTCAAGAGGAACAGCATCTGGTAGTGGTTCAGCTGCAGACCAGCCAAGCCACAGGTCCTGCCGACCACGTAGATGCGGGAGAAGCCCTCTTCGAAGCACATCTGTAGTCAATGGAATGACATAAAAACAACTCCATAATTGAACATTCGCATACATATTTATCACCGCCTTATACTATTTTCAATTGTGCTATAGTGTGGTGCGACTGTATACGGGTAACTGCTGTTAATATTTACTGGACAAATGACATTATGCAATTCCATTTTATCGAAAACGAATCTGAATGTGTACAGGATTACAACAGATATGAGGATGCTAAAGGAAGCCGGGACTCTTCCCCCCAAAAAGAAGCGTTATTTTAGCTATTACAAAATGGAAAACATCAGCCCTAAATCCTATCAGAAAGACGAGAAATCTTAAAAATAAGGCCTCGAATAAGATAAGTTATCGATTACCATGATCGATTCATGTAAATGCAAACACAATAGTGCTTTATTGTGACAATTGATATTGAGCACTCCAAGCTTTTGCCACATTCATGATGATTACACCACACATGATATTTTTTATTGAACACAAAATAATTACAAATAAAACTACAAAACAGTGATGTACGAAGGCGAGCTTAGCCCTAAAAAGAGTTTTCTTCCAGCAAACCTTCGGGTCTAGAGAAAGTGGGAAAGCAAGAGGCAGGCAGGGTTGTGTATATTAAAGTTATTATATAAAAGATAGACAGATAACACTTTAATGTACACCATTACAGAAAGGGCGGTCTTATCGCTAAAAAGTGATCTCTCCCAGATAACCCGTGGCAGGAATAAAGCAGGTTATATTGGTCAAAGGTGGTATACATATGCAGTTACTTACATATATTTTATTAATTTATAAACATGTAAGTATGTAAAATATTATACAAGTAAGAATTATACTTAATAGACATATATAAATACACCTATTGATATTACATACATAAATATATACATACATATCGAGGGCTTCATAACATAGGCGTATACGCAAAAATGCATTTTTTTTGTTATTTACTAAAAACTATGCCTGTTACAATTTAGAAAGTCTTACCAGACCCAAGAAGAAGGGTATTCCGAATTTCAGCCTTATACAACCGATTTGGCTGAAATTCGGTACGTATGTAAATTAAATACTGAGGATGGACAAGGGATAATTTTCATTTAGGCCTTTTTGGTCATTTTGGCCTATTTGGTCATTTTGGCCTATTTGGTCATGTTGGCCTATTTGGTCATTTTGGCCTTTATGATCATTTTGGCCTATTTGGTCATGTTAGCCTATTTGGTCATTTTGGCCTATTCGGTCATTTTGGCCTTTTTGGTCGTTTTGCCTATTTGGTCATTTTGGCCTATTTGATTATTTTAGCCTTTTTGATCTATTTGGTCATTTTGACCTATTTGGTCATTTTGGCCTATTTGGTCATTTTGGCCTATTTGGTCATTTTGGCCTTTTTGGTCGTTTGGCCTATTTGGTCATTTTGGCCTATTTGGTCATTTTGGCTTTTTTGGTCATTTTGGCCTATTTGGTCATTTTGGCCTATTCAGTCATTTTGGCCTTTATGGTCATTTTGGCCTTTTTTGTTATTTTGGCCTCTTTGGTCATTTTGGTCTATTCGGTCATTTTGGCCTATTTGGTCATTTTGGCCTATTTGGTCATTTTGGCCTATTCAGTCATTTTGGCCTTTATGGTCATTTTGGCCTTTTTTGTTATTTTGGCCTCTTTGGTCATTTTGGTCTATTCGGTCATTTTGGCCTATTTGGTCATTTTGGCCTTTTTGGTCGTTTTGCCTATTTGGTCGTTTTGCCTATTTGGTCATTTTGGCCTATTTGATCATTTTGGCCTTTTTGGTCATTTTGGCCTCTTTGGTCATTTTGGCCTATTTGGTCATTTTGGCCTATTTGGCCTATTTAGTCATTTTGGCCTATTCGGTCATTTTGGCCTCTTTGGTCATTTTGACCATTTTGATTATTTTGGCCTTTTTGGTCGTTTTTGCCTATTCCGTCATTTTGGCCATGTCGGTCACTGTGGTCTTTTGGTCATTTAGAATTTTAGACCATTTTGGCCTTTTTGGTCAAGTTTTGTAATTTATTTTGTTGACAGATAGACCGGGGATGGTATAATTAGCGATATAAAATGAAGTGAATGTTCCGTGGGCAAATACATAAAAATGTAATATAATATAACCTGTAGCACTTGCTCTATAAACAAGAGACACGCACTAGACGTTAACCCGCGGCGCAGCCGCGGGGTAAACTCTAGTACATATATATACGTGAAAAATCCGTCACTCCATGGCTAAAAGAGACGAAGCACTACGTTACCCAAGCAGTGAACGGGGTCGCGTCCAGCAGCGGCGCCGGCTTGTAGTTGGTGGCGCGCGCGCCGACGAAGTCCGCCCACAGCGGCTCCACGCGCACGCACCACACGGCCCTGCACTCGCGCCACAGTAGCTCCGGGGAGGTGGCCGTGCCGCGATCTATGTCGTCCAGATCTACCGAAGAGAACAATCGAAACGTCTGCTGCGACACATGCTACAAGTGAAACTTCAACGGACAAGTGGCAAAACGAATCGCAACGGACAAGTGGCGAAACGAATCGCAACGGACAAGTGGCGAAACGAATCACAACGGACAAGTCGATAAACGAATGACAATGGACAAGTGGAAAACGAATCGCAACGGACAAGTGGCAAAACGAATGGTAACCGACAAGTAGCAAAACGAATCGCAACAAAATTTAACTTTTAAGTTTTACGGGCAGATTGTTAATGTACTTGTCCAATTTGAATACCTGCCCGTAAAAATTCAAGTTAAAATTTTGTTGCGATTCGTTTTGCCACTCTATATAGAAGTTTCACTTCAAAAATACAAAAAATAATCACGGCTAGAGTTTACTCCTACATTAAGAAACATGTGCAATACAGCGACCGAATAAGGGCGATTAGAAGAAAAGCAAAAAACACACTGACATACAAGTGACTATTTTAGCTAGTACAAAATCGACATATAAACACAAACAAATTCATTAAAGATTAAAATCATTTAAGTAATATCAGAGCGCCGAGCAAAAAATAAATTAGTAATTTTGCAAGCCAGCTTAATGTAGAAGTTCTTTTTCCTCTTTATTTTCAAAGAAATATGTCAGTTTTATTACACTTAAATCTATTGACTTTTCTCTTATTGCACCATTATGTCTGACAGCACATTAAATATGCATAGTCTAGAAGAAGTTAACATGACATACGGATTGAGAGATAGTTTAAAAAAAGGAAAAATATCATAATATTTTAAGTTACTTTCTACCATTATTTCACGCCTCATAAAAGTTTTCCATTCTTAAGGAGTAAACTCCAAAAATATTTCTTTCGATTTCTTCAAGGAATCATGGAGTCACGAGGAAAGACCGCGTCGGCCTAGCAGTGTCTATTTGTATCGTAATTGTATGGTAAATAGTATATTATTTGTTTAAAATATATATGTATTGTTTTGTTTTTTCTAGTGTTCATATACTGATTACAATAAATAGAATTAATCTTTCAGCAACCAACGACGCTATCCCTGATCAGAGATAGACAGAGAGATCATTCTGAAGCCACTTCCAAATACCCAGATCATAGCAATTAATGTTCTTTTGTATAAAAACAAAAAATTACTAGTAAGTAGTACATAAAACTCTTATGCGTTGTAATTAGGTATGCCGGCAAAGGCTTAACCCGCTCAGCCAAACCATCATCATCGCCATCAAATGATGATGATGATGATGATTTGGTGAATATTTAACTACTTACTGTCAGCATGAAGTATAAACTGTTCGTGGATCGGGTCCATATCGTCGACTGAACACGGGAATTGACTCCTAGGTGGCGCTGCCTTCCTTAGTGCTGATATTATCGATGCCAAGTCTGCTCTGGTGCCCGGAGTGTCTGACAGACAAACACATTCACAGACAAATCTATAATATTATAAAACTCTAAAAATGCTGTGTCTGTATATTGAAGACATTTAAAGAAACGCAACTGGAATTAGACTACATAAACTGGAGATTCCCAAAGTAGTCGATATCGACCACCTGGGGTCGACTTAAAAGAGAACTGATTTTGGGGTCGACGAGGTCTAAAAGTCGGCATCTATTAATTAATACAAGTTCTTAATTGAATTTTTCAAGATACTGTATAGGTTGTGTTATGTGTACATTTTGTTATTATAAGAATTACTAATATTTTAGTAGGTTTTACTTTTTAAAAACTCGACAACTCGATAATCGTGGTCAAGTTCGTGCAAGATAATGAATTCGAGCGTACAAGTAAAGACAAGACAAGAAAGCAATTTGGCTATGGGGGTCTGAGGTATCAGTTTATTTTGGAAAAGAGGTGTCTTGCCCAAAATAGTTTGGCAATCCCTGTTATAAACGACGGAGAACACAATGCCAGTTTTTTAAATAACTTTTCTGTTTGTCAGTATCTCTGTCCCCCCTATACCCTATTAGATCTTTAATTAAGGCTGACAAGGTGCGGATGGGTGATCTAGTTGTTAGCAGCTTGCTTTATGCGGATGATGCCGTGCTTTTAGCCGAATCGCCATCAGAACTGCAAACACTAGTCACAATGATGAAAGATGATTGTCAGGCGAGAGGCTTACGTTTGAATGCGAAGAAAACAAAGGTGATGGTGTTTGAAAGAGAAACAACCAGAACGAATGCAAGGATAATGGTCGATGAAGTTATGCTGGAACAAGTGAATGAGTTTGTATATCTCGGATGTGCTTTTAGCAGGGATGGAAGGTACACCGCTGATATAGAAAGAAGAGTGAATTTGGGGAATAGTGTGAATGGAGCGTTAGGTAAACTTCTAGGCGCTAAGAACCTCAGCCAGAAGGCCCAGCTTGCCATACACAACGCGGTGCTGGTACCTACGCTCACGTATGGAAGCGAGAGTTGGGTATGGAATAGAGAGCACGAAAGTAGAGTAAACGCGGTCGAGATGCGAGCACTGCGCAAAATCTGCGGAGTGACGCTCGCGGACCGCGTTCGTAATACCGAAGTAAGAAAGAGAGTTGGTCTGAAAGAGAGTGTCGGGGTGAAGGTAAAGAAAGGAATGCTCCGGTGGTTCGGGCATGTGGAAAGAATGTATGATGAAAGAATGACTAAACAGATATACAATGCAAAAGTGGATGGATGCAGAAGTCGCGGAAGGCCACGACACACCTTCCATGATCAAATTGATCATGTACTAGCAGAAGGTGATGTCAGGAGCCTTAAGAACAGACGAGCGTGCATGACAAGAACTATGAATGTCAAAGAAGCAAGTGAGGTGTGTAAGAATAAGCCTAAATGGCGCTCTGTTGTTCGTGCCTACCCCGCAAGGGACCTGGCGTGAAGTAATGTATGTATGTATGTAATGTATGTAATTAAGGCTGACGAGTTATGTACGTCCAAAGACAAAAAACGATAATCAATTTTCTTAATTTTTACTAATTATATTACTTTATAGTCCCTTTCATCACCACACGTTTATAATTTTCAAGGTAAATAAAACAATCCTAAAAGGTAAATATGGTACTTACTTGCCCTTGGCGATTCCCGTACATTAGTAACTGTCGCGCGCGCAGTACACAGATGCAGTTCCTTGGGGCGGTCGCGTTGCTGCGATACGTGTTCCGAGCCAGCTTCTAGAATTATCTACGAGTAAATATGACCTTTTAATTTAGAAAAAAAACATAACATACATTATTATTACCTACAGTGAAATATGGGCGTGTAATGCTGCGTGGAAAAGGATTTACACGCATCATTATTTGCTGAAATTTTAATTACATATCCCAAAGGTTAATAATGTTTTATTCTCAGGCATTTTGTTATAGTAAAATACTATAAGATTTTCAAACAAGTTTTATTATTAACTAGGACATGGCCTCGACTTTGTCCACGCTTGACTGGAGATTCCCGCGTGACTCCCGGTCCAGAATGTACCGCAGCATTTGTAAAATAATGTAAGACACACACGGCCACCGAATAGTAGCAATAACAAAAATCCAAAAAATTACCGCGCTTAAAACCGTTACAACGTAGTTTTATTATGAAAATATTATTTTCTGTTTCAAGTAAAATAACCAATTCAAATATATAATCTAAGTTACGTACTAATGTAAATTCATATTTAACATTCTGTTAAACCACGTTTTTAAAGTGTTGACTGACCGATTATATAAAATTCCTAATATTTTACATGACAACACTTACCTTGGGCATAATGGCATCCATCCTTACGTCCATATACATAGCGGGCGTCGTGCTATCCGCTTCCTGTTTGGACTGCGGTTGAACCGCGCGGGCGACGTGCGGCAAAAAAGCGCCCAACCACACCACACTGTTCACCTCGACGGACACACGCACCGGACTCAGCTGGACGTACATTTTGGGAGCCGGTACTGTAATACGATTGCAATAATAACAACCTGTAATCAGCCCACTGCTGGGAATGTGTCTCCCAATTTTTATGAGAACTTTTTACACTCGCCACGCTTGTCTGAAGCGGTTGGCTTTGAGACGTGAGTTACAGTTTTACACGACTTATAATTCCAATCGGCAATTGTCGTATGCGCAGAAAAGTGCAGATATTGAACTTTATTCGCAGGCGGAAATGGCAGTTTTGCTTGCTATGCATTCTTTGCTCTGTTCCGCTTACACGATTCGTACACTGTCGCGCGCTACTAAAATTGGTCTATTGCGCAAGTACATCGGGAGGAATTTTCACTTGGGTAAAGCTATATATCTCGATGTGCAAGATTTAGTAAATGTGTTTTCTTTCACCATCAGCACATGGACATTGTAACATTATGAACAATTAGGTAAAAAAAACCCAACACCTTTGCATCTGGTTGTCCTGTTTGGTCGCCTCAGCCTATAAAAAAACGGTTGTCTGTAAAGTCGGTTTACTAACGATAGTTGAACGTGACAACGTCATAAGAAAATACTGATGAAATGGTTTTTAATTTTATTTATTTGATAGATATTTTGTATGGATATAGACAAGGAGGTAAATGGAAATCACAATTGAATTGATCAAGTTACATTTATTTGTACGCATAAATACAATTATGTCAATTACGTTGCCGAACGCGGAGGCCGATTGTGCCTCTTTGTCGCTCGTTCCGCGCTCTCGCTTGCACTTCAAGCCTTAAATGGAACGCCTCAGAGCGAGGTAACGCCGCATGAGTCATGTTTTTTCGTGCGTGCAGCCGGCTCCATCGAATTATAAGACGTTGTCACGTCAATATTAAGCACCAGCAATGCTCAGATTTTTGGCTATATTCGTCTATCAGACAGAACGACGTTATTTATCGCCATGACAAGTATCCAAAGTGTTGGCTCGGGATAAAAAGTGATTCCTTATCGGGTTTCATTTAAATCCTTCCAACAGTTTTCACGTGATTCTCTAACAGACAGAAAAAAAATACAAGATTTTTCCGAATCTCCTAGCACCAACTATCACTTCTGTATTTTTTTCTTCGCATCGTCGAAACTAGAACCATTTACGGATATATTATATCGTACTAGAAAACAATGAAAAAATACTCACCAGGAAAACAAACATCGCCCGGGTAATAGAAGAAAGTGATTTCGGCGTGCAATAGTCCCGCGTCGCCCGGCAACGTCGCCTTCTCCGCGCTCACCAATGGCCGCGGGGCTTCGCGGGACTTCGCGCCCGTCGACACCTATAATAATTTATTTACCGCTTTCTTTTTGTTTTAATATTAATATAGTCATCTCCAGACAAATGTCCGCGGGATTCCCAGAATAAAAAGTAGCGCAGAGTTTAAGTCTAACAATTTGCTGTCGATCAGCGAAAACCGCATCGAAATCAGCCCAGTAGTTTTTACCTGAATCCCAACAAACAAACAAACAAGAAATAAAAAAATAAAAAAAACTGCATCGCCTTCTCCAGCGTTCATTTAGTATATTCCAGTTGCTTTTTTTAAATAAAATCAAATTCATTTCAAATCAAATCAAAAATAGCTTTAACGTACAGATACGGCATGTTTAGATATTTATAAAATTACAATGATGCCTAATAGGGTTGACATGTCCAAATACCAGTACAAAATAAAATCCACTGGTACCTTATATACTGTGAAATCATCAATTCTGAGGATGAGGCACGTCGTCATAAGTTTGCCCAACTGTTGGAGTATTCTCGTTCGTGTCGGTGACGCTGGAATACAATTAAGTATCAGTTTCACTGTATTTATAGGGTTTAATATCATTACTCATCTATATCATTTATCATACTCAAAATTCAAGGGGTAATACTAAAATTTTGTAAATAAAGACTAATGATATCCTTTAGGTTTAAAATTTTAAAAAAACTTTTTAAAAATCATATGTATAAAAAAATTAAGGCTTTTCTATTCTATATACGCAGCTTTAGCAACATGTCAATGCTGTTTAAAAAAGAGGGAAATCAACTCTCCTATGCTAAGATTTTTTACTGTATGAAAAATACATTGTCATAAAAAAAATATCAATGAAATTTATTTATCATATACAGGTTTTTTTTCTAAGAATTTATAAAAAGATTTCTAGGAATGTCATACTACTGCATATCTTCATTCAGTCACCTTAATATGACTTACCTTTATATATACCATTCTTACCTTACTTATTATTTATATACCTTTTTATAATATTACTATTCTTTATGTATTTAATTATGTGTATATAAAACTATGTATATTTATATAACAATATTAATATATAATATGTAACAGTGCAAAAAAATATATTGTGCAACAAAACCCTGCCCTAGCTTTTGTGCCATATTTTTCTCTGCAACCCAAGGTTGTATGTAAGAAATGAAATGAAATTTATTTGCATATGACATGGTACATAAAAATACAGGTCTTAAATTTTACATATATGAGTTCACATGTCATTACCCATAGGGTGTACAAATATTACATAGTCTTAAATTAAAATATTATTTACGTAAACCACGGAAAAATAAATTAAAGTATTGATGTCAAAAGATAATAATGTCAAATAATTAAATTCATATAAATGTCATACAGCCTCATCTATATCTTGTTCCAATTAAAATAATCATGCACCGAGTAAAAACACCTCTCCAATAACCAATTGTGAAGACTGACTTTAAATAAATTCAAATTAGTACTTTTTATGGCAGCAGGCAAATTATTAAATATTTTTACACCCATAAAATTAGAATTTTTTTGTAAGGATAGGTTGCACGACGGATATAAAAGTCGATTTTTTATGGAGGGCCTCAGTGGTCTCTGACTTGATTCTCCGTACGTAGGGAAGAAATCTGGATTCTGTTTTACGAACATTGCTAATTCCCTAATGTAGACAGAGGGTACCGTAAGAATTTTGTGCTTTTTGAAGAGAGGTCTACATGAGTCCAAAAAATGTAAACCATATATAGCACGTAGACACTTCTTTTGAACCTTGAAAACTCTATCTACATCTGTGCTAGCTCCCCAAAGAACGATACCGTATTGTAATACTGAGCCTACATAGCCATGGTAAGTAAGAGATCGCTGTCAGCGATAACACCGCCATTTCTACCTAATTCAAAGTTTTTGTGTATTGTTGTAATTTTATTGTCCAAAAATTAGACAGACAACATTTTATTGTACACCAAAACAAAAATACACAACAAGACAACCTGACTCAAAGGAAATGATTAAATTAATATATTCTATTTTATTCTATATGAAGTAGGATTTAAAAATATTTACCTTGAGAGCTAGTTGTGTTTGTGGACGGAGCATTGGAAGCAGCCTGTTGCGTATTCGAAACTGGTTTGTGTGTGACCCCATTAGACACCACTTCGTCTGACTTCTCACTTGGATTAGCCTAAAATATTAAAATAATATCTACTTAAACGACTAAATAAACAGTCAGTTTTTAATTTATTTTTTATATTGTTACGAGCTACAGGACTCGAATTAAAATGCCGTTGGGATTACTATAGAATTTATTATATCTATAACACAGGTACAAATATAACTGGACGCAACCAGTGCAAACTGCACAATGCAATAACACGCGCAAAGTCCGTCACTATATAGCTTATCGAATGTACACGTGTTGCTTTGATCGTGGTTCTTGCTAGACTGCCGATCTCTCCCTTCGGCCATTGCTGCCCCAATACAATATGGCTGCCAGCCCTCATAGATCGGATTTCTTACAATCAGTTCGACACACCTGCCTAATGACTGCCATAAAAGATTACGCTAATTACGACTTTTACAAACATAAAGTAAGCAAAAGAAGTCCAAATGCGGGAAGGTAATAAACCGCGCTTTATGACAGGCAGGTGTGCATTCACCTTTGTCGGCATGTAACACTATACTAATAACTGTCAATTATTCTTCCAGACTATCCTTCGGTTGAATTTTTTATTTTAAACAGAACAATCATTAGGTTTTTGTCAAATCTATATTTGTTACCAATAAGGTTATTAAGAGGTACGTAATATATAAGTCTCTCGATAGCGGGGACAAACATACAATGTCTTTTATCCAGGAAATTAGCTGTTTCTGTAGAAAACTCTAGTTATTAAAATAATGTTTTAAATATCGGTCTTATTACCTTATTACTAGGCGTCAAAGGCCTAGGGTCTAAACATTCTAATAACTCGGCACAAAACGACGACAGGGCTTGTGACAACCATTGACTGTGTGGGGTGGCAGCTTCTCTGAAACCAACGAAATTTTTATAAAAATATTACGTAAAATATATAAAACTCTAGATATAACAATTATATGAAACAATATTTCAATAATAAACTAGATAGACAAACATTGATAGTATATTTAGCTAAACAAGGTACATTGATGTTGCAGAAACAATAACAGTAGGGTAACGTATACCATTGTTGACACTCCACTTCAATGATTAGCATCCTATTAATTCATATGAAACATTAAACGATCTTATATTTTATTTTATTTTTTTGTAATATTCAGATTTATTAATATCTTGAATAAATTAATAGAGACATGGATGAAAGAAGTCATGACAGTGGTAAATAAAATATTAAACAACAGTATTTATATTTAATAAGGAATTGTATTGTGAAAATGTAAGAGAGAAACACAATAATGTAGCATTTGGCCGATATTCCATAGCAGCGAGTACATCACACACATTCAAAGTAATCTAAAGTCACGAATGAAACATATATTTTAATCTGATTTAAATTACATAGTATTTTTCTGTATGCATTCACAAGTTTTGCGTATTTATCAATAGTCAGTACAGTTTTAATGAAAAATGAAAATATTACCTATATCCTCTCCAATGCCTCCTGTCATCAGACGCTTTGTGATAAGGGAACAAATCGGCTTGCATGCTCACTAACGTCACTTGCAATGCACCGCCGCTGGCCAACGAAGGTTTCTCTGATCTACCCACTGAAAAGAACATCAATTAATATTTTCTTTACATCAATTGAATTGAATTGAACATCAATTAAGTTTTCGCGACTTGTACACATAAAAAAACTACGCTTTAACGGTTTTAAGCGCGGTAATTTATTTGATTTTGGTTATTCCGACGTTTCGAACATCAATTGCTTAATTACATTCAATTGGGTCTTCAGGGTCAAATCCTAAACTAAACGAAATCGCGAAAAACACTCAAAGGATTCTCGGCCGACTTTGATAAAAATTAAAGTGAGACGTTAAATTTTTGAAAAATCTATCACCCTAGTCAGAAATCCGATTTGATTAATGATTTTGAAACAATTATGGGAGGTGCATACATCCAAACGTCGCAGCGTCTAGCGAGCAACTGGCAAGCGAAACACAAGAGCGCACCATAATATTAGTTGCTGTCTCGCTCGCACATCATCCGTTTTGCTCACGGACACTTGTTATGTATCGCACATGCAATATCACTTGGTAATATTTGTATATACACGTTACACTTTGGAAAATAAATAGTTCAGTTCACATCAGCACTCGACATTGAATACTATTCTCAGCCATCTGATGTATTATTATTTAACCACTACCACACGCTGCTACACAAATATTATACCAAATTATAGTATAGCTTGTAAAGATGAATTTCTGCGAATGAATGTGAAACGGAAAACTAAGGGAAAGGTTCTCGATTACAGCTATCGGGGCTGCCTCGAACGGTGTGATACCACGCTCTCACAGAATATCGGCTTTAAATGGTTATGCTTGAGCTAAGTGTGTTTCGAACAGTTATAATATTCCCCATGAGGGATGACCCGACTAGGTGGATTGCTCCTACGTCTCAAAAGATCTTCAAGTCATTTTTTTTATTTTTAATATTTTGTGTTCCTATTTTTTATAGAAATAATTCTATCGTGATATTTTAAAAGTAAGACACAGTATTACACAAATTATAATTCCGAATGGCAGTTTTCGTTTGTACCGATAACGCAGATCGGTTTTCGACATATAAATAATATATATTGAACTTTATTCGCAAGAGCAAAAGGCAGAGTGTTGCTTGCATGCATTCTTAGCTCAGTCCCGTTTACACGATTCGTACACTGTCGCGTGTATTAAAATTGCTTTAATGCAGGTGTATCGAGAGGAATTATTAGTTGTCTAATACTGTAATATGGTGTTACTATAACGCTTTTTCTTTCATCTCTATTATAACTTACGGCCAGGATCGTCGCACAGATGCAGGTCTATCCTCGGCGCCAGTAAATGGTACGACGTTTCCCTCACGTCGTGCTTCGCGAACATTCTTGCTAGAATATCCCGCTCACCCGACGCCGATCGACTTTGGATCTGTTCTCTTGGTTCTTCTATCTGTCGCAATTTAGAGAAGAAAAAATTAAAATATTTTCAAAAACTGAATTTTATTATTAAATTCAAGTATTATAAAAATTGGAGCGACCTCTTAAATTTTTTTTTGAGCTGTCCTTTGGAGAGAGTTTTCAAAACATCAAAAACTAACATTTTTCACTCCAGACTCAAAAAAAATAAGTCGTTTTTTTGCGCCTCCCTAATATACATACTTCCTAAAACTTGCAGGGGAACCTAATGCGGTAGTTTTTGTAGAACCACTTAGTTAAATTGACACGTGTTTAGACATTTTTTTATTCAGTTTTTACCATTGATTACAGTTTTACACAACCTATAATTCGGATAGGCAATTTTCATTTGTGCAGAAAAATGCAGACCCGTTTTCGACATTTAGATAATTTACATTGAACTTTGTACGCAAGTGGAAATGGCAGAGAGTCATTTGCTTATGAATTCTTAGTTCTGTTCCGCTCACACGATTCGTACACTCATGCGCTACTGAAATTGATATACTGCGCAGGTACATCGGCAGTTGTGTAAAACTGTACCATTTGCATATAACCAGTTGCATATAAATCTCCCTGGAATTAATAAAGTACTAATTTTTCCCATTTTGAATCATGCCCAGAAAAATTCCCGCGGGATTCCCGGAATAAAAAGTAGCGCAGATTTGAAGCCCAAAAATTTGTTGTCGATCACCTAGAACCACATCGAAATGGGCCCAGTAGTTTTTACGTGAATCCCGAACAAACAGACAAGAAATTACATCGTGTTCATTATTAATATAGCGTAATCTAGTTATTTTTTTAAATAGCTTCAATGCACAGACAAGACATTTAAAGAATTTTATAATATTATACATTTGCTGAAAAAAAAATGGACTATTTCGACTTCACTTATTTTGATGCAGGTATAAAAAATACAGCAGGCTGGTAGTAATAGAGGTCGGTTGCGTGCTGGTATGAGTCGAACCCACCTTCCTGAGGGCCTTGGCCCTAGTCGCGGCCCTGGTGGCCCTGCGCACGGGGGCGGCCAGGGCGTCCGCGCAGGCCACCATGGCCCTCAGCTGGCCGTCGGTGAGCGCCCACGCGACCGGCTCCGGGCATATCGCCAGCCGGGAACCGATCACGGCACAATCTACACAACAAAAGTAACCCACTGCCCAAAGAGAAGAAAGATAAAAGGAAACGAACTTGCGTGAGCAGGTATCCTCTGCGTAGGCGTGGTCCATCTTGGACCGAATCTCACCTTAGATTTGCATCATCAAGTCAAACGCGAACCTATACAATGTAAGATTGCACGTCTGAAGTGAAAACTGTATCTGAGCGCGACGGTCACGCGAGTTCAGTGCTTTTCCCCATCCCAAAAGAGGATGCGTGTGTATATATATAGTATATATACGCACACACACAATCTGTATATATGTATCCTAGCGCGATGGTCACGCGAGTTCAGTGCTTTTCTGCGTCCAAAGAGCTATACACGCACACACCCACACGCTGGCACACATTCTGTATATATGTATCTTAACACGATGATCACGCGAGTTCAGTGCTTGATAATTTGGTATGCGTAACGTGCGTAAATAACTCTTCAATTCAAAAAATCTTCCATCATTTACTATAGTCTGTGTCTGGGAACGACCCAGAGTGGCTGGTTCTATGTTACACATAAACATAGTACACTTATCTCGAGGAATTTGTGTTTTTGTCTGCCGGCAGTTTATTTATTATTTCATTGACGCAACACAAAATTCCTAGAAGTTTAAAGACTCTATGTCTATCTGTCTCTATAATTTTTAAAGTACTATTAACCAATTTAATGAATTTAATCTGATTCATTCGATTACCCAAATTATATTTTTCACTTAAATATTGGCACTTCTTTCTAAACCAAAACACAGTTTAATTTAATTAACTGGTATTGTGGACATACCCGACAGTCTCTTCTTGATGACGATGCGGCAATGCGTGTTCCCCAACAACAAACGTAATGGCGGCAAGTTGGCTGCGGAGGCGCCGTGCGCCTTCGCCTCTATCCTAGCACTCTGCCATTCTAATTCCTAAAGAAACGAAATCAAACTTGCAAGAAACATGAAAATGAAAAAATAATAATTGCCTGCTAAATGCACATCAATTCAAAGCATACTTATTCGAATTGCTAAGACTTACAACACCAAATTTATTGATATTGACTTGTATCGTTACTCTAAGCCTGTATTAAAAAAATGATCGTCAAATCAATTATTAGAACAGTTATGAATTACAGGCCGACAAAAGTAGATTCACACCTGCATACCATAAAAGCACACTTTATTACCTTTCAGCATTTGGACTTCTTTTGTTTACTTTGTGTAATTAGAAAAGCAAACCATTGTGTATTGTAATATTTATGATAGTCATTACTCATTAGCCAGGTGTGATTCTTAGAAATTATTGTTATGCGGTTGAGTATTGTGTCGAGACATATTGTATAGTTTAGTATAAAGCAATGCCCGAACAGAGGGGTGAGGCAGTCAAGCGATAATCGCAAGCGAGGCAAGACGTGTACATTCGATAAGTTATATAGTGACGGACTTTGCGCGTGCTATTGACTCGTGCAGTTTGTACTGGTTGTGTCCAGATATATTTATATTATACCTGTGTTATACGTGTTTGTATAGTTCTAATAAATTCTATAGTAATTCCAACGGCATTTTTAATTCGAGTCCTGCAACTCTTAACAATATTGTAAGTAATATGTTTAATTAATATCATTTTTTTATTATATTTAAATGTTATTGTATATTATGCATATTTTTATATGTATCTATCAATGTATTTTATATACATATCTCTTTATGCATATGTATTTATTATTATGTATGTATGTGTGTAAGTATATACTTATTTCACTCATTAACTTATGTATATATTTATTGCATTTTATACAAATTAAGTTCGCTCGTTTGCTCACAATTTAATTGATAGAAAAACCTGTTATTAGCCCTACATTTTAAGTACTTTTTTTGATTGTTTGTATTATTAATATGCGCTGTTTATTTGCTATTGTTTGCTGAGAATGCGGCGTGCAAATTTTCAAAATATGCTCTGTGTATAAAAATGTTTAAGGAATGTAATTACGTCGCTATTTCTGCAAATAAAGTTTCTCTTTCTTTCTGTTGGTATTTTTCAATAAATAAATAATAGAGGTAATTATACCATTTTTGACAAGCCAGAAGAATAATTGGCACCCTATTTAAAAAAAAAAAAATAATAATAATTTATTTGTAAGCTCATCAGAGACGTATAGGCTCAGGAAGGCTTTATTCATCAGAATTCATCATGGTATAGCATTAAATATGTGGGTATATTTATGAAATTAACATCTTTTGTGATTTTCAATAACTTTCTTTATTTTTTATTGAACACAAAATAGTTACAAATAAAACACACCTAGTATATACATACAGATATATATAAGTTAATTAAGATAAATAGTGTTCTTTAACTCTTCTTTTAAAAATGGTTTCCGACGGACTATCTCGTACTATCACATGAGGGAGGGCGTTCCACAGTTTAGTTTCCCCTATATCAGTTGTTTATGTTACACTTGTAAAATATGCATTGTACGTGACCAGTAGAATGCATAGGAGCACGCTTGTTACCCATAAAAGTTGGATAACCACTTGTTACGATCTTAACAAACATGTTTCTCATTTACTTCAAAAACCTCTATTATTATTACTAAACCGATTTTACTTATAACAATTGATAAATAAATTTAAAAAATCTTAATTTTTCAGTGAGTTTTGATCAAGAGCAAAATTGTGAATTTTAACTTGGACAACAGTTAAGCCCTTTGACCGATTAAAAATTGGTCTCAACGGTCATTGTATTTGTGGCAAAAAGAGTAACATGTGCAATTCAATAAATTGTTATCATATTCTAGAACATTTGCTCAAAATAAAATAATTCATAAAAAAAATAAAAATGTCTACTTTTCTTGCTAGATTATAACATTTTTTTGTTAAATTTAGTAATTTTGCAATATCAATCAACTTTTAAGCAAAGACGAAATAGCCCAAATTTAATTTCTTAATAAAAGTTCTTAACTTGGGAAATATCCAGGTTTGAAGGCTTAAGCAAAAAAATTTACTTTAGAGTAACTTTTTGGTATTATTATGATAACTTAAGACTCTTGCGCAGTTTTTAAAGCCACTCTGAAACTATGTAGTTGCCTTTATCAATTTTTCATTTAGTATTGAGAATTTGATTTCGATTCACTCGAAAAATTTATTTTCTCTTTCAAGTATGATTTTCATAACTTGCTTTGATTAGGATTAGGATGCTAATTATTATATGAAAAGTAAAATTCATAACAAGAGTTACATATAAAAGAACCAAATAAACATAGCAAAAAATAAAATAATAAATATTTAAAGACGGTGCGTCGAAATTTCCCAAAAATTAATAATTCAAAAACCATGCAGGAACGGAGAAAGAATACAATTTCCTACGGCCGGGCGGCCTGTTGTAAGAGGCGACAAAACTACCCACAAGAGGTGGTAGGGCTTTTGCCCGCCTGGATGGCTACCACCCCTGGTCTAGAGTATGCCGTTATAACATCATTGGGTTGTGTTAAGGCATTAGTGACCAGGATCCAGTCTCCCTTAAGAGGGCAGCAGCGCATTTGTAGCACCTTCGGTGTCGCGAATGTTCATAGGCGATGGTAACCTTTTTCCACCAGTGGACCATATGACCTTTTTCCACCAGTGGACCTGTCTGGTGGATATGCCTGTCTGCTGAACACATGCAATAAAAAAATCAAAACAAAATTTTGGTGAAAGATACATGGGGTAATTCGGGTATCCCTTTATATAAACTAATTAGATTTTTTTTGGATGTCGCTGTTCCGTTTAACCTGTATACAGCCAGTCCACCCGACTGGCTTGTTGGCGTGGTCCGATGTGGCGCAATTGCCCAGAGACGTACTGCTTCTCGCTATTACGGCATAATTTATAAATTACCTTAAATATAAGAAGCTGTCCCGTATCGGGTGATTTTATCCTGGTCAACCGCAAATCACCTTTGCGTCCCTCGGGAGTTCTCGACTCCACTGTTACCCTTGAAATCTGAAAGTGACATATGACATGTGTTTTTAACACTAGAATTTTACATGTAACATAAACGTTAGTAGCCGGCAGAGAGCACTTTCCATCATATAGGCTTTCTACCTGTTTATTTACTTCAGGGAATAGAAAAAAAAAATCGGGGGCAATTTCTCTAGTGCATCGCTGTCCGCATCCACATTTGTTTTAAAGTCTTAAATCTTCTTAAACATTTCTTCAATTCAAGTACCTTGTTGATAGCAATGATGAGCGTTAATAAATTACTTTGTATCCAAAAATGAATGATCTAGAACAAGTTTTAAAAAAAAATATGCTCCAACGAATCACCGTACTAGACCAGTTTCGTTGGTTAACCGTAGGCTAATTTTGGTTTCTTAACCCACAAAAACCTTCATTATCCTGAAAAAACAACGGACACGTGGATAAACGAATGGCAACGGACAAGATTGTTAATGTACTTGTCCAATTTGAAAACCTGCCCGTAAAACTATAATTTAAAATTTTGTTGGGGGTCGTTTTGTCACTTGTCCGTTGTGATTCGTTTTTCCACTTGTGCGATGAAGTTTCACTTCTGCCATTTGTGTCCCAGCACACATTTAGATTTTTCGCAGGTTTACTGCAAACTATGATTTTTTATTTATTATTAACAACTCTACGGATTCTAGTTCCGTACCCTTTTTTTACAATTAAATTAAATAGAATGTTTAGATGTTGTATACGCTTATTTGTTACTTTTGTTATCGTGTGCGACATTTAATGAATGCATGTTTGTGTTGTGGCGTACCTTAAGGATTACTTATTATATTAATTTATTATAATTTGAATACTAAACTAATACTAATGAAATTATAAAAAAAAAACTAAAATTATTCCGCCTTTCACCACGGCCGTAACGCTTGTTCCTCACAGAAAAAATCATAATCGTCTATATAGAAGTTTCACTTCAAAAACCACACACGCTAATATTTCACAAAAGCTAAACTTACCTGAACACTACTGGTGAATGCGTCACAGTTGAAGTCCACTTGGACATGATTAACGGCCACTGAGATACCGTCTATCACCTGAAAGGCACATCCATTAGAAGTTCAAATAAATACGCTGAATTATTTAAATGGTGCTAGGAATTTCGCTGCTGGTCCAACCGTAGATTTAATTCTATTTAGTTTCGAGAGCAAGCACTCATACAAGTTACATTGCAAATGTTTGTCTAGCTGCTATTCGGTCCGGAAAATTTTCGAAATTGAAGCCAGGAAAATATGCGATTTTCCATTGAGATTACATATATACCAAATTCTTGCAACATCGGCACCTAGGCTTTTCCGTGAAACCGTATCACCCGGACAGCTACTTTTGCCTTTATAATCTTAGTTTGTAAATATGAATTTAATGATTTAATTTTAGACGTTTATTCAAACAATAATAATAAAAGTACGGGTAATGTCAAGGAGGCTTTGTGGCGAAGCCTTAGGTAAGTAGCTACACATCGGACCTGACTCCAGGAGCCGGCTGACTGAGGCAAGGCCTCTGTGCTTGCCTCAGTCAGCCGCCACGGGGTGGAGATCGCTAGAGATAAGACTCAAGCTCCAGGGGTGGAAGTGATAAATAGCATAACGTCAGAAGTAGCTTCGGTGAATCTGCAGCCCACCTCTCGACACACCTTAGCTACTCACACCCATGTTGCCCCTGTCTTCCATGGCATTTTTGCCCATGCAGGGAGTGGCGAGTCACCGCCTGCCCGTTTTTCCATGTTCCCCCGAACATTGCGTCGGGCAGACTCCATAGTCCATGTTCCCAGACCCCTAGTACCACTAGCAGTTCACCCCAATAGCCCGGTATTTTTAGTTCTCATTTACCACAATAGCCCTACACTGGCCGGAGCTTGTCCTTGGGTGCATTATTATATTGTGTAGACAGGGATAATCGCTAGTCAGTGTCAGGCCACATTTACATTAAATCTGTCAAGGGGGACCATAGGAAGGCCAACATGTAGAGGGCCTTCCCATGGTCCCAGGCAAGCCTTCCGAAAGTTCGGGCTATTTTTATGGCCCGTGGTATCTACAGACATACAATATATTAAAGTAATGTATTTAACATGTAGGTTTTGAGTGTGGAATTAATGTTTTACACTTACCTTATGTATGAAACTGTACTTTCCAGGTGCGGGAATCGCTCCACTTGCACTGAGATTCATCACCCGAGGTTCTTCGCACACCTCTAAAGCTATGCGAACCTCGTCTAGATTCTAAAAAGGGGAAACATCACGTTGTTATTCCATCGTTACAGGTCATTGCGCTCATATCGCACGCTTAATACAATACTGACACGATCTAAAAAAAGTGAACTTTGGGGCCATCCACAAATTACGTACGCGAATGTCATGATCTTTTTGACCCCTTCCCGTCCTTGCCAAATTCGTGAGACTCCTCCCACTCTAATGTTACATCACATATCTTACAATTTTACATCAAGAGATTATTAAATAAAAACAGCAGGAACTGGACGAAGACAGAGTAGTCCGGGATATGAGACACAAACTTGGCTGGGTCAACGTCCATAGTGGATTGCGATTGCCCGAGGACAGAAATTCTATTCTTCACTGTGCATTATTAATAATTAGCGGTTAACGACATGGTGCAAAGATCTCGGTGAACGTAGAACGTACATAGCGTAGTTCGCTAGTAGGAACTGGACGAAGACAGAGTAGTCCGGGATGTGAGACACAAACTTGGGTGGGTCAACGTCCATAGTGAATTGCGATTGCCCGAGGACAGAAATTCTATTCTTCACTGTACATTATTAATAATTAGCGGTTAACGACATGGCGCAAAGGTCTCGGCGAACGTAGAACGTACATAGCGTAGTTCGCTAGTAGGAACTGGACGAAGACAGATTAGTCCGGGATATGAGACACAAACTTGGGCGGGTCAACGTCCATAGTGGATTGCGATTGCTCGAGGACAGAAATTCTATTCTTCACTGTACATTATTAATAATTAGCAGTTAACGACATGGCTCAAAGATCTCGGTGAACGTAGAACGTACATAGCGTAGTTCGCTAGTAGGAACTGGACGAAGACAGAGTAGTCCGGGATGTGAGACACAAACTTGGGTGGGTCAACGTCCATAGTGTAGTACCTTATTCATAATTAGCGCTTAATGTCATGGCGCAAATAACAGTCAGCCATACAGACAGGTCGTTACTTTAAAAACAATAGTGCCATTGAGCGGAGAGATCAAGGCTGACACAATCGGCGCCGCAGCCGGCCAAGCGAGAGATTGCCAATGCATTATTCATTGTGTTTGGGTTCAATAGATGACGTTGGAATTGATAAAATGTTTATGAATTTAGAGAAAGTATTGTAGGGGAGACTGGGGCTGGTTGTGACAGGGGTAGGTAGTTACAGTGACAATTGCGGCGAAACAGAAAACGCTATAATAACGTTAGAAAGAGGTAAATAGTTCCACCACCTTCGGCTAGCACCCCGCGCGAGCCAGTTGCGCTAACGTTTTTACGTGAGGAGCCCACGCATGCTGCTATTAAAATCGCAGGTTAGTAAAATTTTCAATTTTTAGTAATTTTGGTCTATAATCCGTTTTCCATAAAATCAGAGAAGTTTCAAATGTGGTATTTACGCCTTAATACTTTCTTTTTGCGATGCATTTACGTATATACAGTTATATTTATTTTCATTTTTACTACTTAACGTTAAAAGGTCAGTTTTGGTGTTGGGGCTAAAAGTGACATTTGCTCGGGGCAGGTTGTGATTTGTCACTACTTGACCCGTTGTGCTTCTTGCCAACGGATATTTGATATATAAACTATATAATTAATAATTAGATAGCTAATTAATTGGTTTTCTTTTGTAGGACGAGGACGTTTAAAAGGAACACTAAGAGTGAAAAAATATCTGAAGACGCTTAGGAACAAGCATCACCCATTTTGGAATAGCATAAAACTAAAAAAGTTCGTGGCATCGCAAAAGACTTTGGATTATGTCATATGTCACTTACAAGATATTCAAAACAATTAAAGAAAACAATGTAGTATTATTATCCTTCCCAGCACACTGCTCGCATAAGCTGCAGTTTATGGATGTGGACAACATCCAACAGCAACTAAGGAAATAGAAAAGCTTGCTGTTAAAAGGAAGGTATTACATGATACTGACGAAGATACTGACTGATATGTTGTGATCTATTTAAACCGAGTTGGTAAGGAATGGGTAGAGTGTATTGTTTGCAGTTGATTACATGTAAATTGTGTTAGAGGCAACATTGCACACTACTTATGTTTGAATTGTGAAAGTGATTGTTCAGATTACAATGATTGCTCTGTTTTCCTTTTAGAATCTGATTGATTTTTCATAAGAGAGTCATAATTTATTTCTGTTCATGAGGCTTAATATACGTTTTGTTGATTCATACTAAATTTTTGTTTAGTAAAAAGGTTTATATAATCTTTTATATGTTGGAAATTATATATATTTTGTTTTTACGAGGTATAAAACCGAAACATGAGTTTTTTATTTTGATTAAAATTAGAATATTACCGTTTTTGTTTTAATAATGTAAAAGACTGCTTCGTAGACTTTATAATATGTTATTTAAATTAAGAATGAAACTGATTATGATGATTGTTAATAATAAAAAATCTTTTATAACGTTCGTTTTTCGTTGTAACGTTTTGCCCTGTGTTGTGTAACAACCAGCCCCTGGCGTGGGGCTGAAAGTTACACGCCTCTTTTCCTAACATTTATTATTTTTTATTTAATTCCTGATATTCTGGTATATAAAAAATATATTAAATTTAAATTCTGAATAGTTACTTAATTCAACAGACCTATATATAGGTTAAAAAATCAAACGAATAAAGAAATATGACGTTTTGTAAAAAAAATGTAACAACCAGCCCCAGTCTCCCCTATATGTGTTTTTTTAATTTTATTGCAGGAGTTCAGCAGACAGGCAGATGGCCGACTTGATGTAAAGCGGTTACCATCGCGTATGGACATTTGCAACACCAAAGGTGATATAAATGCGATGCTGCTCCCCCCTTAAGGGATACTGGAACCTGGTCACTAATGCCGGAACACAACTCAAGGTTGTTATGGCGGCATACTCTAGACCAGGGGTGGTCGCCATCCAGTCGGGAAAATGTCCTACCACCTGGCTGTGGGTTTTGTCGCCTCTTACGGCAGGCCGCCCGGCCGCAGAAAATTGTATTCTTTCTCTGTTCCTGCACGGATAAAATATATGTTACGATGTGATTAATCGGTGATTATACATAATAATCGCTAATTAATGAACAAAATTATTGTTTATTTAAATTTGAATTATGTAAACAAACCGGTTAATTGCCGGAACAACCTTGTGTTGTATTTTGTCAAAATAACCTATGATGTTTACTTTAATAATAATTACTACAATTTTGTAAGCAAGAGTTTTAGTACTCCGTGATAGTTAACAGAACAATTATTTGATTAATGCTAGTGTGCAACGAGATTTAACCGACGGTTAAAATAAAATAATCGCTGTTGATGCATTATTTTATTTTAATCACCGGTTAAATGTCAGTGCACACTAGCCTAAAAGACGCTAACCATTAGAAACCAATCATGCCGACTAATCTTTGGTAAATATCGTCGAATTATATCGAAAAGATTTTTGCTTCAAATTCCAATAGACATCCTTAGTAAACATTAAAAATCGAAACGAGACTTGGTATTGTTACACGTGTACTTAGTTATTTTATAGCGGACTTTAGACCCGGATCAGGGGTAACATTAAAATAATATGGAAAAAATAGCTTTGTTTATGATTCACTGACCTTGATTACAGATAAAATAGAATAGAAGGCAAAAAAAAGTTCTTTCTGATAGTCGGGTTTTTACGTCAGCTGTCAAAGTCATTAACAATGTCTGATCTTATTACACCCATCACCACATCTGCGTGAACCAGCCTTTTTTTTACAAGGGGAATTCCACTTGCGGACCCCCCGCCAGGGGGACTTCGGTGGGGTAGTGTAGGAATCGTCGGCCAAAAGGGCCGGAATATCCACTAAAACCCCTTGGTGCCACCCGACACCATGTGCTTGGACCACGGGAGGTGCGTAAGCTTTTTTTCCGCGACCCCGGCAAGCCCCTTCTGATTCTGGTTTGAGAAGGGCGCGCGCGGTTTATCGACGCGCCTGTACTCGGCGGCTTTGTACCCACATGGTGACGGCCTTATAGCCTCCCCCGACAGTCACAATGACTTCATGGCGGTCGGAGGTATCGGTTCCTCCACCGCCATGACCGGTTGGCGCGGCTGCCCGCTCTCTCTCACGCGGACATGGCAGCCTCGCAAAAGGAGGCGACGGCGTCCCAATCGGGTTGGCCTCAGACCATGGCTGCATCACGGCCGGTAGCGACAGGTCGTTTCCGATGGTTACGCCGGGGACACGGCGCTCTTCGTCCCAGGCTGGACACTCCTGTAGAGTGTGCGCAGAGCTGTGTCATCGACGCTGGCACTTGTGACGATGTCTCACGCCCTATTTGACACAGGTACCGGCCGAAGCAGCCGTGCCTCGGGTCAATCCCGTGTGGCACGACAGGCCTAACTGTCTCTATGGTCCTGTAACTGGCACTGGGGTGCGTAAGTGGGCTTTGCCATTCCACCATGAGATCATGCCGGAACTCCGCCCTTTAGGCGTCGATTTCTAGAGGCGCGGGACGGTGGTCTCGACTGAGGGCGTCCTTGCGCCAGTCGTACATGGCCGCAAGGACTTGCGCCTCTAGATCCCATGGTTTGGATGCTTAAAACGGCGTACACCTTTAACTTTAACCCAGGTGAAGCCGCACCATAGTAGGTAGACGTAGTATTATTATCCAATGGCAGGAAGGTTTTTATTAGAATAAAACTATAATTTTTTCTACGAAACCATTTAGCCAAAACATACCATGCCAAATATGTAAAACACTGATGTGTTACAAACGATTGCAATACAGTTATTTATTCATCTATGCACGCACATGTTTAAAGCATAGCCTGTTTTAATTTAATATTTTCGGTATATAACTGTACACGTTGCAGTAACTATGCACTGTTTCTTCTTATTTTGGCATCTTTTATGACACGTTTTACAATACATTAATTTACATATAAAGAACTAAATATAGATGCTAAAATTCAGCAATTTTTTGATATAGCCCATCTTTATATTAAAATAAGTTTTTTATTGCTTGAGTTCAGCAGACAGGCAGACGGCCCACATGATGGGATGTGGTTATCATCGCCTATGGACATATGTAGCACTAAAGGTGCTACAAATGCGCTGCTGCTCTCTTAACGGATATTGGAACCTGATCCCTTATGCCGAACACAACTCAAAATTGTTATGGCGGCATACTCTAGACCAGGGGTGGTGCCATCCAGTCGGGCAAATGCCCTAACCACTGGCTGTGGTTTCTTTTGTCGCTCCTTACGACAGGCCGCCCGGCCGTAGGATAATGTATTATTTCTCCGTTCCTGCATGGATAGAAGATTTAAGACACTCCCATCGCTTTCTAATGATTTGGGTTTGGCTGGGAAATCTGGCCTGAGGAGCACATAACCCTTTAGAGCTCGTGTCAGCGACACGCCAACAGCCGCGCTGCCGATGCGGCAATTTATATGCTTGTTTGGATTAGATAAAAGTGTCACAGAGTCGGTAGGTATATTTTAATTATGATGTATTTTAATTATTTTTAATCTAATTTTTGGCAAGCTGTATTAGTTGTAAACTTTCGATAAACATAGCAGGTATTTATCTTTAAGTTTGAAATAGTATATTTTTTTCTTTCATGACAATTTTTGTGATGTACTGCAAAATTTCTTGGAATACACATGCTGGCATTGGAATTGTCCAGCCGATGTATTTTTAATAATAAATAACTTCTAGATCAAAAAATATATGTACCAATAATATAGGAACAGTCTTGAGTTTGGTCCATTGTATCCTGAAGGAAACACGGTTGCATTTGGCCGACGTAAGACGAACCCATCCGGGCAGCTCTAACAGGTCAGTAAGCAGCTCCTCATCTAGCGTCAGGTCCTGAAGCTCACCCGACCCTCGCAACGCCGAGAGGGAGATCTGTTCGGGTGACAGATTCTTTGTGAACCTGTCAAAGAATTATAAAGTGAGTACTGAGACTGGTGTAGTTACTGAAGCTAAGTGGCTTAAACCACTCTCTGGATTTCAACATGCATGATTGGAATGGGTCCTCAATACTATGTGCACTACTAAGGCAGCTTTTCTACTCAAATATGCACATATTGATACAGTTGCTATATGCTAATGATGAAAGTGTCCAGAATACTACATTTTGATGCTGGCATTATATGAAACTTACAAATCTACTTTTGTGAAAGTAATGGATACACATAAAGCTGTGGTACCCAGATTAGGGTCAATACTCTCGTGTATTCACATTTTAAATGTTGCGAGTTACAATCTTGGCCAGGAAGCACGCATCACTTATGAAATTTTTCTGACCTAAATTTCATCCCTATCAATATTATAAATTCTAATTACTTTCAGTTTCTTCTCTCTGTCTGTTATGCTTTTACTGAAACACTACTGGACCAATTTGGCTGAAACACATATATTTTCGATGCCGAGGATGGACATAGGATATTTTAATCCCGGAAAATGGGGTACTTTATTTACCGTATAAAATATATTTTTCTGATTGCCTATTATGTTTTAACTGAAAAACTATTGGACCGATTTGGTTGAAATTCGGTATATTATATATAAAAGTTCAAGTTCAAGTGAGGTAACTTCTGTACAAAATCTGCCACCTTAGACAATTAAAAATAATTATGAAAGCTACAAGTACTACAATGGAATATTAAGCGACTGATATTATATAATGGATTTTGGAATGGACAGGTTGAAGCAGTGAGATATTTCTGGCTGAGAACACAGTATAGCTATTATATTATATATACTATTTATTTTATAAATGTTTGTTTATTTTCTCCTTTAAATACTAAAGCAAAATAAAAAGATTTTTTGGCATAATCATAAAAATGCTATAAATAATTATATGATTTAAATTTAAAGTATTAAGTAATTATAAAATATGAAGAATTACAAAGTTAAGTAGCGGGAGACAAGAGCCCAAACTGAAAAAAAACCATTCTATGGAACTCCTGGTCTTCCCCTCTTATAAAGTATTAATTACTTATAATTTGAAAATTTGTTCCATGGTTAAGTATGTAGCTATGTGTGTTTGTGTGTGTCTTTTATGCTGGAAGAGTACTATTGCTATGGAAATAGTAATAATAGCCTGACAATTTCTATACAATTTATCTTAACTACTACATCGCTCAACTTGCCAACAGTAATTGGCTTTTTTTGCCCAATATTGGTGAAGGCTATTTTGTTACCTTTCCATGAAACTTAAGAGTATAGAATAAAGTTAACTATATGTGGACAACTGGGAGCTCTGACTAGGAAACTTGCTGTTATTATGGCACTTCTGACTAATGTATTCCTAGGAGCTAACATTATTCCTGACTACCCACAAATATGTTTAATAAGAAATAACTATAAATTCATCATATTTCCAAAGATTTTTCACAGCAGTTAACATATAATATTAAAAAACTTTCTAACAGACGAGGTTGTTTAACTGATCTTTTAACCACTTTAGTATCATACAGTATAAAACTTATAGAATGATTGACACAATATGACATATGACACAAGATATGTGAGTTTGAGGAATATGACAATTTATATTTAATATTTGTATCATACTAAAAACTCAAAACAAATTTATCATTGTAGTGCAAAATAATATAATAATTATATATAAAACAACAACACCATTCTTGTCCAAAGTTCGGATTAGATAGATTTCTCTAGAAATCTGAGCTATTCTGGAGGTTTTCATTGCAGCCCAGGTTCAAAGTCAAGTGGATTGGCAATATATTATTATATACTTGACAGCCTCTGTGGTTGAGTGGACTAAGCCTTTGCCTGCCTACCTCACTGCAACGCAGAGGCTCCAGGTTCGATTCTGGGTATAGTAAATTACGGAAAAATATTTTCTCCGTTATTTACCATTGTCTGGGTGTCTGGGATCGGCCCCAGAGTAGTACCTTGTATATTACCCATAACACAAGTGTAACTTGCTCAATTTGGGGATATACAATATGTGTGTTTGTCTGCCAATTATTATTATTATTATGTTCTTGAGAAATCTGTATGACTGCATGTCATTGTCTATATACAAAACTGACAATCTCAAACTATCTAATAGTATAGAAGTGTGAGATAGTTAAATGCGCATCATATCACATAATCAGATTAATGTTAGTTTAAAGTGTAATGCTTGAATTAAAAGCCATTGGTACCGAGGCACTTCGCAACTTACTCAGTGTGCACCATTTTGCAGTCTATAGTGCAAAATTTAAGTTATCTAAAGCATTGATGAAGCAGCCCTTTGCTTCATCACTCAAGTTATTGAGATGATACAGGGCATCTGGGTTATCTATCTCTTGGGGGGCAATATTTTAGGAAAAGCTAATTTTAAACACACTGAAAGATACTGAATTGAAAATGTATGAGTTTCATACATACATAAACCATGAATATAACTCACATGAATCAACAATGGAATCAATAACAATTTTACTGTAGGACTAACTAATGTTACAATTGTGTCAAAACTTACAACAGAGGCTGGAAAGTCTAGTTATGGTATGCAGGTGCACTGGTATTTTTTACTTAGCTAATTTGAATTTATTAATCTAAAAATCAAGACATTACAAGCCACAATGTTATAATATTAAAATACCATTTTAATTGAATATTAAAAACAAGGACCAACGTACTCTGATAAAATCATGCATAGTTACAATGAAATTCATGAAAGTCATCTGTATATAGATTGTTTAACACAAACAAATATTTGCACTTGTGTTGCTATCGGACGTGACTTTAATTTGAAGTAGATTGAACCTTGTTTTTCCATTCATAAGTTAAATTAGTTTATAATGAATGTACTAGGTATATGAAACAAAGAATGTAACAATACTTATTTATCAAGTATTTATTACACTCCCGTTAATTTAATTACTTCTTACCCATATTAAATTAATGAAATCAAAGCCATAATGACTCCTTATCATATCGTTAATTAATTAAATTAACAAATGAAACCTAAAGCCACAGAAATCGAAAATTTAAAACAATTATAAGACAGACGTACCTCGAAAGGTGCTTCAACAATTGGTTTTTTATTATAGTCACCATTATGAAATAACACTTTTGTATATTCTAACTAAAAACGCAGAATTTATCAAAAATCATTATCGTGAAATTTTCAGAATTCCCCGTCCGAATTTTACGTGAACGAAAAACTGAATGATTTCCTTAATCCTAAATGTCAAATTAAAAATAGACCGAATGGAACTGACATTCTCGTTTACACTTTTAGTTAAAGGCATGGACTAGATTGGAGATAATCTTAGAAAATTGAAAATAAAATGTGTCTCCACCTGAGCTTTATTGTATTACTTACTTTCGATGTCCATTTTAAATTTTGATTTTAATTAATAATAAAGCATACCCTATCTATTTATTCAATATTCTAACAGAGAAACTTTAACGTTATACATTGAAAACGATTTTCAAGCAGTTTAACATGAAGTGCCAGTTCTATAGTATTCTGTGGTCAACATAGCAACCAATGAATGGCGCGATATTTGTTTGGTCGTCGTCAAGTGTTCATTGATTTTACACTTAATATCATTAAACTTAAAAAATACTGAGTTTATGATATAAGCATCTGTGTAAAGAAGCGAAATATAAAAAGAGTGAAAAATACTGGCAGTTTATGACAGCGACTAAATTACTTGTAAGATTCTAAATATAATTTTTAGCTTGACACTTAGAGGTTGTTTTGATTTTATATTTCACATTGTTTTTATTACTATAAAGTTTGATTTTGTGTTACAGATACATAAATCACTTGCTAGATTGGTAGACTTAGCAATATTAATAACTTGGGATTCGTTGCCATTAATAAATTAGTAGGTGCTTGTTGCTGTTTTTTCAATGTAAGTAATCTTAAAATAGATGGCGTTGTATACTATAAAATCATCTTTAAATTTGAATACCGGTAAGCGTGTCCGTATATCGTATATATAATAATTGTTTAAAAAATAAATAAATGGATCTAAACTAAGTCCTGTATCACCAGTTCAAAGCATATTCAATATTAATATTTATGAAAAGGAAATATACTTCATGCAAATTTCATTGTTATGGAGTAAGCAGTGAGATAGTGTGGTACTTTCTGTGACGATTGCCAGGCTTAACCAGTGCAATAACCCTGGCAGGTGCTGGCTACAAGCAGGTCTCTTCCATAATACTGAGGAGGACGAGCCCTCCAGAGCTTATACCAGATTAGCGAGCTTCCTTAAAGGGTTAGAAGGGTGGGCTCTGAATATCTGCACGCCCCTTTCTTAGTCGGTAGCCTTAATATTATACAACACTTACGAATTAATTTTTTTTTTGCTAGACCAGACGAATGACTTCAAATTTGTACCGATGGTAAGGCAAGTGAATCAATAGTAAAGATATAGGAACTGGCCCTAAGTTAACCTGTGTTATTAATATTAGTTCAGTATTATGTATTTTACATATAATCCGTAACTGGCTATAATTTATGTATTTCATTCTATCATAACCTATTAAGGGCTGCTTAAATCAAAATAACGTCATTACTTTCAAAGTCCATACAGTATTAGGTACTCATATACATCTTTAGTCATTGTTTATGAAATGTAAATCACCATTACCTGCAATGTTCTGTGGCTTAGCTTGACGTCAAATACTTATTTGGTTATTAATTACGCATAATAATTATGAATGTCATTAAAAACGAATGTTTACCATATTAGGAGCCAGGTATTGTAGTCAAAATATCTTTCGAACGGAATTCGTTTCTTTTATATATAATATTATTTATTAGTCGTGACTTAGTTTGCACCCCTGGACTAGAGCATGCTGGCATAACAACCTTGAGTTGTGTTCCGGGATTAGTGGCAAGGTTTCAGATTCTTCTTTAAGGCCGGCAGTACATTGGCAGCACCATTGGTATTGCTAATGTCCACTTAACTTTCCATAACATAACTTTCCATCACAGTTGGGCCGTCAGCCTGTCTGCTATACACCAGCAATAATAAATAAATGTGACTGTAAATTTTTTCCAAAGCCGATAAAGAAGTTTCACTTCAAAAATATGTGCGTGTACTAGTGTACACACGTAAGAAGTGGAACTTCTATATGACCTTATTTTTGGAAAAATGATCTACTATATGCAACTTTACAGCAATTGGTTAAATAAATAAAGCCCCTACCACGGTCGAATCGACCGTGTACCACGTGGTAGGGGCAAGAAAAATATTGGCGCGTGACGGAAAAAATAAGACGGTAATTTTTTTTCCAACGCCGATAAAGAAGTTTCACTTCAAAAAAATATTTCTTTACTTACATTCATCGACTGTAAACAGGTTAACATCCCCTAGAGCCGATAAAAGTTATAGATAGAATAAAGTATAACGTGGAACAATTAAAAAAGTCAGGGGCATGAATAAAACAATTGAATGGTTACACTTTTAAATTCACTCAGGTTATAATTTATTCGATTCATAACTAACAAAAATAACTATCTGATGATTGAAAAATCGGTCCTTATACAGATATTTGACGTGACGTGACAAAAAGATTGTTCTACAAGATGGATGGGTACAAATGTCAAGGTAGACAAAAAAAAGATTAATGGATTGTGTGAAGGATGATATGATGATTTGTGGTGTGACAGAAGACGTATGTCAGAATAGAGGAGTATGGAAGGAAAAGACATATTGGGCCGACCCCAATTAATTAGGATATTTGGCCGATTCCAATATATATTACCGACCGTTCATTTGCCTAATATCTGTTCAAATTCGACATAAGCTCCATACAACTACTGTCAAAATACAACCGATGGTAGGGAAAGTGAATGAATAGTAATATATAAGAACCAGCCAATTATAGCCGATGAACGTAATTAAATCAATTTGGTTGAAAGGCACATAACTGAAAGGAAACGACAATTTTTAACGATATTGAATGAATGACGTTGAGCTTTATATGGATCTATGGATCACTCTGGTTGATTCTTTATCTTAATTAAAAGTCATAAATGAACAGTCTAATTTAGGACATCTATTTATTCTGTATTACTCCTCGCAAATTACAGATAGAGCCTGCACTACGACTATGAAACTTCAATATCTAACTATTAACCTCAGGGCTGGTCCTAGCCATGTATAGTGTAATGCCCATGTTGCCGCCGTAGGCAAACTTGATAAATACCGCCCTCACCAAAGCTTAAGTAAACTAAAAGAAGTCTTCTGTCTAGCTTTGTTCTCCCAGACCCTGTCTATTCGTGTTGTATGTAGGTACAAGTTGATTTGACTACACATATAGTTTCTAAATTCAAGTGAACGAATTGAAATTAATTTTTAGGCGAAGTATGTTGTGTTTGGTTTTTTTGGGCTCTAGTAATTCAAGCGTTTTTACAGAAATTTTTGCTACCCCTAAATTTTGCTGCCGTAGGCATTTGCCTACCATACCTAACGTCTCAAGCCTCCGTTAACCTTAATAAAGTAGGTCATAATAAAACACTTCCTAGTTAAAGTAGTTTCCTTATTCTAGCAATACACACGCTTAAGTGCATAGATGTCACGCAGAGAGAGCGTAGATCAGACCTATATAGACACCCAATACTCATCCGGCGATTCTAAAGCCATGAAATCAATACAGAAATACAAAGAAGAGAACAACAACGAGATCGATGAGCTATCCAAGAACTTCAATGATATGGGATGTATTGTTGACGCTGTGAAACGTCCCCCGAACATTTGCGTGGAGAATTGCGTGTACGAGACGGATATTGATGAGAACTCGTATAAAGAAGAGGATGCATATTCAGATGAGTTCGAAGAAGATAAGAGTGAGAGTGAACCTGAAGAGGTTTTGGTGGAAACGACAGCTGAGACGAAAGTGCAATCGGCGAAGAGTGAAAGCGTGGATACGGCACAGGATTCCAGTGTGAAGCTATCTAAAAGTCAGTCTTCTATGTCTAGTAATAAAATGTCTGTATCAGGAAGAACAGATTACGGGTAAGGTTTGTTTAGTTATATTATAGTTGACTTATATAATTCCTACCTTTTTTTCAACCTTCACCTTATGCCAGGGCTACGGGTATATGACCTAGCCTCTCTGCAGCCCTGGCAGGCGTGGGCCCCCTTCACGAGGCCTCTTTCATTGCCGGCGGACTCATCCCCCGGTATCGTCATGCTCTCTTCGGAATGGGGCGGTCTGTAACGCGCCCCACGGGAGGAGAGATGAGTGCGCGCGGAACACTCGCGCTCATCTCTCCTCTCGTGGTGGTGGTATCATTACTACCTATGACGAGTTTATGTGGACTCCGGGCCAAGGCAATCAAAAGTACTAACGGTTAAAATTTTGCATAATGGTAGGGCAAGCGTATGTATAGTAAGATATAGGAACCGGCTATTAGTCGAAAATCTCAAGGATCGTATTGGTCGTCCCAAGGAGAGGCCCACTACAGACGGGCGTAGCGACACCATTGGCTTAGTCGCGTGGCCTTGACTGGCGAGAAGAAGAGTACCAAATGTTTTAGTGGGTACACTACCCCACTGTCATGTCCTAGTAGATACTTTTTATCCCAGGAATCCCGCGGGCATTTCAAGTGAAGCGTGGACGAAGTCGCGGGCATATTGTTACATGCCGACAAAAGTGAATGCACACCGGCCTGCCATAAAGAACAGTTTATTACCTTCCCGCATTTGGAGTTCTTTTGTTTACTTTGTGTTTAAAATTTGTAATTAAGAAAAACATTCAATTGTTATTGTACTTGTTTTATGGCAGTTATTAGGTAGGTGTGTCGAACTGAATTCTAAGAAATCCGATCTATGCGGGCTGGCAGCCATATTGTATCGGTGCAGCAATGGCCGAATGGAGAGATCGGCAGTCAAGCGAGGATTACGATACAAGCAAGACGTATATTCGAATAGCTATACGGACTTTGCGCGTGTTATTGAATCGTGCAGTTTGTACTGGTTGCCTCCAGTTATATTTGTACCTGTGTTATACGTGTTTGTAAAGTTCTAATAAACTGTATAGTAATTCCAATGGCATTTTAATTCGAGTCCCACGCTCGTAACAATATCCTTATATCTAAATAAACTTAAAATTTCCATACATCAATTTCAGCTCAGTGTCAGTGCCACCCACTCGTAGAATCAATATGTCGTTCACGAACGAACGGCTTCGTGAGATCGAGCGTCATAATCACATTCTTCTGACGAAGATATTGAGCGCCAGGAACAAAAATAAGTCCTCGATACCTGCAAGAGACCAGCCGGTTCGGAAGCCTCAGCCTCCGGCCGCTGTGATGCGTAGGAATCAGCAGAGGAAGATCGATCATGATAATATGGTACGCTCAAATGAACTTGGCAAAATATAGATAAAATAACATAGAGTAATGAATAGTGTAAATGTAGTCTATATATTAATACCTAACTAACTAACTGCTGCGGCTCACCGACCCAAAATGAGTCCTGGCCTCCGAAATGAGAATACTCAATACGTACGTAATATATTATTACGTGAAGCAAAAACTTTGAACCCCTTTTTACGAAAATAGCGCAGACATCACAATTGTTATATCTATATATCTTGTGCTTAATAAATATGTTTTATTTCTTCTTCTTTTTCTGCCGAATTGGAAATGGGGACTGAAATCTGAACACTGGTGCCGGGATCACAACTCAAGTTTGTTATGGTGGCATACTCTAGGTCCAGAATGAGGATGGTAACTAACTAGGCAGGCAAAAGCCCTGCTATTAGTCTGTAAATTGTTTTGTCACCTCTGACGACAGGCCTTCCGTCTGAATTAGTATTTTTTTCTCCTTTTAACAGGTTCTTTTTATTAACAACTCTACGCACTATAGTTCCGTACCCTATTTTTACAATTTTTAAGATGAAGTTACGAAGTTGTACACGCTTATTTCTTACTTTGTTATTGTGTGTGACATTTAATGAATGTATGTATGTGTTGTGGTGTACTTATTATATTAATTTATTCTAATTTTAATACTAAACTTATACTAATGTAGAGTGTATCTGTTACATGCTGGTGTTGTGAGGAAGTGCATGTGCAGTGTGTGCCTTATGTCTTTACCTATATATATATTATCCTATCTAGTGACATGTGTGTTGTTTTCTTTTCTGTGTCTGGGTTATTAATTTTTAGGCTCTTTGTGTGTTTTGGTTTGTTTGTGAAGTTTGCGTGTAATTTAACAGGTTTAAATGCATTAAAATTATTTTGTGTATCACCATAATAACTAGCGTGGGACATTGCGTGAGAACAAGATGCTACATAAAGGATTACCTCGTAATATGCTAAAGCACGTTCTTAACGTATAAACATAACGGTCTATAGCTGTTTTGGTATTCATGCTTCACACCTATAAATCCGTTGCATGCATTATTTTCGCCTATATTATCATTGTGGTCCCACGCTCTGATGTCGCTCTCACGTGGCCACGTTTCTGTTATTTGGCGTAGACATAAGAACGTCGTAAGCGACACATATAAAATTTTACAAAAGTTATTCTTATTCATTACTTATAGATCTCCGACTTAGTTTGTGCCAATACCACAGATGTCTCTCTGTGCAGGAACGGAAACGGAATACCAATTCCTGCAGCCGGGCGGCCTTGTCGTAAGAGGCAACAAAATAACCTATAGTTAGGTGGTAGCGCATTGGATTGCTACCACCCCTGGTCTAGAGTATGCCGTCATAACAACTTTGAGTTGGTTTCCGGCATCATTGGCCAGGTGCCAGTTTGTCTTTCAAGGCCGGCAGCACATCTGGTATTGCTAATGTCCATAGGCAACGGTAATCACTTTTCATCAGAGGTGGGCCGTCAGGCTGTCTGCTGTGCTTCAGCAATAAAAAAATGACAAAGATCTTTGTATTAGGATCATAATTATTTTACAAGCTTTTATTTAACTTGCAATAGATGTATGTATGTAAGTAAGTTCGGGTGGAATATTGCAAGTTATAATTGAGCAACTTCCCGGTTTCCGATCGAGCTGAAATTTTGTACGCATATGTATATCGCGTGACAATGTAATAAGATGGTATATGGAGCTGATCTGATGATGGAGTCGAAAGGTGGCCATAGGAATTCCTCTACTAAACAGGATAGACCCGTTGTGTTTGGGCTCGTTTTACTTGTCTTGACTAGCACTCTGCTGCTATATGATATCCTGGATCTCAAAAGCTTGTATTTAAAAACCTTTTTTAATAAGCTTATTATACATAAGACGAAGATTAGCAGCATGTTTTAGACTTGCGAGGACCAAAGATATTTAGTAACCATCAGTTTAAAAGACAACGTGGACTTAGCTTGTCTGATGTTGATTGGCAGTGAGTTACACAAACGGACAGCCTGTACCGTGTATGTTCCATTTACTTTTGTGTTTGTGTTAAATAGACTATATTATTGCACTTTTAAAGAAATCTTTGTTTTTTCTTTCTTCTACGTAAAATTTCATTACCTCTTTCGATCTATCGGACGAAAACGAACAACGAAAGGCGTTTGAGAGTAAGGCTTTAAGACTATATAATTCTTCTGTAGGTACGTGAGTTTGTTTCTGAACCCCTCTTGAATGGGTAACCCATTTTATATAAAAAATTGTATATGTTTCAGTGAATCCCTGGATGATTTAGATTCACAATTGACCCTAGTAGGTAGGTTGATATATAGCACTGTACTGCACATCAAATTAAGAATTATACAAAGGTACGAATCCTGTCGAGAAACTTACCTGACCCACTTCGGTCCAATAGAATACAGATAGAAACTTATGCATTACAGATCCTGCTGAAGAAGATCCAAGGCGCGAAGTCTTCAGCATGCAGCATCCGTCGTTGATGTCACGACGGCGTCCGGTGCGCGGGCGCATTTTTACGGGATATTTTTAATTATTTTCATACATCAGCTATAGATATTGTTAATACATTTAATATACGTTTTTTAAATCATTGCTGTCTCATTTAGAACCTAAATGGTCTTGAGAATTACCACAAGAACTCCGATACATGGCGTTTGTATGTATAAGTTTTATCTATGGTCCTAATCTATCTATAATATTATAAAATTTAAAACATGCTGTGTCTGTACATTGAAGCTATTTAAAAATAAAACTGGAACAGACTATATAAACAATGGAAAACGATGCACTTTTTATGCAAATTTTCTGTTTGTCTGTTTGTTCGGGGTTCACGTCAAAACTACTGGGCCGATTTCGATGTGGTTTTCACTGATCGACAGTAAATTCTTAGATTTAAACTCTGCGCTACTTTTAATTCTGGGAATTCTGCGGGAAATTTTCTGAGAATTATTAAAAATGACCAAGATTAAAAAAAAAATTTCCAATGCGATTCTTTTACTGATTGACAGCAAATGTTATATGATAAAGTGTGATATTTTTACCCCGAGAATCCCGCGGAATTTCAAGTCAAGCGTGGACGTAGTCGCGGGCATAAACTAGTTAATATATAAAATTTTACGTGGCTACTCTATGGTCTACAATCTTTGCTTGTTTTCATATACGACGAACAAAAAATACTAGTACTACAACAGAGTACATAAATATAATAGAATTACTCTTGATTAAAAAAAAATTACTAAAAATAAACAAAAAAAAAATACTGAATAGATGAGATTTTAAACACAAATACAAAATATCTGGCCAAAAAAATATACTACAACTAGTATATATTTTGTTAATACAATTGCACAGCAAAACATCGCTTTCCAGTTTTCCGCCAAAACGCAACATTGGTACCCTTTAATTTTGCGCTAAAATGCTAGATGTTTTTTATAATTAAAAAATAAATAAATATTCTATTGAAATCTTGTTGTCTATGTAAATTTGCGCCTTTAAGCGAACAAACAATGACTTGGTTAAATCTATTTTTAGAGCGATGCGACACCAAGATAAAAATAGCGGAAGACTTAAAAAAAGATTGATGATACACCTTTTAACACCATTAATCTAATAAAATGATTTGGTAAAAATCTAGTTAAAACTGATATCATCTTATCTGAAATAATGTTTGTTTGGATCGAACCAACCATCATTCTTTTTTTAATCGATTATACCTTAATTTTAGAGTCTATGGCTCGGCAACTAGACCTTTTAGGCAAAACTTAGATTCCTATGGCTACGTTCCACGAGAGACTCACAACGACCTCGTTTACGACCGCGTTTTTCCCTTTCCACTTGCCTAAGAGCGTTACGAGTACAATCTTCAACTCAAGTGAATTGGATTATTCGATCTACCTCTTGCTACGGGTCGTTATGAGCGCTGCGTGAGCGAAAACCATGATGTCATTAGTGACGTTTTCGCGGCGACCATAACGATTACGGTTGCTATGTGGTACGGCTGAAGGAGCATTTTGGACGTTGTGAGCTACAAGAGGAACGCGCCTAATGTACTTTGCAAATCCAAACAGAATAGTGAAGTGTAATACCAGCTGCCCTAAATTCGGCGATTTGAAGGGTTTGTTATGAAGTTTTAGTTAAGAAGAATCTATATTATATTGAACAATAGTTGCAGTATATTGTTTTTAAGGAAGAAATGTTGTTTTTCGAGTTTCCACACGAAATCCCTCGCTTGATATCCAATTCGAACTATTATACTTCCTTTAATTTCGGCCTTGATTTTGTTTAAAATTGTTATTCTAAAAAAAAAACTTAGATACTGTACCTGACTAGATATTATACAAATTGTGTATAATTTAAAATAAAGAAGTGTTTTATAGAGTGAATACAATGTTACATTATGGCGATGGTAATAAATACAGAATAAGTAATTTTTGCCTTGGGATAAATAGGATAATTTCCTCAAAACACAGATTAACGGTCTTATTCATATTGAGTAAGAGTTTGTAGGCTTCTTTAAGGTAGGAAACCTTAAGCCTACAAACTTACTCTAATTCATATTAATAAGACCGTTAAAGTTTACCGGACGAGGGAAGTAAACTAGACCAATTCTAGTGAATATTATATATTTCATAAAACTGAAATAAAATGTCGTATGTTCCGAATAATATAAAATGTTATGATGAACTCATTTTCATAGAAATCTCTTTATCTTTAATTTGATGACATATTGATAGTTTCGAATTGAGGTTTTATTTTTCTTTATAGTAAAAAAACAAAACTGTGTTATTGTATGTATCAGTCATATCTTGGGTTGCATTGCACGTCAATCCTGGTTTAATTCTATTTTGGCCGATTTTTTGGCGCTGCCTTTGGAATTCACTAGCAACTTACGTCGTTGTCGTGGAAACGTTCACTAGCACACGCTAGTTACTAATGGCCCGTTCCTATATATTACCAACCTGTGTCTTACCATCGGTAGAAATTAGAATCAATCAATCAATCTTTATTTGCAAAAACATAGGTACATGAATAGGTAGTACATAATATAAAGTTACCAGTATGTTTTGTCATTTACATGACGTGCAAATATTTACACTCACATAACCTAACAATATTTTTTTCAAAATAATTTAGTTAAATATACTACTTACATGTCAAAAAAAAAAGAATTGTTAAAATGTTTAAAAAAAGTTACAGTATTAAATTTAAAAAAGTCAATGTTATGATCTTATTTTATTGTACAATCACATTTAAATTGATTTGTTTTAAAGTTAGTTTTATTTATAGGATCGTCTTACCATTTATTAGTTAGTTTATTTTCGTATTTAATACTATTTTTAAGTTAGTTTAGCTTTTTTGCCCTATCTGTTCGTTTGTATAGTTCTAATAAATATATGAAGTCCCAATTGAAAATTAAAATAATTGAATGAGATTGTGAAATCACTTCTATAGAGCTTATGTCAAATTCTAACCGATAGTAACGCAAATGAACGGTTAGTTAAATAGAGGAACCAGCCATTACTATCGGTTTAAATTCAACCGATGGTAAGGCAAGTGAATGTATAGTGAGACATACGAAGCGGACATAAATAAATTCATAATAACAATAATTCTTCCTGAAAAACAAAAGTCTGTGACGGTCAAAACAGTAATAAAAATGAAAAGTGAAACACTCGTCTAGGTCATAAACATAAATTATAATATTCGCAACAAACACCTAGTCATCTTCCTCTGTTTTTAATATGCAATTTACGTCATACAATTTTAACAGTGACGAAGTGTGACATGACTCGCTGAATTGACAATGTGAGGGCGGACTCAGTAGTCACCAGAGCGTAGAGATCCTTCTAAATTAATGAATACAGTATCAACCCTATGTAACGACACTGGAAGGACTATGCATTTTATGGTGTTATTCGTTAAATGAAGAGAAGTCTGTTATTTTTTAATCGACTTCGAAAAAAGGAGGAGGTTCTCAATTCGTCGGGATCTTTTTTTTTTTGCTTTTTTTTTATGTATGTTCGCCGATTACTCCGTGATTTATGATCCGATTTACGTGATTTTTTGTTCGACGCGGAATAGCTGCCATGTGGTCCCCTAAAAATTTGACATAGTTTGGCCCAGTAGTTTTAATTTTACGAACATTTTTTTGTTCCCGGTTCATGGGACCTATATTTTTTAAGAAGCGCGGCACCATTCGTAGGTCCACCCATACATAGCTAGACACTAAAAAGTAACAAATAAAAAATAAAAACTTCGTTTAAAAAAACCGACTTCAAAAACTAAAATGTATAAAATAACTTATTTCTAAAGCTATTAATATTAATATATATTATCTAAAACATCTTGAAGTCGGTGCAAAGCAAAACATAAAAATTACTATATTTTGAAAATTACTAAGCACCGACTTTAAGGATTAACTTTGTGTGGAGACCCGATACCAATCCTACCACCCAACTCAATACTCCACTAAAACCACCCTCCTCCCATGTGCCCGGCGCTTATAGCAGTGGAAGACAAGCTTTTTTTTTTTTGAGACGGGGGAAAAACTGTTTACGCACAATACTGCGTCCTGGCAAGGGATCAGACACACATCGGTTGGTGGTGGCATTACTGCATGCAATAGTAATCCACCCGCGATCGACTCAGCTTGTGTGGAGACTCAAGAGAAGCTGCTCGGGCAGCGACCTAATACCCACTAAAACCACCCTCCTCCCATGTGCCCCGCGCTTTGTTGTGTAGGAAAGGCTGAGACTTAGAACAGAGTTACGCCCAGCCGATCCAGCGCAAAAAGTGCCTGGATGCGCCCCGGGAAAGGCACACCCACTTTGTCATACGGGGGTCGTTGGTCCTTTGCTCCCTATCAAGATACTGTGGCAAAACAACTTTTTCATCCACTGACCCCCTTATTGGAGTTTCACAACTGTCACAATAAACAGAGAGGTAGTCCTGAAAAATATCCTAGACTTAAATATGAACTCCGTTGGCTCAGCGACCCAAAATGTGTCTTGACCTTCGAAACGAGAACACGCCACCTGTTCCTGTCCTGTGCGATTTCTTGCCAGTTAAGGGCTTGAAGCTCACACAGGTCAGCCTTCACTCTGTCCCTCCACCGGTACTTGGGGCGACCGACCAGACGAGGGCCTACTTGGGACGATCGGATGGGCGAAATATGAATTAATACAATTGTACGGGTCGTATTATTCCTGTAAAGACCCGTCATTAACGGTGACACGACGTTATAGGCACTCTGTAACACCTCGACGCATGTCCTCAATAGGGGTGCTCGTGGGACCAGGGCACTCGCCGTCCTGGTTACCAGGGAGGTCCCCCGACCTCGATCCGGCCCCACTACATCGCGAGAAAGAGGTGAGTGTAGCGACGCCTTTCGCTGTCTGCGACAGGGGTTCGCTAGTTCCTTTTAGATACCCGTGCGAAGCCGGGGCGGACCGGTAGTAATTTATAAAACAAAGAATATTTGTTATTCCTTAACTACAAAAATAGCATGTTATGAAGGAGATTATGAATTAGTTTAATGACTAATAATAGCTGTTATCAGGTATAATTAGGGCGATTTTATCAGTAGGCTTATGTTGGTATCTTTCAATGAAAAACTGTAGTGTTATGTTTACAAGAATCACTATTGGTTGTTTGGTCTATGATTATGTGACTTGTATTTTTCAAAAAAAAAGATTATTAACTTATATTTCTTAATAGCTGTGCTTCGCGGTTTCTCCCGCGTGGTGATTGAAAATCGTCATAATTACAAAATAAAAGGATTTTTCTAAAATAAAAGTAAAGTAAAGCCTAAGTTACTCCTTATTACATCAGCTACCTGCCAATAAAAGTCCCGTCAAAATCGGTCCAGCCATTTCAGAGATTAGCCGGAACAAAGAGGCAGACAGACAAAAATTGTAAAAAATGTTATTTTGGTGTATGTACCGTATATATATTCATATGCATGTAGTTAAAAGCGGTTAATTCAATATTACAAACAGACACTCCAATTTTATTTATATTTCTTATGACTAAAATTTTTGAATACACAACTGTTTTAGACGGTTTAGACTTTAGACTCAATTTTAGATATTAAATTGACTATAACATTTAAGCTCTATTTAATAGTGAAATTGCATGTAATAAAAATAGACTGTGTTTTATACGAGAATGATCTTCTAAGGCAATCTAAGGAATAACAATCTATAGATTAAGTTAAAATTAAGTTATCTTGTATCAGTAATAAAGGCTTATTTATTTATTCCAGAAAGATACTCAAAACTTTTCAATTTATTTTTACCATCGAATAAGCCGATACGACGTAGCAGGTTTATAAAATTTTATGCTTCTTAATTTGAAAACGACGGATTTTTATACGAACTTTCATCCCCTTAGCAGTTGAATTTTTTTAAAATTCTTTCTTAGTGCGCATTTACAATATAAAAAGTACCCGCATGCAAATTTCTACTGCCTTAGCTCCAGTAGTTAGGGCTATGCTTTGATATGTCAGTCAGCCTCGCTCAGCTTAAGAAGATACGATGTACGAGTATGTACATACATATTTTTCTCTCATTTATTTAAGTATTGTATGTCTCTATAGACTACAGATCACGGGTCATAAAAATGGCCCGGACTTTTGGAGGGTTTACATGGGGCAAGGAAAGGCCAACACCTAGAGGCCACTTGACAAATTTAATTATAATATTTTCTTAAGTTTTCTTGACTTGTATACATAATAAAACTTAACGGATTTAAGCGCGGTAATTTATTTGTTTTTGGTTTATCCGACGTTTCGGCCGTTGTTAGTGGCCGTGGTCAAGGACGACAAAGATGACAATTATCCAACGACTATTGTTAAAGTTTTATTTAGCCTACCGCCAACTTGTTCATTTTAATTATTTAGTATATAATTAAAAAAAATAAAAATGAATGAAAGAAATGGATTATATAATATAATATAATCCATTTCCATATTATTTAAAATCATTAAATTAGTAAGTTTTCATAATTTTATAAAATTCAACAGTTTCTTATACATTATAATATAATGTTCAACAGTATAAAAAGTGCAAAAATATAATGATATTGGTATTTTACATAGAAGCATTTCACCGCGCTGTTATCAAAAGGTCGGTTAGTGATTAAACACACAGTCGTATGTAAAAAAAGGTATTTTTAGCTTTATCTAACAAAAAAATATTGGTTATATTGTTACTGCGGTTTACTATATAAAAGCCCATGTACTACATCTAAATTCAACTCTTGTCAAATCAAGTCTTAACAATATAAAGCGAATTTAAAAACTAAATAAAGTGAACAACACTATAATGCTGGGGCTTCATCGGCGTTAGTATTAGGTATAGATTTACTCTGTGACGTGTTATTTAAAGTGTTATAAATTAACGCTTAGCTACATTTGTGTATATATTATATTATACATACGTTAATATAGTATTTTCTTAAGTTTTCGCGAATAGTACATATAATAAAACTACGTTTAGTAAAACAAATTGGCGGTAGGCTAAATAAAACTTTAACAATATTCATCGACCATACCTGTCTTCCGTGAACACGGCTACTGAAAAGTAGCCGAAACGTCGAAATAATAAAAATAAAACAAAACGTGGTTGTATTATATGAAAAAACAATTTTATTTTCAATTGAAAACAGCTGTCGGGAGACTTTGTGAACTATTTGCTACCAATATGCTTATCAGATATAGATATATAAAATCAAAATTGGTTTACATTGATAACGAAGGTAAATAAGTAAACAACGAAAGCGGGTTCACAGACTAAACGATATCCGCGACATAACCAAAACATTTACTCATTTTATCTATCCTTGTCTCTTATCGCCTTCCAACCGTTCATGTCAATAACAAGCAGTTTGTATAAAATACATTTTTACACAATATACTTTATGCCGTGTTTTTATATCTTTCTATCTATTCCTGTACCTTTGTACCCCTTTTTACGAAAATTTCGCGGTCGGAGGAGTATGAAATTTTGCACACTTGCGATCACGTTTTTTGCTGTTGCTTTCGTTGCATTTCGGTCGCCAGGACAACGCGAACGAAGTTTCAGTTGTCTGCTAGTCTTTTGCTACTTCCTCTCTTACGGCTTGACCGATTTTGATGAAATTTGTGTGTGTGATTGTGTGGGTTCTGGGATGGTTTAAATACATAATTGGACCCGGTAGATGGCGTTGCAATCGCATTCTAGATATTTTGTTTAGGACGAGACAACATTTGCCTGGCCTAAAATAAGCAAGTAAATGTTAACTAAGACGTGTGGTTTACCTTGTATGATGGTTTAGTAAGTAGTATTTATCTTGCAGTAGAATCTCCAAACTCTGACGCACTTTACCTAAATCTATGTAAATAACTAATTTGAATACGAATGAGCTGGTACAAATAAGTGCGTCACGGCAAAAGGACTTGTTAACACTTCCCGACCTTTTCAGTTTCGTGACGAATTATGCAAATTTAACTGTGTTCGTCTGTATGTGATTATTCATACATATAAATGTTATGGGTAGTTTGTAGTTATAGATACTCTTTCTGTTATTTGACAAATTACATATTTTGATAATAGTGTGCAGCCGCAACCTACAGTGAGGTGAGTTAAAGATATTGACTGTGGTGCCACAACATTATCGAATAGTTATATTAGTGTATCTATAAACTGTCGTCTATATGTAACGTCATTAATAATTAATAACAAAATCATAAATAACGCATAAATCCCATCGCTATATCTGCGTGAAATGGCCTATATCTGTGACATTATGCCAGACTAGCTGTTCCGTGCCCACTTCGCTGGGCGTCATTAAAAAAAATGCACACACGCACACAAACATATCAAGCTTTAATTAAGCTTTGTAATTTGTATTAATCCAAAGCTGATGCCCGCGACTTCGTCAGCGAGGTGCGGTTTTTTAACTATCCCACGGGAAAAAATAAATTTTTCAGGATCAAAAGTATTCCATATATTGACCAGGGATATAAGCTACCACAATACAAAATTTCATTTAAATCGGTCCAGCCGTTTTGGAGATTAGCCGGTACAAACAGAGAAACAAAAAAAATGAAAAAAAATCTTAATTAGTTCTATTTCACTTCTTACATCCCCCTGAATCGGTATTTAGCATTTTTTTTTCATTGTACAGAAATTCGACCTCTACAGTTTTATTATAATATGTATAGATAAATGCAGAAAGCCCTCGCAGTGCCTCGTAAGAGGATGTGCGCAATTCTTGCGTGGAACGGTATTGCTGTAACATATTCGACAGGCGTTCCTATGCCCATTTCACTGGCCGTATTTTTTTTTTGATTGATTAATCACAATCAAGTTTAGCCTATATCATTCGGGAATAATGTACCTTTCTACTGGTGAAAGAATTTTCAAAATTGCATTAGCAGTACCGGAGATTACCCCGAACATCTAAAGTTACAAACTTTACCTTTTTATAATATTAGTGTAGATGAAGCAATAGTGTTTCGAAGTCTATGTACCCAATCCTTTATGTTAAGCGACAATAACATGTACATTTGTAATAAATATATAAAACATAACTATATTATATGGTTGTTATCACCATACAGCATGCAATGACGTCAGTGCGAAAAATCATACATATGTTATCTATATAATAAGCTACCTATTTCAGCATAAAAGCATGAAATTCAACAATGTTAAAAATAACTTAGGATGGCATTTACTGAAATTGTTTTTATTTCTTTATATATGGGTTTACACGTTTGTGTGTCTAGCTAGCGTCACGTAGGTATTTATAATATGTATATTACAATTATAAAATAACAATACTCTTCAAACACAAAGAAGCCAAACGTAAACTGGCTCCATTTATTTTATTTGGGGGGCTAACAACTAAATAATGGTAACTATACTACAAACTAAGTAAAGAGAAACTATTAATAAGCTAAAAGTTAAACCAGGAAAGAATAATCAAACTATTATTATAGAATAGTTCATCGGGGAAAAAAGTCAAAGTGCACTGACCAACTGCTGCGGCTCAACGACCAAAAATGTGAATACTCTACTCCTTCCTGTTTAGCGCTGTCTCCTGCCAGTCATAGGCATGAAGCTTGCTCAGGTCAGCCTCCACTTCGTCCCTCCAGTGATATCTGGGCCGATCAACTGGTTGCCGTTCCGTTGGTCTGCCTAGATACGCTCTTTTCACCGCGCGATCCTCCTCAATTCTATGTAGGTGGCCAAGCCAGCCCAAGCGATGTGGTTTGCTCTTGCGTATTATATTGGCCTCATCCACCAGCTCTTCGATTTCGGCATTTTCTTCTTCCCCGTTCAAAGAGCACTGTCTATCTTAAATTTCCTTATATGTTTATATTTTACATTATATATGTATGTACGTATCTATCTTGTGTATATATATATTTTTTAATCTGTTTATATTATATATTACAAAGTTAAATCATGAATATCTTAGTGTACACAACCCTGCATTATGCTTCTTCCCTTCTTGCTAGATCATAGGTTTGCTGGAAGAAAACACTTTTAGGGTTAAGCTCGCCTTGGCACATCAACACTACTTTTTTTCCATAAATGATGTTTCTTAGTGATATAACATTACATTTACAATCTAATCTAGGAAATAAGACTAGTGAGTAATTTAAATCTGACCTAAAATAATTAGATATAACTTTTTATTTTTATTTTTTATTCTTTTACTTTACTCTAAAGGGGCTTTGAACCGTTTAGTTTACGACTATCAAACTTCGATCAACAATCAAAGTCAGATTATAGTTTAAGTGTATAAAAGTGTAACTGTTACATCGTAACTCTAGACGGATATTAAATGATTAAATACGTTCATCAATCACTACCGCATAAGTAATACAAGAAAATATTTACACAGTGAACACTTTAGAACTTGAACAAAAAACTTGGCTATTAATAGAATAGTATGTATATTCATTTGTCATGGATCATAGTGAACGTAAAGGAATGTATTGTTAGATACAAAACGGAACTCTGACACCGGTGATTGTAAACGATTGCTACCGGTAAATCGTTGCATACAGGTGAAAGAGACGGTTTGACATTAAAATATAACCGGCAGATAAAAACACACATTGGACTTTCTTGTGTGTAATGTACAATGGTATATTTATTTATAATCTTAATAGATATAGCGGCAACTAGGCCCAGAACTTATATACACATGATCCTTGAACGTTTGAAAAACAATTAAACTATTATATCAAGTATTTATGACAATTAGCGTCAGGAGGACGGCTGGTCGCGGGCAATCGGTGTGATCTTGGCTCCGGTTCTGCGTTCTTGTGAGGTCTTATTTTGTTTTTCTTCTCTTTAGATATTGTATACCAAACTTTGTTTTTTTCTCTCTTTCTTTTGTTTTTATTTACGGTAGTTAGTATATTTTCAATTATTCAATATGTGGCAATTGAACTACTTATGTTATAAGATTCATAATACTAAGTTCTGTACAATATTGTTGTTTTGTCCAAAAAAAAAAAATTACAAATATGCTGTGTCTGTACATCGAAGCTTAAAAAAAATAATTGTTACAACTCAGGTCCCGACAAATACAAAATCCACCTGCATATCTGAAACAAAACACATTTATTACCCGTCGGGTTTTCAACATTTCAATTAATAACATTGAAATTATTGTAATTCTTTTATGATCGTCTTCTTTTGTTTACTTATTGGCGTACGGCCTATTGTTGTATTGTAATCATTAGCCAGGTGTTACGGATTGTAAAATACAAGCTGATTCTAGGAAATTCGGTCCACGTTGCCGGGCGGTATTGCATTTGGGCAGTATAAATCAATGATCCGATGGAGAGAGGAGGCAGTCGAGCGAGAACCACGAGCGAAGCGAGACGTGTGTACTACAATCGGGAATCTAATAAATGACGGACTTTGCGCGTTTTATTGAATTACGACCTTTTGCATTACGTTTGGTCTTGTTGTGTTCGGTTATATTTGTACCTGTGTTATACGTGTTTGTATATAGTTCTTATAAACTTTATAGTAATTCTAACAGCATTTTAATTCGAGTCTTGCGACTCGTGACAATATAAACGATGGAGAACACGATGCATTTTTTTAGATTTCTTGTCTGTTTGTTCAGGATTTACGTAAAAACTACTGGGCCGATTTCGATGCGGTTTTCAATGATTTACAGCAAATTAACTGCGCGCTATTTTATCCTGGGGAATGTTTCTGGTTCAGTAAAAGTGAACAGATAAAAAAACATCTGCCCGGATAAGTTAAATCTTATCAATGACATCAAACTTATTGCGCAGTTGGTACCAATAACCTGTACGCACGTGTGTCGTCAAAAAGTAACAACGCGGAACATGACGTGAAAATTGTTAAGTCGATACTGAAACGTAGGTATTACAGCCATAAAATTAAAATATTGTTATCGAATCGAACCACGTGCAAGATTAATTTATCGTAACTTTAATAATAGCTAAAGACGTAGTTTTATTGGTTACTAATTGGGTTTTTACAGTATTAGATACATTAGCGTGCGTTATATTAATAAAGTGATTACAGTTTTATCCAGGAAAACCGGAAAAATAATTAGAACCAGTTACAGCCTAAGTATAGGAATTCTTCTTTTCGATTTTATTCTAGACTAGCTACTGCCTGCGACTTCGTTTAGCGTGATGATACATAGCGTATAGCCTTCCTCGATGGCGTATCTGACACTAAAAGATTTTTCAAATCAGACCAGTAGTTCTTGAGATTACCGCGTTTAAGCAAGCAAACAAACAAACTCTTCAGCTTTATATATTAGTATAAGCCTAGTGTTATAACCGTGGCTATGCCACGTGAAAACAATAGGTCACGGTCACCATGTTAAAAATCAATTGGCAATACCTTTCGAAGCTATAATTATTTATATTTAAATATAACTTTATGAAGAGAAGAAAACGTGTTTTATTTTATATTGCTATATTTCGAATTCAACGATAATAACTAATGTCAAACTATATACACTATGATACAAACATGGAGGTAATATTTCGAATATCAGTAGTTCTATGTTAGGTACATAAAAATTGAATTAGGTGTTTTATACGTATAAACCTTCAGTACTCAGTTTCTTGTTGAATTCACTACAATCACATAGAAACTAAAGTCATTATGGTGTAGACAACTGCACAGCAAACATATAGAAAAGTTGCAGCCAACCTGATTTGAAATACTGTAACCTTCTTAGTCGTCATGTATGTTAAGAAATATAATGTTTTTTAATTACAATGGTAGAACATCTCCCAAAACAAGAGAAGATAGAATTGTATCGGGACGCGAGCAGAACACATCTATGTGAAAGTGTAATAATATAATATGCTAGTAGTAGGACGTATGGAACTACTATCCTGGTTGCGCACTAAGTAAGTGCCATCTTATGCATTGTGACTTTTCCTGACATAAGTAGGGATTAGCTTAGGGTTCTGTTTGGAGGAAATTTTCTAATATAAATTTATGCTTTGAACCAGTCTCTTATTGAAGATCCCGGTCAGCTCTGAAACCGCTGGCCGTTACACTACCTAACACGTAATGAATAACACGTCGGCAATCTGACAACGTAAAAATAAATCTTCTATCTATATATATATATAATGAAAATGGTGTTCGTTTGAGGCTCAATCACGCTTAAACCACTGATCGTATCGACATGAAACTACCACCATTCGATGCGAAATTTTTCCTAGATGGTTTATGGCTATTTATCTATATATATCTATATACTCGAAATCTATCTTATATATATATAATGAAAATGGTGTTCGTTTGAGGCTCAATCACGCTTAAACCACTGATCGTATCGACATGAAACTACCACCATTCGATGCGAAATTTTTCCTAGATGGTTTATGGCTATCTATCTATATATATATATATATATATATATATATATAAGCAAAGTTTGTTTTCTTTGTCCGAGGTAAACTCGAAAACTACTGGACCGATCAGCATGAAACCACAACCATTCGACGTGGAATTAATCGTAGATGGTTATAGGCTATATATATTTTTCAAATTCTATGAGCCCTTTGCCATGTTTTCTCGATTTGTTTGTTTATTAATTTATTTGAATAAGGCGGTACGAAGTTCGCCGAGTCAGCTAGTCTATCTTCTATCTATATATATATAATGAAAATGGTGTTCGTTTGAGGCTCAATCACGCTTAAACCACTGATCGTATCGACATGAAACTACCACCATTCGATGCGAAATTTTTCCTAGATGGTTTATGGCTATTTATCTATATATATCTAAACTACTGGACCGATCATCATGAAACCACAACCAGTCGACGCGGAATTAATCGTAGATGGTTATAGGCTATATATTTTTCAAATTCTATGAGCCCTTTCCCATGTTTTCTCAATTTGTTTGTTTATTAATTTATTTGAATAAGGCGGTACGAAGTTCGCCGAGTCAGCTAGTATATTATTATATATATATAATGAAAATGGTGTTCGTTTGAGGCTCAATCACGCTTAAACCACTGATCGTATCGACATGAAACTACCACCATTCGATGCGAAATTTTTCCTAGATGGTTTATGGCTATTTATCTATATATATCTAAACTACTGGACCGATCATCATGAAACCACAACCAGTCGACGCGGAATTAATCGTAGATGGTTATAGGCTATATATTTTTCAAATTCTATGAGCCCTTTCCCATGTTTTCTCAATTTGTTTGTTTATTAATTTATTTGAATAAGGCGGTACGAAGTTCGCCGAGTCAGCTAGTAAAATATAAAAGCCTTTATTTCTACCATTAAGTTTAGTTTATTTTAAAACATATAAGTATATGTGTACACATTAAATAATGGAAGTCGCCTCTGCGGCGTAGGCCTCCCCCAACTCTTTCCAGTTTTCTATCTCCAGCTGTTCTTCTCCATTTCATTCCACACATTTTTACGAAAACATCTTCCCATTACTTTCTACGTCTTCCTCTTTCTTTTGTTATTAAATTTCTGCGATGGTTATCAACATCGCCATTGCAGCGCCATCTATTTAGCTAATCTATCTATTTTATCTAACATCATTTATTGGGATAACTGCATTTTCGAAATATGCTGGTCCAAATTATCCCCCCTGATATTTTTCAAATTTTTAAACACTTTGTCGAACTCGAACCATTTACTGATTTATTATAGTATAGATTTAACTTGAATAAAATGGTTTTTAGCAACGAAAGTTTATTAAGTAGGTTTTGTTGAATAAACCGATCTCGACAGGTTTTTGCTGCACCCCTAACACATATGGACGTTTGCAACTTTAAGATGGGGATGGGATGAAGAGGATGAGATGGGGGTTTAGATAGAGGGATCAGACAGAAGGAATAAGATAGAGGGGGTGAGATATTGGATCGGAATAATGGGTAGTGATAAGGAAGGGGGAAGTGGGTCATCATAACTTTCAATCATCTCAACAAATAAGATTATCTCAAGGCTAACCGATTCATGCCGATATTCTGTGAGAGCGTGGTATGACATCTATCGAGCCGGTTCTAAGAGCTGTGATCAAGGTAATCACTCAAGTTAGCTCTACCACATACAAAATTACATCATTACATGGATTACACTTTGGTTGCTTTATCCAAATTGAAAGGCAGAAATTTTAATGAACGATCTAATATCCGTTAAATCGTATGTACTGTGACGGAATGAACAAGTTCGCTAGTTTTCAAATTCATAAATAATATAAATCAATACAAATAAATAAAATTATGTGTCTATTTGTAACGTCAGAATAAAAGCTTCTTACTAAATGCATTATGAAAGTATATACGGTACTTATATCAAAAAATCAATTTTAAACATTTTTGTCCGCCTGGCTGGACTGATTTTGACGGGATTTTCACTGACAAAAGCTTATGTTATAAGTAATAACTTAGGCTACCTTTTATTTAGGATTTCAAAAAAAAATCCACACGGACGAAGTTGCGGGCACAGCTAGTGTTTTTATTAAAATGTGGACAGTATTGTTTCTTGTACTCGTGCGAGCAAAAATTGACTATAAGGAGATGAATATTTTAATTCCGTAAGTGTACATTATACACCCATGACTAAAGCCTATAAAGCTGGTAATGTGAAATTAATGTACCGATAATATGAGCTCGAGTTCGTATATTTTTATAAGCGTGACGTAGAAGCGTGTTTTGTTTGACGTCATTGTTCAGCCAATTTGGGTGTTACGTGATCAACTGGTTTACCCTGGTATTTCATTCAAAATCAGACTTGATACCGTACCTATTGATATTTTTACGAGCGTGGGATTCGAATTAAAATGCCATTGGAATTACTATAGAGTTTATTAGAGCTATACAAACACGTACAAATATAACTGGACGCAACCAGTACAAACTGCACGATTCAATAACACGCGCAAAATCCGTCACTATATCGCTTATCGAATGTACGTCTTGCTCGTATCGTAATCCTCGCTTGACTGCCTCACCCCGCCGTTCGGGCATCCCTTTTATTCTGTACAAATACAATATGCCTCGACGCAAAACAATAACAACAAGAATTAGTTCGACACGCCTGCTTAATGACTGCCATAAAACCAGTACAATAACAATAGAATGTTTTTCTTAATTACACATTTTAAACACAAAGTAAACAAAAGAAGTCCAATGCGGGAAAGGTAATAAACCAGGTTTATGGCAGGCAGATGTGCATTCATTTTTTTTGTACTGTGTGGATTGTACTACAATATAATATACGTATATTAATACTGATATTCTATAAATGTGTCTGGATCTATGTATGTATTAAATTTATAAATTAGTGTAAGTATGTATATTAAAATTGTACAGCCCTATCTTTTTTTTTGCTCCACCTACATCGCCAGATTAGTTAAGAATTTCTCGTAAGATAGGTTGCCTGGAAGAGATGGCTTTTAGCGATAAGGCCGCCTGTTGATTTGCCAAGAAGTATTGTAATTATGCATTTTGTTTTTGCATTTGTGCTATTAATATTTAACCTCTGCTATATTTGTCAAAATACGACACGTGCACAATAGTGGATTAGGCTGGCGGCCACCCTAGGCCGTGTTTGTAATGACGTCCTTTTGAAGGTTCCGTAGACATTTTAGCAGAAACTGAACCCTTACGTAATTGCAAAATCTAGCCGTTCGTCTTTTTATACATTCATAATTAAACTAATTCAAAACAATTTTTGAATTTGTTTGAGTTATGCAGTAGTCTGTGATCCCTGATTCATATAAACCAGTGGCCTTCAAGCCGTGAGTGAATAGGTATCTACTATGTACGCGTGATTCATCCAATTTTTTTTACCTGACATTAGGTGCGATAGCTGTCAATCGAGAACCTATACGATAATTAATAAACATTTCCAACTCTATCTGTACGAGCATAGTGTTTAAATTATGAAATATTATCCCCGCAAATTGCTAATTGCAATTGCTAAACCTTGTCAAATTAACATTCACGTGACGTCACAAGGAACTCGATATGTACGCGTACTCGCCAGCCAGTGATGCTAGCGGTACTGAGTGTTCGGCTACGGTTACGTCACCATAATGGCGGCCAGGCGCAATAGCAATTTGCGGGGATAATATAATGTATTCTATTTCATTATATGGCTTAGTCCTATAGATTTATGTGTTTATTTATTTTTAGTGTGGGATTTTCGTTTCATTGAGTTTCAAATCACAATGATTCTAAATATTTTTCTTGATATCGATGTTTGTATGATAATAAATAAATAATAAAAATAAAAATAATAAAGAAGGTCCACTTCAAAAAAAATATTTGTCCTTAGATTCGCCTTTAAAATTGTATCGCCCCACAAACGAGGTCGCCCTAGGCCCAACGCGACGGGCCTATACGTGAGTCCATCACCATACGTTTATAAACATTCTAAAATTGATGATATAATCTATGACCTACGAGCATTGATGTAGCAATAAATACATCAATGCCTACGAGGGCTTAAAAAAGTAGTTTTCTCAGATTCATATGACGAACATGACAAGGCATCAACATAAAATGGAACTTCTTGCTATGTCTTAAAACTATTGCTATATCTAGAGGCGTGCCAATTTCACTAATAGCCTGTTCCTATATCTTTCTATTCATTCACATGCCTTACCATTGGTGGAATTTAGACATTACTTCTACGGAGCTTATGTCTAATTTTAGTAATGGTTACCGCTTTCCATCAAGTGGGCCGTCTGCCTGTCTGCTGAACTCCTGCAATAAAAAAAAACTAGGATAAAGTGCAAGTAAAGATTATTAAGGAACTTTGAGAGTTCTCTTATTTTTACTCTTTTGTAACTAAAGTTAATTTTGATAATAGCGCAGGGCGATATATTATGTACATTTATGAGCGAACGTGAGAAATATCATGACCTTAGGGACAAGAATTTGACGAAAGTTAATTATCAGACAGCTATTCATAACAGTTTTGTAAGTAGACGTGACTAAACAGGTGTACTTAATGCATTTAATTTTTTTAATATTTACTAATTAACTTTCTTAATGACAATCGTTATAGTGTGTATCTTTTGTTTTGTTTCCTTATTGATTGCTTTTTAATTATGTTTATGTGGAAATCCATATAGGTATTTATATAAATATGAAAGTTACTTTATACACTTTATTTAAAAAGCCTGAGACAGACAGACGCATTATTATGATATAGACGCGTGTCAATTTTACTAAGTTATCCAAAAGTGTTTGCTTTAGGCACCCAGATTAAAGCACATAAATTTATTTTGTTATGCAAATATGTACACATAATACGGAAAAGTTTTTACGCTAAAAATACTGCTATAGACAATATGCTGGAACTTTAAGCCTGAAGCACCATAACTGGCATCAGATATATATAGTGCTGATAACAATAGTGTTTTGCTTATCATCAGACTATAAACAACCAGACGAGGAGATTTGGAAATACTCTTTAGGGTTATGATGTAAAAACCCTTTAGGTTTATGATAAACAAACCCTTTAGGAATAAAAATGGAATATTTCTAAATACTTTAATCTTTCAAAGTTTTTGAATTTATTGAAGCCAATAAAGTGGACCAGGTGCCATTTACTGTTTGTATTGTTATGAGTTGCAGAACTCGAATTAAAATGCCGTTGCAATTATTTATAGAATTTATTAGAACTACAAAAACACGTATAACACAGGTACAAATATAACTGGGCATAACCAATACAAACTGCACGATTCAATCACACGCGCAAAGTCCGTCACCAACATCTTGCTTCGCTTGTGGCTATCGCTAGATCCTCCCCCCTCCACCAGGTCATTGTTCTATACTGCACAAATACAATATGTAATTATGTATGCTCGACCGCGTAGATTGAATTTCCTAGAATCACACCTGGCGAATGACTACCATAAAATATTACAATACATAATGGACTGTTTTTATAATCACAAATTTTAAACACAAACTAAACAAAAGAAATACAAATGCCGCAAAGGTAATAATAAATAAAACGGTAATAAAACGTCGACAGGTATGCAGGTGTGAATTTGTCATTTGCGGTGCCCAGGTAATAACAGTATCATTTACTTTTGTTGCTTGTTTTTTGCAACCTTTGACCTTGGCAATACAAGCTGATACACACGTGGCTTAATAAATAATACAAGTCAATGCATCCGTGACCTTTCTATTAAGAGTTACACAACAAAGTTATAATGTTTGATTAATTATATCAATATTTATAAATAAGGATGTCGCCACGTGCCTTCTCCTGTCACAATTATGACATATCAATTGTCGAGGTTAATGAACTATGTATAAGATATCAATGCCGTGTTCATCGATTTGTTTTAGTTAGTTAGTTTATTTATTCGCCACAAAGGCAGGCAAATCTTAGTCCACACAGCCAATTCTGATGTTTAATAGGTCTTCGTATAGTAGCGCAGTTGTATTGCAAGCTACAACCGACGCCATTCAATGGAGTTCTTGCGAAAACTGGAAAAGCCACATCTGACAATATAGTTCACATTTCTCACAAAAACGTATAATTACAACTCAAAAACTATCAATATCCTACAACTATTGTTCATTTTAGAGTATTTTCACATTTTTAGAAAGTAAACTGCACAGCACAACGTCCCCTTTCAGTTTACCCCCAAAAAGTCAGTGTCAAGTCAGTCAGTCAGTCCCCGCCAAAAAGTCCGATTTGTTTTATGTTGTTGTTTGCACGCCACAATTGTCATAATTCATTGTTTATTTTTATAATTTTCATGACTGCAATGCAAATAGCACCGATTTTGCCAATGTCGGAATATGAAGAGGCAGGTAGAAATGAAAAAATATAATAAATCTAAAAATTTTACCAGTAATTTATACAGGTTTTCTGCAAACTTGGAGATAAATAAATATAATATAATATCTGTACATGAAAATACAAATTATTATTCACATGAAACATATTATTAAATATTAAGAATTTACAGAATTTATTGCTCTCCAGTTTAATAAGCTAAAGTAACAATATATAATAGTGCTTAACTTAACAATATGCGACAATCATTACTCCCCATACTAGTTTAAAACTGTGTTACGGCAGAATAAATTCTCGTCCCGAAATTCTCGTCATATTATAAACATTATACAAACTACAAAGCTATATTTAGAAGAATCTGATAGAAAATAACTTACAAAACAATTTTATTAACAACTAAAAATTTACTTAAAATATATACCTACAGAGAACTTTTTAGATATAGTTAGCAAATATTTGATTAATAGGGCGAGGTACTTTATTGTTTTTTTTTTTGTTTTTTTTTGGATTTTATGGCTTGGTTTCTAGACCTTTAAGCCAAGTCTGTTTTTAACCGACTTCGAAAAAAGGAGGAGGTTCTTAATTCGTCATCTTTTTTTTTTTTTTTTTTGCTTTTTTTTTATGTATGTTCGCCGATAACTCCGTGATTTATGATCCGATTTACGTGATTCTTTTTTTGTTCAACGCGGAATAGCTTCCAATTGGTCTAAAAATTTGACATAGTTTGGCCCAGTAGTTTACATTTTACGAACATTTTGTTGTTCCCGGTTCTTAGGACCTATATTTTTTAAGAAGCGCGGCACCATTCGTGGGTCCACCCATACATAGCTAGACACTAAAAAGTAACAAATAAAATTTAAAAACTTCGTTTAAAAAAACCGACTTCAAAAACTAAAATGTATAAAATAACTTATTTCTAAAGCTATTATTATTAATATATATTATCTAAAACATCTTGAAGTCGGTGCAAAGCAAAACATAAAAATTACTCTATTTTGAAAATTACTTAGCACCGACTTTAAGATGTTTTAGATAATATATATTAATAATAATAGCTTTAGAAATAAGTTATTTTATACATTTTAGTTTTTGAAGTCGGTTTTTTTTTTAAACGAAGTTTTTATGGATATTCGGCACTTCACAGGTTTTTCACAATTTATTGAAAGTGTTTTTGATATACTTGTATAACGGGTAGAAACACTTTTTGTATTTTAATAAATCACACAAGTGGCGGGGGTCACAATTTAAATCCAATTCACACAAGTCAGTTGCAAGAATTAAACGCTGCAGAGAAGGTACTTTATTGTTCCAGGCAATGTTAATAGTGCTGTCCTGTGAGTCATCTAATGCATAGACTATCGTCATTATAACTTAATTTCAACAAAATTAATCGTTTTGAAATGAAAATGTTTTAACTAAAAGACTATAACACGTCATTTATTTAGATTTAAAAAAATACAATATTTATTTACTTTATAAGTGTATACAATAATGGTAAGGAATACAATAAAATAATAGGAAGTAGTCATCGGCAACCTTCTGCGCGCAGTTTGTGTACGGAATACCTACTTACGACGCCATAAGTAAAAGACAAGAAAACGAAGTTGTAAAAGCTTTGACTCTCTCTCCAGTGAAGTGTCTAGGTATGTCGACATGTTGTACGTCACGTCAGTTCCTAACGCTTACTATTTTGGAGTCTAAACATGGACGTGTAATGAAAGATGGTATTCGACTAAAACAGTGTTTTTCAACCTGCGGGTCGCGACCCCTAGGGGGGTCGCAGATCCTTGCTCAAGGGGTCGCCGGCAAAAGGGAAAAGGCAATTTAAGTTTATACCTCATACTTAGGTACTTACTCAGCAGCTTTTTGCAGAGTACAGGCCGTAATAATAAATATAGGTAACAAAATAGGGAACGACATAAACGTAGTCATTTAAATTACTAACTTTTTGTCCATCTATGGCCCCCTTGGGGTCGCCAAATTTTTTTAAGCCTGTAAAGGACTCACGTATCCAAAAAGATTGAAAAACACTGGACTAAAAAAATAGTAAGTATTAGGAACTGACGTGAAGTACATGTCGACATACCTAGACACTTCAAAGTCAAAATCGCATTAATTATTGTTTGTAAAGTAAAAAAATATTTTTGATTATATTTTCAACGTCAGATGATAAGATGCTAGAATTAGATTAGAATTTATTGTAATGTGATCGCTTCCCTATTATATCAATTTTGATAAAACAATACTGGGTTACAAGAACAATCACCTATTTATTCATTTTACCACTATTATCTAAAATAGCATTTACATAAACATTTTAATCAGATACTAGATATCTTAAGGAAATTACGTCTTATTTATTGGCTAAGTCTCGATTTGGTTAATTGATAATCGAATTACTAGGTGTGATTGTTGGATTAAATTAATACCTATTTATAATATTTTTTTCTATTTTTATAAGGGTTTATATAATAAAATAATAATAACAGTCAATAATATACTATATGTTATACTTTATCTTTAACCGAATTCATTAAAGGAGGAGGTTCTCGACTCGTCGTGTAACTATTTTTTTAATGTAAATTCATATTTTAACGATTTTCAGACGTTACCTTTTGATTCGTACAGTTAACTAGAAATTTATCCATCTCACCGTGAAGAACAGTATTCTAGGTTCGTATCCTTAATTAAAATATTGTTACACACCGACAAAGTGATTGCACACGTGCAGTTTATTACCTTTCCCGCATTTGGACTTCTTTTGTTTACTTTGTGCAATTGTAATGAAGAAAAATATCATATTGTTATTGTACTCGTTTATGGCTGCAGGTTTGCAGATTACGTTACGCAAATTCAGTCCACGCGGTCGAGTGTTGTATTATATAGTTTAGTATAAAACAATGCCCGAATGGAGGGGTGAGCCAGTCAAGCGAAGATTACGATACGAGCAAGACGTGTTCATTCGATAAGCTGTATAGTGACGGACTTTGCGCGTGTTATTGAATCGTGCAGTTTGTACTGGTTGTGTCCAGTTATATTTGTACCTGTGTTATACGTGTTTTTGTAGTTCTAATAAATTCAATAGTAATTTCAACCTTCGTCGCCAGGTAAGGCGAAGACTATAAATTTAAGATTTTTTTCCTTTCTTGGAGCAATTCTTGAAAGACTTTAGAATAGAACCCCGTTGGAAAAATTAGAAAATGTTTATTTTTTATTTTTTTATTAATAATTTTCGTTGTTTCAAAATTAAAAAATAAACATTTCCTAATTTTTCCAACGGGGTTCTATTCTAAAGCCTTTCAAGAATTGCTCCAAGAAAGGAAAAAATCTTAAATTTATAGTTTAACAATTATTACACTTGCAATGTTTATGTTCAAGCAAAACAAAAATATTTTGTAACAACGAAAATTATTAATAAAAAAATGAATAATAAACATTTTCTAATTTTTCCAACGGGGTTCTATTCTAAAGCCTTTCAAGAATTGCTCCAAGAAAGGAAAAAATCTTAAATTTATAGTTTAACAATTATCACACTTGCAATGGTCATGTTCAAGCAAAAAAAATTATTAATTAACAATTGAATAACTAAATGAAAAATTGTTATAAAAAAAATTTTCAAGCAGATTATTGTTCATTCATCTATTCAGTTAGTGCCTGAATTTTTTCAATTTTTTATTTTCATATTTAGTATGTTTAAATAATATTTATTCATTAAAGGGCCGATGTGGGTGTGGCTTGCGTAAGCCAGAGTACCCGTTTTCGGCCGTATTTTCATCCCTCTGGGAAAATTATAAATATTGATTTTACAGTTTCGGGAGTCGAGACTTTTTTAGGAAATTTCCTCCTCTTTTCGAATCTTTTTTCAAATTTGAAAAATCTTTATTACTTTTTGAGATATTTGCAAAAAACTAACCCCCCCCCCTTTTTTTTGTTAATTGTTAATAACTTTTACAATTTTTGCAAGCGGAACTTCATTTTTTTCAAAAATCATCTAGATGCCATTCCGAATCGAATGACACCTCATTTATAATTTTCGGAGACTGCTGAAAAAAGTTGGTCCAAAAGGCACTTGTTTACCAGTGTAATAACCTAAATCTGATTAACAATCAACAATAGTAAGTTTTTATTTGTGTAGAAAATCTCAAATGTTTGATAAAATGTGACTTTCACTATCTTATTCATGTTAAGTTAAGTAGTGTAATTTTGTAGGATTCTTTAAAAACCTTCAAGAAGCCTACAAACTTACTCTAACTCAATATGAATAAGACCAATAGTTTCCATATAAAATCCTTTTTATATCAGCCACTTAAACCCTAACCCGGCTGAGAATGAGATTTAACAACTAAAGTACCATAAATTGTTTTAAAATATTGTTACATACCGACAAACACCGCACAGCTGCATGTTTTACAAACGAATTCTTTTATTTACTTCGTGTTTAAACTTTAAAAACATCTATTGTTATCGTACTTATTTTATGGCTGTAATTAGTGTCGAACGACTTAATCCTTGTTTTTATTGCATTACGCCGAAGCTTGCCAGATGTGCAAATTACTATTTCTCGGAAATTCACTGGTGTTTCCGAGTGGCGAGCGGTGCACTGGCACGCGGTCGATTTTTTTGTACTGTGTAGTTAGTATAAAACAATGCCCGAACGGAGGGGTGGGGCAGTCAATCGACGACTACGATACGATTAAGACGTGTAGACTTTCGATTAGCGACATAGCGACATAACGACGGACTTTGCGCGTGTTGGATTGCATTGAATCGTGTAGTGTGAACTGGTTGCATCCAGTTTTATTTTGTACTTGTTTTATACGTGTTTGTACAGTTCTAATAAACTCTATAGTAATTACAACGGCATTTATTTTAATTCGAGTCCTGTAGCTCGTAACAATATAAGAAAAGTTAGACGTAACATTGAACATGTTTCTAGAATATGTACATTATTCCATCGTAATAATTATATAGCTCATAATAATAATGGTATTCAGAGGCAACAAGTAGCAACTGATAATTGACCGCGGAGTATACGCAATAAATAATGATAACAATATAAAAGAAGCAGTAGGTACTCATTAATGAATTGAAATGAAAACAAAAGAATAAATCATAATAAGTAAATGTATTGAAAACGAACGTATCGTTTTGTTCAACTACAAAGAATATGTTACTAACTGGGTGTTGAAAATTTTATATAATAGATATTAAATTAGAAAATGGTTTTAAATCAACCATCTGAAAACACAATTTCAATTAATGTACATGAACTCTTTATTGTAAACCAATACAAAAATAAACTTAGAAACGACCTATATTACTTAATTGTGCACAAAGGGGGCTTATCTCTAAAAAGATCTCGTCCAGATAACCCTAGGAATGAGTTGAGATGATAGTGGTGGTACGTCATCATCATCATCATCCGAGCGTTAACTCCTAGTTGCGTTCGGAGCGTTCACTCCCAGCCCAGGGTCTGCTTTCCTACTTTTTCTACTCCACTTCGCGTGGTCTTCAGCATCCCCCGTTTTGAGACCATTGGTACGCATGTCATCCTTCACAATATCAAGCTAACATTTCTTGGGCTTTCCTCTTCGACTGGGAATTGGCGGGGGCAGCATGGCTACACATTTGTCCCCACATAGTTTACCGGTCTTCGCAAAACGTGGCCGTACCAGCGTAAGCGACACTTTTGCAGTTTGTCTGCTATGTCACGGATATGAAGACTACCGCGGATGCGGGAGTTCCTGACACGGTCTTTCCGCGCCACTCCACACATCCATCGCAGCATTCATCTCCGTAACACTCAGTTCTTGCTTGTGTCGCTAACGTACAGTGATCACGCTTCACTGCCATACAAAAGGACAGGTCTAATGTGGTAGGTACATGTAGTACTAACTACTACATGTATGTACCTAAAAACAACTACTTTTTTATTTATTGCAGGAGTTCAGCAGACAGGCAGACGGCCCACTTGATGGAAAGCGGTTACCATCGCCTATAGATATTTGCAACACCAAAGGTGCTATAAATGCGCTGTTGCTCTCTTAAGCGAGACTTAAGAACAGAACACAAGGTTGTTATGGCGACATACTTTAGACCAGGGGCGGTAACCATCCAGTGGGGCAAACGCCCTACCACCTGGCACACTAGTTACATTTTAGTATAAACCCAAAAAAGAATATATATTTGTGCAGAAGTTATGTATATTAAAAAAATATATAACTTGTAAAATGTAAAGTAAATATAACTAAAATATATAAATAGAACTTAACCGAAAAAAATTAAATATAATCAAAGTGACGAAGTCTCTTCAATGGGGTAAGTTCATACACCGCTCGTTTATTCACTTTTTATAAACGGAATGTTATGCCAACTACAATTCGAAGACCAACCTTAATGCAATTTTTAGCTTCACAGACTGATTTGTTGTCCTCGTAACCATTCAAACACGGAAATAATGAGAGGTGTATGGACTTCCCCCACTGACGGATTTCGCTACTTAGACTATAATGTAAATTAAAAACAATATAGATACCTACTTATGAGTTATAAATCGCCGTTAGTTGACAACGTTCCCAAAACGCTGGCCGTATTTCCTCGTTGGCGTACTATGTTTACTAATGTTAATTATAAATAAGTTTAAAAAATACAGAATATTTATACTTCATATATTTCATACAAATAAATATGTATAAATGTTTGTAGATGAATTTAATGTCTATTACAAGCTTTTATTTAACTTGCAACGGATGTACCTATGTATGTATGTAAGTTCGGGTGGAATCTTGCAAGTTAAATTTGACCAACTTTCCGATTTCCGATGGAGCTGAAATGTTGCACGTATATGTATATCACCAATGTGACAATGCATTATTATGGTACCATGGAGCTGATCTGGTGATGGAGTCGGAAGGTACTCTTGTACTAAACAAGATATACCGGTCGTGTTTGGGCTTGTTTTACTTGTCTTGGCTAACACTCTGCTGCTACATGATATCCAGGATCTCAAAAGCTTGTATTTAAAAACCTTTTTAAAAATCAACTTATACCAAATAATAATAATAATTTTAATATTTATAATAATATATAAAACTGCTAGAAAAACAGTCGTGAGACAACGTTTATAAAATTACTATTTATAAGTCCATAACAGTCGCAGAGGTCCACCAAATTTCATTAAGTGAACGAACTCTTTAACCTTACGAGGTCAATACAAACAACAAACCCCACAAAAACAATTTTTTCGTCTAATTTATGTAAAAAATAAAATAACATTATATAAATTTAGACGCTAATTAACGGTCATGGTGGTACACAATGAAACAAATTACTTATTCAAGAATGAATTAAACTGAACGCGGCCTTATTTGTCAAGTAATTCCAATATGGCTTCCTATTGTTATTTGAAAATGGAAATCTGTGTTTTATGTAGACTTCCAACGGTTTTTGTCTCGGCGGGGTTCAAGTGAAGGACGTACTCTACGACTGCAAACGGTGTATTTGTTTTTTGTAGGGCTATCAACTTAGCGGTTTCTAGGATAACCCCTTATATTTAAGCAATCAATGCTTCAATAGCAGTCGAATTCTATATAAGTAGTAAATTACTTTATTGGTATGTTCTACGTTAAATGAAGATGGCGCGATGGCTGTATGTCATATTGTCATACCACAATAGAGAGGAATGCAGGCATATAATATTTTCTTTCGTTTTCGTGGTTTCGCGACACATTTATGTAAAAGTGTCTCTTCGTTGCTTATATAAACTTATGCTAGTATATGCAATACTCACATTCTTTCATTACTTTATAGTGTTTTATTCATCCCTACTACGAATAGATAGTACAGTTATATATTTATTATTAAAATACACGATAGTATAGTTTTATATTTTTTGACGACCACGGGCCATAAAAATGGCCCGGACTTTTGGAGGGCTTACGTGGGGCCATGGAAAGACCAACACGTAGAGGCTCTTTGACAAATTTAATGTAAATGTTGCGTGACACTGACTGGCGATTATCCCTGTCTACACCATATAATAATGCACCCAAGGACAAGCCCCGGCCAGTGTAGGACTATTGTGGAAAATGAGGACAAAAAGTACCGGGCTATTGGGGTGAACTGCTAGTGGTACTGGGGGTCTGGGAATATGGGGACTATGGCGTCTGCCCGTCGCAATGTTCGGGGAACATGGAAAAATGGGCAGACGGTGACTCGCCACTCCCTGCATGGGCCCCTAAAAATGCCATAAAAAACAGAGGCAACATGGGTGTGAGTGTCTAAGGGGTGTAGAGAGGTGGGCTGCAGGTTCACCGAAACTACATTGACGTGATGCCATTTATCACTTCCACCCCTGGAGCTTGAGTCTTAGCTCTAGCGATCTCCACTCCGTGCCGGCTGGTTAAGGCAAGCACGGGGGCGGGGGCCTTGGCTTGGCCCCCGGAGTTAGTTACGAGGTGTCACTACTCACCTAAGGCTTCGCCACAAAGCCTCCCTGCGGGAGTTCTAATTTAGTATTAAAATGTAAGTAATCGTACAATAATTATGTATACCACCATCGCCACTCCTAATCAGTAATATTCCTGCCACGGGTTGTCTGGAAGAGATCGCTTTTTAGCAATAAGACCGCCCTTTGTACAAAATTAGAATAATACTTGTTCGTAAGATTTCTGTAATGGTATACCTTAAAGTGCTATCTATCTATTTATCTATATATATTTGACTCCTTTTACTTGTAACCTACTCATGACGTTCATAAGTAGGTACAGGTAAAATGAGTCAAATTACACATTAATTGTTATTTGAAAAGTAGTTTAACGTATTTCTACGCCTCTTCCATTTTGTGTAAAAATATTATAAAAGAATACACTATAAATTAAATATATATCCCATGAACTACTATAATTGTAAAGTGGCTGTATTAAAACAGTTAAAATTTAAAACATATGATGAAATGAATTGTTGATTAATTCCTCTTTAATACTCGATGCACATATCGAGGGCTTCATAACAAATGGGCGTATACGCAAAATAGCCATTTTTATGTTGTTTACTAAAATCTATGCATGTTACAATTTAGAACATCTTATCAGTATGCAAGTGTACCTAAATAGACGGGTATTCCAAATTTCAGCCTCATACAATGAACTAGTTTTGTTTTATTCACAATTTTTCCCTTGTGTAATACTGCACTTTTGTCTGTACGCCCATTTGTTATGAAGCCTTCGATATATATATATATATATATATATATATATATACATATATATATATATATATATATATATAAATCGTATTTCTGGGCACGCTCCCATCTGGCAGCGATTTGTTACACAGTCTATAATCGCTTGTATTTTACTTTTTAAAATGTCGTTTTATTATAAGAAAAAGTTTACCTAAATAAATATATTTCTCTATAAATCAAATACACGCACAGGCACACACATAACACGCAAGTATTTTTACTTTGTTACAGATATATAAATTGCTGGTAGCTCTTGTTTGCAATAACGTGAAGAGTGAAATCTTATGATACAGAAATTTCATACTTACAAGAAGATTCCTGCCACCAACGTATTCTTAAGTTAAGTAACTTCTGTACAGAATTATTATTATACTTAGTCGATATTTTCTAATGTGTTTCCGCATCCCTATTGTATTGTACTATTCCTATAGTATTTCCAATTGTACCTTATACAAACATACGTCTTCGAAACAAAGCCAAGCGTCTTAAGTCGACAGTTAAGGAAAACTCAAGCACTAAAATATCTTTAAAACGAAGATACTTCGATGTTTAAGACTATCTGTAAACAATACCGTGAACTCGGCGTCATACAACTCAAAGAGCTTTACTCGGAAGAACTTTATATAAAGGAAATCCCGATTTTTCGAAACGAGCTTTCTGGCGGGAAGCCATGTGATGATGTTACCGCGTACGCGCATAGTTATTATGACGAAATTGGTTTATATAGAACTGATAGATTTTCTTAAATTTTGTGACTACTGCACACAATTAACACTACGTTCTAACGGTTTCAAGCACGGCATTTTAATTGATTTTCACTTCGTCGCTTCGACCATTTTAGTCGTGATCACGGGAGACCGTGAAAGCCGTTAAAACTTAGTTCTAATCATACAAATGGTGTTACTAATAGCAGTAGTAATACTAATGATGTAGGTACGTAGTGTTATAACGAAATTGATTCGCATCTATTCCGCATGAAATCGGATCATAAATCTCAAAGTAATCGGTGTACATAAAAAAAAATACCGACCAATTTGAGAACCTCCTCCTTTTGGAAGTCGGTTAAAAATGAATGCTTTTTTTATTTATTTTTTTATAGCCTGAAGCAGGCAAACAGGCAGACGGCCCACCTGATGGAAAGTGGTTACCGTCGCCTATGGACGTTTGCAACACCAGGGGTGTCGCCAACGCGTTGCCGACCTTTAAGAAATTTTATAACACCCTTCTTAAAGAACCCCATTACATAGCGCAAAGGGAAAACCGCGACGGGAAGTTCCTTCCAGATTATTGTTGTACCCGGAATAAATGTTCTACAGAACCGTTGCGTAGTTGAGCGTGGGAGCTCAAGGAAATGGGGATGAATATCCCGTCGCTGGCGAGCGGTGCGGTTGTAAAAGTGAGGCGTTGGCACCAGATCAAACAGTTCCTCGGAACACTCCCCGTTATACAGGCGGTAAAATACGCAGAGGGACGCAGTCTCTCCGAAGGCTAAGCGAATGTTTGTCTGTATGTCTTTTATAGAATCGTAAACTATACATTTGATCATGTGATGATGTTTAGCAAAGTTGTTGCATGAGCCAGAGAAGGTTTCTTTCTGAGTTGGTTCACAATTGGACCCAGTAGGTGGCGCTGCTGCGGCATATCGATTGAAGCCTTTTCTGGGCTGGACGACTTCTACCGGGACAGTTAGTTATATATATATATATATATATATATATATATATATATATATATATATATATAATCTATTTTTTTATATTATCATTTGTAGAAAATTGACATTATACCTATATGGATTTTAAATTGATTTTGAACTTATAATAAGGAAAATTACTGGATAGAATATAAAACAATATTCCAATACTATATTTATGCCTACAATTATATTATCTACGATAATTCACTCGTTGAATTTCCCAGAAGTCAATATCTACTTTATTGTTGTTGCCTTTGTTTTTTATGTACCAAATCTTAAGTCGCGCTCAATAATCGTGTGAATTTCCATAGTTAATTGCCGGTTCTTTCGCAGTGTTTTTCCACTGAATCCGCGCCAAATAAAAAAATAACAAATGCGTGCCGATAAAGACAATAACCGTTAACCTAAGCGGAGATAGCCGCGTTTTCGTATTAACACGTCATTATCAATGAAATGTTGTTAATAATTATAATAAAAATCGTTATAGTATAGTATATATAAGTGTGTTGGAATTATTTGTTACTTAATTTATTATCAATGAAACAGAATAGCAGAACGACATTTGTTTAGCAAAAAAGTCACTTTGAATAACTAGATCGTTTTTTTCCCTTCCGCCAGACGAACAAGATTTGTCCAGCCTTTTTCATCTTTTTTATACAAGTTTTCCTCTTTATTTTTTCTATATTTATTTATTTCTAAAACTTTTTCATAAAGGTCCTTAGTACTTTTACATTTTATTTTACTTATATATTATTACATCTGTCTTATTTACTAGCTTATCTATTGTATACTACGTTTTGTTTTTTAATTTTTTTCTTATTTATTCTTACATTATTTTATATATACTGATCTATTTATATTGTAAACTTATTTTTGTATCTAGATTTAATCCTATTTATTACCTTTTTGATTATTTCAAGACAATCAACAGTAAAGTCATCTATTTTTAACCGACTTCGAAAAAAGGAGGAGGTTCTCAATTCGTCGTTTTTTTTTTTGCTTTTTTTTCTGTATGTTCGCCGATTACTCCGTGATTTATGATCCGATTTACGTGATTCTTTTTTGTTCGACGCGGAATAGCTTCTGATTGGTCCCCTAAAAATTTTACATAGTTTGGCCCAGTAGTTTTCATTTTACGATCATTTTTTTGTTCCCGGTTCTTGGGACCTATATTTTTTAAGAAGCGCGGCACCATTCGTAGGTCCTCCCATACATAGCTAGACACTAAAAAGTAACAAATAAAAAATAAAAACTTCGTTGATAAAAACCGACTTCAAAAACTAAAAAACTAAAATGTATAAAATAACTTATTTCTAAAGCTATTATTATTAATAATATATATTATCTAAAACATCTTAAAGTCGGTGCAAAGCAAAACATAAAAATTACTATATTTTGAAAATTACTAAGCACCGACTTTAAGATGTTTTAGATAATATATATTAATAATAATAGCTTTAGAAAAAAGTTATTTTATACATTTTAGTTTTTTAGTTTTTGAAGTCGGTTTGATTTATATACTTTGACATTAATTTCTGTATATTTTTGTAGCTGATATTAATTATTTTTAGGTTAATCATACCGCTCCCGGGAATATGCAGGAACTAGACCCTATTCCTACATGACTAATACTAGGTTTATGTATCTTACTTACTATCCCTCTATTCAAGCAATATCAACTTTCTAAAGTAAAGTAAAAATCTATAACCCTTATAAGTGTTGTCACTAGAATCTATTATAAATATCAAAGAAAACATAATATATTTAAATCAAATCAGCCAAAATACACACAATTTGATAAAATTAAAAAAGAGACTACGGAGTACTTTACAATTATTTATTTTTCGTTCTAATTTTTTTCAATAGCAGATAAACCCATAAATCGTGTATTCCCAAGCTTATTTGCTCAGCTTGGGACTATACTTGTGTTATGACTAGGGTTGCCACCATTTTTGAAGGACATAGAGTAGCTTCGTCTTTAAGCTGTAATAATATAGTACTTTTGGGAATTCAAGAGGAAAAATAGTACACACTTATTTCATACTTATTTATTTTATTATTAGAAATTTGTGTATTTGTTACTACTTTTTACTTAGGCCAATAAAGATAAATTTTTTTAAATATTCATAAGATTCTATTTTGCTATAAATATAGTAAGTACAAATGCACATAGCAACAGCACACGGCACTAAATTCCACTTTCGAGCTAATATTCCTCACAAGGTCTTAAGTAAGATAAAGTATTGCGTTATACGTACACTTCACAAACAAACCAACAAGACACACAAAGAGCCTAAAAATTAATAACCCAGACACAGGACAAAACAACACACATGGCACTGATTAGGATAATATATATAGGTATAGACATAAGGCACACACTGCACATGCACTCCCTTATAACACCAGCATGTAACAGATACACTTTACACTAGTATAAGTTTAGTATTAAAATTAGAATAAATTAATATAATAAGTTATTCGCACACACAACACAAAAATCACTGAATTAATGTCACATACAATAACAAAAATAACCAATAAGCGTGTATAAACTCTAAAAACTTTCTTAAAAATTAAGTTGTAAAAAAAAGGGTACGAAACTTGAGTCCGTAGAGTCGTTAAAAAAAAGTAAGGTAAAGTTCTCGACACGGCCAGTATTCACAAATAGTTAACAGAAAAGTATGAGCGCATGGCGCGACGTTTCTTACTCAAAACCTTGACAGTTAATTGTCTAAATTGTGTATTGGCCGTCGCCTCGCACAGAAAGACAACTCACTTTACTAAGCAAGGCCCGAACACTTTTGCTAATTGACTTTACTTGCTCCTTACTATTGATCTCTCTTTTCGTGTTCTCCCATTTATTTAGGGTCAGCACAATATGTCTTTGCTTTCCATACTCCTCTATTCTGACATACATCCTCTGTCACACCACAAATCATTATATCATCCTTCACACAATTTATCCATCTCTTTTTTTCTACCTTTACATTTGTACCCATTCATCTTGCAGTTATATAAGGTAGATATTATTAATTGTTACATTGCGGTGAACCGCATCACGTGATACGTTATATCTCGTATTACGTGATCATCCCTAGCACGTTACGGAACGTGTTTTGTTTTCTCAGTATAGTTAATTATTTGAGGCGTTGATTAAGTAACTCACTATCGATAGTGCTTATTCTTTATTTCTCTTTAACTATATTTTTATGAACTTGGTTTTGTCTTAAGAGCCCAGGACTGTCAGACCTTCGTCATTTTATAAAACCTGGAACTTTTTCTGTGCATGTCCCCATGTCATAACCTATAGAGATAAGAACGATCAACGACTATAGAGTTTGGGTTGTGGTTACTTGGGCAGGTAACGGGTAGTAAAGGTGTATAAAATAGTACCAGCATGTAACAGATACACTCTACATTAGTATAAGTTAAGTATTAAAATTAGAAAAAAATATATAAGTTATTCTTAAGGTACACAACACAACATAAAAATCAAAAAATTAATGTCACACACAGTAACAAAAATAAACAATAAGCGTGTATGAAAAAAACTTTAAGAGTAATTAAGTTGTAATAAATAATAGTTTAAAAAAACTAAAAAAATCACGCTTTTATAAAAAATCCAACTAAAAAAATAAAAAATAAAATTTAATATAATATAAAAAAGCGTGGGGTGTATTCAAAGCGCTTTTTAAGATATTATATTATTAATTGAATACACCCCACGCTTTTTTATATTATATAAAATTTTTTTTTTTTTTAGTTGGATTTTTTATAAAAGCGTGTTTTTTTTAGTTTTTTTAAACTATTATTTATTTTTCATTTTTTAGTTGATTTTTGTTTAAATGTTTTTAAATACAAGCTTTTGAGATCCTGCATATCATGTAGCAGCAGAGTGCTAGCCAAGACAAGTAAAACGAGCCCAAACACGACGGGTCTATCTTGTTTAGTACAGGAGTTCCTATGGCCACCTTCCGACTCCATCATCAGATCAGCTCCATGGTACCATATTATTGCATTGTCACGCGATATAAACATACGAGCCCAAACACGAAGGGTCTATCTTGTTTAGTACAGGAGTTCCTATGGCCACCTTCCGACTCCATCATCAGATCAGCTCCATTGTACCATATTATTGCATTTTGACGCGATATAAACATACGAGCCCAAACACGACGGGTCTATCTTGTTTAGTACAGGAGTTCCTATGGCCACCTTCCGACTCCATCATCAGATCAGCTCCATGGTACCATATTATTGCATTGTCACGCGATATAAACATACGGGCCCAAACACGAAGGGTCTATCTTGTTTAGTACAGGAGTTCCTATGGCCACCTTCCGACTCCATCATCAGATCAGCTCCATGGTACCATATTATTGCATTGTCACGCGATATAAACATACGGGCCCAAACACGAAGGGTCTATCTTGTTTAGTACAGGAGTTCCTATGGCCACCTTCCGACTCCATCATCAGATCAGCTCCATGGTACCATATTATTGCATTGTCACGCGATATAAACATACGGGCCCAAACACGAAGGGTCTATCTTGTTTAGTACAGGAGTTCCTATGGCCACCTTCCGTCTCCATCATCAGATCAGCTCCATGGTACCATATTATTGCATTGTCACGCGATATAAACATACGGGCCCAAACACGAAGGGTCTATCTTGTTTAGTACAGGAGTTCCTATGGCCACCTTCCCACTCCATCATCAGATCAGCTCCATGATACTATATTATTGCATTGTCATCGACCTTTGACAGGTGTGCAAAGTATGAATTAAATCTGATCGTTCAAAGTAGGACAAAATCGAGCTCAAAGGGGTCGGTTACAGACATACTGACATACTGACATACAAGTGAAGCTAATATAAAGCGTGTAAAAAGGGTACGGAACTCGAGTTCGTAGATTTGTTAAAAAAAGTACCTTAAATTGGTTAAAAAAGTATAAAACTTAATTTTTGTTATATTATCTTCGAGATAACTTTACGAATCTCGTCATCCATTGCCGGACACTTATGACAGGTGCTACCCCCTGCTAGACACCCCTAAATTTTAATAAATTATACTTTCGTTATAGTATAAAAGCTAAAATTTATATTAGTTACTTGGGGACCTATAAAATAATGTTACCTCCGTAGCCGGACAGTTTTAATGGTTTTTACATCTTGCCAGGCACATTTAAAGTCCACTGTAGGTGTAAGCGCGTGTGTAGTGCGCATGTATAGAATATAATACAAATAAGTTAATTTTTCTTCTATTTATTATTATTATTTAAAAATTTCTTCATTGTATTAAATTGTAAAGGTCTCCTCCAGTTGCAAGCAGTGGGTCCTGTCCGCGGCCACGTCCTCTGCGAGCCATCTTGGGTCCGTGACGGCATGGATGTTGACGTCCCAACGCTTCAACGAGCGCCGTACGCAGAGATCTTTGTCCATCTCTGGTCCGAGTATCTTCCAACACGGCTAGTCACCAAGGAAGATTACGACAAGAACCATGTGTGCGCAACATAAAAAATAAATACATTTTTAACCGTCCTCTTAATGCGGAAATTAGACGGATCTAATTGAATCCTTTTTGTTGAAAGGCAAAAAACTGAAAGGACACAAGGGTCACAATGACATTGAATGATTCAAGTTTATGTTGACATCATTGATGTAACAATATCTTTTATTGCTACATCAATGGTTGACATAGATCACTTTGGTTCATTAATCTTCATCGAAAGTCAGAAATGAACAGTCTAATATCGGCTGTACATTATTATTCTTTCTTATATTGTATTCTTATTATAAATACAGACGCTGTTTTAATAATATTACATTTAAGCTGACATAACACCGTGAGAGAAGAAAAATGGCTGGCTGTCAAGAAGGGCGGCGTTTTCGCTGAGATTATTACGTCATCACATTATATGAAAGGCGCAGAAAAGGAGGCTAAAGGTCCTGGGGTCACGAAAATATCCATTACATGGCACATTTCCAGACAAAACCGTCTAGACAACGCGGATTTATTCTGTCTCACCAGTTTTGTTTCACTATAAAAATGATGATGAATATTTACTTGATAATTTAATTAAGTATATTTACTTGCAAAACATATTATTTTCAATACGTAAGCATTGTAAGCAATGTGCATGCTATATTATATTGTTACAACTCAGGTCCCGACAAAAACAAAATCCACCTGCATGTCTGAAACAAAACACATTTTATTACCTGCCGGCATTTAAATTAATTGTAACTCTTTTTTGACCGTCTTCTTTTGTTTACTTTTGCCTTGTATATCAAATTTGTGATTAGAAAACAGCCCATTGTTTTATTTTACTCTTTTATGGCAGTGTCCAGCCGAGTCATCACTATAGTCGGGAATCTAACAATTTTATTGAATTACGACCTTCTGCATTACGGTTAGATTTGTTGTGTTCGGTTATATTTGTACCTGTGTTATACGGGTTTGTTTAGTTTCTAATATCGTTTAATTCGGTATAGACAGTAGGGTCATGAGGCCGTGAGCCAATACCAATATTTATTAAAACGACTCATTGACTCTTCAGGTCATCAGAGGGCTGGTGCGTGCCTCGGACACCAGATAAGTAATGGGGATCTAGCAAGAAAACTAATAAAAAAACCTAGGTTCAGTATTTTACCGATTATTTATACTTGGATTAATTTATACGAGGGCTTGCGTGGGGCCATCGGAAGGCTAACACATAGACCCTGGACAAAACCCCTTGACAAATTTAAACTAAATATGGCGTGACATTGACCGGCGATTGTCCCTGTCTACATCATATAAAAATACAGCCAAAAACAAGCCCCGGTAAGTGTAGGACTATTGTAGGGAATGAGAGCAAAAAGTACCGTGCTATTGGGATGAACTGCTAAGACTGTGACTCTCCTCTCACTGGATGGACCTCTAAAAGTGCCAAGATTGGCAAGGGGCAACATGAGGTGTGAGTAGCTAAGGGGTGTCGAGAGGTGGGCTGCAAGTTCACCGAAGCTACTTCCAACGTTAGTCCATTTATCACTTCCACCCCTGGAGCTTGAGTGTTAGCTCTAGCGATCTCCACTCCGTGCCGGCTGGCTAAGGCAAGCACGGAGGCGGGAGTTTTGCCTTGGCCCTTTGTAAACGAACTTTCCTTTCTTTACTATGGTCTGGGAGTCTGCGATCGGCCCCAGAGTGATCAACCAATAAGCAAGGGTAACTTGCTTGGCTTGAAGATATACATTATACAATGCGTATGTTAAAAAGTTGTATAAACTATATTTTACGAGTTAAATTGAATTATAGTACATTAAAAAGTAGCGAGAACGTGTTGTTTTGATTATTATTTTCCTCTGTTTTGTTTTTGAAGCAATATTATCATGTTTTTGTTTTGCCTTTCGTTGTAATGTAATAATTATTTTACTCTTGTTAATGAATATCGTTTTATCTATTCTCATTGGATCCGTGTTTAATTATGTTTTCGTTATAACAATGTATATAACGGCAAATATGTTTTTAATCTTAACAACAGACTCGACATAAAACTTTCCAAAAATATATTTTGTTTTGTGTTACTTTGCGTACTTTAAATGCGTTACATTGAAATGTGAGTTTTTTTAAAATGGAAATATAGGTTTGCATTTGACCACTGTCTAACCTGATGTTGAGTGATGACGCAGTCTAGGATGGAGCACGCTTACCTAGAAGATACCTATTCACTCGTGAAAAACCGAAGTGTGAAACTCGAGTTCTTTTTGAGATAGTGAATAATAGTGAATTTTAACAAATTTGCCAAGTGTGTGTTAATACCACTGATGATGAAGACTAGCGGCTGTGGAAGCGTAAGCACACTTGCCTGCTCCGTTCTTGCTAAAGAAGAACGCGTCGGTGCCGGAAGACATCATTTAATCTTTGACCGCTGTCAGCAGGGTACCCACCCACCATGAATGCCGTCATGGGCGCTCCGGTGTGGTGGTTCGCGTCTCACCTCGCCTCCAATGGCGCGCGTTACAAACCACCCCACGCCAAAGAGGGTTTCCCCGGCAGTAAAAACAATAGAATACCTGGGCCGCTGGCTACGAAGTCTTGCGAAGTGGCAATGCCAAATACCCGTAGCTCTGGCATAAAAGCGAAGGACGGTACATCGAGCGGTTTTAGGAGTGCTAGTGCCACACTAACGTGGCGAATCCCACAAGCCCTCACTGTGTTTCCCCGCGTCAGTTAGTCCTCTATCAAAAAGAGAGATTGATAAGTTGGCTGAAAAGCCAAGTGAGAAAATATAACAATAACAAAGTGAGATGTAGGTATGTAATATTCGTGATTTTGACAAATTTTTATTTAATAGATAGATATATAGATAGCACTTTATTGCTCACCAAAATAAACAAATACAAAAACAAAATGCATAGTTACAATACTTCTTGGCAAAACAACACCTTATTTTAGCTAATCGCTAAAAGCGATCTCTTCCAGGTAACCTATAATTTAATTATTTATTTAATTATTGTTATTCAGTAATAAAAAAATCCTATCTTGACATACGATGCCGAGACATGGACACTGACAGTGGGACTGGTCCACAAATTCAAAGTCGCTAAACGGGCTATAGATATGGTATTTCTCTTATGGATAACATCAGAAATGAGTACATGCGTAAGAGACCGAAGGTAACCGATAAAGCTCGCAAAATTAGCAAGTGTCAGTGGCAGTGGGCCGGTCACGTCTGTCGCAGGACCAACGGCCGATGGAACAAACGAGTCCTGGAGTGGAGACCACGTCTCGGCAAACGTACCGTAGGACGTCCGCCAGCCCGGTGGACTGACGACCTGCGCAAGATCGCCGGCAAGGGCTGGATGAGGAAGACGGGAGCCGGGGTATGTGGCGCGTCCTTGGGGAGGCCTACGTCCAGCAGCGCCTTAAGATTGACTAAAGAAGAAGAAGTTATTTAATTGTGTGTTTACTATAAAAAATAATTGTAATTAAAATTACCGGCGAGAGTCAATTTGCCTACAATGTGAGCAACACGTTCGGAAATAAATCTTTAGCTACAAGAATTATGTCTCACTTTAAAAAGACCTTAATGTATTCTGTGAAAAGACCCCATCCTAATAGAACGTTAACTGTCATGGGTAAAAAACACAGAAAGGCAAATCTATTTTATTAGTAGATATAAATGACGTGTATTTGTTTTTGGGCTTAACATGAAGGTTTTATGCAAAACACCATGATCAGACCACGCCGTTATCTAATTCATGTCCGAACAACATTCAATATTCCGAACGAGTCAGTGTTATCGTCCCAGAAACAAAGATATCCAAATACTCTCGGGTGAATTATTGATAAGGATCTAAAAAACAAGTGTGTTTTTGAAACATGTTCATGACGAATTCGTAATAAGGACGTGAGACAAGAAGTTGTTACGGTTTTGAAGTATCTTACCGTACGTAGGTAGGTTTGGTACATAGGTAGGTTTTTTTTTCTCCTCCTGACGCACACGCTTTCAGGGTATTTGTAGCATGTTGTATATTATTTCTTTATTTATTATTTATTCTATATAATACTATATACTATTAATATTACATAACTCTATTACTATTTATCTTATTTGCTAGTTTATCTTTTATTTATTCTATTGTACTTTCCTTTATTCTTACTTGTCTTTATATATTTATTTATCTTTTGTTTTAAAGACAGTGGTACTATTGGTCATAGGTAAGTTTACTTAGGTAACTCTTGTAGGTAGGTTTACTTAGGGATCTTTGGGAGGTAGGTTTACTTAGGTTTAATATCTTAGCCGCCCTTACCGCAAACTCACTACCGATTCTCTGCAACACGAAGGGTAGACGATACAAGCGATGGAGGTCCCTGACGGCGAGGTAAATAAATGTATAGTAAGGCATAGAAACTCAGATATAGTATCTTACTTTTACTAAGTATAATTATTATATTTACTAAGTATGTAAGTTTGTTATTCAATCACGCCAGAAGGGCTAAACGAATCATGAATAGGCCACTTTGCATCCCTGAAATTTTTAATTTTTAGTTACGCCAATCATTTGGCGTAACTTTGTTCAACTTGCCCTGTAGATCATGGATGCACTTTATTACGCAAGCTCTCGCATAATATTTATTAGCTAACTAGCACCTTATCAGAATATGCTAGTTTTACTATGAAAATTAAGTAACTTGAGCCAAAATCTGTTTATCACACAAAATGACATCTAACACGGTTTTCTTAAAATTTGACGTGAATTTAGTTCTCGTAATTTTAATAATGGTGCAAAAAGTATTGTTGTTTAAATTTTAATTGTTTTTCAGCACAGCATCACTCATTATCATGATCCAAATAATATTGCCATAAATCATAAATTGCCATAAATCATAAAATATACACATATATACGATAATAGTCATATGATATTATAATTTAAGTAAACAGAAAAAATATTATTATTCAGTAAGAAAAATAATAATTTATTTATTTATTTAATTTGTTTGGGAAACATACAATAATTAATATTCTTAAATATAAAACACAAAATTAATACAATATCAATCAAGTTGCCACAAAAAAATAATTTATATAATAAAAATTGGCTCAAACAGTTAATTACAAGAAAAAAAGAAATACAATTATACGAAAATTACACAAAATGTCTATTTAATTTACATTGGGTCAAAAGGTCAAAAGTGCATTGTATTGCTGACAAGTGCGGTATAAAAACGTGTTTTTTGTATAGTTTGTTTTTATAAGTGGTACTGAGAATATGGATTTATCACGATAAATATAAAATAAACGAATAAAGTATAATAATTGATGATAATATTATTATATTAAGCGACTTAGCTGAGTAAGGCTATAACTTAAGGCTTGTAAATACTTTAAAATATTTTGATTTATGTAGTTAATTTATATAATTGTCTGTAAGTCTCACTAAAATAAATAAATAAATATCAAGTTAAAACAATGTATGAATATACTTGAATATTAAAATATAATTGATGACAGTAATATTAAATTGTAACGATGGATATCCGGCATTTCTACATGTTTTACAACGAAAATCCGGAATTTTATTTGTTGTATTGGCAATACCAGCCATGAGTCATGCCTTCACAGTTTTTGACCTACTTTGAAAGAAACGGTGTGCTTTAAACAAACCTATTTCGTATGTAGGTGAACGCTCTTTGCTGTGTATAGAAAAGTTTTCGCAATTCGTCTAACGGCATTATAGTCATGTAAAGGTGCCATGAGTTTTACGTCTGTATTGTCTTCTAACGATGGGTAACCATCAAATTCAAATACTTAGTCATCCGGCTAGGGGTTGTTCATTAGCCAGCTAAGAAACCGGGTGATGGGTTTTTGGTTAATGAGTAATTGATTCAGTTGACTCACCAACAAGCAGCCTACGGCGGACGGTTGGTTCGGCAACTTGTCGGTTTTTGGTTTTATTCAACAAGGCGAAGTGGTTGATAACTTAGCAGTGGCTGTAGCTGTAAGCTTGCTTTTAAAATTGCTACTATCCTTACTCCTCTATTCTGACATACGTTGTCTGTCACATTACAAATCTTCTCGCAATCCATACTTCTCTGTTTTTGGAGTTTATGGCGGGAACTAAAAGAAGATGTTGTGCTGTAAAGTTTTATTTTCTTTCAATGTGTAAAATTACTTTAAAATGAACAATAGCTTTATGTGTTTTTGTGAGAAATGTGAGCTGTATAGTCAAATGTGCCCTTTTGAGTTGTCACAAGAACTCCGTCGAATGGCTTCACTTGAATTATCAACTGAACTACAGTTCAGCTGAGCTATACATAGGCTTAAAAATGAAAAAACTATATTGTAATCTAAGATCTGGCTTAAAGACCTAGCTGCCAAGGCATAAACCTAAATAAATAATAAATACTTCTCTTTTTTTGTTCTACCTTTGAATACAAATGTATTTTTTCTTATAATAAAAATAGTTCGATTTCATATCCATCTGTCAACAGGCGACGGTAACCACATTGTACAGGTTCGCTTATTATGCTGCAGCAAAAAACTCTAAGAAGCCTCACTGTTGGGCTTGGGCTTTCCCATGTTTCAAGGGAACGGACAATATAATTATAAAAGAAATAAAGAAAGAAAATCATTTTATTCAAGACAGATGACATTAGATAGTGTAGATTTAAAAAGTAACATAATCTTGTGTAAAAAGGGGAATCAGTCTCAGCATAATGATGGTCTGTGACCATATCTTAAGAGTGGTTCTTAAGATATGGTCACCGTCACAGAGTCATCAAGGTTATGTCACACTTGTAAGAGCTAGCCTCTTACAAGTGTGACATAATTCATGGGTTTTAGAAATCAATAATCACTATAGAGCAGGGGTTCCCAAAGTGTACGTCGCGGCGCCCTGGGGCGTCGTAAAGAGTAGAGAGGAGGCGCCGTGAGGCGCTCCTGTTTACCATTCTCCGGAAATTAACTTAGGCATTCGCGGTTACGAAATGTGCGGTGGTCACCAAACTCATACGGCACATTAACTAAGTTGCATTATATTTTATTTCCTACTCGCGGCCCCGGCAGACGTTGTCCTGCTCTGAAAAAATAAAAATCTAGGACCCGATCCCAGCGCCACCTACTGGTTCCAATTGTGGATTTGAGCCATCCGGGGACCTACTCAAACACACAAAAACAAAATCACCAAAATCGCTCCAGGTGATTAGGAGGATTCTAGTACCCGATCTCAGCGCCACCTACCGGTTCCAACGGGATAAAAAGTATCCTATGTCCGTCTCCTGGTTACTAGATCCTGGTTAACTACCTCCCCACCAATTTTCAGCCAAATAGGTACAGCCGTTCTTGAGTTACAATACACTATTTAGTTATAATACTATCTAGTAACACGACTTTCTTTTATATATATAGATTTTATTTAAATATTTTTTTTGTATATAAATATAACAACTTAACTTCATATTGTGAATGTTTCAATTTTTGAGTCTATCTACTTAGTATCGTTGTACCCTATTTCAGCTAGCTAGGGAGCCGAGACAAAGTACTAAAGATGCAAGTGCGCCGCGAACTGAAAAAGTTTGGGAACCCCTGGAATAGAGACTTAAAATACACACCAAAAGGGCATAAATGTGCATTTTCATAATAACACGTATTCGTATTCATTCATATAAGTATTCATTTATTCAAGCACCGTCATGTCTCAGATCACGACCTGGTTTAGTTGGATAAAGTTAAAGGTTTGATATTATAATGCAAGGGCTATGCGCGTCGAAGGTCGACCAGTTAGTTGTTCCTATGCGCAGTGCACACCATCCTCACTTATTAGACTTCAATCACCTTAAGCAGGTCAAGTTCAGTGTATTACTTATTTTTATTGTGGAGCGATAGCAAAGAAATCCCAGAGTAATGTCAAAGAGCGTGCATGAAAGCTTTGCTTGGAACTTTTTTTTATTGCAGGAGTTCAGCAGACAGGCAGGCGGCCCACATGATGGAAAGCGGTTACCATCGCCTATAGACATTTGCAACACCAAAGGTGCTACAAATGCCCTGCTGCTGTCTTAAGGGAGACTGGAACCTGGTCATTAATGCCGGAACACAACTTATGGCGACATACTTTAGACCAGAGGTGGTAGCCATCCAGTCGGGCAAATGCCCTACCACCTGGCTATGGGTTGTTTTGTCGCCTCTTACGACAGGCCGCCCGGCCGCAGAAAATTGTATTCTTTCTCCGTTTCTGCACGGATTGACTTGTAGGCCTAAAGGGTTTTTTATACAGGGGACATCCGTTTGAGGACCAAGCCACGCGAGGGCGAAAGGTTGGGGCCCGTGTGTGGGAATCGCCAGGACGGGGTGGCACTGACACTAAAGCCCCTGTCCGATTCTCGAGCATCCTTTGTCCGGGCTGTGGGCTTACTCACGCATTCACCTCCAGCCCGGACGGACGACGGTCGTCCCCTTTATAGGCTGGCCCCACTATGTGCTAGTCAGAGACCTCGGCTCTCATTTCAAGATGAGAGGTGGTGCGTGTCCCTCCTCTTCGGCCTTTATGTGCAGGCGGATCCGTTTTCCCCGCCGGTCGCCCGTACGGCCGCAGCCTATGCCAGCTGGGGGTCGTTGCAGACGATCCTGTGTCGCCGCTGCGGGCTCTGACGGGAGGGGAACGTGGTGGTCTGCTCCCTTTACCGCCTCCTCCTTCACGGACAAGACGGTCTCGATGGCTGCTTCGAGATCACGGCGCTGCTCAGGCATATAAGGGGCTATTTTGTTCTCAAATTTTACTAACCTCTGGAATGCCGAATAAGGTAAAGAATAAAAAATATTTTTTTATAAAGGAAAATCATTCTTCTGTACAATTTGTCATTATAATTCACACGAAACGTAACCAGTGGCAAAATTCAGGATATTAACAGTGGTGCACTCGACATGACGTTAACTAAAAGTTAACATCTTTGAGAATGAGAACAATTTAATGAGTAGAGAATGATAATGATTTCATTGATTGGAGGTGAATGCACGAGTAAACTGATAACCCGGACAAAGAACGCTCGAGGGTCGGACAAGGGCTTATTGGGTATCCCTAACTGCGGCGTGGTAATAACACTTCACACGTGCTAGTTGTCACTCCATCCTAGCGAATCCCACACACATATTTTCTTCGTATTTGAAACTTGATAGGTATTTTAGGACAAGTGAAAATAATTATGACTAGTACTTAATAAGATAATAAGTCATTATAGATATATTGTTGTGAATATAACAGAACAGACAATGAGTTTTGTTTACATAATAATGAAACAATTAACGGATACATAATTATGTCATTGTGTTTCTATTATTCAGGTTTTCCCCATACCTCCGCGATCGGCAGGCCGAATAAATTCCGGACTTTGAGACGGATTTGGAATTTAAATTTTACATTCGTTGTGAGTTGGTAAGTCGTTTTTTGTATAACCTTGACCTAATTACCCATTGAGTGATTGACAGTTGTTTTTCGGCTCGATCCTTTTTTATTTCGCTTGAATTTTGATTCTGTTATACATTGTCATAGCCATTATTGCTCTTCTTGGCAGAAAGGGTGTCAGAGAATATATTTTTCAGCCGTTAGGTTTGGTCTACTCCTGATTACAATTTCCTGCGGCCTGTCAGGCAGTCGTAAGAGGCAACGATTTAACCCTCTGCCAAGTGGTAGGGTATATGACAGTCTGGATGGCTACCACCCCTGATTTAGAATATGCCGCCATAACAATCTTGAGTCATGTTCCGGCATTAGTAGCTAGGTCCAGTCTCCCTCTAGAGATTGGCAGTACATTTGTAGCACCTTTGGTGTTACAAATGTCTCTAAGCGATGGTAACCGTTTTCCATCAGGAGGGCCTGCTGAACTCATGCAATAAAAATCTCTGATGTTTTCCTTATGATAATGAAACGATCTACTAAATCTATACATTAACCGTGAAAGAGAACCAATATAGCTCAAACTCGTGAGTAACCAGGGTATTATTTGCGCCCCCAAATCATATCTTATAAGACACTCATTTTAGGAGTACCTACATATAGAGTAATCAACTGCAGATTTTAACTTTGTGAAAGTCATTGTGCTTTAACGGCTAATGTTTGCGAGTACAACACTATTGAGAATTTGACAGCGGTCCATTAGATTAATCAGATAATATAAACCTAATTTAAGCAGTTGGAGAGCATTCTTTCGACCATTTAAGTATTGAAACTCATACCGTTGTGATTTTATTTGTTTAAAAAGGTGAAGTAGTGAAATAACTCAATGGAGGTGATAGAGGCCAAGATGATGTTTCTATACAAACTGGTGAGGATTTTGAGGCAGCTTCTATCAAGGGTACCTATGGATTTTTATTCGTGCTTCAAATAGAAATCCAGCATACTTATTTTTTAAATAGTAACTAATTATATTTTGCAGACCATACCAACACATCTGCATTATGTCACGTAAAGACATTACTAAACGAGCTAAACCAATCGAGTCTTATCGAATATTAAAATAATTTTAAAAAGTTTCTTGGGTTAATAGTAACTATTTAGAAAAATTCCTTAATTAATTATTCTAAAGTTAGCAGCTTAAAATAATTAAAAAGAATATTATAACAAAGTTATCACAGGCTACTTGAATCTTGGGTTTTATTCGTTATTTGTCTTATGTTCAAAATATAATTTAAAGATCTTACCTTGACGATTGAGTCTGAGATGATCTAAATATTCTAGCTAGTGGTAAAGCACTATATTCCTAATTGTGTGGTAAGGATACATCCGCCATTGTGTTTTGTTCCGAAATAAAACGGAAAAGTACATTAGATAATTTAGAACAATCTATGTGCCTATTACAATATGTAATAGGTACGAGTGGATTACCTAAATTATTTAATTATTTTATTGGTAGGTATATCTGAAGTCTGGATGTAGGTATCAGAGTGGGAGTCTTTCATATATTCACGTTTAAATTGGTATTTAGTTTATACGCCCATGTTTATATGAGTGGTTACCTAGATTATTTTAAATTGTACCGAGCGTAAATGGAGAAAAAAAATATTTTTGCTAGAAATTCCATTCAGTCAATTTATTAAGTTTGTTAATTTCGAATCCGTTTACTTAAACGGGCTTAAGCATTGATGTAACAATAATAAATGCTACATCAATGGGCTTAAGGATAAAGATAAATGTATTAACCATTTTCCTTGAACAAAAACAAGCAACAACATCAGGTAAAATCTAATTAGACCGGGAAACCCACTCTCGCCCACGCCACGCGGTTATCGGAACTGTAGATTTGGAGTTAACGCGTACCTATTATAAAAATAATAATAAAGGCAGTGGCACGCGCCATCACATCGGTTTTACCGCGTTTACAAACACAAATAGAGCCGGTGACGCTAATACACACACACAAATACAAATTTATCAGCGCCGAGCGAGACTATAAATACGACGGTTCAACCTCCCGCCCCGCACTCTGCTCCAAGCATTCAAAGTGAACACTTGTATTCAAACCAAATAACTTATCATTGACAATGGTCGTAAAAGTAGAAACATTTGGCGCGTTGTACGCCCACGGTTATCCATCAATGACCAAAGCCCGTGGTCGCGATATGGACACCTTTGCCACCGATTGTCCCCGCAGACAGAAGCTACGCCAGACAGCTCTACCAGCACTCGTCGAAGATGCTTCTGAGGAGGTCTTCCAGCCAGAGCCGAGATCTTTCATCCTGCATACTGAAGGCTTGAGACGCCAGAAGTCAATCTCGCCGCAGCGACGTGAAAAACTACGCCGGCAACTTGCACTCCCATCTCTGTCGGAAGATGAAGAACCTTGAAGTTTTGGTGATATATCATTTGGGATGAAGCTATGAAGCCTGACGGCGTCTCCGAGTCTGCAAGGTCCCGGTTGATGCAACCGCGGTCTTAAACAATGGCTCAGCTTCCAAAGCGGAAAGTGGATCGCTAAAAGTGAAGTGACGGAACTTTGTGAAGTGAAAACCAAAATTATTTACCAAAGTTAAGATACCAATAATCTAAGTTAAGATCTAGTATAATATTTTGATTAATAAATGAATGTGTTTCGTATATTTTCTGCTTTTATTTATTACCCAAGTAAGTACAAGTTCTGTGGTATTTGCACATTGCACAAAGAGTCAAGTAATTGTAGCGTTGAAGGTTAATCAATATAAATAATGATAGGTACTTGTAATAGCTATAAGAACAAGTAAAGCGAGTTAGAAAAGGACCTTCATGCCTTCAGTCCTTTGTTCCTTCTTATCTCCTTCTCTACAGACACACACGCATACACACATCATTATATGTACATGAACATGACCACATACACATTACATGGTGATCTGAAATTTTAACACTGGCAATTGGCGTGAGGAACCTCTGATTGACTCATATTACAGGTAAATTAAACCTAGTTTGAGTCAGAGTCAACTTAAGATCTTGTATAGTGTTTTTAGCCTCCAAAATGTGTTTTATTCATCATTAATTCATTTTTGTACTTTGTTTTTCTTAAGGCTTAATAAAAATATTTTGTATTTGTATTTATCAACAATTTCATTTTCTTATGAAATTTTATGTTCAAACACATTTCTCAATTCGCTGTTATCAGCGTGTGACCTAAAATAATATCAATAAGTATATTTGTTTAATACAGTTATTAGTTTAAAGAACAAGTCTGTTTTATCATTTGTCTCGGCCGTGAGAATTAACTCGTGTGCCGGCCCACGACTTGTGCAATAAAGACACGAGATATTTTGCAATGGGTTGCAAGAATCACTAAATAAAAACGCAACAATTATTTTGTTTTGCTCAATTATGTAGATAAAGGCCAGGAAAGGATGCATCATTAAAAAAACGTCATTGTAATTCAAAATAACAGTGACTTGCAACAGTAAAACAAACATGGAACGGAATGAATCAGCGCTATGTTTGTTTGCCCTAAAACAACTACAATAGTAGTTAATCCAGGACATAACATGTCATTGCGTAAGCTTTAATAATGTCATAACACATGATTAAATAAGAAATGAGAGTACATGATAATAATATTGCAAAACAAAAGAGCTGATAATTATAAGTAAACACAAATTGTCTTAACAATATTTCTGAATCTTACGTAGGCCATTTTAATAACACAGGTACACAGGTAATGTTTTAGATTTACGCAATTGTTATGGGAATTAAAATACTTATGATAGAATATTGTTACGTGCGACATTTCTCCTTTTGGTTTTAACACCACTTGTCAAATAATACACTACACTCTTACACAGGGTCAAGCTTAACGAATAGCATACCTGTTCCGCTAAAATACATTTTGGAATTGGTAATACGTTTATTATTGTTATGTAGGTGATTTTACCATCATTTCTTTCATTGTTAGCACATAATATCTAAAATACTACACTATTACACATTAGCCAAACAAAAAATATGGAATCGGGTCTATTGATTCGAAGTCGTGTTGTGTATTAGAATTACTTTCATTGCATAGTCCGAGACAAACTTGTGACTTATATAGATCAGAATAAAAGGAAAAACGGTTGGTCTGTACAACCATAGATACCTATAGCTATTGATACTTTGATAGTCATTTGTCATTTAATTTTAAATTAAAAAGAAGACACTGAGTAAATTTACCTAATATAATCCAGATATAAATATCCAAAACTTAATTTACAAGACTCTTTAATAAATACGAATCATTGAAAAACTAAGTTGGTAATTTGAATAAAATAGAAAAAATACGGCTAGTTTCTTTATTTAGATTTTGTGAAGGATATACAATTAATTATATACATATTATAAACTAAGTCGGAGTATCTGGAAATTTGCCTCAAAGATGTCAAGGTTAAATCTATTTTTTGCCACTTCGTTATAATATCAAGTAAGCTATTGTAACTAAATAATTTAAAAGTTATGTTTTTGAAAACCTGGAATATTTAGATGTGTAGAGGCTTTTAACTCGATTTGGAATTTAAAGCGAAAGAGGATATTTATTCAGGACAATCAGTAATAGCGTTTTGATTTTATATGATTCAATGAGCTTTGGCTTATTAAAGAATTAGTCAAGTTTAGACATTTTTGATTTTGGGGGTTTTAGTTTAGTATGAAAATTTAAAGGAATAGATAGATACACTGTATTAAGTTACTTGCACTTTATTGGATTTAAGTTGGTGTCTCATTGGCATTAGAAACAGAATATCATGACACTGGCGTAGGGAAATGAGGGCGGCCCGCCCCGGGCAGCACTTTTTAGGGGTGGCAAAATTTCGAAATTATTCTGTGACGAATTCAGGGAATCCCTTTGCTTTGAATGGTATTGTATAGCGACTGCTGGCAACACAAGAGAAAAAGAATTTTCAAAATCGGTTCAGTAGATCCAGAGATTACCTACAACATCACAAATACAACAAACTTTACCTCTTGCAAATTTTAGTATAGATATAGTATGCATTAAATTAAAATGGCGGAAAAATTGATTCTCATGAAGAATCTCGAATCTCAAGGATGACATGCGTGCCAATGGTCTCCAAACGGGGGATGCTGAAGACCGCGCGAAGTGGAGTAGAAAAAGTAGGAAAGTGGACCCTGGGCGTCGGAGTGAAGGCTCCGAACGCAGCCGGGATTTAACGTTCGGATGATGATGATGATGATGATGAATCTCGGTACCGAACCTTTTATTGATTTATATAATCCCACTTAACGTGTCTGTTGATAACAATACGATGTGTCAGCCAGCATGTCAGTTTGTTTACAAAAAGCTCTAGTCACACATACTGCTTCATGAGTTAATGCAATGTTAACATAACGTATTACGTAAAACGTGTCACGTCGGACGGATTATTACGAAAACAATTGGTAGACAAATACATCACGTAGGTGACTGCAGCCATTAAATAATAATTTGCTAAAAATAACTTGGCTAGTTGAAAAAAATAAGTCGATTTGAATGAATTAAACTTTAAAGCAACAGTTTTTTGTTGGAACTTTTTGAAGTAGTAGTAATGGAATTAGGATCTCATAGAATAATAGTCTCTCTTGATTTCAGCAACTTAGGTTCCTGGTCGCCTCGATCGGTGTGATATCACGCTCTCATAGAATATCGACGTAAAACGGATAACGTCTTCACTCAGCTCAGATAAGAATGTTGAGATGGACATATGGTGTACAAGAATGGATAGGCGAGAATTGAGTACAGATCCCCTTGGTCGCTGAATGAAAAATTGAGAGGAAGAAGATCAAGGTCGTAGAGGCCTGGAATGAGGAGAGATGAAAATTATGACAAAAAATATGTTTAACGTGATGGGTATATAAATGTAAACGTAGACCAAGACCAGAAATGTATTGAAGATATGATTGAGTGAAAAATGACATGATGATTTGTGGTGTGACAACGGACGTATGCCAGAATAGAGAAGTTTGGAATGAAAGGACCGACCCAAAATAATTGGGAGGAAATGAAACAAAACAGCGAGAGATAAAGTAACTAAAATGAAACGTGTTGTGGGTAGAGTTTTGAAAACGAACATTAGGTACTCGTTGACACGCTCGATATTTGCGGTGTTAAAATAGTCACTTTCGCAGATCGCCAATGCAAAGGTCAATATGACACAGAATCTTATACAATATCGTACACCCACGAATATATATAGGACACAAATCAGAGATTCACAACATGATCTACCAAGTGTCCGTTTTAATACTGAGTCATTCTATGAATGCTCCCACTGAAAAGTAGCCAACACGCCATAATAAAATGACAAGATCATCCAATGCGTGTCAATCTACGCACATTGAACTATTCTGTAGTGGTAACAAAACGCCCACCGTTGTTGTCGTTTGAGTACAGAATTATAACAGCATCAAATGAAGAAAAAACACTGGCATGCCGTTTCATCTTCTTTAATATAATATGATTATTGTATGCCTACAAAATGATAAAGAAAATATAATATCCTGAATCTATATTTATGTATTTATTACGAGAAATGAAGGCGACCGGAAGGCTAGAGCTTACATGATACATCACCCAAAGAAATACTGTACGAGTATATGTATTCAGCGAGGCAATGCTGCCAACCTTCTAGGCACACTACCCAGCGACGGTGGTCCTGGACTGGACCGATTGTAGTTTATAGCGTTTTATTTTCGTGTCTATATTTATTAGGGTTTTTATTTATTTATATATATTCGTTTTATTTTAGTTTGTATATATAATTTATTTTAAGACTACCATTATAATTAGGTTTATGTATTTGTAGTTTTAGTTAATTTTATTTATAGTACTTATAATTTTATTAATTGTATGATTTTTATATAATTAATTAATGTTGAAGACCGCACGTGGACCCATGCTACCCAGCCAATTAGGCTAGGCGGCTTGGGAATACCCAAAATCTCAGATGTAGCTTTACCTGCTTTTCTGTCCTCAGTTTATAGTACTGTGGACCTCATTGGCAAACTAATAAATCCGTCACTAAGTGACTTTGAAGTCCCATACTTGGCTGAGGCCAGAAACGGATGGTCACTAACATGCCCGAGCCATAATTATCCAGTAGGTCCCAAATCACAGAAGCTTTGGGACGGGCCACTCAGCAAGTTGGTGTATAAAAATCTTTTATCCTCTAGTGTCAGCGAGCCCGCCTCTTAGCAGTCTCAACATGGGAGTCAGGCTTGTGGCTTTTGGCTCTGCCCTAATCAAATTTAGGCACACTCCTAGATGACACTATATTTAGGATTGCTGCCTCTATTCGACTGGGGGCACCGGCTGTAGTCCCTCACCACTGTGAAAACGAAGATAAAATCGCTGTTTCAGGTCACCATGGCTTGTCATGCGTCAGAAGCGCCGGCAGAATACCACGCTATGCTGCACTAAATGACATTGTATGACAATAAAGTAGTCGTACAATGTATATCACCATCGCCATTATAATCTCAATTCATTCCTGGAGTTTCTGGAGATCGGTTTTTAGAGCTAAGACCGTCCTTTGAGCATAATTAAATGTCGTTTTATTCTGTAAGTTGTAAGTGTAAGTACTTGTATGCAATAATTAGTTATTTATTTACCTATCAATCTTGAATAAATTGAGCGGGTGCCAATTATTGGGCTGCCAAGAATGGCAATAATTTACCCATCTGTGCTATAGGTAACATGAAACGATGCAAATCTCAGAACACTCATTCACGAATATTTTGCTATCATTAAGTTTCCCAGGAAATTATTTTTAGACTCAGAATAAATGGGATTTTGAATTACTTGTCTGCTGATATCAAAATATTGCTGATTCTTTTGTTGTACAAGTTTCCTCGTGTTTTTCCTTCTGATCAAGCAAGAGATAATCGTTATATAATTTACATAAAATATTGTTACTTTGCATATCAACCGGAAAACTGTTTAAGCGGTAAATGCCCTGCGCCACACTATTTGACTAATATGCTGATATAATAGACGTATCAACCAAATTAAATCAATTGGTTGAAAGGCACGGAACTGAAGGGACACGGTGATATTCAATAACATTAAATAAATCAAGTTTATTTTCATATGGATCACTTTGGCTGATTATTACAAATTGAAAGAAAGAAATGAACTGTCTAATATTGGCTTAAGAAATAAGGAATGAAGTGAACTTAAAAATGCAGATGAAATAAATATACCAATTAAAGCATAAGTGGTCTTAAATACATTCCGGCTCAACATAGTATATAAGAATACCCTGTAGAAAGGCATTGGATAAACTAAAAGAAACACAGAAAGCTATTTTGGGTGTTTCTATTATGGATAAAACCCAAAACGAGGATATCTCTAAGAAAACTGAAAATATCCACACACCCTTACAAACTGAAGCAGAGAAGCCGGTCAGTCTTTTGTAGGAGTAGAGAAGCAGCCTGGTGGATCAATGACCTCTACAAGGTCACCTGTAGTAGCTGAATGAGGAAAGAGTAAGTCTGGTATATGTGATATAAATTTGGCTAACGTCCAACCACGGATTGCCATTGGCTGACGATGTACTAGAATAAGGACAGCTTAAAATATTCAAGTAGTAATACTTCCACTTAGACTATTTTAGGGATCGATTCTGAAAGGTAAATAAATAGCTATGGTCTCCGGCCGTTGACTGTTTTGCCTATATGTGTGTCACATCTGATTTTCTTGGAATTACTAAGGTTAAAAGTGAAATTTGGCATAGTTTTCTCCCTGACCTTGGAGTTGGTCAGGCATTTTGTGGAATAATAGATTCTGTCTTTTCTGGTTTTTATCCGTTTCATTTCGTATATAAATATTGTTACGTACGAGCGGGGTACGCACTTATGGATTGGAAGAAAACACCAGTTTTAAATTTAAAAGCTTTTATTAACTTACACAGCCGCACGTAGTACCTCTCTGCAGGGTTGCCCCTATACGCACGACCAACGATGCACAGTCCCGACGATAAGTTGTCACACCCTCAATACCGTCGCCGATATTGCGCGGACCACCTCCAATATTATCGCGCGTAGCTCGCTTCTGGTTTCCCTCTCGAACTACGCTACACACCTCCTTTGCGTATCTGTCCACCAAACTTCTCACTAAATTCACCACTTAGTTCGTCTCTGTCCTCTATTAACGTTCTCTAATATCGCACTTGTCGTTTCACCGTCTTGGACTGAACTCAACTTTAAACTGCAACTTTCAACTCTAAAACTGCCCGGTAGGCGCGCCTTACGCTGTTTATATACCCGGAAAAATTTTCTAGAAACCATATATCTATCTCTGTCTCTTCTTTCCCGAACCTTCTGTTCGGGAACTTTCGTTTAAACATCTATCCCTTTCTAACATCTATCTCTTTCTTTCGTTCATTGTCCATCTCTTTCTAACATCTATCTATCTCTTTCTTTCTTTTATCGTCTATCCGTTTCTAACATCTATCCGTCCTTGTCTTTTCCTTCCAGAAATGTCTAGTATTTTCTAAAAGTTCTAAAGCTGATTTACGCTGCTGGGCAGTTCCACCCTCGGTCGCCACAATATATTTTTGCTTTATAATGTTTCTAACAATTTTACATTAGGACATACTCATATATTCTATTGCTTGTTGTCTCTAGTCACGTGTTATCTATCTTATACTTACTATCTTGTGTGTATTTACTATTTTAAACAATTTTATCTATATATTTTCTATCTTAACCAATTTACCTTGGTATAAAATTTTGTGCCTAAATGTTGTGTCAAATTTGGTAATTTGACACAACATTACATAAAAGACCAGATTTATTTTATTATATATAGATAAGTATCTATCTGTGGAAGGAATGCTCCGGTGGTTCGGGCATGTGGAAAGAATGAATGATGAAAGAATGACTAAACAGATATACAATGCAAAAGTGGATGGATGCAGAAGTCGCGGAAGGCCACGACACACCTTCCATGATCAAATTGATCGTGTACTAGCAGAAGGTGATGTCAGGAGCCTTAAGAACAGACGAGCGTGCATGACAAGAGCTATGAATGTCAAAGAAGCAAGTGAGGTGTGTAAGAATAAGCCTGAATGGCGCTCTGTTGTTCGTGCCTACCCCTCAAGGGACCTGGCGTGAAGTTATGTATGTATGTATGTATCTATCTGTAATATAAGAAATCTATAGAGGGGTGGAGTGTAGTACAATGAATATAAAAAAGAAGAGCAGATTCCAAAAATACATTTATAATGTTATTTGTCCTACCCTATGGTTGCCTACTACTGAACGGATTCAAACGTTTTTTTTTGGCGGGAACTGAAAGGAGAAGTTGTACTGTGCAGTTTTATTTTCTAAAAATGTGTAAAATTACTCTTAAATGAACAATAGTTGTAAGATATTGATCATTTTTGAGTAGTAATTATGTGTTTTGTGAGAAATGTGAACTGTATAGTCAAATGTGGCCTTTTGAGTTGTCACAAGAACTCCGTTGAATGGCACTAGCTGATTACCTACAGTTCAGCTATGCTACGCATAGGTTTAAGAAAATGAAGAAACTAAATGTATATTATAAACTAAAATCTGGCTTAAAGGCCTAGCTGCCAAGCCATAAACCTAAATAAATAAAACAGATTCAAATTTCGACGTAGAGCTACATTAAATCCCGCGACGTCCCGCGTTAACATTTAGGCTACTTTTTATCTCTTTAAATGACAACGTTTCCGAGTAATAAACGAATATATATTAAACGGTTTTATTTAGCTCGACCCGTACGGAATTTATTTATTTATTTGGGTCAAAATTAGAAATTGAAATTTAAGCACCTTCCCGTTGTCAAATTGATCTGAAATTTGGTACACACATTTAATTTAGATGACAATACAATATAATAAAATCAATAACATTATAAATCTAAGATGGCCGCCGATACAAAATGGCGGATTACATATTTTTCCTTAACCCCCTCAATATGGGTATCAAATGAAAGGGCTACACTAGTAAAACACGATGATTATGTCAAAATTTAAAATTCAAGATGGACGCCGTTCCAATATGGCGGACTAGGTACATATTTCTCCACAACCACCACAATATGGGTATCAAATAATAGGACTACACTAGCAGAATACTGTCATTATGTCAAAATGTCAAACTCAAGATGGACGCTGTTACAAAATGGCGTATTAGGTGGGGGCATGATTAGTCGTGTCGAGAACAGTTGCGTCCAAGATTGTGTGACGTTAGAGGTGCAAAAAAAAAAAGGTAATTAGATACCTCGTTAGATCGTGGGAACAACATGGTAACAATAAATAAAAAAGCAAACAAAAATAAAAACGAAACTGCTACACAACGAAAAAGAAGGCTCGAAAAGGCAAAAGAAAAGTATAGAACGAAACGTGCAAAGGAAAGTGAAAATGAAACCCATAGTCGACTACAGAAACGAAGAGAACGGTTAGCAACAGAAACACCTGAGCAACATGATACCAGGTTAATAGCACAACGTGAGAGACAAAGGCAGCTAGTAGAGTCAGAAACACCTGAGCGTCATGAGTGCAGGCTAGCATCACAACGTGACAGACGAAGAGAGCTAATAGCGTCAGAAACATCTGAGCGTCATGAGTCTAGGCTAACATCACAACGTGACAGACGAAGAGAGCTAATAGCGTCAGAAACACCCTTGTCCGGAAACTATTTGCGAATAATGAGACAGCAGTGGAGGCAGACAGAGTTTCTCATTATCGACGAAATTTCAATTGTATCCTATCAAATGCTATGTATGTTTGACGCCCGATTAAGACAAGTTAAGAATCATGAAGACGAGTTCTTTGGAGGCATAAACGTTTTACTTTTTGGAGATCTGTTACAACTGCCTCCAATCAAACGCTCCGAAGCTCCTCTTTTCAAACAACCCGACCATCTCCAACCAGCCACGCATCTATGGCGTTTGTTCACGCTCTGTGAGCTGACGGAGAATATGCGTCAGCAAGGGGACCATACTTTTATTGACATATTAAATGCTTTGAGAATAGGTGAGCTAACCGCTAATCATTTTAGTATTTTGATGCAAAGAGTTATTTAAAACCCAAGTGATGAGTTTGCAACAGACAAAGCGTTAAGGGTATACCCCACTAATCAGCAAGTAAACAATCACAACGCTGCGTTTTTAAATCTGTTCCGAAGCAAGGGATCTCGAATTTATACCATAAAAGCACAGGATCAAATAATTGACGCCACACGAAATACAGATAATCTAAATTTAGCAAATATAATACCAACAGATATAAATAAGACTGGAGGCTTATGATCAGTACTTGAAATATTTGTAGGTGCAAAAGTAATGTTGCGGTCCAACATTGACGTTACAAAAGGATTGGTAAATGGCGCTATAGGCTACATTACAGAAATTGTTTGGCCTCAGTTCCGTCGAACCCAAATGTATGAAACAGATATACCATCAGTTCAAATTGACTTTGGCAGAGACGGCATGCACGTTATTTACCCTAAAGCCATACAGTTTCCAGCAAAATTCAATTATGATACGGCTGAAAGAAGGATGTTGCCCTTAGTTTTGTCATGGGCATCCACCGTCCATAAAATGCAGGGCAGCACCGTCGACCATGCAGTAGTATATTTGGGCTCAAAATTGTTTGAGGAAGGACAAGCATACGTGGCTCTAAGTCGAGTCAAGTCTCTGGAAGGGCTATGTATTGAGGAATTAGATTGTACTAAATTATCAGATAAGAAACCATGTAATAATGATGCACTGAATGAATTAAATAGAATGAGGAATATTCGGTAGACAATTTCACTAAATACTAAAAACAAGAAAATAAAAATCGGTAAAAAAACTTTTAAGTTAAACGGTTTTATTTTATGTGCACTGAAAACTACAAAATAAATAAATAGTTACTTACCTATCAACCTACGTAGGTGATCTCGGTCATTAATATCTCTGATGGTAGTGGTTGTCATAACATGATGGTTCATGTTGTCAGCGGCCGAAAGGCAGTTCATGAAAGAACACTAACACCAGGGTTTGCTTGGTAGGTAAACTAAGCAGCCCACACTATAACAAGTAGGTATTTTGACCTTCTAGTTCAGAAATATTTTAGTACTAGGCAGAATAACTTTTAGGCATATTAGACTAAAATATATGATGACTTATGACGGCATAAGCCGAGCAGGGTGCGCGACGACCACGTAACTTTTTTCTAATACTTACATTTTTAAACTCGTGATATCTTTCGAATGAGTGTCCGAATTGAATAATTCAAAAATTTATATAAAGATATTGAAGCGGTCTTGAATATGAAGTAATTTATTTTGATATTGATAATACCAAAATACAAATAAAGAGCCTATTCCAGCGGCGGCATTTTAATAATTTTTTTAAATTACGAAACATTTATTGTGACATAACTATAATAGTTAGATATATGCTGTCGCGACAATTTTTGTAAATAATGATGTGTTCTGCTAAGTAGTAGTACATTATTTTATTCTATCATAAATAGTTTTCGCAGCGCACGCGATTTTAGGTAATTTTTTACACCTTGGGTTACATTATTCGAGTTTTAGTAAGGATCCCTAATGTTTTTGAAAATATAATATACCTTATATCATATCAATCGGGGATAGTGTGGCTTGCCAACAGTAAAAGAATTTTTGGAATCGGTTCAGTAGTTTCGGAGCCTTTTCAATGCAAATAAACAATCAAATTTTTCCTCTTTATAATATTAGTATAGAAGAGATTGTCAATAAACTCGTTAAAGCAAATAGAGCTAACGGACCATGAAAGCCTTTCTGAGCCTAATCTTTGAAGGTTTTTTATGTCTCAATAAAGTGATTATCCGTTGCCTAAATAATTCGTCAAGGGACTTGCGGTTGTTTATTGTTCTTTGAAATTGTGAAGGTCGTAACCTTATTTTGTTAGTCGTAACGCTGTTTTATTGTAGATTAAGAAGTTTGGCGTTAAAACTCAAGGCGCCTGGATGTCTGATAGGGGAAATATTTCACGCCACGTTAATGTTAACATCGTAAATCTTCTGCTGTTATTTCTATAATAAAGCGGTTATTATACTACAATTCATTTATACTACATTGATTTTCGGAATCTTTCACTTAATTTTGGTAGCGTAATATAAAAGAGAGTTGCAATCTTTAGTTAGGACACCTATATTTTTTACCGGGTCCCTAAAGCATTCGGCAGACAATCGGTAGACAAACACACATAGGTATTGTATATCCCCAAATTAAGCAAGTTACGCTTGTGTTATGGGAAATATACAACGCACTACTCCGGGGCCGATCCCAGACACCCAGACTACAGTAAATAATGGAGAAAATACGTTTCCGAAATTTACTATACCAGGAATCGAACCCGTAGCCTCTGCGTTGAAGTGATGTAGGCCGCATTATTATTATTAGCATTGTAGTTTAATCGACAGCAAATTATTAGACTTAAAATCTGGGCTACTTTTTATACCGGTAATATTTCTGGGAATGATTTAAAAAGCATTGTTGGCGCCACTTATTTCCCAATAAATAATTGTCTTTTGGGTTTATAGCGCCTTGCAACCCCTGTATGTTGCCACCGCTCGCTCGGCGCGTGAGTTTAGTATGATGCCAAACGCCACGCCACCGCGACGCACGTAAATAGTATCGCACCCGCTTTTATATAAATATACAGTCATATTCGCTATCGAAGATTTCCGCGTTCAGTTAAATACTAGGACATTCGCCTGAATCATTCAAAACTTAGTGATCAGTGTATCTGCGTCCCTTGCGCCCCGGGGCTCGTGTAGAAGGACATTGTCACCTTTATCGCCACGTGACAAGCAGCGGCAGAACCCTGAACCAGCGCTGTCGTGGGCTGGTGGCTGACTGCGAGTTAAGTGCAAGGTTCTATATTCTCCGGGCACCTGTTCTTTATTGGGGAATAAGGGATGGCCATACATTGAGCACATAACCCCCCACCCGCGGAGATTGCCTGATTGCGTCTCCAGGCATTGAAAAAAACTTGAATTCCAATGCGGTTTTCCCACTAGTCGATAGCAAATTTAATGTAATAAAATGTGTGATTTTTTTTCCGGAATATTCCCCGGAGCGGTTTGTAGATGTTCGGGTGCGTAAAAATTACACTATTCCGACACAGTTTTCACCAGAACGATGGCTGTGGTTTGTGTCCCGGGAATCCCGCGGGAATTTCAAGTCAAGCGTGGACGTAGTCATGGGCATATCTTAGTACAATTTATACTCTTATTTATCTTAATATTGCTTCGTAAGCCATATTGTTTTCATTTTGATTTCGCATTCAAAACTTCAAAGGCTGGTGAAGGACATTTGGTGTATGTAAATACATGTGACTCGAATAAATACAAATGGTTCTTGTCAAGTACTCATACATTTTGTTTTAATGTGAAGTCATAATATTTATGAAAATAATGTACGCGGTGAAATTCTGTGCGACCCAGTTACGGTTAAAGCTGATATATTGCAAGATAAATATAATATTTGTGGCGGGATTTTGAGTCACGTTTTGCTGTGCTGTTGCACTTTGAGGTAAATCTGGCATGTATGTGGAGACCCCGAACTTTTGCAGTGACGGAGAAAGTATACAACTTGATGTGGCCGGCCGGCCTGTCGATGAGGCGACAAAACACACCACAGCCCGGTAGTAGTGTATTTGGCCGTCTGGATGGCTACAACCCCTGGTGTAGGGTGTGCCGCCATAACAATCTTGAGTTGTGTTCTGGCATTAGTAGCCAGATTCCAGTCTTCGTTTAGAGGGCGGCATTTTGGTAGCACCTTTGGTGTTACAAATGCCCATAGGTGATGGCAACCGCTTCCCATCAGGTGGACCGTCGGCTTGTCTGTTTAACTCATGCATTAGAAAAAGTAAGCTTACTAGAGGCGCCCGACAACCAACCGGCATTAGGCGATCGCTTGCAAGCGATGAGAGTTAGCCACTGAAGATAGAGCAGCTAACAGAGTCCATCGGCGGCATGTGTGGAGATTCGGCAAGGTACCTCCCTCTATGTAGAGAGGTAACCCATGGGCCAATACTCCACTAAAACCACCCTCCTCCCATGTGCCCCGCGTTTATGGTAGGAAGAGCGTGAGACTTAGAACGTAGTTACGCCCACGCTATCCTGCGCATCAGTGCTTGAGAATTTCTCGGGAAGCAGGACAAACTCGCTTCGTCAACATGGGGATGAATCCTCCGCTCACTAGATGTTGGAGGGCCTTTGCAGTGGTATTACGGGAGGACATCTTGCGCCTACCTGTGTCTCCGGGGCCCCAAGTAACATCGGTGCCCACGGGACGCATGCGCACCTCTCTCCCTTTCTCGTTCCGCGGTCTCCTTATGAGACATTACTGTCTCGCAGAATTACACTGTCCTCATCCAGTGCCCGACCTTGCGCAAATCTTCGGACCATTGAGCTAAAGAACGTCCACTACATGACTCGTCTGCTCCATCGACCACGAGTCTTGCATCAAATGTGGCTGGTCCACAGCCTCTTCAGCTTGCTAATTTTGCGAGCTTTGCAGGTAATTTTCTTCTGGATATGCTAGTTTCTAATTTTTAACCGACTACAAAAAGGAGGTACATTTTTTAAAATGTTTGTTACGCGATTTTTCGTAAGTTTTGGACCGGTTTACAAATTTTTTTATTCGAAAGATTATTATACTCCCGAGGTAGTCCCATTGTCACCAAGTCAGGATCTGATGAGTGGATCCCAGGGAAATAGAGCACAACCCTTGTTGAAAAGCGCCTACACTCATCGAAAGACAAGCTTGTATATGAGAGCTATTAGTACAATTTCTACAGGCGGTCTATATATTATAACTAAGAAAATAAAATAAAAAGAACAAGTTATTATTTAACATAAATAAAATCAGCCTCAAACTAAGAAGCATATGGTTCTTTCTCCGTCCACGCAGTTAGATTATGGAACGCCCTGCCACATACGATCCGAGATAGCTCATCGGAGAGCAGTTTCAAAAGAAAAGTCAAAGAACACTATGTATGTTAACTTATCCTTATGTCTATATTTTACATTATATATGTATGTATATATCTTATGAGTATCTTGTATATAATTTATTTTTGTTAATTTATTTATATTATTATATGTTATAACGTAAAATATCTTTCGCGCACACAACCCTGCCTTTTGCTTCTCCGCTTCTCGCTAGACTCATAGGTTTGCTGGAAGAAAACTCTTTTAGGGTTAAGCTCGCCTTTGTACATCACCACTGTTTTATAATTGTGTATGTAACTTTTTGTGTACAATAAAGACTAAAGCATAAAATAAAAGTTTTGTACAACGTCTTGAAGTCCAAGCTAAAACAACAAATTCGCAAAATATAGTAATTTTTATGTTTTCATTCTCACCGACTTCAAAATGTTGTAGAAAATATTTATTTTTGCTTTGTAGTTTACAATCGGTTTTGTATTAGTTTTAAAAACATAGCTTGCTCTATAGTGACGTTTGTAGATTCAAATGGTCTTTCACTCTTTTTGACCTTTACGAGCTTTCACCGTCTGAATTTAGTTGCAAGAGCAAACTTATTTGCCAAGCTAGTATTATAATCGTTACAAATTGACTTTAATCAAAGACACTACGTATCGGAAAAGTACAATAACCTATTTATAAATACTTAATACATTTACTTACTGATAACGACGCGTCGGCCATGATGCTAAATGTTACGTCACACAGTAAACATGTCTTGTGATCATTTGGATTAAAATACGAATATTGCCGTTGCCAAAACAGGTTGATTTGATAAGAAAATATTGTAATAGAGACTCGTGAATAAATGTTGATTTAGTTCGTTAAAGACTTGTATAGGTTATATCACTATATCCCACTGCTGGACCTGTATTTCTCCTTTTTGCATAATGAATTTCACTTGTTTTTTTGTCATTTGAAACTGGCTTATGGAGAGCGCTTTGCGTTCATGTGAAAAACTTAGGAATTCGAGAGTTACTCGAACTCGACTCGACTTTAAATCCAAAATAATGTTTCTTTAACAACAACAAAAAACCGTCTTCAAGTTAAAAAGGAAAAAATCGTTGAAGTCGGTGCATTGTGCAATTTTGTGGTTTTGGAATTTTGGAAGAGTATAGGTGCGACAAGGATTGCTCTTGATATTCCTGGGATCGATTCATCAGATCTCAACTTGGTAGCAATGGGACTACCACAGGAGTATACTTTTTGAAAACCAGTAAAAATGTTCTGTCCATAACTGACGGAGAAATCGCGTAACAAACAAAAAAATTAAATGTAGACGCCCGGCTCTCTACATGGAAGGTTGCTCTCGTTTTACCTGGGATTGATTCATCAGATTCTGACTTGGTTACAATAGGATCACCACGATTTACTCACTTTCTAATAAAGAAAAAAAAGGAAAATCGGTTCACAATTGACGGCGTAATCGCGTAACATACATACAAAAAACATACAGTCGATTCGAGAACATCCTCCTTTTAGAAGTTGATTAATATTACCCACAGCGCCTAAGGTTACGAAACCCGTATCGCGTGGAAACAAATCAGAAATAACCTTTTGTATTTTTGACATTGTTAAATTCAATTATTATTATATTATGCGCATTAATTTCTTCATGACGCAGTCGGATGACAGACGGACGACCCGTGTCACAGATGGTTGGTTTGTTTTTGCTATTATTTGTGATCAAAGGCTGAAGCTAGTTGGAGAGCGAAGAGCGACTAAGTAACAATTATCAAAATTTCTGTCAGTCCACGGACAATAAAATGGTTCCGCAGAAGTGACGATCATCTACTGTTTTTGTCACGTGTCTACGAAACTACAATAAATTCTGAGCAAAACTGAAAATTTTAATGATAATGTTCATTAATATCTAAACTCATTAGGGCCTTATGAGCTCAGGAAGGCTTTACTCAACAGAATTCATCATGACATGGCATGAATATGGGCGCGTTTCGTTAGTAACTCACAACGCCCAAAATGCTCCGTCAACCATTCCACACGGCGACCGGTATGATTGTGGCGAAAACATCACAATTTTCGATCACAGCACTCACGACGCACCATGTCAAGAAGTAGCTCGAAGAGGGCGTTGACCACACTCTATTTCTTAACATTAAAAAAGGCGCGTTTTTCAAATCAACCAATGACTTTGTGTATTTCGTCATTTATGACATCAACGCCCCATAATCCGTTCCACTCGAGTTTTTGATTGTAACGTCCGCAAGCAAGTGGAACGGGAAAAATCGCGGTCGTGAACGTGGTCGTTGTGAGTCTCTTGTGGAACATAGCATATGTGGGTTTATTTATGAAATTAACATCTTTTATGAATTGTAACAACTTTGTTTATAATTTTATTATTTCGAACAAAATAATGTTTCTATTGCGTAAAAAACAATAATCTCTCTTGACATTAACAGTAATCACGTTATGATTCACTTTGATTAAGGCAATGGATAGCGATTCGGCGAAAAGTTGGTGCGTCGGTGACTGTTCCCAAGAGGAAGTGATTTCTTTCTATCATGGCCGCCTCGCTTCCATAGACACCACGCTTCGCTAGAGTGACATTGATATCATATCAGTAGGGCAAGTACCCTACCACATGGCTGGGGGTTGTGTTGTCGCCTCTTACGACAGACCGCCCCAACGCAGGAAATTGTATTTTTCCTTCGTTCCTGCACGGATAGGATCAGTTATAACCTTGCTTAAAAAAATATTAAACGAGGTCTTCCAAACAGTTATGACGTAAATTGCCTTCATGCTAAGTACTGAATATATTTCTTTGATGAAAGTGTTAATTGATGTATCATGATGTTTGAATTTTAGATTTCCGAAACCGGACTTTGCTAAAATGCTACAAATAGTTGTACATTGGTAAACAGTACACGCTAGAAGTAACAGATAAGCTGCATAAGTTATCCTCATAAGCTATTCACAGTCGACTCCCATACGAAGAACTCAAAAAAAAAACTTTTTTTTAAAATTATGGTTCCAACGCTTTCGGCATTCATTTTGCCAATTTCAGAGATAGAGAAGACAGGTGCTTAGTTAATATAAATATAGCTTACTGAATTATTGTCGGTGATTTATACCCGTTTGTTGCATATCTATGGATAGAACAAAAATTGAGTTATTATCTCCATTACACATCGTTCATCATCGTTAAAAATACAAAAAAAATATTCTATCGGGTGGGGTATAGCTCGCATTTATTTATTATCAACATTTTAGGTTACAACATTAATGCGGGAGCGAACCAAAATTGAGCCCCGCCTTAGCCTTCGTGGTTACTTTTTTATAACCACCCAAAATTCACTTTATGTCACCCTTCTAACAAAGCCTCAACATTAAATTGTCAAACACGTCTATTTTTATTAAACAATCAGTCATCGATATAATACATAGATAAGATATCCACACTCAAATCTCCTTGATAAATTGCACAAAACCAGACAATAACATAGATTTTTCAAATCACAACTAAGTATTGAAATGATAAATGCATGTACCATTCTTATCATAGAATCAGTCATAGTTACCGGTTGCCTCGTGATTTTTAGATAATGTGACACATCATCTGTTTAACACATGATACTGAGAAACGAGGTTTTGTGGGCAATACGCCGGGGCAACGTGTGTAAATATACTCCTAGTATTGTATATATAGTACTCCTATTGATATTGTTAGGACCGACAAAGACAAATTCACACCTGCATATCTGTAGAAACAAACACATTTTATTACCTTTCGGCATTTGGACTGCTTTTTTTTACATAACATTTTCTTAAGTTTTTGCGACTTGTATACATAATAAAACTACGTAATGGTTTTAAGCGCGGTAATTTATTTAATTTGGTTGTTCCAACGTTTCGGCCCCTTTTCAGTGGCCGTAGTCACGGACGACAAATATGACAATTGTCGACGAGTATTGTTGTTGAAAAGTGGCCGAAACGTCGGAATAACCAAAATCAAATCAATTACCGCGCTTAAAACCGTTAAAACGTAGTTTCTTTTGTTTACTTTGTGTTTAAAATTTGTGATTAAAAAAAACAGCCCATTGTGTGTATTGTAATAATTTTACGGCCTATTGTTGTATTGTGATCACTGCCAGGTGTCTCGGATTTAAAATACAAATTGATTGTGAGAAATTCGGTCCATGCTGCCTGGCAGACACATTTCATCTGTGCAGTATAAAGCAATGCCCCAATTGAGAGATGGGGCAGTCGAGCCACATGAGTAAATAAACGGAACAGAGATAAAGCTTCTTAAGAACATGCAAAATTGTTACCTATTCTGGTAGGGTCGTCACAATAGGTAAAGACAAATTAAACAAAACATTTGTTAAATAGTTTTATTATTCAGTATGATAGAATACGTAACTACTTTACAAATTACTTACTCTAATACTTTTCCTTTTATAATTTTTGTTTTTTAATAATAAAAAAATATTTTTTATGATGTGGTGAATTCTGAATCTAGCAAAGTATGTACCTGTGTTATACGTGTTTGTATGAAAAAATTGAAAATGAAAATTTATTGTCTTGTAAACAAAACAGGGTTCATACAATAATATTAAAATACAAAGAACGTAGAAGTATAGTTCTAATAAACTCTATAGTAATTCCTGAGAGAGTCCTGCAACTCGTAACAATATGACTCTGGGAGACGAATAAAAAGATTTAAAGCATCAGGGTCTACTGCTTATTCTCAAAAGCGATACGACATTTAGCCAATGTATCAAATAAAAAAAACGTGTGCGTCTCGGGACGATCTACAGAAGTGATAACTTGAACTAATATAAGTTGTTTATTTAATATTGAAATTGTTTAACTTAAGAAATGCTTAGGTTTTTACTTAAATTTAACAAGCTTTTATCTAACTTGCACTGGATTTACCTATGTATGGAAGTTCGGGTGGAATCTTGCAGGTTAAATTTGGCCAACTTCCCGGTTTCGGATTGAGCTGAAATTTCGCACACATATTTATAGTGCGTGACAATGCAATTATATGGTTCATGGAGCTGATCTGATGATGGAGTTGGAAATTGGCCATAGGAACTCCTGTACTAAGCAAGGTAGACTCGTCGTGTTTAGGCTCGTTTTACTTGTCTTGGTTAGCACTCTACTGCTACATGATTTCCAGGATGTCAAAAGCTTGAATTTCAAATATTTTTAATTTTTTTAATGTATATTAATATGATAATATAAGGAAAGGTTATTTATTAATAAAATCTTTTATTGATTATAAAATATATTTTATTCTTAGTTACAATTCTTGAATACATTGGAATGTTTATATACATTATTAGTATAATTATTTAATCTAATTACCGAAATACGGCTAGCGCTATGGGTTAGAGTGAGAGAGTAGGAACCTGCCTACCGCTGCCGTATGCGTGAGAGAAAGGGAAGCCAGACAGGCGCAGTAACGCGTTACGTAAAGAAGCGGTTTACCCTCCCATAAGAAGTTATCACTTCAAAAACATCTCTTTGTTGTGCGGGTACTACAATCTACTCGGCCAATTTTTTGTAATTTCCAAATGTAAGGAAACAGATAAGTCCCGAGTTAAAAGTAATCTTGCAACACCAGGGGCATACCATAATATTGGCAATTTTAATATCGATTAAAACGTATAGTTACCGTTATTTAGTAGCATAGTTGTTCTTGTCATGTTTCCGTTTAAGGTAATAATTAATTTTGTTTTGTACCCTCTTATTTCTGAATGATACAATCGACCATTTCCTTAATTTAATAATCAAGTTATATTTTTATTCTGTGGTTAGCTGTTTTGTATAAAGTAGTTGTCTATAATTTACAATAATTTTAATACAATATCTATCCTATAATGTAGTGATTGTGTACATATTATAATTCAAAATCTCTCAATTGTATATAGACGGTATTCACTACATTTTGTTTTCATGTTGGCAGGCGCGATAGATTTGTACTGTATTCGGTTTGTTTTATTACATGTAAAACTTTAAGAATAATGTTTTATATAATATCTTGTATAAAGTATTATCTGGAATTTCCAAACAGTAATGTATTAAATTCTTTTCATTCATAACACTTTAATTAAAATAGTTTATCGATGACTTCAATCCGCTATCGGTTCTGTCAATATGCTGTTTCTTAAACTGTTAAATTGTTGTAGGGATGGCGAGGCGTTCTAAAAATGTTCGAAGACTGTTAAAATCAGTGTAAAATATGTGTTAAAACCGGTTCTCCGATTATAAAATATTGTGACCAGTTGCTGCTCTTTTACTACTATAAACCCTTCTGAGTTGTTGCAAGTATTACAGTATCTAATTATATGTTTAGTAGAATGGTGTATATAGTGTTTCTAGGTGACACAATTATTTATCTCTTAACGTGTTGCTAATTAAACTAGGAAAATAGCACATCACAACACACATAATATTATGTTACTTTGTTCCACGTGGCTGAAGCGTGCTGCTTACTAACCGTAGCATGGTAGGTATGTCACATGAGAGTATGAATTACCGTTTTCTACTGCGTAGGTACTGTGCTTTTGTATTATGGGTATAGAAATGTATTATATATTTGCTGTCATATTGAATTTCTCTTTCACAATAGTACTTTTAACGGTTTTAAGCGCGGTATTTTCAGCCACGTTTCAGTAGCCGTGATCTAGGAAAGCAAAGGCGTGAAGTGTCAATGAGTATTGTCAAAGTTTTATTTAACCTACCGCCTATTTCAATTATTTAGTATTTTTGTTTATGATTATTTACTCTATGGGAGCCTAACCTAATTTACCACCGCTTCGCTATATGTCGGGCTAGCTCTAATAATTGTATTTAATATTAAAAAATAGGTGAGTCGTTGGTTTGTATTCCGGTGCATGCAAAAAGAGCTCAAATGTCTTGAGGTGTGGCAGTTGGTTTTTGCTGGTTTGGATCTTAATAGTCGGATCCCAAACAGGTGGTACTTGCAAAGCAGCTTCTCTTTTGAAATTTGAAAATCCTCTCGTTCATAGTGAAAGTGCGCTATTTATATGCTTAGATACCGAGTGTACCGAGTGGACGAAACAAAAGTCACAAAACCTATCGTATTTTCCGGGACAACCTTTACATAAATTTATCTCATTACCCGGGATAAAAAGTATTCCTTGGCAACCCTCGGTATTAAAATTACATATGTTAATTAATTAATTTTAGTCAAATCAGTCCAAGTCTTTCCGTGAAAGGATAACAAATACAGAGACAAATATATTTTTATCCCGGAAACTATTCCATTTTTCGGGATGAAAAGTATCCTATGTTCATCCTTGGCATCGAAAATAATATCGTAGTTTTTCCGTGAAAATGGAACAGACAGAGATACAAAGAGACAGAGACACAGAGAGAGTTACTTTCGCAGTTATAATGTTAATAGGGATATCTAAGAAACTGGCTGTAACTTTTCAAATTCATGTTGACGCAAAGATGATCTGTAAATTTACGGAATTGAAATAATCTTATTAGGAAAGGATCCGGTGCATTGCCTAACTCGAGAAAAACCGTGTGAACCGCGATTCATGTGACTTAAAACCGTTATTACTGTCCCACCGCATCCTTATCCGCTTATTCCCGTTGTTTTTTTCATCTTTCCTGTCCAGGTGTGGCGTGAGATTTGGACATTATGAATTATATATCCGTTTTCCATTATTTTAATATTCGTGTTATAAATGTGTGTTTAACATAAAAAATAGAATCACTTTTTATTTATGATATACTGTTGTTTAGTTTATTTTTTATTCTGCTTGTGTAAATAATTCTATTTTTGCGATATTATACAAAATGATAAACATAAGACTAAAGACGCACGGGTTTATTATTCAGCACCCTGAAATCATTCCATAAAGTTTAATGTATATTATTGTTACGAGTGCGGGACTCGAATTAAAATGCCGTTGGAATTACTATAGAATTTATTAGAACTATACAAACACAAATAACACTGGTACAAATATAACTGGACACAACCAGTACAAACTGCACGATTCAATAACACGCGCAAAGTCCGTCACGATATAGATTATCGAATGTACACGTCTTGCTCATCGTAATCCTCGCTTGACTGCCTCACCCCTCCCTTTGGGCATTGTTTTATACTAAGCTATAACAACTTGATAACACCGTTTTTACACCATAACCTGCCTCTAGTAAATTTTAAGTATGCGTAGGTGGATAAAACAATAGATTTTTAGACTTTTGATTGAAAAAAAAACCATTTCTTAAATCTAAATTCATAATGTTTATTTCGTAAAAAGTGATTTCAATCAAAATTAAAGTTATAATTCCTGATGTCCCTTAGACGTCTTACTGATGTTTCTTAGAGGAATAATAAGTTTATTTTATTTTTGTTATAATTTAATGTCAATTTAATTATCCAAAGACTCAATCAAGAACTAATTTTATTTATTTCTTATCACATTGCATATTAAAATGTATATGTTCCTAACTAAAATAAATGACCATAAGTATATAGATGCCAATTTTTTTATATATATATATATATATATATTACGGTTATGGTAGATATGAGTTCAATTAACTTCAGTCAAAATAGTGCAAGTAGGTATTTTACTATTTCCTTGCACCGAATGTTCGACATTTAAACCGAATTTCGGCCGAATACCGAAGTTCGGCTCAAGCTGCCGAAATTCTGTCAAACCGAATGTAAAACGAATTTCGGCTCATCCCTAATACCTTATATCCATTACCTATATAACCTTTGTATCCACGGGTAAATTAATTATCATGAATATAAATATATAGTGTTATAAATGCAACGACACTGCAATTAAATTGTATATCACTTGTGTTATGTTTAAGGTCGCGTTGTAACGTTGGTGCTCTTTTAAAAATATCTGTAATTTAGTTTTAAATCCATTAAGATATTGCAAATTGCTAATGGGTGGCGGTATATTGATTCTGTCTGGATGCTGTCTTTTCCTACCACACTCCTCTATTGTAGCATACGTCCTCTATCACACAACAAGTAATCATGTCAACTTTCACACAATCCATACATCTCCTTTTTGGTCTTCCTTTACTTTTGTAAGTACCATCGTTCAGTTTAACATTCCATTTGTTAAGTGACTTCATGTGATTTTAATCTCGCTTCATAGGTTTTTAATTATGTATTTCAAATTTTATATATAACTTAGTGCGCTGGTAGACATTGTCCTGCTCTAAAAACTGAAATCTACCTCCCGATTGCAGCGTCACTTACTGGGTCCAAATATGGATTTAAACCATTATTGAATCCATTTGAACACAAAAAAATGTTATCAAAATAGATCCAACCGTTTAGGTAGAAATCTGTGACACATAAAGAAGAATTTTATATATAAAGATAGGCTGTAACGCAAATCAATCGTATAGTAAAACAGAAACCCAGCTGCTGATAATATACTGTGTGAAGAGCCTTACTTGGAATTCTTTTGATATCAACCACAATAAAATTCCTTATTTAGTATTACAGTATACGTATTACGTATCCTTACAAAAGTATTGTGACTCACTCCCACTAAGGTTACTCAATGAACTGCATTTCGTTCGTTTTCTACCATATTTGGTTAGTAACAACAATCATTTTATTTGTTAACAAGTTTTACATTGTATTATAGGAAAATTCATAGCGGTCGAGGGTAAAAAACGTTTTGGAAAGTTCCTAAGCCCAACACACTAGAAGGCGCTAATAAAACGTATGAAATGTACGTGGAAGAATGGAAATTTATTCGGGGTTCACAAAATGACACTTCATTACATTTGACACATAGATAATATGCACAGATAATATCAAATAACACCCTCACCTGACAAAATAATGAAGTAGTCAAAAATAAAACTTAAATTTGTATCACATATGCCTTTAACAGTAGATTCACTTTTGATTTGCACATACAACGAATGATCTATTGTTATTATCATTTTTGACCTGGATTTCCAGTCGTCTTGCTCACTTAACGTGCTTGTAATGTTGAAGCCTTCAAGTGTGAGAAAAATTTCTACGGCGAAACCCCAATCGTCGTAGTTCTCCCTTCCTTTTGGCACGTTTATAGAGTAATTATCCGACATTATTTTACTAGTTTTAGCACTGTTTACTATGTTTTCGAGACTAAGCATTAATAGGTATAGGGACTGGGCCCATAACGTAATAAAGCGCATGAAATGTACGTGCAAGAATGGTACTTTATTTGGGGTTCACACAATGAATGAATGTAGAATGAATAACTTTATTGCACATAAAATTACAGTACAATGGGCGGTCTTGTCGCCAAAGGCGATGATATCCTCCAGACTATACCCTACTACTACTATACAATTGGAATCCGACTACATTATTTAATGACTTTTATAATAATTATTAAATGAAAGATTACATTGTGTATTTATTTGTATCGTCATAGTTATATAATTAAATTTATCATTATTATCGTCTCCATTTAATAATTTTCCATTACAACAGTAAATTATTTCTTTTTATAAATGTAATGACACTTCATTACATTTGACACATAGATAATTTGTACAGGTAATATCGAATAACTCGTAATCAGTGGTTTTTTTAATTTTTTTATTGCATGAGTTTAGCAGACGGCCCACTTGATGGAAAGTGGTTACCATCGCCTATGGACATTTGAAACACCAAACATGCTACAAATGCATGCACATTTGTATGTGCTGCTGCTTTCTTAATGCAGGCTGCGACCTGGTCACTAATGCCGGAACACAAGTCAAGGTTGTTATGGCGGCATACTCTAGACCAGGGGTGATAGCCATTGTAAAAAAGCTTTTTATTTCTAATTCATTTAATTCGTGATTGAGCTGAACAATAAAAATATCTTAAACTCAGACTGACCCCCAGCTTTCGGAACCGAAAAGAAGTTAATTTTGGAATAGAAAGCCAACCGCATCGCAGTGCGTTATGTAATAATATCAGCCCATAAATGTCCGGCTGCTTGACTCGGGCTTCCCATTATAGGGGAAACGGGCAGTATACCCGCCACGCTTGTTCAAGACTTCTTGGCAGGTTTGACCCATCGGTCATCTCGATGTGCAGGTTGCATCACGATCTTTTCCTTCACCGTTGTTAGCACGTGGTAACAATATGCACACTAGATCAGAAAACTGACCAAGTGATGCATGCGTTCCGGCCAGGATCGAACCGCGTCATTTGAGTTTGGGACGCGTGTGCTAGCCATTACGCTACCACGACTTATATTATGAGAATTTTTTTATATAATCGAATTTTAGTCTTCCAGTGTAACCTCTTTTTATCACATGACTTTCATCCTCATTACATGCCCAAGTGTGGTACTGACATTCTGGAATTATCTTGATTGCTTTCAGGGATGTATGGTCTTGAGCTAATCAAAATTTTATACATCGTACAGTGTGTGAGAGTTCCGGTGTCTCACTTTCCCCTCTTCCGTGTTTGATCCCCCACATTCCACCAAATCTATCGTATGCATTGGCACTATTGTAGCAAACGCCCATCGACGACGGCAACCACTTTCCGTTTTCACGCTTCAGGTCATAAAGAAACTAGCTTACTATTAGTTGACCTATAAAAAAATAACTTAAATATCATCTGCTCTGGTGCCTACTGCCGAAGAATGGAATAATTTGCGGGAGTCTGTTTTTGCAAATACAATCTTCAAGTCACGAGTGAATCTAAATCAATCCTCTTCTAGGTAAGCTTGCTGCATCCTAGACTGCGTTATCATTAGGTAAGGTAGATAGGTACATATCCATTTTTTTGTTTGTTTAGAATACAAAGTACATAAGAACGAGTAGCTTTCAAAACTGATTCTACAAGATTCACAATATTAATGCGGCAAGACCCCTCACGTTTTTTTTATTAAATTCAACACAACCTTGCATTCACGTGAGAAATATATTCTTTTCTATATCCGGCTGCAAAAACATATCGTATCATTTATTCCCTTTCGTTCCCACGGATGCTACAAAGATGTATTATCCCTTTGTCAGCCGTCTTATTGTATGTGTTATTAACAATAATGTTGGGGGAGATGTTTCCTTCAGCATAGTTTACGTTTAATAATCGTGTTTTGCTCTTTTATATAACCGTTCTACTTTTGTTGTCTTTAACAATTTCCGCAAAGTGACTGCTTCGTCAACCACTCTAAATTGGAGACGGTCATAGGATAGATAAGAATCCTCGGACCTAAGTCGATCGTATTGTTACGGCCGACAAAAACCAATTTACACCTGCAGTTTATATACGCATTTGGACTTCTTTTGTTTACTTTGTGTTTAAAATTTGTAATTAGAAAAACAGCCCACTGTGTATTGTAATTCCTTATGGTAGTCATTAGCCAGGCATGATTCTAAGAAATTCAGTCTGCGCGGCCGAGAGACATATTGTAATTGTGCAGTATAAAGCATTGCCCCAATGCAGAGATGGGCAGTCAAGCGATAACCGCAAGCGTGGCAAGACGTGTGTACGATTACGAGTACGATTCGATAACCTATATAGTGACGGACTTTGCGCGGGATATTGAATCGTGCATTACGTTTGTACTGGTTGTGTTTAATTATATTTGTACATGTGTTATACGTGTTTGTATAGTTCTAATAAATTCTATAGTAATACCAACGGCATTTTAATTCGAGTCCTGTAACTCGTATCAGTATTATTGATGGACAACCATCTGGCTGGGGGTTGTTCTGTCGCCTCTTACGACAGGCCACCCAGCCGCAGGAAATTGTATTCTTTCTCCGTTCCTGCACGGATAAAACGAACTTAGTGGCTCAGTTTTCCTATTTGCATATCTTGAAATTGTGAAGATATTTAAAGTACGATGATACCATTGCAATAATGTCAAAAATTCGTATTCTACTAAATCCACAATATATTTTACATCACATTAGCAGAAGTGGCGTTAGCCGAAAAGAATATTAAAAAACTACAAAATTAAATAAATATTTATAAAAGAAGAGTGGCGAGTCACAGGCACATTGGAATTAACAGAATACCGAAATCAGGTTAAACTACGATTGAGACGATAGTGTGGTGTATTCTATCTGTGCAGGAACGCATAAAGAATACAATTTCGTAAGAGCCGACAAAACAACCCAAAGCCAGGTGGTAGGGTATTTGCTCGACTGGATGACGACCACCCTTGGTCTAGAGTATGCCACCATAACAACCTTCCTTATGTTGTGTTCTGGCATTAGTCTAGTCAGGTGCCACTCTCCTTTAAGAGAACAGCAGCGCATTTGTAGCACCTTTGGTGTTGGAAATGTCCATCGGCGATGGTAACCACTCTCCATCAAATGGGCCGTCTGCCTGTCTGCAGTCTTGCAAAACAAAACAAAAAGTGTTCGGCGATTTTGACGAAGTGTGATAGCAGAATTGGGCCTCAGGACGACCAAACGCGTTATAGATATCTTTCGGCAAATGATATTTTATATTAACATAAACAATATGTAATTATATTCCTATCTAATACTATATAAAAACTATAAAAATAATGACTTACATGACACGATCACGTTACCTGCACGTGCCTGTCTTCAAAGGTCTTTGACTTTCCTTTTATTGTATTGTTAATTAGGTTTACTTGCTTAATTAATGTTTTAATTTAATTTCACGAATTAATTAGAACTTTTGGTGGCTAAGAAATTTATTTTAAACAAGGGCAACTCTTCATTTTGGTAAATAATAATATGATAACACACGAGATATATATAGGTGTTTTTTTATTGCAGTTCAGCAGACAGTCAGACGGCCCACTGATGGAAAGTGGTTACCATAGCCTATGGACGTTCGCAATACCAAAGATTCTACAAATGCTCTGCTGCTTTCTAAAGGGAACCTGGAACCTGGCCACTAATGCTGGAACACAATCTATGGTTATTATGGTGGGATACTAGACCAGGGGTGGTAGGTATCCAGATGTGCAAATGTCCTACCACGGCAAGTATCTCGCATTTCTCGGGTGAAGATGTTTTCAATTTATCAGAAAGTAGTCATTTATAATACGGAAACTTTCATGTTTACACATTATTATAGAGGTTTATAGAATCATATAAGGAAAGTGTATAAAAATAGATTTTAAATATATCGAATATTTCGCCACCTCCAAGGAATACTACGCCAACTTAATTTTAAGTATTTTCTGTTTATAAAAGAAAAGCTCTCTTTAATGTCGTAATATTATATTTTTTAAAATTTATAAAAATTATTAAGAATCAAAAAACTTTTTAGTTTCTCAATATTTTTTTATGAAATTATAGAAACATTACGTTTGGACTTGTTGTGTTCGGTTATATTTGTACCTGTGTTATACGTGTTTGTATAGTTCTAATAAACCCTATAATAATTCTAACGGCATTTTAATTCGAATCTCGCGACTCGTAACAATATTATATTTAATAATGCTCATACAGATAGAGTTGGTTATATTTTGAAGTTCTTCGTTAATACTTTAAATATCGTGTTTTAAAGCTGAAATATATTATAACGATATAATATAATGAAATGTGACGTCACGAAATTTAGAAATCCTCCCATCCCTTGTTGCACTTTGTTTCACTTCTACTGCGTGTGAACTGCACAAACACACATTTTTTTGCCTGTTCTTTCTTTTTTAATTCATCTTATAAGATTTGAGCTAAACTAACAAACACAAATAAAAGTTGGTAAAAAGTGAATAGGAATCTTCAATCGTTGTTACTCTTCTATTTTAAGCTATATATTATACGTTGATCATTTGCATCGTGATCATACGTTCCTTGATTGGTTTGAATGTTCATATCCTATGACCCAAGGGACAGGACCCCAGTCGAGGGTGTGTCACCGGTAAAATATCGCCACGCGGTGCTATTTTTGGAATCAATTTGCTATTCCTGTATTGTCCGTACACATAATATAAAGTACTGTATACTTCGTACATATCCATCGTACATCGTATCGTACATTTTTGTAATAGTCAGATTGGATCAGACGAAATTTATTAAGTACTAGCTGTCCCGGCAGACGTCTTCCTGCCCGGAAAAGCTTCAATCGATATGCCGACAGCAACGCCACCTACCGGGTCCAATTGTGAACCAACTCAGAAACCTTCTTTGGCTCATGCACAACGACTTTGCTAAAGATCATTACATGATCAAATTTATAGTTTACGATTCTATGAAGGACATACAGAGAAACATTAATTTTTATATATAAGAAGAAAACTAGTGGTCGCCCGTAGTCGAAATTCGGCCATAATAATTAATACCAAGAAAGACTGTTAATTTAACTTGAACAATAAAAAAGACGATATACGAGTATATGCGTGTGTGTGTGTCAAATACATGATAGTGTGTGTAATTTTTTTATTGCTTTTATGTATTTTTAATGCATAATTTTTTAAATATTAGCATTCGTCGCTTCTTCTCTATATATACAATGCAATTTTCGTAAAAAGGGGTACAAAGTTTTTGCTTCACGTATTAATACATAGATATCAGAAATGTCTGTCCAAAAGACGCTAAGGGGTTCACAAGTTCATTAACTTCGTAACTTATGAATATTTAAATCAGATTTAAGTCACAAGCCATGATAGCGTAATGGCTAGCGCTCGCATCCGAAACTCAAAGGTTGCGAGCTCGAATCTTGGCCGGAAAGCATGTACCACTTAGACAATTTTCTGACCTAATGTGCGAATTTTTAGAATTACCACGTGTTAACCATGAAAGAAAACATAGTGATGAAACCTGCACATGGAGATAACGGGTATGCAAACTCGCCAATCCGTCTTGGACAAGCAAGGCGGGTATACTATCCGTTCCCCTATAAATGGGAGGCCTTAGAACCCAGCTGTAAGACGTTTATGAGCTGTTATTATCTATACATATATAATTGAAATCCACGTATATAGTGACTCATCATGATATCTCAGGAACTATAATACCTATAGACTTGAAATTTGGCATGGACCTTCCTTTCGCCAAGTAAAGGTCAGCCAAGAACGGATTTTACGGCACGCAAAGCGGGCGGGTATCAATTAGTTATTATATATTCTTATAATTTAAGCTGAAATAAAAATATTTTGCTAATGACACCTACACACACTTCTTTCTACGTACGAAATTCTTGCTGTAAGGCCTGTGGAACTGCCTCCCCCTGACAGTCAAACAAGATAAAAATAACATGTCTAATGTGTTTCACGAAAATATGACTTTCCTCGAATCAAACTTTTCACAACCCACATGTTCTCGATATTTCCAGGTCAGGGTTCGCTTGACAAACTGATTGATGGATTTTTGGCAGTATCACAGCAAAATAGTAGTTTGCTGTCGAAATCTAGTAATTTAAATCTTATCCTCGAAAACATAAAGCTGATGTAGGTATATAAGTTGTGATGGTTTTAAGCTTTATTTTTATAAAAATAACACTTAAATAATTTATTGCTATTATTCGAACGTGAGGCCATGGACAAATAACAAATAAACACATTGCTTTGCGCTATTATGAAATTGGGATGAGTCACAGAACTAAGTCAAACCCACATAGATAGTAGTGGCGAAGTATCTGTAAGTCGATTGTAATTAAGTTCATTAATTATTTTTAGTATCTAAAGCAATAAATTAGCGACCTAAAGGTCGCTGTTACGTCAGAATCTATTGGTACTTGGTCTGCTGTGGATGTAGCTCTAGGTATATAAAAAGGCTTTTTCAAAGCTACTTTAATCATGCACTAAACTCACTGTCAATAAATCATTATTGCTTTTGGCACGGTGAAATTGGGGCCTTTACTTCTACAAGAAATAACGTACGGCAGTTCATATGGTGAGTGTCTTGACTGGCTTACACTCGTCATTACCCCACTCCTCATTACTGTTAGAAAGGGAAATACATACATACGTATTATCAGGTCTGTTTTATCATAAGGGTAGGCAGAGATGATTATATTTTTTATTGCCATCCATTCTTCTTGTGTGGTTGTTGTGATAGTACACTCGAGCTGGAATATTTTTAAATTTTTTATCTTTGTTTAGTTCCATGTCATTGAAAACAACCTTACATTTACGTTTCTCCTATAATATGTTTTCTGAATTTTTATATTTTATCCTTCCATTTACGTATTGTTAATATTTTTGTACCTCTTGTATTTTTTTTATAAACTAGGCCGAGTGAAAAACTCTAGGTAGTAGAAGCTCTCTGTTACGTAGAAAATAAAATTAATTAGGTAATTTATATATATATAAACTTTTAATACTTAAGTTTCTTGTTGATTTCACTACAATTAGAAAGAAACTAAGTCAATATAGTGTAGACAACTGCACAGCATAACAAATTAAAGTCGCAGCCAACCTGATTTGAAGTACCTAATACGTAATTAATGACATGTGGGCAATCTGACAAAGTATTCGGTTTTGAATTATATTGATGGTTGTCTATATCCCAATTGCAGCGCCACCTATTTTACTAATCCGTCTAATCCACGTAAAAAACGTCTTTTCTCACGATAAAACGTATCCTAAGCGTGGATTCGGTACATAAGCCATCTCTCTGTCGAGTTTCGTTCATATATATTTTGTAGTTTTAAAAAAAGATGCGATCGCCAGCATTTCGTTATTTACGTCAATCCCGCGGAAACTACGTCATTTATCAAATTTAAATCAATTTTATATGCGATGTACAAACTCGAACCATTTCCAGATTTATTATAGTACTAGCTGACCCGGCAAACTTCGTACCTCCTGAGAAGCAATAAATAAAAAACGTTGATTTCTGAACGACGGGATGAACATCAAAAGTTTCACATTTAAACCAAAAAAATGAAAAAAGAAACTTCACTTTTAAATTTAATTTGATTTCTGAACGACTTTTAAATTTAATTGATCTCTAAACGACGGAACGAACACCAAATGTTTGTCAGGTAGGAATAGTTTCTAAGGTAAAGCGGAATTGTTGTTTTTACCTTATTCCAAGCATTTTTTTCATATTTACTCACCTTTTGAAACTTCCCTGGACTTTCATAAATAAAACAAAACCAAAATTAGCCAAATCAGTTCAGCTGTTCTTGAGTTTTAGCGAGACTAATGAACAGCAATTGATTTTTATAGATATAGATGTATAAGAGGTTAATTGAAATGTCATTGTCAAGAGTGATATGTTGTCAATGTCACAAGCGGTGCGTCGTATAGGTGGAGGCGAGGTGGCTATATCTGAAGGGAAAAAACATAACCTCTTCTTGGGAATGGTTGCCGGCGTATTCGACGAATCTCTATCCATTGCCTTAATCAAAGTGAATTATAACATAATTAGTGGTCATTTCAAGAGTGGTAATTGTTATTTACATTATAAAAGTAAAGTTGTTGCACGTTATAAAAGATGTTAATTACATAAATATTCATTCATGTCATGATGAATTCTGATGAATAAAGCCTTCCTGAGATTATACGACTCTGGCGAGCTTACAAATGTTTTTCTATGGACAATGTCGTTGACTTCAATTTTATTTACCTGAACTTATTCTAACTTCTTCTTTTGTATTGTTACGAGTCGCGAGATTCGAATCAATATGCCGTTAGAATGACTATACAGTTTGTTAGAACTATACAAACACGTATAACACAGGTACAAATATAACCGAACACAACAAGTCCAAATGTAATGTAGAAGGTCGGTCACTAGGGTTCCCGATTGTAGTACAAGTCTCCCCTCGTTTGTGGTTATCGCTCGTTGTGACCACAGATAGATTGACCTTCGTACCATTTGCCTACTAAACTACCTAGCCTACAATATAATAATATTATGAGCAGTATCAATAATAAGGAAATATGTAAGGTATTGGGAATTTGGGAACGATATAATATGTATTTTGGGTCATTCAAGATTATTATTTTTTTATTTCATTTATTTTTTATTTTAGTTACTATAAAAAATTAAAGTTTTGATAATGCAAATTGAATCGATCTGGTTGAAAGGCACAGAATTGAAAGGAAACGTCATTAATCAACGACACCGAAATATTTATTTGGGTTTCTAAGTAAAAACTGCCCCCACGGCGTTTTCAACTTTTACAATGGGGATCGTTTTGTTATCAAATAAAAATAATAAGCCCAAATATTCAGCTTTTTTTCTTAAGTATTTTTCGATTTTTTTTTCAATAGTAAAATTACAAATTAACTTTTTCCTATACTTGGGAGCAAAAGGCATTAAAAAATATTTTTGTTGTAATATCCGGATAAAAACCTAATTTTTCAAAAATAAAATAAAAATAAAACATTTATTATCTTGAGTTTTTAAAATATATCTATCACCAATTTTTTTTCAGAATATGTGTTTTATAATCCTTTCTACTCATGAATATTTTTCATTTTTTTTAAAATGGTGGAAGTGCGTCATATGTCTTTTTTTCATAATCTTGTGTTCTATCGAACTCATATTTTTTTATTATTTTTGAATCAAAACTCATACATACCTCTTTGAAATGACTTTAAATCAATAAACATCTTTACTCTTGTTTAAAAAATCTTCTATATATATATAGAAGCAAGTCCTATTATATAGGTACACTTTTAAACTCAAGAACGGCTGTACCGATTTGGCTGAAAATTGGTGAGAGGTATTGGCTTAGAACCAGGAGACGGACATAGGATTTTATCCCGTTGGAACCGGTTGGTGGCGCTGAGATCGGGTTCTAGAATCCTTCTAATTACCTGGAGCGGTTTTGGTGATTTTGTTTTTGTGTGGGACCTTTCTTTCAGCCAACAACAGCTTAATTTTCGTCTTAAGTGTTAGGGTCCAATCCTCACATAAGGACAAACGTCAAATAACCGTCTGCCCATTGTTTTCATGGTCCTTGAACATTGCGAAGGGCAGACGCCATAGTCCCCATACAGATCGGGGCTGTAGTTCCACTACCAGTTCATCCCAATAGCCCTGTACTTTTTGTTCTGATACCCTACTATAGTCCTACACTGACCGGGGCTTGTCCTTGAGTATATTTTTATGGTATTATTGTTTATAGTATAGACAGGTATAATCGCCGGTCAGTGTTACGCCACATTTACGTGTCAAGAGGCCTCTACGTGTTGGCCTTCCCATTGACCCACGCGAGCCCTTCAAAAGTCCGGGCCGTTTTTATGACCTGTAGTCTGAGAGAATATAAGAAAAAATCAAATAATAATATGGCAGTTTTTGATATAGGATATGCAAATATTTTAATTTACTCGGTAACGGTCTGTTAGCTTTCCTAATTAACGGCTTCCGGCTTTATTACTTTTGCTGCAGAAGATAAGCAAGCGAATTGACGGGTGAAAAAAGCCCAGTACCGGTTTTACCATTAATGGCCGATTCCTATATCCGACCGTTCATTTGCCGTACTAGTGATTAAAATTTTACAGAGCCAGGCCTTAGTATAATTATATCTCAAACTTATAGTAATAACACATTTTGAATTAAAATTAAGGCTACATTTTTTTGGCGGCGGTTGCTGCACTAGACTCGTGGTCTGTATCGCGGCACCCAACACAATTTTATTATAGAAACTTAAATATAATGGAATTATTAATTAACTAACCTAAAACTATGAATGCGTGTGTGTTTGCGTGCGTGCGTGTGTGTGTGTGCGCGTGTGTATGTGCGTGTGTGCGTGTGCGTGTGTGCGTGTGCGTGTTCGTGTGCATGTGCGTGTGCGTGTGCATGTGCGTGTGCGCGTGTGTGTGTGTGTGTGTGTGTGTGTGTGTGTGTGTGTTTGCGTGGGTGTGTGCGTGCGTGTGCGCGTGTGCGTGTGCGTGTGCGTGTGCGTGTGCGTGTGCGTGTGCGTGTGTGTGTGTGTTTGCGTGCGTGCGTGGGTGTGTGCGTGCGTGTGCGTGTGCGCGTGTGCGTGTGCGTGTGCGTGTGACTGCGTTCGTTGTATGTGCCCCTAGTGTTAGAGTCTGCTTGGTAGTATACATTCTGTGTCGCTTAATTACAATCAAATTTACAAATACTTCGCCACTATTACTATACTATCTTTGTGGGTTTGACTTAGTACTGTGACTCATCCCAATTTCATAATACCGCAAAGCAATGTGTAGCTGTTTATTTGTTATTTCTCCATGGCCTCACGTTTGAATAATAACAATAATTTATTTAAGCGTTATTTTTATAAAAATAAAGCTTAAAACCATTACAACTTATATACCTACATCAGCTTTATGTTTTCGAGGATAAGATTTAAATTACTAGATTTCGACAGCAAACTACTATTTTGCTGTGATACTGCCAAAAATCCATCAATTAGTTTGTCAAGCGAACCCTGACCTGGAAATATCGAGAACATGTGGGTTGTGAAAAGTTTGATTCGAGGAAAGTCATATTTTCGTGAAACACATTAGACATGTTATTTTTATCTTGTTTGACTGTCAGGGGGGGCAGTTCCACAGGCCTTACAGCAAGAGAATTTCCTACGCAGAAAGAAGTGTGTGTAGGTGTCATTAGCAAAAGATTTTTATTTCTGCTCAAATTATAAGAATATATAATAATAATAATAACAGCCCAAAAATGTCCCACTGCTGGGCCTCCCACTATAGGGGAACTGACGGTATAGCCGCCACGCTTGTCCAAGGCGGCTTGGCAGGTTCGACACATCGGTTATCTCGGCGTACAGGTATCATCAAGATATTTTCCTTCACTGTTGTTGGCACGTGGTAATTGTAACAATGTGCACATTAAGTCATATTACTACTGCTGGTGAGACCGACTTTTAACCGATGGTTAAAATAAAGTGATCGCTAAAAATGTATGTAAACGCATGTGTGCAGTGATTATTTTATTTTAACCGCCGGATAAATGTCGGTGCTCACCAGCATAAGTGGTGCATGCGTACCGGCCAGGATTCGAACCCGTGCCCGGCGACAAATGCCCAGTGCCTATATCTTAGCGACCGTTCATTTGCCCTACTACCGGTTAAAATTTTACATAAGCTCAATACAAGAAGATATAGGAACCGGCAGAAAAAAAACTGAAAAGTTTCTATGGCGAATGCTATATGAAGAACTAAAAGAATACAATCATCAGTCATATTGTAGTACTATTCACAAAATAATTATAAAATTACATATACAATCGAATACAATGCAAGAAAACTTAACTTATTTATATTGTTACATACCGACAAACATACATGTTGTACAGCCAGGTGGCTGTCGTAAAACGCAGTTTATTACCTTTCCTGTAGTCGGAGTTCTTTTGTTTAATTCGTGTTTAAAATTTGCAATTAAGGAAAACATCCTATTGTTATCGTACTTGTTGTATAGTCGTCATTAGTGTCGAACTAATCTTTGTTGTTATTGCATTGCCAGGTGTGCGGATTAACTCAGTGAACGCGGCCCTTTGTTGGTATTATACAGTTTAGTATTAAAAAATGCCTGAACGGAGGGGTGGGGCAGTCAAGCTAGGATTACGATACTAGCAAGACGTGTGTAGTACATTCGATAAGCGATATAGTGACGGACTTAGCGCGTGTTATTGGATCGTGCAGTTTGTGAACTGGTTACATCCAGTTTTATTTGTACCTGTTTTATATGTATTTGTACAGTTCTAATAAACTCTATAGTAATTCCAACGGCATTTTAATTCGAGTCCTGTAGCTCGTAACAATATTGTATTCTACCTATAGTCCCTCAAGACTATAAGTAGAATACTGAGCCTAGAGCACCGTCTCCTATGGGTAAGGTGGCCAGAAGGCTGGCTACGTTTCCTCGCTGGATCGCCATACTGATCCGGTGGCCGAGGTAAGTACCAGCCCTCTGATCACCTGAAGAGTCAATGAGTCGTTTCGATAAATTTTGGTGCAAGACCCAACGGTCTAAGCATTTCGACAGCAAACGACACAAACATATAACTCTCAATGAGGGTTCCATATTTGAACTAACGACGAACGAACTAAAAGAATTGAAATGGATATTTTGCATAGTAAGAGCAAATGAACGTTCCGGCGAGGGTGAAGAGACAACCATTTAAGCTTATCACGAAATTCGGAGACGAGGCCACATTACTTCTACAAGAGTAAATTTACAATAGAAAAACCCTTCTTCTCCAAGTGCAATACGTTTATGGACACTCAGCTGCACGAGCACTTGATAGTGTGTAGTGTAGGACTCGCTGGCTACACCCTGGTATTTATACTTTCGCCCTAAAGTCAGGTCCCGAGAGAAAAAGTAACGCTGCAACCCTGATTTGCGCGTGGGAAAAGTCCTAATAATAATAAGATAATGAGTAAATTTTGATTAAATACCATTTAATGTTATAATTAAAACTATTAGAAGGAACTGAAAAATATATATTTTTTAAAATGGAGGTTGCATGAATATTAAAATATATAACACGTGCTAAGAAAATGATAGCTTGCATAAAACAAACGAGCGTTTTTGCTACCAAATATTAAGTACAGTTTAAAAATTATCATTTTTATTACATTAAATTTTTTGGCGAATTTAGAACCAGGATTATAATATTTATTATACGAAAAGACGGAAAGTTTAGACTGTGACATCTAATTGTGATATCCAGTCGAAGATTATACAGACTACGAATATATAAATAAGAAATTATATAGTATTTAATGATGCTAGTAACTGCAAAAAATATAAAATGTGTGTAAATATATAAATTTTGTTTAATGTAGGGTAGTTTTTATTATGCTGCTATCAATATGTACTGCCAAGGCGATGTTAACAATCGATGTAATTTTTGTAGATGTTCGATGTTCTCCGCATCTAAAAAAATGTTTCAAGTTTATTTTAAGAGAGATGATTAGGAAAAGTTTACAATTTTCAGTGATCTCGTCAGCTTTCTCTTCGTTTACCCTTGGAATGCCAGACATTTTTTCGTAAGTTGAGCTAAACAATAAAAAATACTTTTTTATAAAAAACAGATGACTTTTCAAATTAATTCTTCATTATATTTCACAGGAAACGTAACCAGAGGCAAAATTCGGGATTTCACCATTGTTCAACAGTGAGCATGAGGGTAGCTTAAAAATTCACGACTCAAATGGTTATGTCGCCGATATTTCAGGTTTTAATTAACATTGTTACATAATTAATAGCAAATTATGAAAATGACGTCTAAAAAGTCACATCATCTCTTTTGGAAAAGATTGTAATATAAACATCACATAAAATATCGTATTCATTCATAATAATATTCATATGTATTAATAAACTGTACCATGGTACCAACGACCAGGTTTCAATTTGAAATAGCATTTAATTTTCTATTACACAAAATAGCATAAATGCATGAATCATGTATTTGAATATTTTATTTTTTCCTCCCGCGATTTTTTAACCGCCGGTTTGCTTTGTTCAAAGTAACTGCGCATACGCATTTATCGGTGTCAGGTTCAAGTAATCGGATACACTTGACGTGCCCAAAGTGTTATGTTTCTTTATTTTATACGAAATACTATTCCATTATGAAAGAGAATTCTTAAGTATTCATATTCTGATTGCGAAATAATACTTTCGTATTGTTTTTACATTAAAAATAACGATTAAATACACGTTATTTAAAAAAAGTATTATAATGAATATATGAATATGAAAAGTAAGTATAAGTTTTTGAGATATAAATGCTTTGGTATTCCGTAATCAAATGAAGAAAGTCTTTAGTCTTTATTTTGCTGCACAATAAAGTATATTATTCGTAAATAAAAAAAGCTGATTAAAATGTCTCTGACGAGCATTGATATTGTTACAACCTAGGCTCTGACAAAGACAAATTCCACGTACAGATCTATAGAAGCACATTTTATTACCTGTCGGCATTTGAACTAATTGCAATCTTTTTATGATTTTCGTTTTCTTTTGTTCACTTATTTATTGGCATACGTTTCTAATTATTGTGGAGAATAGCCTACCGTTCTATTGTATTCGTCTACGGCCGCTTGTTGCTGAATCATTAACCAGGTGTTTCGGATTACGTCGACGGGCACATTTATATCTGTGAGGTATAAAACGACGGCGTGATGTAGAGAGACGGCAGTCAAGCTACGACTACGATACGGGCACGACGTGTGTGCATTCGGGAATCTAATAGTGATGGACTTTGCGCATTTTATTGTATTACGTTTCGAGTTGTTGTGTTTGGTTATACATATTTGTACCTGTGTTATACGTGTTTGTATAGTTGTAATAAACTCTATAGTAATTCTAACGGCATTTAAATTCGAGTCCCGCTAAACTCGTAACAATATCATATACATGATACAAAAAAAACTATGTAAAAATTTATGTAAACAACATTTTCCTCGTTTTAACAACAATAAAGCAAAAAATTAATTAGGTATTCCCATACTGAATAATTAAAACTACTCGCACAGTGCGATACAATAATAATATTTTGTCCTTCGTGGTATCTCCTCGGTTTTTCCATGCGGCGCAGGCGGGTTTGTTATGGACCAAAATAAACATTTGTTGGAATTTTACCTTCTTTTGTGTTTACTAACATCTTATTATTTATAGACATATGTATTTTTACTTTAGAACAATATTTTCAATACAATTACAACATATAGAAATCACATAAAAAAATTGCAATCTTTTTTATTATGTACTAGTTGACCCGGCAAACATCGTGCCGCCTCAGAATCAATAAAGAAAAAATCTGAATGATAATTGCAGAATGTTTCAACTTTAGTAATAAACTAGCTGCGCCCCGCGCGTGGTGGTAACCAATAGTGACGGACTTTGCGAATGTTATTGAATTGTGCAGTTTGTACTGGGTTGCGTCCAGTTATATTTGTACCTGTGTTATAGGTGTTTGTATAGTTCTAATAAATTCTATACTAATTCCAACGGCATTTTAATTCGAGTTCTGTAGCTCGTAAAAGACAATCAAAAATGTGTGCGTGTATTATTGTACACACGTAAGAAGTGAAACTTCTTTATGACCTTATTTTTCGAAAAATGATTCACTATATGCAACTTTACAGAAATTGGTTAAATAAATAAAGCCCCTACCACCGTCGAATCGACCGTGTACCAGGGGCAAGAAAAAGATGGCGCGTAACGGAAAAAATGTGACGCGTAACCGAAAAATGTGATGATAATTTTTTTTACAACGCCGATAAAGAAGTTTCACTTCATAAAATGCGATGAAAATGTAGTGAAATCAATCTCATACAATACAAAACTTTTTCAGAATTGTATAATAAAACACTAACGGTATATTAACCGGTGCAAATGTGTTTGACTAAAATAAATGATTAAGATCAATGTTTTATTTATTATTTTTAATACGTAAAAAGGACAATGTTATGTGTAACGGCTAAGTTTTTCTCTGTATTGTATTCAACTGTAAAACAGTTGTTTTGTTTCGTTTGTTGCGTCAATAATCGTTTGTTCGGTTGAAATGAATGATTAATGCTTTTTATATTTTAATACTTAGACATGTAAAACATAACATGCTTTAGGGTAATTCAAGAAAATGTAGATATCATGTAGTTATAAGAAGCTTTGAGGTAATTTAAGAAAATGATTGTTGTGTGTAGTTTGATGAAACACTTTTTATTTAAAACCAATATTATGAGGGGCGAGGAGGTCGGCAGTATGTCACCTCTGTCACTGCTGTCAACCCCTATCGACAGTGACGTTTTATTCCACAGATTACATGTTACTACAGTAGATATACCGAAAATTATGATACACTAATAAACCGGGTGTCGGAATTGGTATTAATACATACCGTTACGAGTCGCGAGACTCGAATCCAAAATGCCGTTAGAATTACTATAGAATTTATTAGAACTATATAAACACGTATAACACAGGTACAAATCTAACCGAACACAACAAGTCCAAACGTAATGCAGAAGGTCGTAATTCCATAAAACGTTATTACTTTAAATCCGTAACGCCTGGCTAATGACTACCATAAAAGATTGCAATACAATAATGGCCTGTTTTCTAATCACAAGTTTTAAACACATAGTAAACAAAAGAAGTCCAAATGCCAAAAGGTTATACAATGTGTTTTTATATTTATGCAGGTGTGAATTTGTATTTGTCGGCGTCTAGGTCGTAACAATATTTAATTCATCAAGCCAAAACTAGATGGCGCTGTACCGTTTTGGAACGTACTATGTGTTAAAGAATTGTATAACACAAGTGTTATGTTATTTGTAATAATAAAGTAAGATTTCATTCTAGTATAATAAATAATACATATCAATACAATGTTGGCTACATTATATTGATATGTATTAATCGCGTTAGTTTAACTTCGCTTCACTGGGAGTTTTTGGAGCTTGTGTTCGCAGGTCAATGTATGTGTTAAGAGCTTTAATCAGCGAGCATAGCCGCCCGCCACCGACGGATAGTTGTCTGTCGAGTAGAAGCCAGGGCAAAGAGGGTTTTCTCGAGGCCCCAACCTCTTCGCCGTCTCAAAGGGCCAAGAGGAAGAAGACCACACATGCAGCGAGCAATTACGACTTTGACAGACCTAGTTATTGTAATAAATTTTAATGTTAAACTTAACAATAAACTTCAGAAATATCCAGAACACGAAAAACTAGGGCAAGGGTACCCATCTAATGCAATCTAATGTATTATAAGCAAGGTCGAGCACTCCCGACGCTTACACACTGGCACGTATTTTAATTAGAAACTGTTTTCACTAATGCTCATACAGAGAAAATTTATGAAACTACTAGAGTTTACCCTGCGGCTCTGCTGCGGGTCAAACTCTAGTGCGTGCCTCTTGTTGGAACGTAGTTCCTTATCGCGCGGTACGAATGGGGGCTAGACGGAAAAAATTCTTACGAAAAAGTTGTCACGACACTTTTTCCACTTGCCAAGATAAAATGCAGTTTATGCCCACGCAGTTAGAGTTTAATTTGGAGTACATTATTTTTAAATGTCATGGGTTGCTGACGTACAGATAGCATTTGCGGACATATAGAGTCTTAATGTCATTAAAATAAGGAGCAATATCGCGAATCTGGTTTAAAGTTAAATTTGTTTCAAGAGTCGAATTGCAGGATGTGATTAGATTTTTAAATTGTTTCTTATATTGAAGTAAATAGGATTCAAACTTACTCATTTACTATTACACTTCGCATTGAACAGTGTGGTGTCGCGACGATTATTTTTGTTGAGTGTATACAGGTTTTTAGGTATTCAGACAGATAGATCGAGTTACTATCGCACTTTTTTCTATAGGTTATGAATTTTTATATCTATAAACTTGAGAAACGATTAGTCTCTCACTCTCTCTATTTTAGTTTTATTTTTGGGATAAAAAGTATCACCAAAATGGTCAAAATGACCGAATTGGCCAAAATGACCAAAAAGGTTAAAATGGTCAAAATGACCAAAAAGGCCGGAATGACCGACGTGGCCATAATGACCAAAAAGGCCACAGTGACCGACATGGCCAAAATGACGGAATAGACAAAAACGACCAATAAGGCCAAAATAATCAAAATGACCAAAAAGGCCAAAATGACCAAAAAGACCACAGTGACCGACATGGCCAAAATGACGGAATAGGCAAAAACGACCAAAAAGGCCAAAATAGTCAAAAACGCCAAAATGACCGACATGGCCAAAATGACCAAAAAGGCCACAGTGACCGACATGGTCAAAATGACAGAATAGGCTAAAACTACCAAAAAGGACAAAATTACCATAAAGGCCAAAATGATCAAAATGGTCAAAATGACCAAAATGATCAAAATGACCAACTTGATCAAAATGACCAAAATGACCGACATGGCCAAATGACCAAAAAGGCCACAGTGACCGACGTGGCCAAAATGACGGAATAGGCAAAAACTACCAAAAAGGCCAAAATAATCAAAATGGTCAAAATGACCAAAAAGGCCAAAATGACCGACATGGCCAAAATTACCAAAAAGGCCACAGTGACCGACATGGCCAAAATGACGGAATAGGCAAAAACTACCAAAAAGACAGAAAGACAATATATATTTTTATCCCGGAAACTATCCCATTTTTCGGGATAAAAAGTATCCTATGTTCATTCTCGGCATCAAAAATATATATATACTGAGTTTCAGCCAAATCGGTCCAGCAGTTTTTACGTGAAAACGGAACAGACAGACAGAGTTACTTTCGCATTTATAATATTAATAGGGATCAATGCTAACGCAGACCGCGCACTAGGGGGCTGGTTGCGGCAGCCGTTCCAATGTACCCTGCCAAGAAGGCTCAGAAACCGGTAAAAATTCGAACCGGTTAAGCCTAGTAAATAGGTTTTTTTGTTTGTTTTTGCTCTCACTTTAAGCCCAATTAAACGGTTTTTGGGACCAAAATTTCCTGAAATAGGTTTTGTTGAATAAATTAGTTTCGAACGATTTCGGACAATTCTTGCTGCATATAGTTAAAGCGCAGTCATGTGATAGAGCAAGTTTAACGTGGCACACAAACACATGTTGAGAAAGATAGAATAATACTTCCTCTTCTTGCAGAATAAGTCGATTAATTCAGGTTCATATAACAGGTGTATATAACTTTTTAAGGCTTAGAATCCGAACGGAATAGTTGAATAAAACCGGCTATACCCGATTAAACCGATTAATTTTACACCGGTACAAGGGTCTTCTTTCTTTCTAGCAGAGGAGTTTTACTGGGTATATCTAATTGAGATGGCAATGATACTTCTTCAAGGTCTACCCTAACATGGCAAGCCCTATACATCCCCGCCACAGTTCCCATGCAGCGTTAAGGGCTTAATCAGATTTCACCTTGAAAAAATCCCACTACGATGGACGAAGTCTCATTGGACCACTCGCACTAAGCAACCAAGTATGTTTGGCTGCTAAAATTCCTTGCTCAATATTTTCTTTGCCGCAACCTGGGTACCACAACCACGTACGCGGTTGCCTTGTACGCGGCCTGCGAAACGGTTTTAAATTTCGTGACATATTCTCTCAAATTTGTCGTCTATATCGTCGTCAACAAACTATTGTCTACTGCTGGAAGTGTGCCTTATCTGTCGATCCCTAATGGAGCAAAAAATGCTGAATGAGGATAGTTACATCATCCAGCCTTAATCTGCAAATGCCCAACCATATGGATGTGGGTTGTTCTTGTTTTGTTGCTTCGTACGATAATCGGCCGGCATAAAGAAATAGTTTTCCTTTACTATTCCTGCTTTTTTATGATAAACTATTTCGAAACTTTATGGTCCTATGTGTCCGTGTATGTCAGTCTAATGTCGACGGAAACCAGCGTCAATTTCTCGTGACAGCTTTGTTTTAGAAGCGAGCGTGGAGAGCCGGAGGACCAATTTAGAACTTCTAGATTCTGTTATTTATTTACATAAGTGCATTTAACACTATAATATTTTTTCTTGCGCTGTATATTTAGTTGCTGTATAGGGTTTAATTAAATATTTCTTTCTTTCAGAACGACCTATTGCTAAGAGTCATAAAGTTTTGAAGAGACCATAGTTATAATACGGCAAATATGGATTTCAATTACGCAATGCAAATTCTTGGTAGCGATGTTGCCCTCCATACCACCGAGTAATATACTGCGCCACACCTCTTTCCACAAATTCACGGAACAACCAAGGCCGTCATAGCTCACTATTTGCCAAGTAAGTACACTTGTATAAAGATTTTACAAACACGACAGACGTTTATACTATTGAATTTTTCCGGAATTGTCACACTTTGATGGATAGCCGGGGTCTAATATTTGCATACTTGTATGTTTCTTGTGTTGTTGTTAGCCGTTTATTACATTTTCACATGTATTTGGTCCCCTGGTGTAAAGCATGTCGCCATAACAGCCTTTAGTTGTGTTCCGGCATTAGTGACCAGGTTCCAATCTCTTGAGAGCAGAAACGCATTTGTAGCACCTTTGGTGTTGCAAATGTCCATAGGTGATGGTAACTGCTTCCCATCAAGTGGGCCGTCTGCCTGTCTGCTGAACTCCTGCAATAAAAAAAACCTGTATAAAACCATTAATTGAGTGTGTAATGACACGCACTTGGCCGATTTCTGTACTTATTATCTATTTTAAAACGTTGTACAGAGTGTACGCAGTATCTATTTATATAAAAGCAAACATAAATCACGTTGCAAAGATGGCCAGACTGTTTGTCAACACATAAGCTCTTCAGAACTGCTGGCAGGCTGCCAATTATCAAAATTAATCTACGGGGTAAAAAAAACCTAATGATAAACTCATGTGTTTATTTCCTTTATTTTATTCGATTTTTCAATTATCCGGGAAATTATAATGTGAGAGGAAGTTGATTATTATATTTACTGTTGCGGACAGAATCACCCCCCGACCTCTCCCACGCCCCGCTTACCGCTAAAATGTAGCTCGCCCCGTTAGCTGCTAAGCGTCTGCATTTTGGTAGTACTGTAGTAAAAACGAGGCGAGCCTTCGGCATGATCGGTCAAGTATATACACATGTGGAAATTAGTCGAGTATACACACACAAAGAAGACTAAGAAGACCAGGAAGAACAAGAAGCATTCGGAAGACTCTACAGCCATCGGACTCTCAGCGTGACTACGTGGATCTTGTGGACCACCAGTGTATTGACCGGTATAAGCGCTACAATTAGTGCTATGTGTGTTCAGTGGAACATCCAGGTTCTAGTGCTAAGTTGTGTTGGTTAACCTTGAACGTGCCGTTTAGTACATTACTGATCGCACCTGATGCTGTTGTAGCACCTATAAATAAATACAGTCCACTTGCTAAGAGGTGTTTCATTCAGGGTGATCTCATTGCGCCGCCACACCCAATTTTTACCATTGAGATTAACGTAATATTTTGTATGACTACTGTGAATGCGTATCTTAAGGAAACTTTCGGTACAAAAAATATCCTATGGTACTTACGGGTCCCAATGTTGGGTCATTAAAGTGATAGATCTAAAACGTCTGTCCATTCAACTGAGATGAGAATGTTGATATGGATGTGTGGTAATGCAAGAATGAATAAGGTGAAAAAGGAGTACATATCTTAGAAAGAAAAGTATCTTAGAAAGTTGCTCAAGAACAAAAAAAAACGCAATACAAATTTAATCAGCTGACCAATTTCTAAACCTAGCAACTGAGGTTTTTTTTGTTTGAGCGTTGTTAGGTATTTGCTGATGTATTGTTTGTCAAAACGAGTAAAGTATCAAAATATGATATCGCTGTCAATAAGCTTATAGTTTTGAAATTACATCGTTGAAATTCTAGTAATTATTTTGGGGTAAGTTTTTGGTTCAATTTATATTATTTTTTTAATAAACAGCCTACAAAGTCGATTTATGTTGGTAATATACCACGGACTACCAGTGGCGGATTTGCCCTAAGGCCCAGGAGGCCCGGGCCTAGGGCGGCCAGATATTAGGGGCGGCCAATCGTGACAAACAATTCACTAATGATAACAAGAAATAACTCAAAATACGTAAATATTCTAAAACTCGCGCATGAATCGATTTCGATAAATGTTGGCAAAAAAGTAAATTCATTATGTACTCAATATGATGGGTGCTGAAAAAGGGGTGGCTGGTACTTACTACATGGCCTGGGGCCTAGGGCGGCCAAGACTGCAAATCCGCTACTGCGGACTACTCTGGAAGACAGACATAGAAACTAATGCAAATTTCATTTACGAAATTTGCGATGCCAAGAATCGAACTCGGGATTCGGGAAGGCTTAGTAAAAATATACCTGTCCTATATAAATTAATATTCATGAACATAGCGCGTTAAATAATATAATATTATATCGGATAAGTAATATTATATATATATACATATATATATATATATATATATATATAAATCGGATAAGTAATATAAAAAATAATATATATCATAATAAAAAATGGTAAGTGACTTCGTCCACGTTTGACTTGAAATTCCACGGGATTCCCGGTGTGCATAGTGCCCCAGCGTTTAAAAAATGTTAAGCTACCATTTTAGTGAAAACTCTGTGGGAATAAGAAAATTTATGTATACCCGAAGAACTACAAACCGCTCCAGGAAAATTTCCGCGAGATTCCCAGGATTAAAAGTAGCGCAAACTTTAAGTCTACGAATTTGCTGTCGATCAGTGAAAACCGCATCGAAATCGGCTCAGTAGTTTTTACGTGAATGCCGAATAAACAAATAAATCTAAAAACAAATGCAACGCGTTCTCCATTGTTTATATAGTCTATACAAGTTGTTTTTTTTAATAGCTCATTGTACACGGCAGGTTTAGAATGTTATAATATTATAGTTAATATACCTTATCTTTTATGTAATAAAAAAAATGTATTATTGTATTCTAGCGCTTTTTTACGAAATACATCGCAAACATTCTTAGGAGTTGACACTGCGCGATTTCTTAACGAGTGCTGGCAACACTGTGAATAGGCCCTAATAACGACATCCCACTCCCTTGTTGATATGTATGTAACAAATTACTTCCAATGTGATACAGACAAAACAGACGGGCGAAACGTCGCAATCATTGAGCCGTGATCGGATGCCAAAATATGGGGACTGGCGACGGATGGGCGGCGATAACATTATCCGTCGAGATTATCACCATAATTCATCATCGCAATGTCTACGATTTGGTCGTGGTAAGTACCTAGTCTACAAACAACTCTACCACTCACACTAGTGTCATACATGATTATGAGTACTGCTGGAATCTCCAACAAATAGTTTTTATTTATTCGGTGTGGCATAATACTGGCCAGTATGAAATCCTGTGCTTTTTTGTATGCTGTTTATTAGGACCCTAAATTTCTACAACAGCAGTCTATTTGGCGTTTGCTTCATACGATATGTTTTTAAACTTTTTTTAAACCCTAGCCCTTATATGGGGAACAAATATCTAGCCTTGCCACCTCCGCCAAGTCCCGGTCGAAGGGGAAGGCCCGAAAAATGTCAGTTTGACGTTGTGTAAGATGACATGCGTGCTATTGGTTTCAAAACCGGCGATGCTGAAGACCGCGTGAAGTGGAGTAGAAAAAGTAAGAAAGCGGACCCTGGGCGACGGAGTGAACCCGCCGAACGCAACCGGGATTTAACTAGTCGAAACCCCCCCCCCCCGCGCCTCTAATAAGTATAATTTTATAATTATAAAAATATTGTGTGTTTCTTGACTCACTGACTCTTCAGGTGATCAGAAGGCTGGTGCTCACTTTGGGCAACAGATCAGTATGGCGATCCAGCGAGGAAACGTAGCCAGCCTTCTGGGCATCTTACCCATAGAAGACGGAGATTTAGGCTCAGTATTCTATAGTCTTGAGGGACTACGGGTAGAATACAATATAAATAAGTTAATTCTCTTTTATTGCATTAGATTATTATCATATACAAAAAAAATAATCTTATTATGTATATTTGATGAAATTAAACTGTTATCTTTATAAAAAAATGATAATATATTGCAAAGATAAACTGCTGGAATTAGGAGAGGTTCATTTGTTTATTCTATGTTGAGCTAATTTTTGATATTTGCTCAGATGATTAGAAGATTGAACGGTGCATTACATCTTCGTTTAATCCACTATGTTCCCTTGCCCTACTTTATTTTAGGTCTGTTATTATATTCGTTTCATAGAAAAAACAAATAATCTCGTTAAAGTCGTCTAAATTCTCTGCTTTGTTGTTGTTTTCATCAGTTTTCGCGAAAATAATAAACATAACCGGGATAACACAAATCCTAAGATTTCTTTGTAATGAAATGTCATTTCGCTATTCACGAGAAAATCTGAAAATATGATTTTACAAGAAGTCCTTTCAATTTATTGTGTGGAAAAATATGACAACTTTCCAAGTATTTTAAGACTGCTATTTGAGTTTTTCTTAGCGTCTGTCTGTTTTCAATCCACGACGAAAAGACTTATAAGTTTCACATGTTTATCTGCGACTGATTTTAATACGATGTTTTGTTTGAATTTGAATGAATACAATGAATTTATGAAGGTTTGTTCAAGTATTTGGAGATCATCAGCATATTTTCTACTTAACAAACGACTTATCAACTCCAACTTTCACATGTACGAAATTTAAAGTTGTAGCTCTTAAGCGGCTCAAATGTGGATTCTTAGGAAGGGGTTACATATTTGTCCCCATTGGAGTTGAAACATTAGGTCCGTGGGATCCATTGGCAAAGGTTTTCTTTAAACAAATCAAGAAAGTCTTTGATGCTATCCACAATTAGAAGGCTGGTCCAGCAAACCAGTATTACCATACAATGTGGCAATGCAGCCAGCCAGCCTACTAGGCATGCAGAGATTTGTTACATAGTCGACAATAACTTATTTATCCAAATATGTATCAGTTGCCCGATCCGATCGCTACATCTGTATCACCGTATCACTCGTCGTACCGTATCAAGCTCCGTATCTAGTTATGGACACCTTTAATTTACTTCGTATCATACCTGTCCTGACTAACAGGCGCAAAACCGTGCCCCATGCATATCTCCTTTGATGATCGGTCAAAAACCGATTCGAAATGGAACGGGTAGTGTAGCGTATCGTATCGGAGCAACGTGACAAGACGGCGTATCATGATCGCGTATCATCACCCGCCCAGATAGGCGATCATGATACGCGTCGGCGATACGGATATGGTGATCAGATCGGGCAAATGATCATATGTGGATCCACCTTTAGTAGTTTGTACAGTCAATAAAAAAATCAAATTTAATGTAATGTTACTTCGTTGTTATTTTTAATATATAATATTTAACACAGACAGACGCTACGAAAAATTGGATTGATTTTAAGTATTTTTCAAATTGGAGGTGTAGCTTAACACCGCATGAATCTTTCATTCGTTTCCGACCACTACATAAAAAAAGTCAAAAATATTTTCCAGTCGAGTGAAACCCTGAGCAAGTACTTGTTATTTATATAAAAATAATTTTCAGATCATAAAAGCGGCCGACCCAGTCTGTCGCCATTAAAAAACGTAATTGACGGTTCGACGAAATTATTACCTTTACAATGTAAATACGGCGATTCCGTCCACACTGATAATATGATGAAGCGAACTTTTTGTACTAAAAGCCCGCTTGCCTTCGTAGATTGCAAGAACTGTAATTAAGTTGTGAAAGTTGGTTTTCCGTGTACAGTAATACTATGGATTGACGCGAATTCGTAGTTACGTGGTCTTTAAACTTAACCGTGCAACGGAGAAAGAATACCAATTACCTGCGGCCTGTCGTGAGAGGCGATAAAACAACCCAGAGTCAACTGGCATTTGCCAGTCTGGATGACTACCATCCCCCGTCTAGAGTATGTCGTCATAACAATCTTGTGTTGTTTTCCGACATCAGTGACCAGGTTCCACTCTCCTTTTAAAGAGCGACAGAACATTTGTACCATCTTTGGTCGTATAAATGTCCAAAGGCGATAGTAACCGCTTTCCATCAGGTAGGCCGTCTGCCTTTCTACTTAACTCATGCGTTTAAAAAAAACTTCTATATATACTTTCTTTGTTTTTTTTATTGCATTGTATTACATTGTACATTTATTTATTTATGCTTGTATATTGTATTTTCATTTGTGTTGTAGTTCTAAATAAATGTTTTTTCTTTCTTTCTTTCTTTCTTTATATATATATAGTAACGGTTGACCAACACTATGGTGAAAATATTTGGACCTTTAAGTACAAAAATTTACTTTTTTGGTATAAATATTAATAAATAGTAGTGTAATTATTGTGAATAATTATTTCTTTCTTGAAGTACAAGGTTGAAACTTCTGCAAACAAAATAAGGAAAAGTGGTTGGAACAATATCTGTTCGGTAAATATTGAGACAGTTTATATTTTTCTGGTAAATGTTTTTAGCAGCGTATTCAAATGTCTAACACAGTGGACATTAGACACCTCAATATAATCTTTCACTATATATATACTAACACGCACTTGGCCTATTTTTTTATTCAATTTGGCATAGATATTTCTGAGTTTTCACAGATATACCTTTGTACATAGGATAAACAAAATATATATAAACAAAAACAAAATTGCGACAATTGGGTACGTATTTACGTATTTAGTCGTATAAGAATTTATGCCAACGAACAGACAGAACTCTCGCATTTTTTATAGGGTTTCGGTAATTTGTACATTCACAACCAATTTATAACATAGTGATAATGATTATTATATTATTTTAACTGAAATCATGGATTATATAAATAAACTAGTTCTATGAGACTGCACGGCGGCCAAATGGCCTTAGGTCATTTTTAGTTTTTATCTATGACGCACGAAATCATACGATTTTACTATACTCTATTACTATGTCGTTTGAACTAAAAATATTTACGTTTGGAGCAGATTGACAAAAAAAAGAAACGTGTAATGTCCATCATCATTATCATCCATGCATTAAACCCGGTTGCGCTCGGAGCGTTCGCTGCGACGCCCAGGATCCGTTTTCCTACATTTCCTTCTCCACTCGCGCCATCTTCAGCATCCCCGTTTTGAGACCATCGGTATTCATGTCATCGTTCACAAAGTAAAGTCAGCATTTCTTGGGTCTTCCCCTTCGACTAGGACTTGGCAGAGGCTGCTATATTACGGACATGAAATCAGCTGCAGATGCGGGAGTTCCTAACGCGGTCTTTCCGCGTGACTCCGCACATTTATCGCAACATATTCATCTCCGTGACACGTAGTTCTTGTTTATGTCGTTCAAGTATGTAATAAACACACAGTGGTTGCTTGGGAACTGTTTTATTATATAGTTTTATCAACTACCCACATACATATAGATTTTAATATACTAACTCGCACATTATATACTACATCTTCCCCTTAAAGATATACTTATATATAATTTAAAAACTTTAAAATAATCTGAGTAGTTGATGACCTGATTAATTGCAATAACGAGTGAAAGCTATGTAAATATTATTTATCCAAAAAAGTTTGTCTCGAGCTCTCATCGCGGCACCTCTTTTTTGAGCAGACGAATAGGCCAGGCTTCAATGCCATACAAAACTGTGTAAAGTGTGATTCACATTAGCATTAGCTTAGTTAGTAGCTCGATGAACCGACATCTGCGCAAGGTCGCCGGTGATGGCTGAATGAAGCGCCAGGTTAAGTGACGTAAGCTTGGGGAGACCTACATCCAGCAGTGGACAACGGTTGCCTAACGATTGACTTCAAGTACTAATTAATTGCAAATAAGTCCTAATAATTATCTGGACAGACATCTCCTTATATCTTAGTATTCAATCAGTTGCCTTACCATCGCTTTGTCCAAATTTAACCGATAGTAAAGCAAATGAACGAAATATCTGTCCAAACCACGATAAGGATTAACTCGCCAGGTCCACAAATTGACAAGGTGACTGATTACTTAAGTAATGCACTTGTAAATCAAGCTTATTCGTAAATTACGCCGGCCGCACACACTCAAGTTTTGCTCACGTAAGCCTCTAAGGCTAAGCACGCAACACGTTTATTAAAACCGGTCTCAAGTGTGAAAGGATGAGTCCGGTATTGACAATAAACGGGGTGAACAAACAGGTGTAAAGCTGCATAGAAATGCTTGGAGAGTATCAAATCTCGTCGATCTCGCTTCAGTTATGCTTTTCGCTATTAATCATCGATGTAAAGTCACTAGTTTGTCGGTATTCTATAAGATACACTACGGGGAGTGTGCCACGGAATTACATAAATTGGTTTCTCCCTCACCATTCTACCACCGGACAAGCAGACGTACGCACTCACGCCATCGATATATGGTGGAAATACCAACAAAGCGGACGAAGCGCTATGCCTCCAGTTTTATCATACCCACCGCTGAAGAGTGGACTCTTTACCGTCGTCTGTTTTTCCTGAAGAATACAATCTGGGTGTCTTTAAGTCTCGCGTGGACAGGTATCTTCTAGGTAAGCGTGCTTCACCTTAGACTGCATTTCCTCCTGACATCAGGCGCAATGTCAGTCAAATGCGAACCTATTCATTATAAAAAAAAACCGAAATAGCCGAGCTATGTCTAAAAGAAATACTACGATGACTGAGGTATTTTTAAATTGTTAACTCCAAATATCTATTTTGACTCACTGTTACGTCAACGAAAAGTATTCTTGTATTTTTTTTAAACACGTGATACTATTGTTTAAAAATAATAAAAAAACAGAGTAACGTGATCTTTGGCTTATTTAAAAGGTCAAGCTATCAATCATCTCTCCTCTGTAATGTCTGCAAAGGAGAGGGAACAGACCAACATACGGGGAGTATGTTGGTCTGTTCCCATGTCTATCCACATGTTCGCCAAAGCCGACGGTGACGACGGAGGGTCATGAATGACGATATCCATAAAGGCCGTGAAACACGTACCGACCCACGCACCCCCTCTCACCTTGTGGTGAGACCCGAGGTAGCCGGAGAGGCCCAGTGGCCCATTGGCTGACAATAGTAAGGCCAGCCGTGAACGGGTCGCCCATCGTCGGTCCGGGCTACAGGTGAATGCGTGAGCGAGGCCACAGTCCGAGCTTGAAGTCAATGAGGATCAGCCAAAGATTTTATTGGGTATTCCCAACCACAGCAAGGCTGTAGCATTCTTACGGTACGGCTAGTTCAACCCCGATGACATTAAACCCACACGCCCCTAACGCCCCTCCACTGCGAAAAAATATATTATTCATACAGGCTCATAGGCAAATAATAATTCCTACGACCGGACATCCTGTCGTAAGGGGTGGCAAGCCAAGCCACAGCCAGGAGGTAAGGCATTTGCCCATTAGGGTGGCTACAACCTCTGGTCTAGAACATGCCGTCATTATAACTATGAGTTCTGTGTTCCAGCATCAGTTGCCAGTTGCAATACCCATTTCGAGGCTAGCAGCATGTTGACTTCTTATATATCGAGGGCTTCATAACAAAAGGGCGTACAGACAAAAGTGCAGTTTTACACAAGAGACAAAATTATGAATAAAACAAAACCAGTTGATTGTATAAGACTGAAATTCGGAGTACCCTTCTTTTTAGGTACACTTGCATACTGGTAAGACTTTCCTAAATTGTAACATGAATAGTGTTTAGTAAACAACAACAAAAAACGGCATATGTGTGTAAACACCTATATGTTATGAAGCCCGCGATATTTAAAAGCTATTTTAATAGGGTTGATCTTTTAGTTATTATTTTAAGGAAGCATCACAAGTTTTTCAAACAAATTTTATTGTTCGAGTCTTTAAACTTACAAACGATATCAAGGCTATTAATTCGTTATGTACAATCAAAACCTTAAGCTTGGCAAATGTTTTTGCGTCCGTTTGATGTATATCAACCTCAATGGTAATGAACTTTGTGAAGCGAACCGCGCAATACGTAAGCCAACGAACTCCCCAGTCAAGAGGTTATTAATACCTATTCGATATTATACCTTATGGTAAACATAGAAATAAAGAAAAAGCTTCATTTGAAGAGTAACAATGTAGCTAGATACTTACAATTTCAGTATATCACATCATAAAGGCCGCTTGCATAAGATTCCTTAAATTTATTTAAGAAACACAAAACGTATTTAACACCCTTAAATACAATTAGCGTCTTGCACACCACGAAATATGTTTAAAGAACTGTGTAAGACGTTTTTAGGCAGTTTAATATGATTAACTAATTTTATTTAAAGGCGATCGTTATGCAAACGGGCCTAATAATCTTTAATGCCTTGCCAGTTGCTATCAGACAAGCAAAATTGCTACCGATATTTAAAACGATCATCAGAAAATACTATACAGTAGCAAATTATTTTAAAAAATATTAAGGGCGCCTTTAGTAAATTTGTCTAAACTCTAGCAACTCCAATTTTTATGTTGGGGGCTACACATGCGATAACTAACTAACTAATTCCGTGGACTCAGCGACCCAGAGTGAGTCTTGGCCTCCGAAACGAGAGCACTCCATTTTCGTCTGTCCTGCGCAGTGTCTTTTCAGTTGTGAGCTTGTAGTGCAGTCAAGTCAGCTTCCACTCTATCCTTCCAGCGATACTTGGGACGACCAACCGGTCGCCGACCAATTGGTCGCCCCAAATATGCTTTCTTCACTCTCCGATCGTCCTCCATCTGCTGTAGGTACATGACCGAGCCAGCGGAGACGGTGAGATTTTATCTCCCCAATTATGTTGGGCTCGGCCATGAGGGCTTCTATTTCGGAGTTGTTTCGGACCTTCCAACTGCCATCTCCTTTTATTGCACACATGCGATAATGTCAAAGATTGCGGCCCAATTAGATCAGAAATAACGCTTTACACCCATTGCCACATCTGCGTGAAGCGGATAATATTATCTCCGCAAATTGGTAATGCGCTGGAACCTTGTCAAATAAATATTCACGTGACGTCATCAGGAACTCGATATGTACGCGAACTCGCCGGCCAGTGATGCTAACGGTACTGAGTGTTCGGCTACGGTTACGTCACCAAAATGGCGGTCAGGCGCAATAGCAATTTGCGGGGATAATATCCGCAAAGGAGTGGAATACACTGCCGGAGTCTGTTTTTCCCGAAACCCACAACCTGGGTGTCTTCAAGTCTCGTGTAAATAGGTACGTTCTAGGTAAGCGTGCTCGATCTTAGACCACATCTCCGCTCAAATCGAGCGAGATAATGGTCAAACGCGATACTATTAAAAAATATTGTTATTCCAGAGGAGGTAGGTACTACGTCAGACATCGTCCAAGGATTCGTATAGTGGCCTAAGTATAAGTCTTTGTATAAATAATCAAATAGTCATAAAATATGAAGGAAAATTTATGTATATACTTTTAGGCATTGTCTAGAAAAGCGATATGTTCTAGTCAGAGTCTAGACAGTAATAGTTGTTTATTGCCGTCTGGTCGGGCCCTAAATGAGATTAATGTAATTCTTGAATGTCGCTAGAAAATGTTTTAGAGGGCACATCTTATAAGGGTACGGTATATAGAAACAGAGAGAAAATACATTTTCCTGCGGCCGGGCGACCTGTCGTAAGAGGCGACATAAACACCTTACAGTCAGGTGGTAGGGTGGATGGCCTGGATGGCTACCACCCGTGGTCTAGAGTATGCCGCCATAACAACCTTGAGTTGTGTTCCGGTATTAGTGGCTTGGTTCTGCAGTCTGCCTTTAGAGAGCGGCAGTACAGTGGCAGTACCTTTGCTGTTACAAATATCCATAGGTGGTAACCGCTTTTCATCAAGTGGCCCGTCTGCCTAACTGCTGCCACCCTCTTCAACAACGCGTTGGTCCTTGTGCTGGAATCATGGAGAGAGGAGACTTTGTTCGTAGCGGCGCCTCCGATCCCGGAGCCTCCTTCTGCAGATAAGCACTCTCCTCGTTTTGCCTCTCCAACCCTTCCCCCTGCCCCATTCCTATCTATTGCATATTACATTCTTCCTGTCTAATCCTCTCATGTCATTCCCGTATCTCATCCCTCCTTTTTTTTAAAAGGGGAAACCCTATTGAGGGCCATCAGCTACGTGCTGGGGGAAGTTGGGGTCGGTGAGTAGGATTCGCCAGGTTGAGGTGGCATTAGCACCTCTAGGCAAAACTAAAGATACTATTGCTACACCACAGTTAGAGATAGCCACCAAAACCTCTCGGTATTCCGTCCTTTGTCCTTAAGGCCAGAGCCACGGATAATAGCCTAGCCTCTCCGCTGGTCCTGGCAGTGCGGTGGCCCAATGGCCTCATCCACTGCTGGAGGAACTATCCGATCCCTCGTAGTCCATCTGAAAAGCTGGCAACGCGACGGCTCGGCCCTGGTGGTTCAAACTTCTAGGTATAGACGGTAGTATATATACACTTTCCATTACATTGGCTACCTGCCTATTTACCAACTTCACAATTAAAAATGATGTACTCCAGCAATATAATGTAAGCTTTGTGATGACGTTGACACATACACTGACATTTGAGTATGTACCTAGCAGTTGAGCCACAAGAGGGAGCCACCAGTGGGAGAATGTAAAAACGTATTTTTTTATTGTTCGAATCGAATAGTTTCAGATAATTAAATTACAAATGTTTTTTCTTATAACTTCTTTATAACTCAGTTGTGTTTGTGAATTTGCTTCAATTTAAAAGTGCAAAGACGATTTAAGTTTTTAAAAGAATAGTAAAGCATGAACATTTAATTGTCGATTCTCTATTTTTAGGTTAGAACCTACTTAATTATTTCATAGTGATTTTTTGTTATATAAAACTTATCTGTATTTAATAAATAAAACTCTATTTTTAGATAAATCAAATTGTGTTATGCTTCAACAAGAAAATAACTCATGGTCTTATATATAATATTATAAAATTCTAAGCATAAAGTGTCTGTATATTGAAGCTATAAAATAAAACAATTTTTAATAGACTATATAAACGATGGAGAACACGAATCGATATTTTTTTTAATTCCTTGTCTCTTTATCGTTTTGTCTGTTTGTTCTGAATTTACGTAAAATCTACTGAGCTGATTTCGATACGGTTTTCGCTGGTCGACAGCTAATTGTTAGACTTAAATCCTGCGCTGCTTTTTATCCTGTGAATTTTTCTGGAAATGATTTAAAGTGGCCAAATTACAAAAAATGAATTCCAATGTAGTTTTTTTTACTGATTGATAGTAAATTTGATTTATTAAAATGTGTGATATTTTTTACCCCGCGAATCCCGCGGGAATTTACTCGGGAGCTTTTTGTAGTTGTTCGGGTGCATAAAAATTAGCTTATTCCGATACGGTTTTCACTAAAACGGTACCTTACATTTTTTAATGATGTGGTACTTTTTGTCCTGGGAATCCCGCGGGAATTTCAAGTCAGCGTGGACGAAGTCGCGGCCATATCCTAATATAAAATAAAGACGTGAAAACATGAAACACTACGTCATCTGTCTAGTTAATAATTTAATATGAGTCATTCAACACCGCAGACTAGTCAAGTCGTTCAAATATAATAAATTAATAAAATTGCCAGCATCCTCGCTTTTATTTAAATAACAAACATAGTTTAATGAATCATAGTCATTTAAAAACACCGTCGTAATTTTGGCAGTCTTGCATACGTTTTTATGAAATCTGATGAGGATAGTTTGAAATTAAATATAGAGTCATGTGACTCTTATACAAGCATAAAAGTAATAAAATTAATTTCGTTCTGCATAAATGAAGAAAAGACAAAGACCGTAGACCACTTAGCCTCATCAGATGTATTAATTATAAATTGTTGCGAAGCGATACATTAGTATCGTAAATTCAGAGGTAATAAAACACCTAAAGGATTACTTTTAGGTGTTTTATTACCTCTTTGAATTTGAGTGATAATATATTGTTTACGTTAATCCCTTTGTACGCCTCGCGGTAAGACGTCGTAAATCCTTATTTTTATTGTTTGCATTTTTATGCAAACTATTAGGAGCCATAATGCTTGCAAATTAAGTATTCATAGGAATAGTGGGCATTTGCTAGGAGGCCATGTCTAATTCACAAATATATAAGGGCGGTCAGTCGGGACTCAGGGTTAGTTGTGTTTGAACTGCGATCGAGACGTTACCTAGTGTATTTTCGGAGCGAGTATCTTATATATACGATGGACTTTACGTGATTTTCTGCTTTACGACTTGGTTTTGTAGTATTCCGTTGTATTTGTAAGAACTGTGAATGACGTGTGTGTACTTGTAATAAACTTTGTGATAATTCCAACGGCATTCTTATTCACATCCCACAAATTCGTAACATTGTTAAACACTTTAAATTCTCCACGAAAATATTATAGAAAAGCTTGATTTTCGGGTGATCAGAGGGCTGGTTGCTACCTCGGACAACGGATTAGTATGGCGATCTAGCGAGGTAACCATATCGCCTCCTGGAGGCATTCTACTTATAGTCTTAAGGGATTCCAGGTAGAATACAACGGTAGTTAAGTATCCTAAAGTATATCATTGTACTAGTTTGTAATTGTCCTTTTCATATTGAGTTAAAGTAAGTTGTAGGCTTCTTTAAGATTTTTAAAGAAGCCTACAAACTTACTCTAACAACTCAATATGAATAATTAGACCGGTGATCTTTAACAAAATAAAGCTGTAAGTCAAAATTTAAGAATTTGAAGATTTTCTTTTAAAATGCGTATTTATTAGTTTATTCATTTAATTTCTGTTATATAAAAAGAGAGGAATAATTGTGCATTTAGTTCAATTTATATTTATAGATTATAAATGCGCGGCTGTCTAATTCTACAATTTCTTCGCAGGAACTACGCTTTATTAAATTTTGGCTTCGCGGCCATCAACAAATTACGTCACAGAAATCCAAAAATTAATCCCCCGTCCTTGCCACAGTTGGTCACATTCGTGAGACGAGGACCCCTCCCACCGCTTGTCACACAATACACTTGAAACAACCCCTCGCCTATAGAGAAATACATGGCGATGCTAACGCGTTGGCAGCATCTAAGATGGGATGAGAATCATGTTAGAAATGGGATGAGATAGAGGGATCAGATAGAGTATATGGGATAAATAGGTAGCATACACTTAAGGGGAAAAAGGGTCGTTACAACTCTTAATAACATATTAAACGTGGCACGTTTTTTTACGAGACTCTTTTATCTATACTAATATTATAAAGAAAGTTTGTGAATTTGTGACGTTGTAGGTGGTAATCGTAGGAACTACTGGTCTGATGTGAAAATTTTCTTTAGTGTTAGATAGTCCATTTATCGAGAAAGGCTTATAGGCTATACGTCACGCTAAGTGCTTGGCCAGACTGAACAGGCGGACGCGGTGGCGGCACGGGTGCGGGAACGCGCGCGGCGCACTTGTCCGTAGTGACGCGCGCGGCTCGGCAGAGTGGTGTCGTGTCCAGTGTTTGCCAAATACAATATCTATGAAGAGGACATATTTATTAGAATTTTTTTTCCTTAAAATGGCAAGTGCTACAAGTGAAAAATGGGATAAATGAAATTATCTTGACTGTACTATGGCTTGAATTGCCCGCGCGCTCAACGCGCCATACCGCCTGTGCCGCTCGCCGCGCCCGCGCGCCCACTACGGACACTCAAATAGGGTTTCATATGTTTAAGTATGCCGCGCCGCGACCGTCCCGCGCCCGCGTGTGCAGTCTGGCCAAGCACTAAGACCAATAGGAGCGGAGCACCAATGCAGAATGTTTCAGGGGTTTATAACTTACTTTTTTTAACTATTCCACGCGGACGACGTCAGGGGCACAAGCTAGTAAATATACAAAATCTCGTGTCACGATATATGTCCAGGATAAATTCCGAAACTACTAGACCGATCTTGATGAAATTTTATAACTATGTGTAATTTGGTCCAACTTAAAAGATAAGATAGTTTGTATCTCCATTATTGACCTCATTTATATAATTCTAATGTTAATGTGTATGTCACTGAACTCCTAAAGCCCTGGACCAATCCTGTTTTTTTTGTGTGATCGAGTGATTCCCAAATGGACCCAGTAGGTAATGCTGTAATCGGTTTCTAGATTTTTCTCAAGGCAGGACAACATCTGCACGGACCGCTTGTTGTTTACATACAAACAATTAATATCATACAAGTATTCTCAATTTTTTAGTAAAGTTGTTCGTGTGAAAATTCACGTTAATATTTATTTAGGTAAAATGTAGGTTAATATCTAATGTCTAAAAGTAGTGTGGGACTGCCTTGTTTATGGTGGGAACGTTCTCGGAATTCACTGGATTTGTTTTGATGAATTCTAACGTTGTGTACGTAATTTAACGATGATTACATTGTCGACGCAAATATTGCTTTATTTTTATCACGTTTTCCTTTTATTCTATGTTCAAGTGAATCGAAATTATATATCGGAAAGCTTATACAGTCAGCGTCGTATAGAAATAAGAGGCCAAGATGACTGCTTTTATCCGTGCAGGAACGGAGAAAGAATTCAATTTCCTACGGCCTGTCCTAAGAGGCGACAAAACAACCTACAGCCAGGTGACAGGGCATTTGCCCGACTGGATGGCCCCCTGGTCTAAAGTATGTCACCATTTCAACCTTGAGTTGTGTTCCAGCATTAGTGACCAAGTTCCAGTCTCCCTTAAGAGAGCAGCAGCGCATTGTAGCACCTTTGGTGTAGCAAATGTCCATAGGCGACGGTAACTGCTTACCATAAAGTGGGCCGTCTGCCTGTCTGCTGAACTCCTGCAATAAGAAAATATATTTAAAAAATGGTCAAATAGATAAGAACATCGAAAGTTATCATTAATATCGATACAACTAAGGTCGTCTAATAGTTTGAATCAGCCTTCTTGTCCAAAAATATCGGTACATGAACAACGTCAAATACATGAGTGCATTCAAGTCATCAATGTGACACTTCTGTTCTGAAGTTGATCCGAGGTCACTACTGTTATGTTAGGCATAACAACGTGCAACGGGCGTGGCAACGGAGGATTCTTTGATTTACCATGATGATATGTGTGATTCTCTTCTGACTCCAATTAGGCGTGTCAGGCAGATGGAGATTAAATAAGATAAATAATTAAATTATATAACTGTCTTTAATTTACTTTGTATGTACGACTCGACTCGGCAGGTAACGTGAGGTGGCTAACGACATTGCTGCGAATATCCACACATTACACTTTTTGCTGAATTGCATCTGTCGCTAGCCGTCACACTTGCCGTTGCGGATTTCAACTAATATAAGTTTTCAATTTTTTTTAATCATTAGTAAACTCGTTACCATACGAGCGATAAATCCCAGTTACATTCACAGCGTTCGCTTCGAAACTTGGGGTCCGCTTTATCAATTTAAATCAGCTTTAAGGTGTCGTCATCGATCGTCGCCGTCGTCATCGCCAAGCCGATCTTATTCATGATACAAGTGCAATATGATGGTGCGCATGTGGAGGGTGTGCCTGATCTATCCCGTGTCAGTGTGTGTTAAATTTTATATCATTTATTAGTCTAGTTCTTCTCTATCGCTCTATCTAATTTCATAAGTAATATGTAAAACATTGTATTTTTTTTTATAAATAATGTGTATTTAGTCTTTTATTATTTAGTATTGTTTATGGTTTTTTTTTCTCTCTATTTCAATCTCAATTTTTGTATATTCACTTCATATCTGTTTTTTTTTTCATTTGCCCGTGTCCGTGTATGTCACAGACGGTCCTAGCGGAAGATCAGCGCTGGTTATCTTAACCGGCAACTTTGCTGAGCTATGACCAATTTAGGACTACATTTACTTATTTGTTTTAATTTAAATAGTTTAAGTGGTGTTTATTGTAGTTCTAAATAAATCTTTTTCTTTCTTTTTTCTTTCTTTCTTTCTATATTCCACCTATAAGAATGAAGCGCTATGCAACTTGGAAGGTTTGCACTGAAAATCAGCGTTGTGTCGGATATAATTCCGGCACAGCAATATGCCGAGTGCAAACCTTGTTTGCTGAAAAGCAGCGTACAAATGTTCAAAATATGCTCTGTGTATAACAATATATAAGGAACGTAATTACGTCGCTATTTTTGCAAATAAAGTTTTTATTTCTTCCATTCTTTCTAGCTTCATCATACGCACCGCAAAGGAGTGGAACTCATTGCCGAAGTCTGTCTTTCCCGATACTTATAACCTGGGTGTCTTCAAGTGCCGTGTGAATAGGTATCTTCTAGGTAAGCGTGCACCATCCTAGACCACATCTTCGCTCCACAAAGGACAAGATTGTGGTCAAATGCGATATTACAATAAAAAAAAGTCATTGCATCAATGTAATTATAATAAGAAAATTCACGTATTATTTCATGTTTACTATTTGCCGATTCTTATATCTTACTATTCATTCACTTGCCTACCACCGGTTGAACTTATGTCAAATTTTAACCGATAGTAAGGCAAATGACCGGTCGGTAAGATATAGGAACTGGGCCTACATTTATAAACATTCAACGTGCTCTCCATAAATAAATAATGAACAATTAAAATAATATACAAGATAGTAAATGAGCAATATATAACAAAACGGTAATAAGGACAAAACTTTTGATAGAAAAGAAACCTGTAACAAAAATAATTATTCCCCAAGAGACAGATGAGACTAAAGGCGAAACAATATATAAACTCAATAGTGTATGTACTCTGTCTGCCCTTATTGAACAAGAAGCATGAAATCGTCGGCACATTGTACTGTAACCTCAGAGAGATTACACAGAACATTAAAACACGATGAAGCAAGATTTTTACGATACTTTATCGAAGTAGGCCAAGGCGAGTAATACTGTCTACGACCTACTGAAAATCTATGTTACCTTTCAGGACAAACACAAACGTAATCATGGACGGCGGCTAGTGTTTATATTTATAATTCGTGTGTGCATGTGGTTGTCAGTGAGTTCCTAAACAGCTGATCCAATTTTAATGATATTGTTACGACCCCTAGGTCGCCGACAAAAACAAATTCACACCTGGATATCTCTAAAAACACATTTTATTACCTTTCGGCATTTGGACTTCTTTTGTTTACTTATTTATTGGCATGCGTTTACTAATTATTCTAGAGATCAGTCCATTGTTTTATTTTACTCGTTTATGGCCGTTGCGGTCGACTCATTAGCCAGGTTTCTTCAGATTTAAAGCACAAACTGACTAGGAAATTCAGTCCACGCGGCCGGTAGGACATATTGCATCTGTGCAGCATAAAGCAATGCTCCGAATGAGGGAGGACAGTCGAGCGATAACCACGAGCGAAACAAGACGTGTGTACTACGATATTTTAGTGACGGACTTTGCGCGTTTTATGGAATTACGATGTTCTGCATTACGTTTGGATTTGTTGTGTTCGGTTATATTTGTACCTGAGTTATACGTGTTTGTATAGTTCTAATAAACTCTCATTTTAATTCGAGTCTCGCAACTCGTAACAATATTTTTAAATGTGTTTGAGTAGATCCATGGAGCGAGAACTACATGCAGCGCTCACTCTTGAAACGTTTTACACGTGTAAGATTGATGTGTTCACCAAACCGAGATACGTCTGAAACGTGTGCGTTGGATCGCATTTCGTGGGTATAATCCATTGTAGGCTTAAAAAATTAGGTACCCACTATATAAAATGTATGGGATCTGACGTGCCCAGATCGGCGTACATGGCCGACATGTGCCCAATTAGTTCTAGCTTCAGATGCACAATTGGACCCGGTAGGTGGCGCTGCAATCGGGCCGCTCGTAAATTACGTAATTAATAAACATATAAAACTTTCAACGAAGTAACAAAAATGAGTAATAGAATATCAAGCCCATTCTCCACACCCAGTAGATTCGCATCAAAATAATTTAATTACTCGCTTGTTTCATTCATTCATTAACTTCATTCATTATTTCGAAGTACTACAACCACATACGGGAATTACTTAGAAATGCTTCAAATTGAACGCGCCCTGTTTTATAATATCAGTACTTACATGCATAGAAATTTTTTATTCGCAGAATTTGTTTTGATTTGTAATCAGCATAGCGTAGGCCTAAAGGCACACCTGCGATACGTTCAGCGGCGAGAAGTTCGGATATATGCGCTCGAAATGTTTTTTTAAATAACCTACGACACATCAGCGGAATTTCCGCCGCGTATAGATTAGCGTCAAACCTTCAGTTCTGAACTTCCTGCGCGGTGTGTTCCGCAGGTGTGTCGCTAAACTTAAATTCTGGTTGTGTTCATAGCGTCTGCTTTGGAACCCGGAGTCCATTTTTCCAATGTTACTTCACACAACAAATTTAATCTATTTTCTTTTCAATATTTCTTTCTTTCTTTTTTTGACTAGAAATGTGTAATAAACAAAAAAACTTCGTTTAAAAAAACCGACTACAAAAACGAAAAATTATAAAATAACTTATTCTAAAACTATTATTATTAATATATACTATCTTAAACATCTTAAAGTCGGTGCTTAGTAATTTTCAAAATATAGTAATTTTTATGTTTTACTTTGCACAGACTTCAAGATGTTTTAGATAATAAATAAATCGGATCATAAATCTCAGAGTAATCGGTGTACATATGGAACGGAATAGAAACTTTTTCATTATAAATGTTCATAAAATGAAAACTATTGGGCCAAACTATCTAAAAATTTTAAGGGACCAAATGGCAGCTATTCCGCGTCAAAAAAAAAGAATCACGTAAATCGGATCATAAATCTCGGAGTAATCGGTGAATATACATAAAAACAAAAAAAAAGATTCCGACGAATTGAGAACCTCCTCCTTTTTTGAAGTCGGTTAAAAAAGGGAAAACAAAGACAAGCGATGGCGCCATCTAGTTTGTCAGATTTGGGAACATTTTAGACTAACATTTCTTACTGAGCAGTTAGGATTCTTAATATTTTTTCTTCTTGTACCCATGATAGCATTAAATCAATAGCCTCCGTCTGGTCGCGATGGAAGAAGAGTGCCCAGGAAATGCTGGCTTGACGTTGTGAAGGATGACATTTTTAACTTTTTTTTATTGCAGGAGTTCAGCAGACAGGCAGATGGCCCACTTGATGGAAAGCGGTTACCATCGCCTATGGACAATTGCAACACTAAAGGTGCTACAAATGCGCTGCTGCTCTCTTAAGGAAGACTGGAACCTAGTCACTAATGCCGGAACACAACTCAAGGTTGTTATGGCAACATACTCTAGACCAGGGGTGGAAGCCATCCAGTCGGGTAAATCCCCTACCACCTGGCTGTGGGTTGTTTTGTCGCCTCTAACGACAGGCCGCAGGATTAGTTATTCTTTTTCCGTTCCTGCAAGGATAAATTCAGGCTTATAATCTTAACAATAATCTATACGTCACCGATTATTAGATAGAGTCGATTGATTGATAATCGTAATTCGTCAAACACACCACAAATTCGCCGTCACGGTATTTTCCATTCGCAATAATCTTTTGATTAATCTGCAATTGTATTACATTTATCGATCAGATGATGTCAATGTAATATTCTGTTGTCACGGTTTTATTATCGACTAGTGTCTGCCCGCGACTTCGTCTAAGTTAGACGAATAGTAAACACATAAAAAATTTCTAACAAAAAAGTAAACGACTTCAAGAGTAAAAGCAAAAAATAAAATTTGCTAGAATATCTTGAAGTCGTGCCATGTAAAACATAAAATTTACTATATTTTTATTTTGTTCTTGTAACAATATCTATTGTTATAAAATGCTCGTGACATATAATGTTAACAAATATATTTATTTAGATTATTTTGTATATGCGTATATATATTAGTATTACTATTATGTTATATAATTATGTATTAAATTTATAAATTAGTGTAATTATGTACAGTACTATCTTTTTAATGCTCCACCTACATCGCCAGTTTAGGTAAGAATTTCTTTTAAGCTAGGTTGCCTGGAAGAGATCGCTTTTAGCGATACGGCCGCCTGTTGTTTTGACAAGAAGTATTGTAATTATGCATTTTGTTTTTGTATTTGTTTATTTTGGTGAATCTTCAAGATGTTGTAGAAAATTTTATTTTTTGCTTTTTAGTTACTCTTAAAATCGGTTTATTTTTTTGTTACAAAATGTTTATTTTATACTTTTAGGTTACATATAAGGTAACCTTATTAAGAACTAGCTGTTAGTGGCTGAACGAAAGGTTCTCCGGGTTCTGGGTCCAACGAGGAGAGACGATGGTAGCTGGAGGGTCTGAACCAACGTCGAAATTGAAAACCTCGTGGCCGAGCCTAACATACTAGAAGAACTAAATCCCACCGCCTCCGTTGGCTCGGTCACGTGGAACGGATGGGAGAGGATCGAAGCGTGGAGTGGGCCTATTTGGGACGATCCGATGGGCGACGTCCGGTCGGTCGCCCCAAGTACCGGTGGAGGGACAGAGTGGACCTGTGTGAGCTTCAAGCCTTTAACTGGCAAGAAATCGCACAGGACAGGAACAGGTGGCGTGTTCTCGTTTCGGAGGCCAAGACACATTTTGGGTCGCTGAGCCAACAGAGTTAGTTATCCCTATTAAGGTAGCTTCTCGAATGCGGAGTCCCGCTAAATTTTACGAACAAACACGTCAATATCATGGTAACGCAAACGAAATTTTGCTAGCACATACTTTTTAAAAGTTAAACTATTATATTGTGTAAAGTAAGTCGTTATTGAGACTACCATGAGTTTTATCGACAACAGTAGGGACGTAGGCCTAAAATACTGCCTTCCCCTGCCCATACGCCCTTGCAAGTCAGTGAATATTATAGGTGTTATGTATTAAATAAAAAGATAATTAATTAATATCTTCTATATTTCTATATTCACACCCGTTACAAGCCTTGGCAGAGAGAGGAGAGGCCATAGATAACATTTTTGTCTTTGGTAAAGCGCGAATTAAATGTTTGGATACGTTGACACCAAATTTATCGTTCGGATACGAGAATAGGCACCGGTCCTTAATTGATTTTAGGTATTAGATTTGACGTTTGAAGTGGTAGAGTCATATTGGAATCATACATTGATTGCAGCTCTTGGAGTCAGCTTGATTAGTGTAAAACCACACTCTCACAGAATATCGGCTTCAAATGGTTTGCCTTGAGCTAATCATGTTCGATACTGTTACAATTTGGGTCACCTGCAAACAAAGCACATTTATTACCCGCCGGCGTCGTTTGAGCTAAGAAGACGGTCATAAAAGCGCTTCAATGTTAGCGCTTTTATGACCGTCTTCTTTTGTTTACTTTCTGTTTAAAATTTGTAATTAGAAAAACATCCCATTAGCATTCTTAGCCAGGTGTGAGTATTAGAAATTCAGTCTGCGCGGCCGTGAGACATATTGTAATTGTGCAGTATAAAGCAATGCCCCAATGCAAAGAGGGGCAATCTAGCGATAGTCACAAGCGAGGCAAGGCGTGTGTACATTCGATAAGCTATATAGTGACGGACCTTGCGCGTGTTATTGAATCGTGCATTACGTTTTTACTGGTTGCGTCCAGGTTTATTTATATCTGTGTTATACGCGTTATAGTTCATATAAATTCTATAGTAATTCCAACGGCATTTTAATTCGAGTCCCGTAACTCGTAACAAAACGATGAATGAGAATTCCGGTGGCTCAGTTTCTCCTCCCTTTATCTCCTTTGTAGAGGATTGAGATAAATGGTACTAGATATGGGTATCTCATCCCTTCTAACTTAACCTTCAATCGTCGTGTCTCATTTCTAAGAAAAATAACTGTCGAACACATAAACAAACTAACAGAAGGACGTGATGATTTTATAAGGATTCCTTTTCAATAAAATGACGGTAGAACTGTAAAAACGTTCAACAATAAAAGTATGACGACAACACCAGGACACGAAACGTCATATGCATTGTATCCTTTATAAATCGTACTAAAGATATAAAATTAATTTAATTGATTAAATTGTAAACTAGTGATAATAAAATACGTATTTATCATTTCGCTGTATTTCCTTGATTCATAATGCAGTAAATTTTATTAATACGTTATCTTAAAATACTGAGTTCAAAATAAATTACGTAGACGTAGATGAATCACGGACTAGAACTTTTGTGAATTTTATTTTAATTTTGATTGCAGGAGTCCAGCAGGCAGTCAGACGGTGCACCTGATGGAAAGTGGTTGTCATCGCCTATGGAAATCTATCACACCAAAGGTGATAGCAATGTCTCTTAAGGGAGACTGGAACCTGGCCAATAATGCCGGAACACAACTCAAGGTTGTTACGGCGGCTTACTCGACCAGGGGTGGTAGTCATCCAGACGGGCAATTGCCGTACCACCTGGCTGTGGGTTGATTTGTCGTCTCTTACAGACCGCATGATCGCAGAGAAATTGTACGTATATGTATGTACCTTGTGTGGCCATAAACACTGTTACTTGAAAACTTTTCTTTTTTAAACACTTTAATTATTTTAAATTTCGAACGCGTTTACTATTGTTAAAGTTATTTAGTAGCATGTTTTTTTAAGTTAATAATTATTTTTTTTATATACCCTCTTATTTCTAAACGATACAATCGCTCAGTTCCTTAATTGAATAAAAATGTTATATTTTTTTATTCTGTGCTTAGCGCCTGTTTTGTACAGAGTAAGTAGTCTTATCTTATATAAAATATTAACATTTTTTTTTATTTATTATTAAATTCTAATTAAATTTTGTATTAAATTCTTTTCATTCATAACCCTTTAATTAAAGAGGCTATCAATGACTTCAATCCGCCATCGGTTGTTAGCTTTCTTATACTGTTAAATTGTTGGAGGGATGAAAATGTGTTATAAAAATGCTTGTAAAGTGTAAAAAGTCATTATATGAAATATGTTAAAACCGTAAGGTTCTTTGATTATAAATATGTGACCAGTTGCTGTTCTTTTACTACCAAAAACCCTTCAGAGTTGTAAGTGTAAGTATTACACTATGTTAAAAACTAACTATGATTCCACGCCGTTTCGCATTTTTTTGTGTTAAACATTGTTACATACCGACAAAGACCACACATCTGGCATGTTGTAAAAACGAATTATTTTATTTACTTCGTGTTTAAACTTTAAAAACATCTATTGTTATCGTACTTATTTTATGGCTGTAATTAATGTCGAACGAATTAATCCTTGTTTTTATTGCATTGCGAAGCTTACCAGATGTGCGTGAACGGGTGTCCCTTTGTCGGTATTATACAGTTTAGTATAAAACAATGCCCGAATAGAGGGGTGAGGCAGTCAACCGACGACTACGATACGAGTAAGACTTTTGTAGTACTCTCGGTTAGCGATATAGTGACGGACTTTGCGCGTGTTGAATTGCATTGAATCATGCCGTATGAACTGGTTGCATCCAGTTTTATTTGTATTTGTTTTATACGTGTTTGTACAGTTCTAATAAACTCTATAGTAATTCCAACGGCATTTATTTTAATTCGAGTCCTGTAACTCGTAACAATATCAATGTATTTTACAATATTTCCCACCTCTTTATACCGTATGAAATTATATCGAGATAATATAGTAGTGGTCTAAACATTTATTTTAGTCCAGTGCCACATAAATTAACTACAATTATCATTTCCGAGGTCACAAAGAATTTCTATTCTACTCGCTTCCATTATTCGCTATTTCCTCGACTATATTTAGAATCGCTTTTAGGCACTACTAAACTACTAAGTGGTGTTAAAGATGCATTATTAGACTGTTTCCTCGATTTGCGGTTTGAATATTAACATTTTGGCAGCCGGCTTTATTGCTTGTATTGTTATTGTTGCACACAGTGCTAATCTTAATTCTTGCGGCGTGTGCCAAGTATAACAAGTCTATTATTTTTACTTTTCTCAAATATTTGGGTGTGATACAATAATATTTTCTCTTCGGCTGAATGATATAGTAGGTTGTTAGACGAGGGATGAAAGCGATCTATTTCGACACAAAATTGTTTAGCGCACGAACGTCACGATAGCTAATAATGTCTAAATAGATCTTTCACTGGACGTAAACATTCTAATTTTCATTTGAGGTATTAGGAACTAAATAAAATCTTGATTACTCAACCAAACAACTAAGGACTTTAATGAAATCAGGCGTTAAATTAATTAAATCTGATCAACACATAATTATAATACGTTACGTAAATTTCTTTTTGCCACAGCCTTATATCAGCTAGTATTTTGGTCATTGATGATGATGAAAATACATAAAATATCTCTTTATGTAAATTAAACAATAATTTAGTGAAAAGTAAATTATAAGTATAATTGAGTAACAAAATTGTTGATATTTTTTTATAACAATTTTATGTCGCTATTCAGCAGTGGCTGTATAAAAACCATGCCTCGCATAGTTTTTAATATTTTTGACAGCAGGGAAAATGGTTCCCGGGGAAGAAAAGTATTGTTTTCATCCTCGTGGTCAAGTACTTTTCGAGTATGAGAAACGAAAATATATATTGCTACACGCCGACAGAGTAGACGCACACCTGGTTTACTACTTTTCCCGCATTTAGACTTATTTTGTTTACTTTGTGTTTAATTATGCCACAACATCGGAAAGTGGCTTAGTAGTTTTTAAAATGAGGTACAGTTTAATTACAGTCGTACAATCACGAAAGTGTATGAAAACGATATCAGCTGGTAGGAAAAGTATATGAATCTCCATTGTTGATGTGCTATTTTTTTGTTTCCTATTATCATAGATAATATTCGATAATCGATTTTAATATTATAATGACAAAAGACAAAAAGTTTCCATTTTCAAGACCGTAAAAAGTTACTGGCCACTTACTTTTCCGAAGATAATTAAAAAATAAAAGGTTTTTCTTTACACAATGTTTCACGCGAAAGAAAATTTGTCAATTTCTTTTTTGTTCACACACTCGGTGAACAATGTATGTATGTGACTTTACATACATTGTTCACCCAGTAACTCAGAGTTAGTATTTAACAACAATCCCTGAGGCGCGACTTCAACTTCTCTGCTGATGTTCAGCAGTAAATAAAAATAAAACGGTAATAATTATAGAATTTAATGATCTCCGAAGGTCAAGTTAACGTTGGCTCGTGTTCAGTATTGCAAAGACCTTCGTTTGTTAGTACATATAATGTTTTTATTACTCTCATAATTTCTTAAAACATAAATTAAACACCAAAAACACATTAAAACATCATACATAGTAATAACTCTAATTACATTGTTTAATAATAATTGTATTGTCGATAATTTAAATTAATTATAGCGCTTATTCATTGCTTCGTATGCATTCGCAACTATCCAGTTCTTGGAAAAGGAATCAAAGGATATTTATTAACATTCAAAACGACGGGTTAGAACGGATGGAGAAGTATCGGGGTGTGGAAATGCATAATTGAGGCGACCGGTTGTCCGTCGTAAGTAACACTTATAGACAGGATATAAGCTGACCTTTTTTTGATAACGCAGGCCGAATATCGTTCCTTGGGACACCATCCTCGGGCCTGGGGAGAAGGCTTTACACCGAGGGATGTGTGGCACTCTTGATCGGCTGTATGCCCAGAGTGGCCTCCGAGCGGAGGGAAGGGGGATGGTTGGACGTCAAACTACCCACTAAACCTAACCTGCTACCCTCTCCTATGCGCTTTTATGGAGTGGCACAAGAACTAGATCATAGGTACTACGTTTACGACACCCCGACGCCTGGCTATCTCACTTAGGGTACCCCCAGGGGAGAGTATCCTCTTCACCAACAGGGGGGAGGTCGATCTGACCGAACTTCGAGCCCACAACCGACAAGACACTCTAGGATAGAGGAAAATTGATTATTAATTTCGCGACCACATATTTCATATATTATATCGTTATAATATATTTTAGCTTTAAACCACGACATTTGAAGTATTGTCGAAAAATAAATTACTTCATATTCAAGACTGCTTCAATACCTTTATGGAACTTATTGTATTATTCATTTCAGAAATTCCAATAGAAAGATATCACGAATTTAAAAATGTAAGTATTAGAACACGCGACGCTGACGCTTTTTCGTGAGCGAAAAATCGTAAGACCGCGTCTATATAGAAGTTTCACTTCAAAAAACTTCAAAACATTTCCAACTCTATCTGTAGTAGTAAAGTGTTTAAATGATTAAATATAATGTATTTTACCTCATTCTCTCGTAGGCTTAGGCCTATAGATTTATGTGTTTATCTATTTTGAGTGTCGCTTCGCTTTTTCATTTCATCGAGTTTCAAATCACAACGATTCTAAAGAAGTTTCACTCAAAAATAAATTATCCTACTGTTACGAGTTGCAGGACTCGAATTAAAATGCCATTGGCATTACTATAGAATTTATTAGAACTATACAAACACTTATAACACAGGTACAAATATAGCTGGACGCAACCAGTACAAACGTGATGCACGATTCAATAACACGCGCAAAGTCCGTCACTATATAGCTCATCGAATGTACACACGTCTTGTGTCACTTGTACCTATCGCTAGACTGCCTCAGCCCTCCGTTCGGGCATTCCTTTTATCCTGTACATATACAATATGTCTCGACACAATACACGACCGCATAACAATAATTTCCAAGAATCACACCTAGCTAAAGACAACCATAAAATATTACAATACACAATAGGCTGTTTTTTTAATTACAACTTTTAAACACAAAGTAAACAAAGGCAGTCCAAATGCCTGAAAGGTAATAAACTGCAGGTGTCCATTCACTTTTGTCGGCGTGTAACTATATTAATCTCGTTTATGAAATATACATTTATACAAACACTCATAAAAATCGGCCTATATTAACGATGTATGAAACCCGCCAATCCATTTCTAATCAGCATTGTAGGACGGACAGACGGCATCCGTTCCTCTAAAATAGGGAAGTCCGTGTTCAGTAATCAGTAGTTCACGTACTTATATTATCTACCAGCAGTGCCCGCGGTTTCTCTCGCGTTAATGTCATCGCTCGGGAGACATTTTTCCAAGATAATAAGAAGCCTACCTGCTGTTCTAGGTTATAATCTATATCTGATCCAAAGGGGTTTGGGTAAATTTGTTCGGAGGTTGGCATGATTTTTTTATGAGCGGCCACTTTTTTAGCTATTGCTATTTCGTAGTTCTATACTTGAGATACAAGACTATTAAAAAAACTTTCTCCTAAGTTACATCGGAGCCGAGCTATTTAAGATCAAAATCGTGCTGCGTGAACTTAAGGTATCAGTTTTATGCAAGGTTATTTGTTGCAAGATTCATGTTTCTGTGCATGGCTTTTGAAATAATATAACATATCTAATTAAAGTGAACTAGTACCCTAATACTACTAACGAATAAACTGCATATTAAAAAGTTTTGACCATGAAAACCCAAAATCTAATAAAAAATAATGCATGTTTTAATTGGTTCAATTTTGTCACATATTTCGGCTCCGATGTATGTTAGACAAAAACGTTAAAACAAAAAGTGTTTTTATTACTGTATACTATCTAAGTACTGTATAAATGTAATCGCTGGCCGCAAACTTAAAAAATCAAGCCACTTTTACCCAAACCCCTGTCATCCAGATCCGTCCTAATGTTGTGGCGTGATTGAGTAAAACATCCATCTAAACTTTCGCATTTATTATACTTGTATAGATTTAATGTCTGTTTAAGTTAGTCATCTTTAAAACTCTCTGAGTGCGATACATAGACAATGTTGTTTTTAATATTTCCTACAAACATCATAAAATTTGGCAACACGTGAGGTTTTAGTCACGCCCGCGTGATTTTGTTGTCATGTATAGAGAGGCGCAATATTGACTGTTATTTTGTGGTGATTTCTACAAAACATACCAATACATACCAAGTGTTAGTTCATTGTTGTCGTGAAACACACGCAACTAATTCATTAAACTGTAAATTCTCATTGCCTACAATAACGTACTACGTAAAATGAAGTAGGTACTTAATTGATATATTGAAAATTTCGAGAAAACCGTGTATTTGTTTTTTTTTTATAAATAGCTATAATTTTAGAACTATACAAATAAATACACTTCTTTTTATATGTTTACTAGCTGTCCCAGCAGACGTCGTCCTGCCCGGAAAAGCTTCAATCGATATGCCGACAGCAGCGCCACCTACCGGGTCCAATTGTGAACCAACTCAGAAACCTTCTCTGGTTCATGCACAACAACTTTGCTAAACATCATCACATGATCAAATGTATAGTTTACGATTCTAAGGACATACAGACAAACATTGATTTTTATATATAAGATTGAATTGCTATATTACCATATTTATTTTTCAACACTTTCCATAGATGTAATTTAGATTGGTTTTCCTCAATAAAATTATGTATTAACTTTGTCTCTTATATTCAAGATTTATAAACATTAAGAAAATGCAATAAAATCGATTTCGCAAAACGTGAAAATGTGTCTTTCTTTTCTTTCTTCAAAAAGTATGTTATTCAATTTTTCCATAGTAATACAGTAATAATATATGCATGAATGACAACCTAGGGGCTAATAAATTCAGGGCGCTTACGACTATTTGGTCGCTAGTTAATTTCTAGAGACACTAGTAATAATATGTTTGAACATAACACGTAAACGCCAATGAATGTACGGCGCTTTCGACCTTTTAGTTGCTAGTCCGTACTTTTATTTATTTATTGCAGGAGTTCAGCAGACAAGCAGACGCCCCCTTAATGGAAAGCGGTTACCATCGGACATCTGCAACACCAAAGGTACTCCTTTTAGGGAGACTGTAACCTGGACACTACTAATGTCAGAACACAACTCAAGGTTGTTATAGTGACATACTTTAGAATAGGAGTGGTAGCCATCCAGTCGGGCAAATGCTCTACTACCTGGCTGTGGGCTATTTTGTCGCTTGTCACGTCAGGCCGCCCCAACGCTGGAAATAGTATTCTTTCTTCGTTCCTGCACGGAATTTCTTAAAGGTAGGCTATGAAGAATCGAGTTGTATGAAGTCCATGCCACTGTACGGTACCCATAAATCCAAAAACAACTCATTTAAATGTCCCATAATCTGCGGTTAATGAGTCGTCATCTGAATCTCAATATCAATTAGATTAATAGGTATTTCTTAGCTTTGTCAATAAATCTATACTAACCACACATTACCTATTTCTGGTTCCTTCAAACCGTTGGTATAAAACGGGCATAAACTAAAATAAACAATATCGAGCTGTTACAGCGGCCCGATAGCTAAATAAACTTACAGATTATAACGAATTTAGACCGATTTAAACTGGATAAATCTAGTCGTGGACTTCACGAACAGTCGGTTGTTTAATGGTGTAAACGCAATTTAGTTAATGGTAAATTATTCTTCTGAATTTTAGATGGACTACTAGCTGTTGACTTAATCCGCATTTGTTTACACTGGATATAGGTACATCTAATCTGTAGTAGCTTAGTGGTTAATGCATTTGCGTCTCTAAAACGCGGGTTTTAATTCTAGCCGCAGTTATTCGTAAGGTACACCACAACACAAATATCATTGAATAAATGTCACACACAGTAAATTTCTTCGAGGCCGGTAGCGCGTTGGTGTCATCTCTGATGTTGCAAACGTCCATAGGCGACGGTAACCGCTTTCCACCAGGTGGGCCGCCAGCCTGTTTCCTCCTGTACTCCAGCTATAAAAAAAAACACAAAAACAATGTGGCGAAACAAACCTTTTCGACCACTGGCTGGCAGGCCCGATTTTTATTTTGAAAACGGTTATGTCACATCAGATACAGAGAAAAGTCTCTAAAATTTATTATCATCCTTTTAAATCCTGTTATATATTCAATATTATTTCTTTCGGCTATGTTAATATTATTTACCAAATTACATATTTTACAAATGAACGGGTTATTTATTCCTGCAAGGACCCGTGAACAAAAATAACCAAGAAGCGTGTATAAATTCTAAAAACTTTCTTCGAAATTAAGTTGTAAGCTAGGGTACGAAACTCGAGTCCATAGAGTTGTTAAAAAAAATCCTAGCCGCAAGTATCACTTACAGCTAGTTCCTATATCTTACTATTAATTCACTAACGTTACCGTTTTCATCCTTGCAGGAACGGAGAAAGAATACAATTTCCAGCGGCCGGGCGGCCTGTCGTAAGAGGCGACAGAACAACCCACAGCCAGGTGGTAGGGCATTTGCCCGACTGGATGGCTACCACCCCTCTTCTAAAGTATGTCGCCATAACAACCTTGAGTTGTGTTCCGGCATTAATGACCAGGTTCCAGTATCCCTTAAGAGAGCAGCAGCGCATTTGTAGCACCTTTGGTGTTGCAAATGTCCATAGGCGATGGTAACCGCTTTCCATCAAGTGGGCCGTCTGCCTGTCTGCTGAGCTCCTGCAATAAAAAAAAAATACCAGCAGCAGACCTTTAACATTACTTGTAATACGCCAAAGCTCGTAAGGCAAACGAACTTTTAGAATAGATATAAAAACCAGCCATTAAGGAGTCGCTGCGTGACGCACCTTGTTGATACTTTAAATATATGTTTACGCTGTTTCTGAAATTCCATTTGAAATGGTGATGACTTCAGCCGATCTATATCCACTGTTGGACTTAGGCCCCCCAAGTCTGCGCCAAATATCCTAGTCTCCTGCCTCCATTGTTGTTTTTTAAGGCGGGGAAATGCATTTCGCACACTACGGGGTCCTCTACTAGGAATTAGACTAAAGCGACGAGAGGTGAGACCACGAATGGGCACCAGAGTCAAATCGCCGGCTTGTGTGTCTCCACTTAAATACTCCACTAAAACCACCCTACCCCCATGTGCCCCGCACACATGGTAGGAAAACCGTGAGACTTAAGAACGTAGTTACGCCCACGCTGATCCCACCTAGTGCATCAGTGCTTGATAATGCCCCGGGAAGCAGTGCAAACTCCCTTCGTCAACAGGGGTGAAGACTCCTCCGATCCCTAGATGCTGGAGGGCCCCTGCAGCGGTATTTACGGAACGAGATCTTGCGCATATCTGCGCCTCGGGGATCCCGACTGACGTCGGTACCCGCGAGACGCATGCGCACCTCTCTCCCTTTCTCGTTCTGAGTCTCCTGCCTCCCTCATCTAGCAGTTTGCCGGCGAACTTGTGTAAGTTCATTGTCGTCCACCGGGCCTCCTACGCTTAGTTCACTGAGACGCGGTTTACAATCCAGAGTTCCAACTCTACTATTACAGTCTCATCAAAATCGCTGGACACTATGAATCAATCGTAGCTTTGTCTAATTTCGGTATTCTGTCAATGCCAATGGCTTGCGGACACGCCATTTTGTCTATTATATTAATACGTGAAGCAAAAACTTTGTACCCCTGTTTACGAGAATTGCGCAAACTGACACATATTGTTTATATAGAGAAGAAGCGACGTATGTATAATATATTTGTTTAAATTATGCAAAAAAAATATAACATTAAACTAATAAAAAACATTACACACACTACCATGTTTTTGACACACACACAGTGTAGCCTTGGCAAAATCTGTGATTATAGTAGTATAGTCATTGAAATGAATTATTAGGGTCGAATTTCAAGCACGGGCGGCCACTAGTAATTATAAATATTAATAGGCGAAATACACGTTTAAAATTTTTGGTAGCTTTTCAATATTTACAATACAATACAATACAATACTCTTTATTGTACACCAACATTACATAGAAAAAAATACACAAAAAACTTACTAAAAGGTAGTACTAATAGTAATGGGCGGCCTTATTGCTAAAAGCAATCTATTTATTTCGGATATATTTCTCATAATAGTAATACCAAAAAAAATCTACAATTATTCTGACGCGACGATATCGAGAAGATATTGTAGACTTTGAAGAATACGAATTTTTGACACTATCGCAATGAAATCGTAGTTTGAACATCTTAATGTCAAGATACTTGAAATAGCAGAAATGGGCCCCAGGACACGTTTGAGATATAAATAAAACAAATTATAACATCTCAAATGACAGAAAGCTTTATAAGTTTCCGAAACTCGATTACAAGGTCAACATTCAATTCCGGAAGTTTCTAGAATCCTTACAAACTAATTGAATGTACAAAATTAGTACAATACACGAGTCACAGAAACCTAAATGAAATTTAATCAGTCTTCCACGAACCATTAATAAATAATTATTAATACAATCCTCTAAGTTAAGAACGTTTATTTTTTGTACATAAAACTTTAATGACATAATTATAAATGAATTTAATTTACATTACAAATTAATTTTGCAAGGATAACAAGTTTTATTTAGAATTTTATTCACTATAGACAAAAATATGAATTTTGAGTATAAACTGAAATCTTTTAAAGACAGATGTACAAAGTATGTACAATACTCATTTTACTAGTAAACAAATGCGGCCTAATGCTTAGTAACATTTATATTCATATTGATACGAGTGACGGGACCCGAATTAAAATTACGTTGGAATTACTATAGAGTTTATTAGAACTATACAAACACGTATAACACAGGTACAAATATAACTGGATGCAATCAGTACAAACGTGATGCACGATTCAATAACACGCGCAAAGTCCGTCACTATATAGCTTATCGAATGTACACACGTCTTGCTCGTATCGTGATCGTCGCTTGACTGCCTCGCCCTTTCGTTCGGGCATTGCTTTCATACTACAAATACAATATACAAATACAACACAAAGTAAACAAAACAAGTCCAAATGCGGGAAGGTAATAAAATGTGTTTCTACAGACGCAGGTGTGATTTTTTTCCTTTGTCGGCATTTTGTCGTAACAATATGTTTTCAGTACTAAAATAAGTGTCATTACAGCGCTCGTTGTATTTGGTATTTCTTACATTTTTCGCTTCCCTTCTAAACTAAAACTGTATACTGTATAGTGTTTTTGGTCCTTCGAGCCGGATATTAACCAGCGACCTAAGGATGTAATGGCAATCATTAGCAGCAAATAAGCTGGAATAAAGACGCCTAAGAACCACTCTTCCTTTGGCCCTGACAAAAGCAGATGGACAGAACATCGGTGGATTTCCCCAACTCGGTTGGGTAGTATCTTTTCTTTATTTGTAGTACCTCGGTAAGCCCTCGTCCAAAAAGAGACGCCTAAAATCTCTTTAGAGAATTATTGTTATAATTTCATTGGGTATTCAATGGTCACTGTGAGTGTTTATCATTCTCCCTTTTCAACCTGTATTCTAGTGTACATCCTCTCTCACACAATACAAGTGTATATATCATCATTACCACAACTCATACCTCTCTTATTTACCCTTATTCTTCCCTCAATCTTGATACAGTGAGGTTGATAAAGAAGTGGAGACAGGTAACTCGTATGACATCTGACAAACAATGCCACTGAAACTTAAGATCTCAAGAGTCTAGAGTACATAAACCTTTAATATGACTGGTCATATTATACGGGTCCGAATATTAGGCCACTAAAGTAATAGACCAAAAATGTTTCTACTCAGCTGAGATGAGAATATTTAGATGGATTTGTGGTGTTACAAGAATGAATAAAATGAATAAGTATATAAGGGGGAGTTTGAAAGTTTCGATTTCGTTGCAGCATTATGTTTTTTTATATGTATTCACTCACAGCCACCTATCCCATCCATTATTATATTAATTTATTCTTATTTTATTACTAAACTTATAATAATGTAGAGTGTATCTGTTACATGCTGGTGTTGTGAGGAAGTGCATGTGCAATGTGGGCCTTATGTCTATACCTATATATATTATCCTAAGTAGTGCCATGTGTGTGCCAATCAAGAAGAATAAAATACACTTAGGCTGAAATATAGCACTGGTTACATAACGGAACCAAAATATACGGTTCGCCCCAATTATCCCGATGGTTCAGTCACCTTGCATTTGGTGGTGTTAAACCAAATTCGACGAATTGCTTACGTCAATCCCCTTTATTTCTGTGCCCGTAACGTTTGCTAACCCAGTTACATTAACAACCGGCAAATAGGTTATCGACGTATAATACCTACTACTTCATTTTGGAAGAACTAGGTCTTAACAGTAAACCTTGGTGGCTCACAAAAACAATCAGAGAAAAACATCTTGTGTGTATTTTCAACATCTATGATTGTGACAGCATCTGTGGTCGTGACGGCCTCTGTGGCCTCTGTAATTGTCATGACCTATATGGCCGTGACGGCCTCTATGATTATGACATCCTCTGCCATTTCATAGGATAAGTCTTTGTTAGCCTAGCTCACGGAAGGGCAGGTGCTTCGGGTTTGATTCCTGGCGTGATGAATTTCATAAACGACCTTTCCGTTACTTATTATGGTTTTGGTTTCTGAGATCGGCTCCAAAATAGTTTTGTTTTATAGTAGCCAAAACAGAAGCGTAATTTACTTAGCTTGAGGGTACTATATGTATGTCTGTCGGTTGGAAAACATATTATCCCTTCTTTTTGGAAAGACTTTATATTATATGCCAAAATGGCTGTTACAAGTATTCATGAATATTCAAGTTTTACAATATTCAATGATAGATGTCAAGCGAAAATTGCCTTAGCTAAATTGTATCGGTCTTATTCATATTGAGTTAGAGTAAATTTGTTTTTTGATCTTAACCATAAACCGCAAGGTCTTTAACTGCCCCTAAAAGTGGAGTTCTTATTACGCCTTTGAAAAGTTACTTTTCATTAAAATGTTACGATTTTCCACAACAACACAATTAATTATTAAAAAAAATAGTATTATACAGATATTTAACAAACATTTAAGTGTTAGACTTTGGAAAAGACGTAGTAAAGCCATGCTGAAATCATTATCTCGATTATAACTTTTAGAGCTGGCTCGATTGGTGTGATATCACGCTCTCACAGAATACCGGCGTGAAGCGGCTAGCCACGTACGAATCGTATTTCGTACTTTGACTAAAAGCTTCGATGGTCCCATGCCCGCTCCTCTATCCAACTTCATTTTAACAAGGGAAAATCCGTTTGAGAACCATCCACCGCGCGGGAAACGCGGTGTGGCATTCGCCACGTTGGGGAGGCACTAGAACCGTAAGCAAGAAGCGCTACTGCCACGCCACAGTCGGGGATACTCACTAAAACCCCTCGCTGCCCCGTGCTTTGCCTTCATGCCAGATCCACAAGTATTTGGCCTAGCCATTTCGAAGGTCCTGGCAGACGGCGGATATGAGGCCTCGCCCACTGTCGGGCAAACCCTTCTACGTCGTTTTTTTTTTTCTAACGTAGAGAAATGTCTTTAGACATACAAACCATTCTAAAAGTTGACACCGCGTGTGACGGTACGCATCATCATGTATTTATTAATTTCTCACCTATTAATTTTTATTTATTTATAAAGGAATGGCTGTTCTCCATATAATGTATTCCCTCCTTTATTTTGCATAATATATGTATTTACTACTAATCTCTTTGTATGATATAATCGAATTTTTCTTTGTTCAAAAAATTTGACAGAAAAAGAAAGGACTTGAATATTCGTGTTTGACAGAAGAAGACAATGAAAAGATTATTCTCGGAAAAATTTGTGTTTTATATATTTTCAGATGGAGAAAGTCTAATTGAGATTTAAATGGATAAACTAATCGCTATTAATAATAAAACAATCAAAGTTCAATATGTATACGTCGGATGTGGTTGTTATAAATTTCGCCAAAGAGCCAAGCTAAGTCTTCAAGCTTTATTTAATAGTTATATTAACCATGTAGACTTACCTGATATCTTGCTTGTTATGTTTTCAGACGTTCTTCTGACGTGATCACGTATTCTTGTCTTTTGTAATGTATTAGTAGTTTAATAATAATTGTTCGTATGCATACGATTTGAATTAATCTTAAAAGCCTGATTAGTAATGTGTAGTTACAAATAACTTCTATTCTTAGTAGTACATATTATAAGTAACATTGATTTTGTTACACTTAGCTGGTAGTCTTTAGACGTATTAGGGTTCCTTAGGTCCGTTTCTTCAAAACTATAATATTATAGGAACGTTTCTATAATTTGTCTAGGCATAAATGCTATAGAAATACATAAGCCTTTAATATGAAATCTTACATAATCTTATGTAAAGATAGGTAGGCTCGTTTACTATCTACTGTCCTATATATTTTTGAACTTAATTAATTACTGTTCTTAATTTATATATTGTATGGAGAACGAGCTATATAAGGGTGAATTAATTTAAAGTGTGTCTTAATTGACTTGTGCGTTATTAACAGATAAGAATTGTTTGTACATTGTTTTAGTTTCATAGTTAACTAAATGATTAAGGGTTATTTATAAAGCCTCAGTGTGCTAATACATTACTTAGGAATTATGATACATAGTCTCTTGCGGATAAAAATGTATTAATCTAATTTCATTTAAGGATCCTTAAATATAATATTGTCTTAGGAAACTTAATTAAATAATATTACTTCTTCATAGCCGGGAACTATTGGGAGATTTTGATGATTCTTTCAAGTAATATGATTATTAGTTACTTTGCTATGGGAGATTCATTATATGTCAATGGAGACTTATAGGAGTTCTTGTCTTGCTGTTGCACACACGTTGTTGGACCTGATTATGGACTCTTACTTGTTGTGTTTGCTGATTAGAGCTGGAGCGTTGATTGTTATTGTCCGATTATTTCTGTTTCAGTGAGCTTGGAGTCAGCCTGCGTAATGAATTTTCATTGGTTCTGATATCGAAGGGATTATTATTGACCTATGGCTGTGAAGTCGGAGTCTTGATTTATAATTTATTAATTAGTCTATTTTATATGTGTATATATTTATATATGGTTTTATAACACTACATTATTACATTACACTATACAACAATCATGCATTCTATATGGGAAGGCTAATTGACTTTAGAAAATTTAAAGTTTATTTAGTTTTATTGGATTTTAATGTTTTAAATACTTTCCTGTTGAGAGAGTTTACTTTAGCATTTGGCTTTGTTTGGTGCAAAGGAGTTGCTGATTACAATCTAAATTTCATTAAAGGTTTCCTTTGATTAACTATACTTTCTTAAACAAGCAGCTCTGCTGTTACTAAATGTGTATAAAATAGGCATTTAAGTATTATTATAAAATGATGAGTTGGGGTGAAAACTCATATTGATTGTTACCATGTTAGTGTTGATTAGGATCCGGGTTTATGGTCTTTGTAACTCTGGGTAAGAAGATTCACGACCTGCTTACTTACCGGTACAGATTACCTTTGGATAGTTTCGACAATTATCCAGGAATTACCGCGCGTACATCTTTTAATCAAATTTAGTTTGTTTTTATAATATGTGTATTCACGAGACTAAAAATGGTTTCACATATTAAGATTAACTGAATTGGTAACTGAAGGTTTGGAACCAGTTAAGTCGCGGATCAGCCTGGAGGCGAAGTGGGCGCCTCGGGGACTAGCTGCTGGTCTTCCAGGGGGATCATTCGTATCAAAACTTATTTTCTTTCACGATATGTGACTTCATGAGAGTCTTAGATGTAGTTAGGCCAGGTAGACTTGACTGAATTGGAAAGGATGATTAAAAGTATCTACATTTGAGCAGTGTTACTAATGAAGACATCTTTGATGTAGCATATCACCATTTTATTTTAAATTCAACTTTAAACTTTACTTTTACGGTGCTATGCTCTCATCTCTTGGGTGTTAGGGTCATTAGATGGATGTAGGGTTTCGCCAATTCACTTTAACTTAAATTTTATTTTAACTTTCACGGCGAACCTGAAACCTGTCTTTGACAAGGGAATGCATAATATGAGTGAAGTTGTCTCTCGCCTAACTTTAACTTAAAATTTACTTACAATTCATAGAGAGACATTCTGAAACTCTTACTCTAACAATTTAAGAATGGGAATTTTATGAGATGTAGCGAGTATCACTATTTAAACTTCAATTAATCTTTATCTTTAATTTACTGTGATATTCTTATTACTGCATCAGGGGAGGTCTCTGAGGTGACGTTCCTCATAATGACAATCTTATTTGATATTTTGGAAGGGTGACTTTGAGATGAAATGTTCACTCAAGTTTTTTGGCTTTTCCAACTCATTTTACACACAAGGCACTCCAAATGGGTTTTTATAATGGATAGATCGTACTGCTGGGAGTTTCTTGTCGGCTCTTCTCGCCAGCAATAGTACGTTGTGAACCGACGCTAGTTTTAGATAATGTTTATAATTGATTCAATAAATTCTAATTAGAAAATTGGAGGTTCTTCTTTTATCTCGATATGAGCTCTTTTACTGATAGCTAATGCGGTGGCATAATATCAGAGAGGTGGTTAGGAGGGGTGCCTTACACAAAATTATATAATTTGTTATGAATCTACATTAAAATATCTTTTGGCTAAATAAAGGCACGGGCGTACTCAGGTGATGAGCTTATATTATGAGTAATACATTTATCATAATTCATAAAATGCATAGCATTTTACACTTACAACATACTACTACAATATTATTATTATTATATATATATATATTTTTACATCAACCTTTGAGAGTCTTCCTGTCCTTTGATCAACACTCTTATATAACCTACCTTGTGAACATAGGGTTAACGGTATTGCGACGAGGGTTCCTGCTACTAGATGATCACGATTTATGGCCAATATTACAAGATTTATTCTATGAATAAGTTTTATTAATTTCCACTTTATAAATTCTTTATTTCTCACTCTATGCTTCGGCTTGAGTATGTCATTCCATAGTCAGTAGACTCAAAAAGGGGGTTCGTTACACGCGTTGGCATTGACTTTGGTGTTGTAAACCTACGATCTACCGCGTATGATGTATGGCTTTGCAATTCATGACATTTAGATTGCATGCTTCGCATTAAATAAATTAAAAAAATCTCGAAATGGAAAGTAATTTTCTATCAATAGTAAAAATGGATAATAACATTGACAAGAAGCTGGCAATAAAGATATTGAACTCATGTTTTGTTTACTTTTAAATAAAAGCTACAATAAATTAGATATTCATGTGACTTTAACCCCTGATCCCCCCTCTTTTGATACAGTACTTCGAATTCTATTGCCAAATATATCACAGAATAAAATGTTTACGAGCCTATAAATTCAATACACTTTGATGGGTTCACTGACTTTTGTAAAGAGTCATGAGATGTACATAATATATTCGAGGAATAACATCAATATGGTTTCCAGCAAGCAATAATGGCAGAATAAGGATTGGAAAGAATAGTGATTAATTGTTAATAACTAAATTACTGTCATTATATTATATCAACAGAAACGCTCTTTCATGCATGTGTAACATGAAAATGAATTTAGTTAGTAAATTTAGTCATTTATTTAACTTTTTTCCATAGGACTTGTAGTTTTGCCGGAAATCGAGATAAACCGTTCTTCACCCTTAAAACGGGCAGCCCCCCTTCCACTTCCCGACCTCAGATCGCCCGTAGATTATCATCCTTTTCATTTTTGTTATACTCTCTTCCTTTTTCAATGGGTGTGACATCCTACTATAATTTTTATTTGTTTCAATATGGATCTACCCTGGTCTAATATTTTAAAAATAGAAACAACTCGCAAATCAGGAACTGCGTGAAATCATAATGTTGAATTTAAATTTAGAACATTGTATAACAGACATTGCCCAATAAAAACAATATTCAGTTCATAAAAATTTTAAATGGCTTTCGGTGTGTTTATGTATTTTACAATATTGTTTATTGTTGTATTTTAGTGGTTCCGAGTATCGTCAAGCTAGATTATGGCCGTGGATTCATTCACCAAGTTATAAAACTGAAATATAAACTTATTAAACTCCAGAAAACCATTCTCTGAAAGATAAATAAAGTGCAATAACAATAAAATTTATAATAAAACATGGTTCTGATTTTTTGCCGGGAATTTAAATAGAAGTGTTACTGAGAAGTTGCATTTTCAAAATATACAGAGTATATATAATTAGGTCACATTCATAATTTTAATCTCTGAGTGAAGGCGACTTTAGGATCGGATAGGACGATCTCGCCGTAGTGTATTACAAGGATTTAGTTTTTTTTATGTTTGCTTATAGACAAACTGGCAGACGTGTCCCCTTGATTGCAAATGGCTACCGTCGCCCATGGACACCTGCAACACTAAGTGAGCCGATGCGTTGCCTACCTCGTTAAGATTTTAAATGTCTGTTTACGCCCTTTTTGAAGAGCCCTCCATATTGAAGCGCTCTGGGAAAACCGCGGGAGGAAGCTGGGAGCTCATTCCACACCTTGCTCACTTATGGAATAAAGGAGCGAGCGCCACGTACAGTGGATAACTTCCAGGTGTCAAGTTAGTGTGGATGAACCCCAGTCGCCGGCGAGCAGTGCGATGGTAAAATGGCGACATAGGTACCAAACCAGCTCTTCCACCTTAGTAATTCTCTACTCTTACTCATTTGCCGCTTTTGCTAACGTAAAAGGTTTATACTCTGAGGTGAAATATAAAACAAAAATACGCAACAGAAAACAAATAGCCACCGTATTTTTCCATATATTTTGGCGTCAATAAAAGCAATTAAAATTAAACTTTAAATCTTTCCGCAAGCAATCACGAATCGGTAAACATTTCAATAAAAACTAGAACTGCAATAAATAACATATTACAGTTATTACGCATTTCGATAAGTGTTAATATTATGTAACATAAATAAAGCTGTAACGTGGATTTTTAACCGGGTTAATATTATATACTGTTTTTAATAAGTCATGGTGTTCGGTTTAGAATGCGGTATTTGGAAAACGACAAATGGACAACTGTTACCGACGCGAATGTCTGGCGACGCCTTTAACTACCCGAAAGTGTATCTGTTTCCTTACTAGTGTAAATTTCATGTCACTTAATACTGTTCATACGAAAAAGAAATAAAATCCTCTTCCGTTTTCAACATTCGATAGCGTCGTATTATTTCTGGCACAAAATCACCATTTCGCTTTGTAGAGACTTCAAACATTACCCAAAAGCACTAACCAGCTAAAACAACCACTTACCTTGTTTGCTGTGTTGCGGGAAGCCTTCGATTGCGGATTGTAAGTCACAGTGACTGGCACAATTTCTTGATTAGCTAGGGATTAGCTAGTTGTAGATTTTGGAAAACACGTCTCGAGAAAATGGACGAAAATCAAGAAGGTCAATGCGGCGCGGGCGGTGTAGCGAGGTGCACTGACGTTTCGCAAAAAGGCAGCATATATGTAGATAGATGTTATTTAAATAATGGAAGTAAAAAAATTCCCGTGAAAATTGATAGTGCTAAATACGGATCACATGGTTTCTTAGAGGAATTAAGAAAGAATATCATACTTACGGCACGCTATGATGCCCGGTTTGACACATTACAATTGTCACATGAAATATGTATGTCAATTTATTATAAAGTTTACCACGTGTTAAACCCTAGGTTGTAGCATAGATAACACACAATATATGAAAGGCAGTAGAAGCTTTATTTTACTTATACAAAAACGTAATTCGGTTATTTACATATAATAACAACAAAGAAACTAAATCCATATATTGTTATTTATACATACATTATTATATTATCCATATATTGTTGTCTATACGACAGCCCAGCAAAATATAGAGGCGAGTCGAAGCCACCCTGATTTGAAGTAATATAATGAATGACAAATGTTGTTTATGACAACGTAGGTATTTGGTTATGAATTGAAAAAACGCGATTGCAGCGTCATATTTTACGCTATTTTTGTTTATCTCACTGAAACCATATCATTTATCAGGATAAAAAGTATCCTAAAGTATAAATGGATACAGAAAGAGACAGAAAAAAGGCCACATTCAATCAAATTTGTCTATACTACTATATTCACTATCTTCACTCCCTGTTATCAGCACTTACATAAATTATACCTTTATGTTAATGTTATGTTTTCTGACGACTCTTTCGTAATATTTCCTTATTAATTTAACAGTTCCTTTATTTACAACCTTTTCCCTGTCTCCTTTAAGTTACATAATAAACATATTCGATAAACGTGATTACTTATTGCACATCAAAAAAAAATAAACATCTCTGTTGACCATAAATAACAACAATTTGCTCCATCAAACGTAGCATGGAAAAGGAATAAAAGAAAGCTTACATTCTTTTTTAAGTGCTGCAATACTTTATATCCCGGGAATCCCGCGGGAATTTCAAGCCAAGCGTAGACCAAGTTGCGGGCATATTCTAGTAGTCCATATAACACAAAAAAATGCAACATTGTATGTTAAATGAACTTAAATATATGTACATAAAACCAATCAAAAAACGTTGTAAAACGAAAACAAACGACGTTTGATAGTAAGCCCTCAGAACCGATCTCGGTGTAAGAGAGCAATAACAATTAATGTTCACTGCCATCAAAGTCACGATCTTCAGCAGTGAGATAACGACTTCTGACTGCTTTCTATATCTTACCGACCGTTCATTTGCCTTACTATCGGTTAAATCTATACTAGTACGAATATTACGATGAGGTAAAGTTTGTAAGTTTGGATGTTAGGGGTAATATCCGGTAGTACTGATCTGATTTTGGAAACTCTTTCACCAGCAGAAAGCTAAATTATTCTTAAGTGACGTAAGCTATATTAATTTGATTTTAATTAATGAATCAAAAGAGTAAAAATGTTTTACGCCCCGCGAAACGGATACGGTAACGCCTGTCAAATATATGACAGCAATAACGTTCGACGCAAGAATTGCGCAAATCGTCGTACTAGGCACTGCGAGTGCTTTCTGCGTTTATGAATTAATTAAAGGTTACATAAGGTTAAAGAAACCTTGATATGTGTGCGTGTGTGCGTGTGGCTTGTGTGCGTGGGTGCGTGTGTATTTTTAATAATGCCCAGCGAAGTGGGCAGGGGTCAGCTAGTTTTGACATAAGCTCCAGACATTATGCGGTCGACTCGCTCTGCAATTTGGTGCAAGCCATGTTGGATAGCAGCGACACCTGGGGGGCTGCGGTTACTTTTTGTGAGACAGTAATGTCACTCAAAGAGGCCGCCGAACGAGATAGGGAGAGGTGTACTACTGCGCGTACTGATGCGACTCTACGAGGTCGCCGGCCTTCAGCTGGTACCCGTACACGCAGGTATACGCATAACTTCCAACCCTGAATAATACCGCTTCGGGGGGCCTTGAGCTATCAAGGGAGCAAAGGATTCATCACCCCCCTGATGAAGTGGATGTGTTCTGATTCCCGGGGCACATTCAGGCACTTTTTGCGCTGGATCGGACTGGGCGTAACTACGTTCTAAGTCTCAGCCTTTCCTACACAAAAAAGCGCGGGGCACATGGGAGGAGGGTGGTTTTAGTGGGTATTGGTTGCTGCCCGTGCAGCTTCTCGGAGTCTCCACACAAGCTGATCGATTGCGAATGGGTTACAAAGCATGCAGTAACCCTATCGCATGAGATAATGGTCTAATCCCTTGCAAAGGGCCCAGTATTGTGCGTAAATAGCATTAGCAATAGCCTTAAAAAAAAACCGAGCATTACAATAAAACATGTGAATGAATAGTAAGATAATACGAATCGGCCATTAGAGGAGAGAGGATCTTATGAAAGTTACGTTTCGTATACGATTGTCATTGCTCACATTTTTATTTCATAATAAAACCCTGTTATTGTTGACTTTAATTACAATGAAACTGACCCGTTGACCGAGTATAAAAATAATCAATTTTAATGTACAAGTTACAGAGGAAGTGCGGTTTTATAGGTATGTAACGTTTGACCCAGATATAATAATATACAACGATTTCGGGTAAAAGGTCACATTTACTAGGCTTGCTCTTTATAATTAGATATCTTGTACAGAATTCCACGTCCAGTCCATATTAGACATGTGCGCTGCGTTGAAAGCAGCGGCGCGGTGGCGTGCTGGAGATTTTCAGTCAGCAGCAGGGTCTCCAGATTGAATTTATGGAGATTTCCCATATCCACTAGAAAATTTACCCAAAACAATACTACTTAAGATATTTTGCCCGAAACATTATTCGATAAACAAGTTGGACAATTGCTTATCAGCCGACCACGCACATTGAAGAATTGCATAGAGGCGACAAACTCATTTCTATCAGGCTTCATAAAAAGGAAGATGTTCTGAATTCGTAGTGTAAATATTTTTAATGATAGTATTTTTACAAAACCAAAAACCATTAGAATGATTGTATACAGACATGATTTGTCTTTAATAAGCAATTTCATGCTATGCCGAATATTTTATACCATTTTTTGTAAGGCTAGGGCTACAAAATACTGCCCCAATTTCCCTAGCGCTGAATTTATGTCCCCAAAAACGACCCCTAGAAATTATATTACCGCATAATTATTACCAAAAATGGGGACGAAAACCTCAACTTGGAGACTCTTTTTTGATGCGCAGTGGTAGGACCGTACCACAACGATAAGCGCCGCGCAGCGTATGCCAAGACTCTGGGCAGCACCAACTTCTCCGCTAAACCTAAACCTGCATCCCATGCCTGGCGCTTGCGTGGAAGAAGATGAGATGATGAGCGAAGCTTCACCCATTGGTCAACCGCCCAACAAGTTTAGGTCACCCCGGGATGCAGAGTGACCCACTCCACCTACAGGTATTGGACCCGTTGAATCCCCACTATACGCGGACCCCTGAGATGGAATCATGGAAGGAGATTTTGCCCATACTTATACACTGGAGGCCAATCAGACGACGGCGTCCGGGAGCGCGTACGCAGCATTCTCCATTACTCTCTCACCGGCTTCCTTGCGAGAAACTTGGAGACCCGGCAGCGGCACGGCGCACATGTTTAATCTATACAGTCTACCTAATCAGATGTTGTAATCAACAGTATTAATGTTGACATCAGACAGTTCAACCAAATTGAATCAATTTGGTTTAAAGGCACATAACTAAAAGGACATGTCGTTATTCCATATTGAATAATTCGAGTTTATGTTTATGTGTAGCACTCTGGTTGCTTCATCCATCTATCATTGGATATTGTGGATCGCCAAGATATTCTTATCTTGATGTTCCACAATATTTAAAGAGATCAAAGCTTGTAAACACAAACGACAGGAAATATTAGAGATTCAAGAGTTCTTCTTCGTTAGGATAATTTTCAACCTTTACCCAGACGATTACAAGATTAAACGTAATCGATTTTCAATAGCGTAATGGTTCAGTTGTTATCCAATTTGTTACCAGATACAAGCAATTTTTAACTAGTTATTACTAGAGCAAATTATACGAACAAAAACGCGTAACGATCGCATACTCTTACATTAATGTGCGAGATGGGAAGAGCCGAGAAGAACTGTCCAGATAAATGTAAGTGCCTGTTGGTGCGGTTACGGTAACTAAAATATTGGATATAATACTGTTACAACCTAAGCGCCGACAGAGACAAATTCCACGTACAGATAGTACACTAGACGCTGTAGAAGAACATTTTATTACCTGTCGGCATTTGAACTAATTATAATCCTTTTATGATCGTCTTCTTTTGATCACTCATTTATTGGCATATGTTTCTAATTATTGTAGAGAATAGCCTATTGTCCTATTGTACTCGCTCATTAGCATCATTAGCCAGGTGTTGCGGATTTTTTGTATTTGTGAATTATAAAACGACGGCCTGATGGAGAGAGGCGGCAGTTGAGCGACGATTACGCTACGGGCGTGACGTGTGTACTTTCGGGAAAATAATAATGACGGACTTTGCGCGGTTCATTATTATATTTGTACCTGTGTTATACGTGCTTGTATAGTTCTTATAAACTCTATAATAATTCTAAAGGCATTTAATTAGAGTCCCACTAACTCGTAACAATACTAAAGAAAGAAGAAAATTGGGACAATGACAACAGCATGATGACCGAAATCATGTCCAGAAAGGCTTGTGACGAAAAAGAAAGAACAAATCTCTCTCTTCCGCCCTGCAGTGGAGTAATGCCTAACGGTATACCACTGCAGTGCGCGGTTTAATTTAAAATGCTTCTTTAAGATTCTTAAAGAAACCTACAAACTTACTTTAACTCAATACGAATAAGACCGTAAGTATATACGATATTGCTGCCACAGGAAAGCGTGCCCAGAAGGCTGGTTGCGTTCGCACATCGAATGGCGATCTAATAATGAATATTTACTGTAGCTCGGACTTTATTACTGATGTTCCAAAACGTAACCAGATTTTTTCTTATTTAAGCAATGACTTTGGACAGATCAATATTGAAGATCTGATTTCTAAAAACCTTTTTGAATGTTTAAATTAATATCATCAACCAAAACCATTACACGTTCCATAATAACCTTTGCTAGCGAGTCACATGTCCAGACAATATCAATTAGACCTAATAAAAAGTATCATATAAATCGATCGATTTATTATCATAAATGGTCATGTCATGTGAAAGACGACTGGTCAATGAAGACTCATTGCACACACAGAACACATTGTTTCAGAAGAAAACCATGTTATTTTCTCGAGTTTAAATATTTTAAATTAATATATATTTAAAAAGAAATATTTATCTCTCTTTTATAATCAAAGTGTCTCATTTAAAAAGAAAAGAAAGAAATTAATATTTATTGGCGAGAATGAGTATAATACAAACTAAAAAACGCAAAACATAAAGACATAGTAAGTAGTGAGACATTTTATAAGACAAAAAATATTTTGAAAAAAAATGTACATAACATTCTCGTCAATGAGGCCGACCACTCAGCATTATGCTTCGCTTTGCTTTTCAGTTGCAGCCTCCACCAGATTATAAGCGAACTAAACATTTAAGGGTTGAATTTTTTTCTAATTATTATACATATAATATTTTCTTAAGTTTTCACGACTTGTATACATAATAAAATTACGTTTTAACGGTTTTAAGCGCGGCAATTTATTTGATTTTGGTTAATCCGATGTTTCGGTCGTTTTTCAGTGGCTCTCTCTCAATAACGACAATTAAGTAATAAAAAGTACCTTAAAAACTGCGCAGCTGTATATGTTCTATCGCTTTATTATACCAACCCGTAATAAACTCGACTGCTGGCATCACGCTTACCGTAATTTATAAGTACTTCTTTTATCACCAAGATGCCTCAATATCACAAGATATGAATAAAATAAGTAAAAAAAATACAACAGAATTACTATTGCAGCAAACGACGTAAGACAAAAATAACATACTTCTCTCCATTTAACGACAACTTTCTATAACGACATAAAATGCACAGTCCCGTCAGTGTCGTTATATAGAGTTTACACTGTATTTTTATTTCCAATATCCTACAGTATCAGTTAAAAGGTTCAAAACATACTCCCTGCCTTTTACTACAAATAAAATTGGGTCACACACGAAAAGGTGTGTTTGTTTACAGTAAAAGAAAATATATTTTATTAAATAATTTCCATTCATGACCCTGTTTCTCAATAATTACTGGTAAGTAGGGCATCGATCCATCTATACAAGGATTTATGTATTGTGGTGGCCGTCGCATAACAACGGGCAACCTTATGAATGTTTCAGTTCATTCTTGTGAATGTCTATTGTTATATTCAACTGTGTGGGACTGGGATAGACGGTGCATCCTTGGGGATATTTATATTCAGTATTGTATTGCGATTGGTGGAAGATACAATAAAAAAATACCTCCAATCCGTGCAGGAACGGAGAAAGAATACAATTTCCTGCGGCCGGGCGGCCTGTCGTAAGAGGGGACAAAACAACCCACAGCCAGGTGGTAGGGCATTTGCCCGACTGGATGGCTACCACCCCTGGTCTAAAGTATGTCGCCATAACAACCTTGAGTTGTGTTCCGGCATTAATGACCAGGTTCCAGTCTCCCTTAAGAGAGCAGCAGCGCATTTGTAGCACCTTTGGTGTTGCAAATGTCCATAGGCGATGATAACCGCTTTCCATCAAGTGGGCCGTCTGCCTGTCTGCTGAACTCCTGCAATATTTTTTTTACAAAAAATACAGTTTTATAATTTAAAACTAACATTCCAAATTCACTTTCAAACATAAAATTGGGTCTCTCAAGTTCATTGACAAACGTCATACACTTTCAGTTTTGCATCCTTCAACCAAATTGAGTCTGTTGGTTTTTATACAGAGCACTTTTATGTTTATGGCTTTGCAAGTAGGACTTTAAGCCAAGCGCAGTTGTATTGTAGGCTACAATCGATTCCATTCAACTAAACTCTTGTGAAAACTCGAAAAGCCACATTTGACTATACAGTTTACATTTGTGACAGAACTATCAATACCCTACAACTATTGCTCATTTTCGAGTAATTCAACACATTTTTAGAAAATAAAACTGCACAGCACAACATCCCCTTTCAGTTCCCGCCAAAAACTCTATGCAGAGCATTAAGATGAAACATTTGATTTTTTGTTCTTTTCATATATAGTACGCTCATACTTGTTACAATAAAACCAGTTTTACCATAGGGTGGTATTCTCGTTGACACGTGTTTGAACCGTATGATATTAGCTTAAATAAACTGAGCATACTTTCGAAGGTGTTCACTCCAGAGCAGCAGCTGATGCTGTACAAAACACAAATACGAATATGTTGGAGTACTGTTACATACCTTCAGGAAGGCTCAGCGAAATACCAACTCGAGGCATTGGAGTCGAATGAGCAGAGAGTCAGGAAGTTGATATGGAACGACCAGCTATACAATGACAATATTCAAAGTGTCGAAAATCGACGCATGGTTGCCTGTTTATCGGTTTTCTATCGGATACCGCATCGCAAAGGAGTGGAACAAACGGCCGGAGTATGGTTCCCGAAAATTACAACCTGGATGTCTTCAAATCCCGTGTGAATAGGTAGTTTCTAGGTAAGCATGCTCCATGTTAGACCATCATATCTATGCTCGAAATCGGGCGAGATAATAGTCAAACGTAGAAACGTAGTAGAAGTATATTATTTTATTTTTTAATTTATTTTATAAGTGTAAATGTTAATTATAAATGTGTAATAAACATTGCCTTTATAATTCTGTAGAGGACTTTTGTTTTAATTCTCCTTCTCCTGACGCACACACTTGTCACAGGTATTTTTTTCTTACTTTTTTATGTTCTTTTTTATGGAAGTTTAGGTTTGCGTTTGACCGCTGTCTCACCTGATGTTGAGTGATGACACAGTCTAGGATGGAGCACGCTTACCTAGAAGATAACTATTCACTCGTGATTTGAAGACTTCAAGATTGTATTTGTCAGGAAAAACACACTCCGGTAAAATATTCCACTCTTCGGCAGTGCGCACCAGAAAAGATGAAGCGAAACGCTTGGTTCCGAACACCACCAGTGTTTTCGCATTTTCAGCAAACAAGGTTTTGCACTCAGCATATTGCTGTGCCGGAATTATATCCGACACAACGCATATTTTCTGTGCAAAACCTTTCTTTTGGCGTAAGACCAAAACAACCCAATTTTGTTAAACTTTATCTATATTCTATATAACATTATAAAGAGTAGGTATGTAGACCTTTTTTAGATTTTTTTGTGTTTATCTGTTTGTTGGGGATTTACCTAAAAGCTACTGGGCCGATTTTGATGCGATTTTCACTGATCCTTTGCAAATTTTTGGATTTAAAATGTGCGTTACTTCATATCCCGGGAATCCCACAAGAAGTTTCTTGGGAGCAGTTTAAAGTGGCCAGGATGAAAAAAATCATATTCCGATGTAATATTTTCACTGATCTATAGCAAATTGTCTATCATAAAATCTATGATACTTTACATCCCGGCAATCCCGCGGCATTATTCGCAGGAGTGGTTTCAAGTTGTTACGACACGTATAAATTAGCTTATATCTCTTACAACGTGGATGGAGTCTATTCTAGTTTAACAATAATAGCATAATCATTTAAGCGTGATGGTGGTCAAACTTTTGAGTTTGACTTTTATGATTTGTCATATCATAAAACACAGTTTCGAGGACCTTCAAAGTATCGTACAGTAGTAACTCAAACAATTACTCTGACCCATACATTTGTGTTAGATCATTGCCCACTTAAATGGCATGTGACAATAGGACATCACGCATGCCGTACGCCCCGTGCCACCGATGACTAATCCGGCGAATACTGGAAACGGCCGATTCAGAGAGGATGCCCATAGTATCTACCATGGTTGCTTACAGTTTATTAAATACAATAAGTATGTTTCTTTCTTTCTAATCCCAGTTGGCGCCACCAGTCCGTTCTTGTTTTTATAGAAAAATCTCGGTTAATACTTTCATACATACATACTGTCACGCCTATTTTCTGTTATCGTAGGCAGATACGATAGTTCTCCACCTGCTACGATCTTCACAAACATTTGCTTCATCAACTTTCATTAATCTCTTCCTAAATACACACTTATTTAAAGTGTTTTTTACCTCTCGTCAGCCAACCGTGGGCCTCCCTAATTTTGCGCCACCTATCCTGGTCCTTCTCTGTCCTCATCTAGCCTCCACCGGCAATCTTCGACGTGGTCTCCACTCCAGGACTGGTCTGCTCCATCGGCCATCAGTGCTGCGACAAACGTGACCGGCCCATTGCCACTACAACTTGCTCATTTTGCGAGCTATGTCGGTTACTTTGGTTCTCTTACGGATATCCTCATTTCTAATTTTATCCGTATGAGAGGTACTCCCAACATAGCTCGTTCCATAGACCGCGGAGCAAACTTAAATTTGTGTTTAAAAATTGCTTATTACCTTACCTTCCTCCAAAAATCTTCAATTTGATCGTTGTGAGTAGGTATGTCACGATATTACTTTTTTATTTACTTAAAGCAATCATGACTTAAAAGTCCCAATTTGCTTATTTTTAATTTCGCTTCTTCACATAAATTAAGTAAGTATTTTAACCTCGAAACATTAAAACGAACAGTTTGGTAGCGAAATTCGGTATTCAAATTGTTTTGTATTGATTGTAAAAACTACCTAATAAATTGTATTAAAATAATGAATATTATGGTCAAAAGCTGCAACCCTAGCTACAGCTAATTGTCGTATCGGATTAAACTAGTTCACTGGTCCGACAACAATCAAAAATGATGTTTCCTGAATTTTTTTTGTAATTACTCATTGTTTCCATGAAGATTGTTCATCTTCAATTTTATTCAGTTGAAAAATGCTGATGTAATACGAATCGGTAATAAAACAAGCTGGTTCAATGAATTTCTCAGAATACTGAACTGTTGCAGTTATTATCATGGTTTTTTTTTAATATTTATGGCTTGGCAACTAGGCCTTTAAGCCAGTTATTATCATGGAAAAACCTTTATAGGAATGCCTGAAATCCCAACAATAATTTTTTAATCCCTTTGACATTATGTTGGTAATATATAATATTTGAATATGGAACATTTATAATATGTTTTTATTTGTTTGTTTATCTGTTTTTTTACTATTACCACAGAGTATATTAATATAATATAATAGAACAACTATTAATGACGAGGCTGTATGGTCTGTGACCTTTGCATGTCTATCTACTACGTATATTGTCGTTTGTACGTGTGTTTATTATTTAAATATATATAGATTGTGTTATAAATTTAAATATTTAGATTCCTTTCTCATTAATATTTAAAGGAGCGTTTTACAGGAAAGACATTCACATATTAAACGCGCTTGAATAGTTTTTTCATAAAATGCAATACGGATGTTGTCATCGTTATTTTAATATAAAAATAAATAATTAAAATATTATTTGATGAAATATCGACGCACATACAACATAACTTACATGTGTCTTAAAAATAAAATCATACTTTGAGAATTAGGACGCTCATTTTCAGCGAACAAGCAGTGCCGGAATTATATCCGACACAGCTATGATTTTCATTGAAAACCTTTCTTACAAATGTTTTCTTAGCTAAATTTAAAAGTAAAACTAATTAATTAAGTATTAAATAATATGACAGATAAATATTTCTGTCAGACATAGACATAATTTTCATTATATAACCATGTATAACTTTCGGAAAATGAACTGCAACAATACAATACTAGTTTGAATAAAAGCTATCAATTTTTTCTTAGTAATGCTGTGTTCATAAATAAATGACTGAGTTCGTTGTAATTTTAGCAGCCACGTTCGGATACACGTTGCTAGAAGCTCGCAGAGCTAATTGCACCCACAACACTGGAAACGTGCGTCTCTTTTCACGGCATTTACAAACGTGCTCGGATTCGTATGCATGCAAAATTAAATACAGAGGCGAGCACATGTTGGTGTCAATCAAGCTAATGTAGATCTGCTTTCAGAATTTCTAGGATAAATATACTTGCGTTAGGAGTCAGCACATGGCGAGAGCAGTTACGTTCAAACGTAAAATTTACATTAAATGGAGAGGTTATACCTGAATCACCTCCAAGTATGTTTTGCAAGTTTTTTAAATTTCAACCGCACTGGCTTTAAACATTTTTAATTTTTATTTAAGCGTCTTATGTTTATTTAGGAGTATTTTTTAACTTTCACACTTGAAATAATAAGCACCCTACATCCAACAAGTTATAAAAGTGACGCTCCACAGTGAAAAACTTATTTCGAGCGAATCATCTGATTTTTAGCTCATTTTTAAACTCAACATGCCAGACAGATTTATCATTTATTTGTTATATACTTTATTATACGTAACTTAGAAATTAAAATAGTAAGAGTGTAACAAAAATAGTGCAATAGACGGTCTTATTGTGTCGTCCCCACACGCACGCGTCCCCAACTCAAAGGGCGCGGATTCGATCCTGGCCGGAAGGCATGCACCACTTAGGCAGTGTTCTGACTTAATGTGCATATTGTTACAATTGCCACCTGCTAATAACGGTGAAGGAAAACATTGTGATGCAACCTGCACATCGAGATAACCGACATGACGAGCCGCCTTAGACAAGCATGGCGGATATACTGTCCATTCCCCCTATAATGGGAGGCCCGAGCCCTGCAGTGGGACATTTATGGGCTGTTATTATTTTATTATAGGCGGTTTTATCGCTTGAGCGATTTCTTCCAAACAAACTTTTGAAGGAAAATCTTACTTAGATCTAATATACATAAATAGATTATAGATTCGTTAAAATAAAAGTGTTCGGGTGCCACCTTTGAAGCAATAATTCTTCTATTGTACAGACTATTCGACTCTGGAATGAGCTACCTGTTACTGTTAAACAAGCTAAATCACTAACAATATTCAAGAATATGGCAAAAAGTACTACCTGCAACATAGTGTTGTATGATATTTTTACGTATATTTATGTATATATATATATATATATATATATATGTTTATAAATAAATACAATATATGTAAGTAACTGCATATCCTCTAATATTTATGTATACCACCTTTGACCAATATAATATGTTTTGTTTCTTCCACAGCTTGTCTTGAGGAGATCGCTTCTTAGCGATAAGACCGCCCATTATGCACATTCTATATAAAAATGAATGTTTGTCTGTATGTCCTTTATAGAATCGTAAGCTATACATTTGATCATGTGATGATCTTTAGCTAAGTTGTTGTGCATGAGCGAGAGAAGGTTTCTGAGTTGGTTCACAATTGGACCCGGTAGGTGGCGTTGCTGTTGGCATATCGATTTAAGCTTTTCCGGGCAGGATGACGTCTGCCGGGATAGCTAGTTTAGAATATATAGGTCCTACATAAAAATATAGGTTCCAAGAAACAGGGACAAAAAAATATTGTAAAATGAAAACTACTGGGCCAAACTATGTTAAATTTTTAGGGGACCAGATGGAAGTTATTCCGTGTCGAACAAAAAAGGAATCACGTAAATCGGATCATAAATCTCGGAGTAATCGGTGAACATACATAAAAAAAGATCCCGACGAATTGAGAAACTCCTCCTTTTTTAAAGTCGGTTAATAAAGTGTTATCTATCTATCTGTTATACCTGGCGCAAAATAGACTGACTCAGTTCTGTTTAAGCAGCGAGGTTTTCTGAAATTATTTGCTGTAGATAAATAAACTTTAAATCCGAAATAATATATCTTCTAACAGAGTATGTTTACGTAACGTTTCCGTAACGCTTTGCCAAATTAAATTACGACTACTAAACCAAAGCGTATGTAAACAAATAGTGATTAGTACATGCGCCGTTAACCTGTTTTAAACACACTTTAGTAGGTTAAAATAAAACACTTTTCACTTTTTAACCGACTTTAAAAAAATGAGGAGGTTCTCAATTTTTTTATGTATGTTCACCGATTACTCCGTAATTTATCATCCGATTTACGTGATTCTTTTTTGTTCGACGCGGAATAGCTTCCAGTTGGTCCCCTAAAAATTTGACATAGTTTGGCCCAGAACTTTTCATTTTATGATCCTTTTTTATGAAAAAAAGTCCTTTTCGTTCCATAGGTACACCGATTACTCTGAGATTTATGATTCGCTTTACGTGATTCTTGTTTATATTGATACGGAATAGTTGCGATTTGGTCCCCTAAAAATTTGACATAGTTTGGCCCAGTAGTTTTCATTTTACGAACATTTTTTTGTTCCCGTTTCTTGGGACCTATATTTTTTAAGAAGCGCGGCACCATTCGTAGTTCCACGCATACATAGCTAGACACTAAAAAGTAACAAATAAAAACTTCGTTTAAAAAAACCGACTTCAAAAACTAAAATGTATAAAATAACTTATATCTAAAGCTATTATTATTCATATATATTATCTAAAACATCTTGAAGTCGGTGCAAAGTAAAACATAAAAGTTACTATATTTTGAAAATTACTAAGCACCGACTTTAAGATGTTTTAGATAATATATATTAATAATAATAGCTTTAGAAATAAGTTATTTTATACATTTTAGTTTTTGAAGTCGGTTTTTTTAAACGAAGTTTTTATTTTTTATTTGAAGTGAAACTTCTTTAGAATCGTTGTGATTTGTAAAACTCGCTGAAACGGTAAAATGAAATGAAAGAGCGACACTAAATTCCTAAATTCCTTTCCTATTTATGATTTGCCATTTTTGTCATTTTGGTTATTTTGGTCATTTTGTTGGTTTCAGTAATTTTGGTAATTTCGGTAATTTTTACTTGCAAAATCCTAAAAAACGCATTAAATCAAAAATATCTCAGATCTTAAACTTCTATAGCCGAATTTGTTTTTGTTTTAAATAATTTTCAAACCCTGATTTTTTTAAACTAACGATTATTAATAATACCTCAACTATGTCATTGAAAAACTATCTTCAGCGGTATAGTCGTTCCAGCTGCAGCTAACGTAGATATAGTTTAGCTACCTTTATTTCTTTACAATTTCATATTTATTAAACAATTCATTTCCTTCTTTTTCTCTACGTTCATCTAAAAGTCTTCTATTTTCCATACGATTTTAAACCTCGTCATTACATTATGCGTTTTCGACTAACCTTCCTCCTCGCAACCTTTCGGTCATGGATGCAATTATCAAAAATCCCCTAATGCATAATTTTGGTGTTTTTCTGTTATACATTTTAAACACTATTTTACCTAGAATACCTAACAACGTACTTCAAAACGACTCAAAATTGTATACCACTGGCACAACTTCAACCAATCCAGTTTCAAATCCGAATTATGAGAATAACACCGACTCTTTGCCAATTAGAATTGTGAGGAATCACCCAATCCGTGTCGCCTCTTAGGGCGCGTACAGACAGCCTCCAGCCAGTAAAACCATTGAGATATTTATATAATCTAAGAGTAAAACATAAAAACAACAAATATATAAAATATAGTCATTATTATGTTTTATTTTCGCCCACTTCAAGATTATGTAGAATGTATTTATGTTTTGCTTTTTAGTTACTTTTGAATTCTATGCATTATAGATAGATGGCCATGACATAGAGCCAACGAAACGCATTCATTGGCCTCCGTTAGGACGGTCTGTAAGTGCCTTAAAACACTTCCCACACGTGTAAGAACGTAAATGTGTGATATTTAAGTAAACAAACTATACATAGTGTTACAATTTAACGTAACAAAAAGTTATGTTTAAGAAGGTCACTGAAATGCGTACGATATTGTTTTTAAGGTCAAAATAAAACACACTGTTTACATTGGAAATCGTTTCTTTGGAAAAACAGGTGTGTTGACTATTAGATTTAGTTATGAACTGTCTAAACCGATTTCGGTTACATCAGCCATTATATACTTGACAAGACGATCGAACTGATAAATGTACAAAGTCACTCTCATCATTACAATATGCTAGGAGTACTAGTAAAACTTCGTTTGTGTTGACATGACGACTTATCTACTGTGTTTTATTTATTTTATTGTAGCAGTTCAACAGACAGGTAGACGGCCCACTTGATGGAAAGCGGTTACCATTGCCTAGGGACATTTGCAAAGGTGCTACAAATGCGCTGCTGCACTCTTAAAGGAGACTAGAACCGCCGAACACTAATGCCGGAACACAACTCAAGGCTGTTATGGTGGCATACTCTAGACCAGGGGTGATAGCTATCCAGTCGGGCAAATGCCCTACCACCTGGCTGTGGGTTCTTTTGTCGGCTCTTACGACAGGCCACCCGGCCGCAAGAAATTATATATGTTATTTATCTGTTCCTGCTTGGATAGTAATGTTTGGTGAAGAATAAAGTGTTTTCATTCATTCATTCATAATTTATATTAATGTATATGAATTCGATATTCAAATAGCTTTTCTTCCCTTTCAACTATTTCTAGGGTCTACAGACACAATGTCTTTTTCGTACATATATTCTAGCATTCTTTCTCTATGAAATAATCCATCCGTTTCTTTTTTGATCTAACTTTAGTCGTATTCATCATTTATTCACGTTCTAATTAGCACTCTTTGATTATAACTACTTTAAACCATAGGTCACTATGTAATTTTTGAATCCGACTCGAAGAACCACAACGAATATGTAAAATACTTCTTTAAATGTTAATATATTAGACAGTAAATATTTTAACAATGAAAATAATAATTACACGTGCTCGTGCGTATTAGGTTTGTTATTGTGTCCTGCAGATGTACGCTTAATGCTTTATTTGTAATGCGACATTATTACTAACGTTATACATTGGCAGATAACGTATGGCTACAGTAATGTAGCTCACCATTGAAGGTGTTATTTTAACACTATAAACAAGACCCATTTAGCTACAGCACTAACATTATCTCAGATCAAGTAAGAGCATTAGGGCTACGGTCCACTAGGGACTCACAAAGACCACGTTTACGACCACGATTTGTCCCGTTCCACTTGCTTGCCGGCGTTACAATCGTAAACCCAAGTGGAACGGCTATTCGACCCACCTATTGAAATGGGTCGTTCTGAGCGTTGTGTGATCGAAAATAATGACGTCATTAGTGACGTTTTCGACACGACCACAACGACTGCGGTTGCCTTGTGGAACGTCCTGTTGATGATCTTTTTTCATCAGTACAGTTCTTAATTTTTTTTAAACCTGCCCGCAAAACTTCAAGTTATAATTTTGTTGCGATTCATCTTGTCACTTGTCAGTTGAAGTTTTTCCACTTGTACGTTGCGATCCGTTTTTCCACTTGTCCGTTGCGATTCATTTTTCCACCTATCCGTTGCCATTCGTTTTTCCACTTGTCCGTTGCGATTCGTTTTTCAACTTGTCCGTTGAAGTTTCACTTCTAATATGTGTCCCAGCACACATTTCGATTTTTCGCAGGTTTACTGCAAATTATGATTTGGTTAGGTTAGGTACATTTTAATGATTTTATTTTTAATTTAAACATATTTTATTTTATCAAACAAAAAACTGAATTCGATCCGGAACCAAAAAAAATTCATAGTCTACTCTAAAATTATACACATACAACGGCACATTAACAAATGCGCATGTTTCGTCATCAATTTCATTCGGACATCAAATTTTGTTAACAGAAAAATATTTCCAAAAAAAATAACTCGATAAAATTTCGTTTGCTCATGTTTTGATGAAGAGGCTCCGAAACTACTGAACCGATTTGAAAAATTCTTTCACTGTTGGCAAGCTACACTATTCCCGGGTGACATAGGGTATATTATATTTACAAATAAATTAGGAGTCCTTACTAAAACTCCAATAATGATACCCAAGGTGTAAAAAAATACATAAAATCGCGTGCGCTGCGAAAACTATTGATGATAGAATAAAATAATGTACTACGACTTTGGAGAACACATCATTATTTACAAAAAGTGTCGCGACACTATATATCTAACTATTATAGTTATGCTACAATAAGTGTTTTTTTATTTTAAAATTTTAATTAAAAAGCCGCCGCTAGAAAATGCTCTTTATTTGTATCTTGGTATTAATCCTTATCAAAATAAATTACTTCATATTCAAGACTGCTTCAATACCTTTATATAACTTTTTGAATTATTTAATTTAGACATTCCATTCGAAAGATATCACGAGTTTAAAAATGTAAGAATTAGACCACGTGACTGTGACGCTTTTTCGTGAGCGAAAAATCGTAAGACCCCCCCTCTATATAGAAGTTTCACTTCAAAAAAACCGGTGTGAGCCGTCACGGCCGCCTGGCAGATGTGAGACATCGAAATTGTTTTGTATAAGTTATATGCATAAAAAATAGTGTAAGAAAAAATTATTTTATTGTAAAAAAAACTATTAATTATTTTTGAATTCTTAGTTGATTTTTTTTAAATGTTTTTCAATACAAGCTTTTGAGATTCTACATATAATTTAGCAGCAGAGTGCTAGCCAAGACAAGTAAAACGAGCCCAAACACGACGGGTCTATCTTGTTTAGTACAGGAGTTCCTATGGCCACCTTCCAACTCCATCATCAGATCAGCTCCATGGTACCATATTATTGCATTGTCACGCGATATACACATACGAACCCAAACACGACGGGTCTATCTTGTTTAGTACAGGAGTTACTATGGCCACCTTCCCACTCCATCATCAGATCAGCTCCATGGTACCATATTATTGCATTGTCACGCGATATACACATACGAACCCAAACACGACGGGGTCTATCTTGTTTAGTACAGGAGTTACTATGGCCACCTTCCCACTCCATCATCAGATCAGCTCCATGGTACCATATTATTGCATTGTCACGCGATATACACATACGTGTAAAACATAGTCACTTGCGCATCACATCGCGGCGCCATGTCTTAACACGCTACCTTTACGCTACCACGCTACGCTACGATTTGCCTATAGACTACGTATAGTACATTATTATATTCCATCATATAGCGTGGCGAAGCGTCGCCACGGCCTGTATCGCCACGCCAACAATCAGGTTTACCCTCCGCATATAGATGTTTCACATCAAAATCATATATTATGTCCAGTACTGAACCTTGTTAAACACAATAAAAACTTTTTGTTTGAGATTCCAACATCAAAAAACATAAAACTAAATTACATAACAATCAGTACACAAATTCCTCAAACTCTATAAACATTCTTTTGCTGCAAGTATTCATTTGATTTATTAAAATAGGTTAAGCAGTTGCTAAATTAGACCCAGAAATGGAGCCAAGGCGAAGGGCAAGTCAATTCAATAAATATAACAGTTTATTACTTGTAGAATTATGTACTAACGTGTCGGTATAAACTATCGCATCGTTTAAATATCTTGATTAAATTAGGACACAGTTTAAAAAAAAACCCTAAAACCTTCGCCAGGTAGTCTGGGTCTCCACATTGAATTATTATAGAATATTTTCCATTTATGGTGAATTAAATGTGTCCTCGACGTCTTCCGCGTGGAAAACATTCTTCATTTGTACTCCGCTCCTATTGGTTTTAGGATGATGACAGCCTTAAGCCTTCCTTAATAAATGGACTATCTAACACTGAAACAATTTTTCATATCAGACCATTAGTTCCTGAGATTAGCGCGATCAATCAAACAAACCAACTCTTCAGTTTTGTTCGTTCGCGTGGAATTTAATTTCCTTTCCGATGCAACGATAGCGGCGGTGTGCGCGTAATTTATATTATTATTTTTTTAGCTATCTTCCAGTGAAACTTCAGACTTCAATTTCAGAAAAAGTTTTAATTTTATTGCATGAGTTAAGCAGACAGGCAGATATGGAAAGCGGTTATCATCGCCTATGAACATTTGTAACACCAAAAGTGCTAACAATGCGCTGCCGCTCTCAAAAGGAAGACTGGAACCTGGTCACTACTGCTGGAACACAACTCAAGGTTGTTATGGCGGCCTACTCTAGACCAGGGATGGTAGACATCCAAACGAGCTTAAAACCTGGCAATTTGATATGTATGACAGATATCTCTGATTTTTATATTTTTGAGGGTGGAGCTTCTTTTAAGATAATGTTTCAGTTATAGGCCGTTTCACGCAATGTGGCGACGGGTGTAATACATTGTCTGTAATGCGATTATATGGTTCTTTTATTTAACGCTTTAAATAAGACGCATTCGGCCATCTTTACCTACTTCAATAACAGCGTTATTTTTTACGCTTTAAATAAAACGCATTCGGCCATCTTTACGATTATCGCAGGTGCGACCGCACCATCCCGGTTTTATTACTATAATATTATCAAATATCATCCATATAAACTTAGTAGATTCCGAGAACAATGAGATGGACGTACATATAGGAATGACGATTTCATAAGCCCTTATCATTGCTATGGTCTGGGTGTCTGAGATCGGCCCCAGAGTGATCCGTTGTATATTACCCATAACACAAGCGTATAGATAGTTCAATCCACGAAGACGCGCCCCACTACATTCTGTAAAGGGAAGGCGCGGGGTGAGGGGCTTTAAGCCCGGACAGCAGTCTCGAGCCAACTCCCGTTCGGTGTACACGACTATCTCTGAATTATATCGCTCTCTCTCTCAGACTTGAATTGCAAGTTGCTCTACTTAAATTATATTTAAAATGTCTAAAAAAACGCAGCGGACTGTACTGAAGAGCCAGGTATGAATAATATTTTATCGCACAGTATTAGAATATAAAACTACCTTCCTTATACACGAATCAAATTTTTTTTCAGGCAAGAGATATAATCTCAAAAGTATATGAATTTATGAAAAAAGAAGCGAATAATAACAAAGCAGAAAGAATAACCGATGCACGTTGGCGAACAGCGCAGGCTGTTGGTGTTTCTGAAAGCACAGTGACTAGAATTTTAAGAGAAAAAAAGGCTCAAGGGGAGGTCGCAGCTTCTTTGGATGAGGAAAATGTTGAATGTGTTGCTAATGAGGCAACTAAGTCACACTCAAACTTTGCGAAAACAAGTACGGTAGTGTTTACGTCACCTATGAAAAAAAGAAAGATACAACCAAGAAAAATAAATTTAGATGATTTTGATATAGGAGTAGTCAGAAAAAGCATAGAAGACTTTCATAGAGAGCACCATCAGTTTCCAACATTATTGCGATTACAAAGTATTTTAAGAGATCGTATACAATTCAATGGATGTAAAACAACCTTAAGAACTTTGTTAATTAAACTAGGATATAAATGGTGCAAAACTGAGAATAACAGAAAGACGCTAACAGAAAGACATTAAATTCAATTATTACGACTAAAATACCTAAAACAGGTGAAATCTTTGCGCAATGAAGGTAAGCCTATTGTTTATACTGATGAATCATATGTACATTCCGACCATGTGCAAAATAAATCATGGTCTAGAAAAGATTCAAATATGGGAATAAAACGAAAACTGTCTAAAGGAGTGCGTATAATTATGATACACGCCGGAAGTGTTGCAGGATTTATACCAAATGCGTTACTAACGTACAGGGCAGAGATTAAAACAGGCGACTACCACGATAACATGAATACAGATAATTATTTAAAATGGTTAAAAGAAAAATTAATACCTAATCTTCCGAAGGATGCTGTGGTAGTTTTGGATAACGCAGCCTATCACAACTCTACTTCGGAAAAAATACCGACGTCTAACTCTAACAAATCTGAAATGCAAAGTTGGCTCACCGCAAAAAATATCACATTTGAACCGACATTTAAAAAAGTAGAATTATACGATTTAATATTAAAAAATAAAGAAAATTTTCGCAAGTATAAAGTCGATGATTTATTAAAAGAACATAATTTTACAGTATTACGTCTCCCACCATATCACCCAGAACTTAATCCAATAGAAAATATTTGGGGCATAGCAAAAAATTACGTTGCTAGCCGCAATGTCAATCAAAATTATACCACACTAATGCCTATTTTAAATGAAGCTTTTCAACAAATAACTAATGATGTTTGGGCAAATACATGTCGGCATGTAGAAGATATAGAAAACGAATATCTAAAATACTTTGATTTAGACTTTAATTTTGTTATAAATATCGGTGATACTTCGGACTCTGAAATAAGTGAAGATACTGAATAATCTTGAATAAATATCTTCTTTTATATTTGAAGACATCGATTTTTATTTATAATTACTTCCTTTTTAAATATTTGTGAGTGTAGGACTTTTGAAAAGAAAATGGAAACAAAAAGGACTGGGCTATTAAGACGAACTGCTAATGGATCGAACTAAAAACTTTAACACTAACTTTTTTTTTGTTTATACATATACAATTTTAAATAATTCAATTGTAATGTTTTAATTAATGTGTATACACATTAATTTGTTTCTTACTACTTTTACTGTTTAGTATTATTTTCCTTGTTCTAAATAAATACATTTGTTTCTTTCTAAAATATTTAAGTAGAGCATCTTTCCAGATGATCAGCTTGACAGCTGATTTATGTGCTAATTTTATTTTTGTGTGCGTGAGACTACATCGCTAATAAGTGCATAATGATAGAACAAACACATTGATAATTGCTTCGCACACTTGCGCTATCAGTGATACGGGAAAAAAGTGGGGCGCGTCTTCGTGGATTGAACTATCTATAACTTGATTAGCTTGGGGTTATGCAATTATTTGTGCAGGAACGGAGGAAGAATACAATTTCCTGCGGCCGGGCGGCCTGTCGTAAGAGGCGACAAATCAACCCACAGCCAGGTGAAAGGGCATTTGCTCGACTGGATGGCTACTACCCCTGGCCTAGAGTATGTCGCCATAACAATCTTGAGTTGTGGTCCGGCATTAGTGGCCAGGTTCCAGTCTCCCTTTAAAGAACAGCAGCGCATTTGTAGCACCTTTGGTGTTGCAAATGTCTATAGGCGTTTTTGGAACGGCCGAGTGTCTGCTGAACTCAAATAAAAAAAATGTCTCCCTATAAAAAATAAAGATTCCGTTTTTGTTAAATGAAAACGTAACCCTAAATATTACTCATTTATGAATTTGAGTAACTGAAATAATTACATAGTTCGTTTTACGATCTCACACGTGGTTCTTGTACGACGTTCATTGTAGCCTCGATACAGATGTTATTAGGGACTGTGCAGATTTATTTCACAATCTGTTAATACTTTTATCTTCTACTGGCTTCTGCCCGCGACTTCATCCGCATGGAATAGTTTAAAAAAAGTTTGGTCTTAGCGTGATGATTATAGCCTATAGCCTTCCTCGATAAATGGGCTTTCTAACCCTGAAAGAATTTTTAAATCAGACCAGTAGTCCCTGGGATAAGCGCGTTCAAGCAAACAAAAGATACTCTTCAGCTTTATATATTAGAATAAGATAATATTATAAAGTTCTAAAAATGTATGTAAAAAATCAACTGGAATGCACTATATAAATGATGGAGAATACAATAAAGAAATTTCTATTTCTTGTCCGTTTGTTCGGGATTCACGTAAAAACTACTGGGCCTGGAATTTTCAGGAAATGATAAATCATTATGGCTTATTTAAAAATTATCCATATTAAAATTAAATCTAATTCTATTGTGAATTTTTTTCACTGAGCTCTAGCAAATTCATTAATTTACATTCATTCACTATGTGGTAATTTTAAGAATTCAATTCAAACCCATGCTATTTTACGTATTATGAATGATTGCATTGATGAGAAATTATGTCCTTTATATATATATAGGCTTCATTATTTTTCTTTTTGTAACCATTTCAATAGTTATGTTATAAAAGAAATCGCTGTCAATGAGTGAATATTTTCAGTGCCTTTCATGAACAAAGAGAAAATATAGAGTATTTAGTTGCTTTATACATTATCATTTATTTTATCGGAAAGGATTGAGTAATGCAATTTATCGCCCTTTCACTGGAAATGCAATCGATCAATTTAATCTTTTTACTGTGGTGTTAAATTCCTATATTTAATCTGTTTTATTACTCACAAATAATACTCGATAACAAAGGTATTCATGAAGTTTTCTCATATGTTTCTACTGGTCTATAAATTTAATGATATTATTTTTAATTTTATCGGACAATAAATTTACGCTGCCATTCAAGAGAATGTTACCAACTACCATTTCTTATTTGTGATATTAATTTAACAATTGTGTACCTTTGTTTCAAACATTTTATTTAATGTTTTTATTTACATTATTCTATAAATACTAGAACAGCATAGTTATTCCTTTATTTAAAAAATATATAATAGGCAGCTAAAAACACAAAATAAATAAATGATTCAACTACAACCTTGATAATAGATACCTCTTTTATATATTAGTACAATACTTAAAGTTTTAATTTTAGTTTTTGAACTAACAACAGATAATTTTGTTTATTCTGGTTGAAATATTGTTTTTGAATAAATATTTCTTTGCTTTCGCTACTAATTATCATGGGACAAACTTATTAAATACTTATTTTGTTACTGGAAAATAATTATATGAACATGTACGATGCTACTGCTGCTATTGGATAAAAATTGACGTATTCGCCTCACAATTAATATTAATAATAACATTATAATACATATTTAATATATTATATAATTATTATAAATATGAAAATGGTAATGTAAAAGCAAATTGCAGTGCGTTTATCGCGGCGTCCCGGCTGTTGCTGTGAACTTCATTCCTCTGTATTCCTATATGATATGATATGACTTTATTTTTATAAAGCTTATGTCTAGTTTTAACTAGTAGTAAGGCAAATTAAGGATTAAACAGAGTTCCGCCTATGTTCCTATAAATGCGAATAATAAAAAAGTTACCTACCAGACCAAAACAAATTGCGTGCAATGCGTACGTTGGGACAAAATATCGTAAACAGCCGCCTATTAACGTCAACGTAGTATACGATAGCCTGATACAAGTTTATTGTTCACCGAAACACGTATTGACTGTTGACGATTACGAATTGACGATTTACGAACTATTGACGATTTACGTGTTTACTAACGCTTTTTGTTCGAGGAATTTGTGAAATTGAATTACAAAAACACAGTTAGATCTTGATTTTAACCCAAACTATTTACTTCTTTATTTTTAACTAGCTGATTCCCACGACTTCGTCCGCGTCACGATCGCGATGTGGAATACTATCAGCGCTATCTAGTTTATTTGACGTGATGTTGAAATACGCTATGCTAGACACTGTTTTTGTAAGGTTTTACTTTTTCGCAGAATCTCGTCTTTTTAGTGTATATTTTTTAATGTATAAATTGTTTTATTGTATGATGATACCGCAATATCAAGACTTAATTAGGTGCATAAGTTGTATAATAAGCTGTTTAAGTAATTAAAGTTTTTTTCATCTATCCCACGGGAACTCTTTAGTTTTTCAGGACCAAAAGTATTCTATATGTTGACCAGGGATATAAGCTACCATCATACAAAGTTTTATTTAAATCGCTTCAGTCTTTTCGGAGACTAGCCCGTACAAACAGAGAAACAAAAAAAATGGGAAAAAATTATCTAAATTAGTTCTATTTCACTTCTTACATCCCCCTGACTCTGTTTTTAGCATTTTTTTATTGGACAGAAATTCGACCTCTACAGTTTTATTATATGTATAGATTATGGTTTTACAAGGCTCGTGGTTTAGTGAGTGTCAGAAATTCGTGAATATTCAAAGAAAACGGATACGCTTTCACACATTCTTGGGCCCAGATTGTAATAACTTGTAATTTAAAAAGGTTTTAAATACAAGCTTTTGAGATCCTGGATCCTTTTGATACCATGTAGCAGCAGAGTGCTAGCCAAGACAAGTAAAACGAGCCCAAACACGACGGGTCTATCTAGTTTAGTACACGAGTTCCTATGGCTACCCTCCGACTCCATCAGATCAGCGCCATGGTACCATATTATTACGCGATATACATATGCGTGCAAAATTTCAGCTCAATCGGATACCGGGAAGTTGGTCAAATTTAACTTGCAAGATTCCACCCGAACTTACATACATATATTGCAAGTTAAATAAAATCTTGTAAAAATATGAGAATGGTTTTAAATTTCTTTTTATTGTGCTGATTTATATTTATAGTGGGTTTTCATATTATTAATTGTTGAAATTCATATACACAAATTGAATATGGTATTGATAACTTATTTCATTTGTGAGCTTATTTTTAAGATTACTCGTCTTCCAGTTAGAATTTAAGGCTGATGAGGCCATTTTGTAATAGAAAAATATAACGCATTTTTAAGCCATATCTCAACTCATTACATTTCTTTGGGCCAAAAGTAACTGTCTCCTTAAGGCTCTGACAGCCCATCGGCATCATCTTTTGCCGGGAGAACCACGTCCCAGGCGGCTTCCAACTCTTATTGCATGGGGTGGTTTGTTATGCGCCCTACAGGAGCAGAGTTAAGCGCGCGCGGAACACCGGCGCTCCCCTGTCTCGATGGCATTTACAGTGGGTGAGAAAACTTTTTCCAAGAACCCACCCGCCACCAGCTCAGCGGCTGAAGGTCTAATGACGCCCACCCGTGCTGAGGCCTTACTCTCAAACGTCTTTCATCGTTCTGTTACGACCTAGGTGCCGACAAAGAGAAATTCGCACCCGCAGCCCTGTAGAAATTACAGCATTTTGACTTCTTTTGTTTACTTTGTGTTTAGAAAAACAGCCCATTGTGTATTGTAATCTTTTATGATAGTCATTAGCCAGGTGTGATTCTAGGAAATTCGGTCCAGTTCTGACGAGCAACGTATTGCATTTGTACAGTATAAAAGAAATGTCCCAATTGAGAGCTATGGCAGTCAAGCGATAAACATAAGCGAAGCAAGACGTGTGTACATTCGGTAAATCTATTTAGTGACGGACTTTGCGCGTGTTATTGAATTGTGCCTTACGTTTGGACTTATTGCGTCCGGTTATATTTATACGTGTTTGTATAGTTCTAATAAACTCCATAATAATTCCAACGGCATTTTAATTAGAGTCCTGCAACTCGTAATAGTTCGTTTTACTCTCCTCCTTGGCGAACCCGACCCGCTTGCCTAAGAAGGAGACGTGGAATAGTCATACAATATGCAATTCCCATTCACCAAACAACACATTCAACGGTCTCATACCTAGCCGTAATATCATAAAAGATTCCACAGATCGTGTTTTATAAACACGCGGTTAAATTTCATACTTTAACTATCTGCAACATGGCACCTCTGTGTGATTTTCCAGACAGTAATTGTCATATTGTCATAATTATGCATAACTTGGTAAGTAATCAAGATATTGTTTACGTCTGGGATTCACCCATTTTGTAAACAAGACTGCTGTTACCAAGAGTAAATATGTATATGTTATTTAATGACATTGACATTTTAATGTTTATGCATAATATATGTAAGTAAGCGAACAACATTAACATTAACATTTTATACTCGTGTTTATAATTCTTCTGTACGTGTGTATGTCACTGAACTAACTCCTCTTAAACAGCTGGATTGATTATGATGAAAATTTTGGGTTGTTCAAAGACACATCTATCTATCTATACTATAATAAATCTTTAAATGGTTTGAGTTCGTACAATGCCATGTATGCAATGACAAGGAGATTTCGAAAATGCAATTTTTAGATATTTTGTCTGTCTGTCTTTATGTCTGTCAGAGCATCACGTGAAAACTACTGAACGTATATAAATGAAATTCGATTCGACTGCTGGCTTATAACCCGAGTCAACACTTAGATACATTTATAAACGAAATCATTACCTTCGATAGACTGATTAGCAAAATAGATGGTGCTGCAATCGTGTATTACTTCAAATCAGGTTGGCTTCGACTCGCCTATGTTTTGCTGGGCAGTTGTATAGACTATATATCTTATATATAAAATTCCTGTGTCACAATGTTCGTCCCCATACTCCTCCGAAACGGCTTGACAGATTCTCATGAAATTTATATTTTTTTAAAATTTTATTTATAATTTTCTACTGCAATGATTTAGATTTAAATCAGGTAGATGCCGCTGCAATCGCGTACCAGAATTTAGATGTTCTTTTTGTTGTTGTATGTGTTGAAGTTTGTCCCGGAATGGTTTAAATAAATGATTGGACCCAGTAGGTGGCGCCGCGATACTCCTCCTAAAAGGTGGGCCTGATTTTGATGATTTTTTTATTTGTTCATGTGGATTTGAGAATAGTTTAGATTGACATTTGGTCACGGTAGATGACGCTGGAATCCGGTTCTAGATTTTTATTTTTTAAAGGCAGGACAACGTCTGCCGGGTATAGCTAGTAATATATGAATTTAGTTTCTTTGTTATTATTGTATGTAAAAAAAACTGATTTATTTATGTAATTAAAATAAAACTACTGCCTAGTTACTAGGGCGAACTCTAGTTTTCAATAAATGAGTATATAATCTCTCCATGTATCGATCTATAGTATAATGTATGTGTAGAGGGGGGAGATTAAAGAACTAATTTAAACATTTGAATGAATCAAGAGTCAGGAGTCATAATACGTAGACAGTCTTCTATAACGAAAAGATTCTGAGAATAAAACTTTTATCTAACTGCTTATTAGATCATTACATGAAAACAACTGGACAGAATTAAATGAAACTCGAAATAGAGCTAGTGTATATCTCAGGTTCACATGTACAATACTTTTTATCCTGATAAATGCCGTCGTTTTCATGGTATAGACGAATATAATATATTTTCTTAAGTTTTCGTGACTATATAGTGTACATAATAGAACTAAGTTTTAACGGTTTTAAGCGCAGTGATTTATTTGATTTTATTTTAAAGATGGCTCTATGGTAGCTGCGGACGACCGACGGAGCAGACAAGTACTGAAGCGGAGACCACGTCTCGGTTGTCATCAGTTCCGGTGGATCGATGAAATGTGCAAGGTCGCTGGTGAGAACTGGTTGAAAAAAACAGAGGACTGAGATATATGCCAAAACATCAAGGAGACCTACATCCAGCAGTCAACAGTAAGTAACTGACAACGAAGAATTTTTATCAGCATAATGCGCTAGTCTCATATAGAAATAAGCGTAGAAACATAACATAAATATTGCCACATCAAGCAGTACTAAAGTACGCAATGTCTTAAGACACTTAGTTAATATATACCACATATTAATGAGGTATATATTGGTATATATATAATATTAATATGTGTTATTGATTATTCTCTTTTTTTTTATATTAGGTATATGTACTGTGTGATATTTATATATCCTGTTATATGTGTATTTAATTAGCACACCACCGTCATACACTTGCGAATTTCCTGTTCATAAAATCCACAGCCCGGATTGTCTGGAAGAGATCGCTCTAAAGCGATAAGGCCGCCCATTGCTCCTACTTTTACTGTTTAATGATACTAATGTAAATTGTTCATACTATGTGTATGTGGTGAACAATAAAGTGTTTTCTATTCTATTCTATATAGGTATAGACATAAGGCACACACTGCACATGCACTCTCTCACAACACCAGCATGTAACAGATACATTCTACATTAGTATAAGTTTAGTATTAATATTAGAAAAACAAAAATATAAGTTATTCTTATGGTACACAACACAACATAAAAACCACAAAATTAATGTCACACACAATAACAAAAATTAACAATAAGCGTGTATGAACTCAAAAAACTGTAACAGTAATCAAGTTGTAAAAAGGGTACGGACCTCGAGTCTGTAGTATTGTTGTTAAAAAAAAATGTACGCAATGACGCGTTTTCTTTTAGAAAGAACGTATATCAGTAGCCGTAGGCGTGTACACAGCACACTTCACGCTGAACGATCTTAGGGTTGAGGGTTTATTAGTTACCAGCAGCGGAAAGCGGGTAACTATGAATATGTATCTTGAGAAAGTTTGTAAGGTTTAGTAGCCAATTCGATAAAAATGAATTCTTGGTCAAAAACCTTTTGTTCGTACTTGTAAAACAACTTGTTTCTTTTTTTCGAAATTATTGTTTGAAAAACTGAGCTTAAGTTTAAATAAGCCTATAAACTTACTCTATCTCTATATGAATAAGAACGTAAGACTACCCGCTATACATGCAACTGAAGTTTACAAGTGAAGTGGAGAAGTATAAAAAAATCAAACCATTAGCAGAGCACAAAGGATACTATTAACAGAAATTGGTTTTAATAAGATGCGTTGGGCAATTTTTGAGATATGGTTCATTTAAGTTTTTTACAGTTTTACAGTCAATGATAAACGTCAAACAACCGACGCTCATCATTTCTGCGGTACCCCCATTGTACAATGTACATGGACTACATCGCACTTGGCCAATTTACTTAATAAACACCCCACATGACTTGTTTATCGTCTTCTCTGTCTACATCTGCTGGTGCTGACACGAAATGCAGTGATTACAATTTTTTTTCAATAGAGAACACTTGCAGACCGCTTTCCGCTATCTCCTTTCAACAGTGTCATAACTCAACAATGTATTATTAAACAGATCGCTGACTGAGACTATCACCGATCACCTAATTACAACGGTTAAATCAACGATTTGCTATTCACTAAAGATAATAAAGAGACCACTGTGCGCTACATTTACGGCTTATATTGCCGCAAACGGTCGAAAGTGGGGTGCAAAGAAAACAACTATTCGTTGATATTTATTTATGTATTATTTATTTATGTTAATAATATTTATTGATCAATAATAATTAGAAGGGAGAAAAATTGGACCGGGCAACACTATACAGGACCGATTGTCGATGGAGCCGCAAGTCTAGTATTTAATATTTACTTATATTTGTTACAGATTTGGGACCACGGAGTAAAGCTGTCTCGACAACTTTACGTAGTACAATCATTGATGTATCAATTGTTACATCAATGAGTACAATAGAACGCCTTCGGGACCCCTGAATTGATGGCCACCCAGGTGGCTGATTAGGGCTGGATGAAGAAACGCAGGACCAAGATATTAATTATTTACATAAAGATTTATTTCAACAACAGTGAAGACTTAGTTACAAGATGTTAGTAACAAAGTAATGAATCATTGGCCTACATGTTTAATGTCGGCCAATGTGCAAATGTCAAGTAAACAAGCTGTGCCTATAGGCAAATTAAGAATCACTTCATTCGTTTTCCTTTGTATGTATGCTGTTCGTAGAATTAAGATTTCCTCAAGGAACCTTGTAAGGATGTTTTGACAGTACCTTCGACCAATGTTTATAACTTTACGAGCTAATATTATCCCACTATTCACGTATGCAATTTCAAAATCAAGCAATTGATAATTATTGTTTTTTACAAATACATATACTTCATATAATATACTAACATGGGAAGTCAATATTGATTGTTTTTTTTTAACTAGTTTAACAACATTCGGTTACTAATGTCGTGTAGGTTCATATTTGGACCGAAATGCTCATCTTCTCAATTTACTATATCGTACATACATACATACATACATAACTTCACGCCAGGTCCCTTGCGGGGTAGGCACGAACAACAGAGCGCCATTTAGGCTTATTCTTACACACCTTCTTCTTCTGCTTCTTTGACATTCATAGTTCTTGTCATGCACGCTCGTCTGTTCTTAAGGCTCCTGACATCACCTTCTGCTAATACACGATCAATTTGATCATGGAAGGTGTGTCGTCGCCTTCCGCGACTTCTGCATCCATCCACTTTTGCATTGTATATCTGTTTAGTCATTCTTTCATCATACATTCTTTCCACATGCCCGAACCACAGGAGCATTCCTTTTCTTACCTTCACCCCGACACTCTCTTTCAGACCAACTCTCTTTCTTACTTCGGTATTACGAACGCGGTCCCCGAGCGTCACTCCGCAGATTTTGCGCAGTGCTCGCATCTCAACCGCGTTTACTCTACTTTCGTGCTCTCTATTCCATACCCAACTCTCGCTTCCATACCTGAGCGTAGGTACCAGCACCGCGTTGTGTATAGCAAGCTGGGCCTTCTGGCTGAGGTTCTTAGCGCCTAGAAGTTTACCTAACGCTCCATTCACACTATTCACCAAATTTACTCTTCTTTCTATATCAGCGGTGTGCCTTCCATCCCTGCTAAAAGCACATCCGAGATATACAAACTCATTCACTTGTTCCAGCATAACATCATCGACCATTATCCTTGCATTCGTTCTGGTTGTTTCTCTTTCAAACACCATCACCTTTGTTTTCTTCGCATTCAAACGTAAGCCTCTCGCCTGACAGTCATCTTTCATCATTGTGACTAGTGTTTGCAGTTCTGATGGCGATTCGGCTAAAAGCACGGCATCATCCGCATAAAGCAAGCTGCTAACAACTAGATCACCCATCCGCACCCCAACATCCATCAATCTTAATCTCTGGAGACAATTGTCCAGATATAGGATGAACAGCAAAGCCGACAGCACGCAGCCCTGCCGGACGCCAATATTGACGTCAAACCAGGGCGACAGGCTACCGTCCACCCGCACGCATGCCATACAGTCCTCGTAAGTGGACTGTACAGCACGCAGCAAATGGCCATCAATCCCATATCCGGGCAATATGTCCCAGAGGTCCTTCCGCACAACCCTGTCAAATGCTTTCTCTAGATCCACAAAACCGCAGAAAACCTTCCGGCCCATAGCCAGCTGCTTCTCCACGATATTGCGGAGCGAGAAAACTTGATCCATACATCCCCTTCCATTTCTGAAGCCTCCTTGTGCATCCCACAGTAATCCATCAGATACTACTCTCATTCTCCTTTCAACAATTTTCGCATACACTTTAGATGCTGTGCTGATCAAACTACTATATCGTGTGCTGTTTATACCTTATACCCTTCTTAACTTAAGGAATGTTTCAACTTCTTTAGACGTCACACACCCTCAATTTGCTCCACTAATATAGTGTATCATCTATGCCACTAATAATCTCATGTTAATGGCACCTGCACGCTCTTCAACATTTTATTCCAACTCCTTCGCCATACAGACTGTCTTTCTTTGTAACTCTGCCCGCTGAAGTCGTAAAAGCTAAATCCTTTGCCATATTTAAAAAAACACTGGAAATATTATGTTAGTATTGTATGTAATCTGCTGTTTATGTATGTCATTTTTATTTTAATATATTTTTCTTTGTTACATACTAATTACAGATAATTTAAGAATTTGAGTCAGCTTGCGTGGAGGAGATCGCTTTTAGCGATAAAGCAGTTTTTGTTTTACCAAGTAACTTGTCTTCTTGTGCATTTTTGTATTGGTGAACAAGAAAGTGTTGTCTATGTCAAACTTTAACCAAGTTCTTTAAAACTAGGTACAACAAAAGGGCGGCCTTATCGCTTAAAGCTATTTCTTCCAGGCAACCCTAAAGGTTGCTAAACTAAGGAAAATATTAGACATAGCTATTATTATTATTATACAAAGACGTACACGACGATATCATAAAGGTCCTCTTAATTAATGACATGGCTGTCTGAGCAATAGACGATTTTTAATACAAAGCCAATCAGTACAGCGTTTTGCAGCGTTTTTGATTAAATATTAATGTTAGTATATATTATTTTTTACGACCGACAAAGACCAATCCACACCTGCAGTTTATTACCTTTCGGTATTTAGACTTCTTTTGTTTACTTTGTGTTTAAAAATTGTAGTTATAAAAACAGCCCATTGTGTATTGTAATCTTTATGGTAGTCATTAGCCAGGTGTGATTCTTGGAAATTCAGTCCACGCGGTCGAGTAGGCATATTGTATTTGTACAGTATAAAGCAATGCCCCAAGGGAGGGGTGAGTGAGGCAATTAAGCGATAACCACAAGCGAGTCAAGACGTGTGTAAATTCGATAATCTATATAGTGACGGACTTTCCGCGTGTTATTGAATCGTGCATTACGTTTTCACTGGTTGTGTTCAGTTATATTTGTACCTGTGTTATACGTGTTTGTATAGTTCTAATAAATTCTATAGTAATTCCAACGCCATTTTAATTCGAGTCCTGCAACTCGTAACATTATACTTTTTATGACTAAACTATGTACAAAATCAAACAAATTAATTAATAATTGATATTTTATTATAGAAAAGATACTTAGAATACTATAAATTAATAACGACAATTCTATTTTTATCACAGATCGACAAAAATACTTAATACTACAATAAAATTACGAAACATTTTCCATTGTAATGACATATTATTATATTTTCGCGGCAGCCTCCATTTTCGTGACATGCAGATAAACTTCAAGAGACCATGTCAACGGCCATGTTATATTATAAAAAATCTACTGGGAAGAAATATCTAGCCATGGTACCTCCGCTTGGTTCCGGTAAAAGGCTCTAGAAACACTGAATTGATACCATCACTGAAGCAAGCTTACAATGCTGAAGAACATAAAAAATAGAAAAGAAACGTAACACAATGGACTGCGGGCGCCCGAAGCGGATTTTCCGAATGCAGCTGGGATTTAATGTTAGAATGATTATAGTAATGACGTAAATAAGATCAGAAAAATTCAGATTCGGAATCAAACTCACGTTTGAATAACATCATACAGTCTTACTTGAGTATAGCCATTTAGTTGCCACGGCAAAAGTTATGTTTTAAACCCATCATAATTACACATGGCAACACTATGGCAAATTAAATACATAGATAAGTAGTTAATAAACACCACGTAATAACATTAACAATTTTCGTTTATCTAGTGATTAACAAATAAATACCAGATTAAACAACACTAAGAAAGCTTATTGTTTGTAGTTTTGGATTTCAAACACGTTAAGTAATTAAAATTTGTTGAAAAACAGTACTTATCGTATGTATAGGTAATTTGCTAAAAACATTATATGACGGCGTTATAGGTATTGTGACAACATTTCCAGTACATTCTACTGATAATGGAAACAGGAAAGTACAATTAACTCAACAAAAACAACAACAAAGCGATTACTTTAATTGCATTATTCTATGACTCTTTCGTTTTAATTTGACCAAAATAGATTTATATATTTATATAAATTTTAAATTGCACCACGAGCATAGTTTTTATTCTTGTTTTGATACTTTGTATTCCCTGATTTTATTTATAAGGAAATTCAAAAAGGTGTGTTTATAAAATAGGGTTGATAATTATAGAAATAATGTTCATCATTTGAATAATTTCATTATTGTATTATTTTATAATCTGTGGCGAACAACTGTGTACTTAATAGTTTACTAAATTAATCTCTTTAAAACTCTACGGAAGTAATGTAAATAATTCGTAAATAATATTTTAATAACACTAACGAATTAAATATTTTTAAGAAAACAGACTCGGTTTTTTTAGTTTATTACAATACAAAGTGAAACCTGTTATACATACACCTATAATGATCTTACAATAATCCAAACAAATATGTGAAAGTGAATTTTTGGCTTGTTCCTCATAATGGCTTCAATTATAAACCGATTCCCATGATATTCTGCGTAGACATAATAATATGGTAATTTTATTCCGAAATATAGTCCCCGGGAGATAAATAGCCGCCTAAATTAGCATTAACGATGCGCTGATAAGCTATAATAACTTAATTATTAAATTATACATTACACATTTATGAAGTTCACTTTACTATAGTAGGGCCAACGAGAAGCGATACCAAATGTAAACAAAACCAATGCAAGGTCATTAGAAAATACAGGGGTGCGTAACTTTTTGAAAGTTGTATTATATATTTGAGTAGACAATTTATTTATTAATATGTTATTCTAAAAATGTAACAATTAATATAAAGAAATTGAGTTGAAATGAGAATAATAATAATGTTTATGGAAATGAGGATAAAAGTGAAATTTTTTTTTAAAGAAATCATTGTTTATTCAGTCTGACGCCGATTGTTCTGAGTCTGTAGAATCAGAATCTGTAACATGTATAATAAATTTATCCATCACGTCATCTACAATAAAACTTCTACAAATAACAAGAATCACCACGAGCGCGTTCCGAAACGGAATGAACTAAAAACAGTAACTCTTACTATAAAATGGCGCCCGAATGTTGGCGAACCCGTCTTGATCTTACGACAAAGACAGACAAATTACGACAAATACACGAGATGGAAAGAGATAGATAATAGATTGTCAACTCCACAGTAGTTTTTAGGTGAATGACCTTTTGTATCTGGTCTCTTTGGCCCATGTATACGTATATATACAATTTGACTCAAAGACAAGTGTCGTAACATTAACTAAGAAATTGATAACACTATCTCACCGTGCGACTAGTATCAATAATATTGCAGAGAACACTATATTTTTCCAAGTGGCGCCAACGCATAGGCCAGACCGCCAGAGAATACAATTTTGTTGTATTAAAAAGAAATGACATTGACATTTACAGGGCGTTCCATTAGTAGCTCACAACGCCCAAAATGTTCAGTTAGCCGTTCCACGAGGCAACCGCGGTCGTTGTGATCGTGGTGAAAACGTCACCAATGACGTAATCATTTTCGATCACACAACGACCCATGTCAAGAGGTGGGTCGAATAGCCGTTCCACTTGGGTTTACGATTGTAACGCCGGCAAGCAAGTGGAACGGGGTAAATAGCGGTCGTGAACGTGGTCGTTGTGAGTTCCTAATGGAACGTAGCCCTAGTTTAGTTTTAGTCAAGGCCTAGTTGCCAAACATTAACTTCATAAAAAGATATAAGTAGGTATTATCTATTATTTTTAATATCTTTGTATGTCTTACAAGACCAGGGGCCATAAAAATGGCCCGGACTTTTGGAGGGCTTGCATGGGGCCATAGGAAGACCTAAATGAGGCGTGACACTGACCAGTGATTATCCCTGTCTACACAATATACTAATGCACCCAAGGACAAACCCCGGCCAGTGTAGGACTATTGTGTGTAAATGAGAACAAAAAGTAACGGGCTATTGGGGTGAACTGCTAGTGGTACTAGGGGTCTGGGAATATGGGGACTGTGGCGCCTGCCTGTCGCAATGTTCGGGGAACATGGAAAAATGGGCAGACGGTGACTCGCCACTCCCTGCATGGGCCCCAAAAAATGCCATAAAAATGCAGGGGCAACATGGGTATGAGTGGCTAAGGGGTGTAGAGAGGTGGGCTGCGGGTTCACCGAAGCTACTTCTGACGTAATGCCATTTATCACTTCCACCCCTGGAGCTTGAGTCTTAGGTCTAGAAATCTCCGCTCCTACGGGTTTTTATTATTATTATTATATTTACGTGAAATACTTAGTTGTGTTTTATTTTATTTTTCAACAACTTTCTTGTGTTTTTGGACTATTTGGAATCTTTTTATGTTAACTATACGACTTTGATTGGATCTTTAAATACGTGCAATATAAGTGAATAACATAAGCGAGGTGATTTTTACAGAAACATAATATCTCAAGAACTATAAATTTTCTTGACATAGGGATTGCAGATGGGGTAAGTATTTCTCCCTACCCTCCCTGTCCACCCCATCCACCCCTCTAAATACTTGAAATCAAGGTGCCGTATATCTGTACCGCATCCAAATATTTTTTTGTTACTCGCCAGCTACCAGTTAGTAGGCGAGTTATCAGTAAAAAAGATAAGTACGTTTTTTATCTGTGAACTTTAAATTTATTATTCTTGGTCATTAAACAAGGTAGACGTTTTATTGTGTATGCTAATGTTTAAATTAGGAACATCCTTTCAAATTTGTCAGCGCTACGCCGTAAATTACAGACTGACTGCCAAATGTCAAATGTTAATTTAATGCCAATTACGACGCTGCGCTGTACTGTTGAACATTTCAATAAACCTTAACGGAACACAATTAAATAACTTCTTTTAGATTCTTATCAGTTTCTCTAAATGTTATATCAATAGCTAGGTACCTATGTACAAAAAATAGGTGAAAAATGCATATGAATCCCAATATATACCGGTCATTACAATTTTCGTTTCAATCATAAGAATTGAAAAATATCTTAAAACAATTTGTATCTTCAATCTTCTTTGCATCAACGATGTTATTTCAACTTCAACGGCTATAACTCAATCTGCTGGACTGGATACGCACAGGGTTTGAGTATTTTCATTATGAAGTGTAGAAAGTAGTGAAAACTTTCAAAACGCATTCACGGCGGTTAACGAACACATCTAAGGCCAACTTTCACGTTACTAAAATGCACTAAATTGTACTCCTTCAGTTGTACTTTCGAAACAAATTTAAAAACCACTGGTAGGTACCATGCATTATTTCTACAAAGCATTTCCGTACCATAATTCCTAATTTCAACCAGAGACAATTATTCAAAATTTAAAAAAAGAACTTCAACACTCATCGTATTCTGGAAGCGCCGGCAACTTCAGGCACTGCCTTCGAATCTTACGTTTTCTGCTCACAATTTTGCAGGATTTTTTCAGCTCCATATTACTACATTCCTTGTCTTCTGGTAATGGTGGAAGGCATCTCTTTGGACGTCTCGGTATAACACATTCGGTGGCGAAATGATTTAGATCTTTCACTCTCAACATGTCGACGTCCGGGTAGTCTGACAGCGCGGGAAATGATAGTTTCACCAACATTGTATACACGCGTTGCTTGCTCGAATGTAACGAACTAACTGGCCCGATGCACTTACGATATGCGAACTCGAACAGTATTTTTAGAGCTAAAATGGGTCTGTCGATAGCATCGTAAACAGAGGCCGTGCCAACTTGTGTGTATCGAGATTTGTTGTTACGTGATGTTTTGTATGTTAAACGTTTATTTGGGTTAATTACGATTTGAAAGATTTGATTGAAATGCTGAGTTCGAGAAAGTCGGGCGAGGTTTTTTCAATGAAATTGTAGACTCGTAACTTAAACGAATAATTAGTTCAGACATAACTGAGATGAAAAATTTATTCTCAAGGGAAACAGACGAATAACTATGTCAGAGCATTATGAATGAATATTACACGTCGTTTGGTTAAATTTTCATAATCTGTATGGGCTAGTTGGTTAAAATCGGTTTCTACTACATGTTGCAGAAAGTATGTACCTAAGCATGTAAGAAACATGAAAGTAGAATAAATGCAGTTGAAATGAGAGCTTTGCGAATTATATGTGAGGTAAGCATGAATGATATGATACGGAATAGTGTAATAAGGGACCGTTGTGGATTGAAAGAAGATGTAATAACAAGAGTTGAAAATGGAATGTTAAGGTGGTTTGGACATGTAGAGAGGATAGATAAAAATAGAAGCAAAAAACAAGTTTATGACAGTATTGCGAATGGTAGAGTTGGTACCTGTAGACCACGACGTACACACCATGATCAAATAACAGAAGTGTTAAAACGAGGTCAGGTAACAAGCATATCAAATAAACTTGCATGTATGAAGAGTTTAATGAAAGTAGATGAGGCGAAAGTTATTGGAGATCTATAATATCTGCCTACCCCCATGGGAAACAGGCGTGATAATATGTATGTACTATATGTTCATATCCATTTTTTCAACTTACCATTGACATTATAGTAATAGTCAAGGCTTGATCAAGGAAACGAATAGACCGTAAGGTATAGGAACCAGCTGTAAATCTTCTCCCGCCTAATTCAATGAAACAGGTCGTAAGTACAATTTCCAGCAAACAAATAATCTGTTTTTTTTTATATTATGTGACTGGGATTTGATCTAAAGTCGAATATATATAATTCATATCACAAACGTAGCTCTCTTAGCTTATATACGATTAGTGTATTTGTCTGGATAATTATTACAAAACTGAAGCCAGTATCAACGCGTATTATGTTTAGACAATAAAATGTTTTAAAAGCATTTTATGTTGCCAAAACCGATTAAAATTCTTAACGCTTCCACTAATGACTTTTATTTTGCTTGAAATAACAGTACGCAGCCTCCGCTTTATTGCATGTTTATCTTCATTATAAGTAATAACAAATAATAGCTTTGAAGTGTACATAATACACTCATTGATAAAGTTTATAGTTATTTATGTTATTTATATTTATTGCAAAACTTCACCAGTCATAGATAGGTACTTTGAGTAAAGTAAAACGTCGTTGCTTTGAGTAATGAGTTCATGATTTTTGAATAGCGAACATTTTCTAAATCATCATTTTCATTTGATCTTTTTTGGATTTGATGGTGGTCCGATTTTATTAATGTGGAATTTGCTTTTAGATGTATGTACAGTGGATTCCACTTATATCGAGCTCAATTGTAACATGGTGTTACAGCGAACTCGAAACCATTTACTTACACATGACAACCATAAAGTAAATGGTTTCGAGTATAGAAGAATAGTTTTAGAGGAAAATAATTTGGCTATAGCGACTTCGGATATAACGTCGATTTCAGGTATCGGCCGGTTCCTATATATACTAATAGCATATGCCCGTGACTTCGTCCATGCTTGACATGAAATTCCTGCGAGATTCCCAGGATAAAATGTAGCGCAAAGTTTTAGTCTTAGAATTAGCTGTCGATCAGCGAAAACTACTTACATCAAAATCGTAGTAGCAACCCAGTAGTTTTACGTGAATCCCGAACAAACAGACAAAAATACTAAAAAATATTGCATCGTATTCTCCAGTTTATATAGTCTATTAAAGTTGTATTTTTTTAATAGCTTTAATGTACATACATGGTATGTTTAGAATTTTATAATATTCTAGATTTATTCACTTGCCCTACCATAGGTTGAATTTTGATTGATTTGATTTTGTCAAATTTAAACCGATAGTAAGGCAAATGAACGGTCGATAAGATATAGCAACCGGCTACCTTTTTTACAAGTTCTTAGAAATCCCCTGCAGGTATTGGGACCGAGTCTGCATACAAGGACCGAGTGAACAAACAAACTCACAAACGTATAGAATCATAATAAATATTCTTGTCTTTTGTTTACACCAACAGGTGTTTAACAGTTATAATACTTACTACGACTCTTTCTCTTTCTTAGAACTGCTCAGGTTGATAAAGTTAAATCTATGAATCGGTGTAGAGATCCGGTCATATATGCACATTGTCCGGCTGTATTGTCTGGAAATACATATTGTTTTCTTTCTACCTATGTATGCAACGCCTTCCAGATATAGCGACGGACGAACTGTATTATTGTATACAAAATTTTGGTGTAAAATCATTAAAAATCGTGTCACAGTGCACAGGGCTTTAGAGATGAACGGCCCAGGCGGCCGCTCGGGACCACGGGACCTGCAGGACGACCCGTGCACCATTCTAATTTTTGACGTATAAGTTATTGTGAAGTTCTATCAAAATCCGCTCACTAGTTTTAGCATGTGATGATCACAAACTTACACGTTCGTATTATTAATAGCATACCTATAAAAGGGCGCCAAACACATTGATTCGCACGGGGTGCCTGAAAGTTAGGGCCGGCCATGTATGATAAAAATCAATTTTAAACTGGGATCAGTTTTAGAAGAACTATTCGATATATAGAACGATACGCATCTGACCGATATTATTTTTCGTGTAGCTTTATCATTTTGTCCACCTTTACGACTCAAAACAATCGTATTATCACTTCGTTTGATTTATATCTTTGAATTCCTTGATTGTTACAATTCGGTATTTTTCCACGACACTTGACGCGCCAGGTCTGCTGCTACTGATTACAAGAGAGCAAACGGTACCTACATATTACAGTACACGGGTTCCAAAGAGAATACATATATCGACGATTTTCTTATTTGACTTTTGTACGGTTTATTACCGTACAAAATCCAATAATTAAAAATACCCAATATGTTAAGAACTCAACTTGATATCTCATTAAAAACATTTTTTGTTAAAAGTGTATTTGAGCACTACGAATACTTTTATTACATAATTATTTTCCACTTTGCAGTTCAAAATTTAGAGAAATGACAATTTTTAATTCTTTGAATTTGGAAAGCGAATATTTTCCTATCGGATTTAAATTAAAAAAATCATCAAGAAGTTTCTATTGTTCAAAACCTTACTGTTTCACACAAGTATACAGGATAATTTATAGCGATAGCGATTATAAATAACATTTACTAACTAACCTACAAACCTCCATTAACTATTTTAAACAGAGCAGTATTAGTTGTATACAAAGGAATGCACAAAAGACCATTCATAAGAGTTCCGTATTTGCTAAAATGGTTACGGATCTTTAATGAAACTGATATATTGATACATTTGATTGAACTTTGACAAAAACAAAACAACGGATAAGTAACGTCTACTATAAGTTAGAAACGTGTTATCAAGTTCATTACTGGTTTTTATTTCGAGGCTATCTTCCTTTCGAATGTGACACCTGTTAAACCCTTCTTTAACAGTAAATTTGTTAGAGGACTGTAAATACTTAAATAATTAATACTACCCGTACGTAACTAGATGATTTTTATGAAGAAAAAAATGACATGTATAACAAAAGAACATCAATAAATAATTCAAAATGACATAATAATACCGTGGCCAGCAACTTTTTATTAGAGATTCCAAAGACACCTATGTGTACAGCTGTCAGATTTTTTCATAAAGCTGTAAAAGCGGATTCAAGTTATCTGTTTTATTATACAGCTGGGGCTGGCGGATTGAAAGCTAGTTGAACAAGTTACGTTTAGTGCTAGCTTTTTAGGTAAGTATGATTTTCGGTTTGACACTTTATTTATTTTTTCCATAGTCCGTAGCCAAATAACAAAAACAGGATGCTTTGTCACCATAACGTAACTCTTTGACTTTATGTAGACTAAAGGCCACGGACTAATTAATGATTAATTACTACGTAATGGACTATAAGTAGAATTATTTTGTCCGTGCAGTTTGGGTCATAAAATAAAGCGAGTATTTCGCTCTCTCTTCCATTCACGGCCTTTATGGGCGGGCATAGTGATGCGCATTATTGTTGTCGATAAGCGTTATCGATAGTGTATATAGTTTTGTCATTTTGTGGGTTAGTTATAAAAATGAAAAAAAAAATAGATACAACAACGTATTTATTAAAATAAGAATAATAATGACTTATAATAAATTATTAATTAGGTATCTATGTTAAAAAAAAACTATAAGTACAAAAGTTTAGAATGTAACAAGTTATATTAAAAATAAATATAAATACTTATATCTAAGTTTAAAATTAACAGCCAAAAAGATAATAATGATTTTTATAAGATTGATAATCTTTCTTTGATAAGAATGAGTTTTTATCGATAATGGCGTTGCGCCCGCGCAACACGCTCACCCCCTTAGCCGGGCTGAGGCCGAGCTTGATTTATAACCCAAAACTGCACGAACAAAATAATTCTACTATAGTTCGCTACTCGGAGTGTTTCAAGTTCAAGTATAGATAGACATCATTGGAATTTATTATTGGTCTATATGTGACGAGACGACGAAATTTTATGACTTCGTAACAAAGTGTTTTATGTCAATTGTCAAGTTATTCGATTGTTTAAAGGGCCCATTCGCTTTCCTGCATGGCAGTCCGCTGCATAATGCAGGACTGAATGTTGTAACAGCCTGCATTGCGTCCTGCAAAACCGTAGACAGAGAAACCTATAGACAAATTGATAGCTTTTGTCGCATTCACACAAGAAAAAGAGCAACTTATGCCGATGTCGTATAAAAGAATGAGACAGACAATACTATTTTTTGTTTCACTGAGCGTGCCGCGGTTTAGACTACCGGTGATCTTAACAAAGTTCGACAGCTGAAGCGCAGCAGCTATCGTCTTCCTATAAAATATAGTTTTCACGTGCTTTATGTGAAGTAATTCATATTATATTTTGTTTTCAACAACTTAGACTTCCTATTTCAACCTTTTTGTTAAGAACATGGTGCGGTATAGCGTTAAAGGGTGTAAAAGAGATAGCGGAACGAAAACCCAGGATTATCTTTTCACTCGTAAGTATACCACTGTTTATCAGTTACTAGGCATTCAGTAGCATTTTATTATGTTCATATATTGTGTACAATGTACTCTAGACGTAAATTCATCGTTAAAATAGCACAAAAATAACAATTACAAATTTGAACCTAAAATTTAGTGTGGCCAACTTTTTTTAAATTATTTCACACTATTATAGGAAATACAATTAGGAATTTATTCTGCATCGTGTATTAATGAAATATCTGAAAAATTTAATGGCTTGTTGTAATTATCCTGAACCTGATAATTTACGTCGGAATTGGATATTAGCTGCAGGATGGACAGATTGGACACCAAAACCATCATCAAAAATTTGAAAATTGAATTTTTTTTTACACATTTTGGGAAAAAAATGTTAATCAAAAAGAAGAAAGTTACACTGCTATTCCCTAATGCTGTACCTATTCTGGTAAATATTCAGTTAATAATATATTAAGTTTCGAACCAGGTTTTTTAAAGATTTTTATATGTTTAGTGTTTTTAAAACTACAGTGTGAAATCCATGTAACGTCACTCGATTTAATGACAAACTCCTTTGAGAATCGAAATCACTTGGCTTTGGTTGTTTTAGACTGTCTTCCACACAATGACACACTATCTAGCGTTACACCCACTCTCAATAACGACAACAATTAAGTAATAATGCCGTTTAAGTTGCCAAAATTAGTAAAAGCGGCCCAGCTGTATACGTTCTTCAAAGTACTATTTTCTGTAAACAACAACCTTCTTCACCCTTTTTTGTATAAATTGAATTTTTTTTAGGAAAAAATGGCTTGTATTCCATCATGTTCCTGCTTCTGTTTAAATGAAGATACAATTATGGAAACTGAAAATCATTTAAACATTCCTGTAAGTGCACTTTCTTAAATAAAAATAATATGATTTTCCCGCAATCAATACAGTTTTTGCTATGTACAGTATTAAAATATATTACTTTCGTTATATTAATTCGCATATTCTCCACAACCATCATTAGGATGTAATACAAACAAAAATATTGTGTCCAAAAAAATATTGTTTCCAATAAAGTTATGGTTTTAGTAACCATAAACGGGTTTTTTGATTTTAGGATAAGACGCCAGAGTAAACACCTCGAATGTTGCGAAAAAAATGGCAAAGCTTGAAAATACAATCATCCGAACGACTGAAAAAATTAAGAGTTCTTCGAGAAAAAAGTAGACGTTTAAAGAGAAAAGTAGCTAAACAAGAAAATGTTATTGCAGAACTGAAAACAAAGTCATTAATAAGTGAGGAAGATGGAGATTTATTGGAATCTGTTGACTCAACCAATAAAGACTTCTTGAAAAAAATAAAAATAAACATGTTTTATTATTTATTCACAAAGCCACAACCTACTATCACATACGGCAGTTATTTAGGACTACATCATCATCATCTATCCTTAGTCTCCTGCCCTCATTGCAATTAATTTGAGTTACGCAGCATGTCTTCTCCTTCGCATAGCATGCATAGCAACCTATTAATGAAAATCTTCCTTACATACAAATTTCTAATTATCACAATTATTTTTCCTCACAAGGTATCCCTAAATATAGTGACGTCATCTTTTTTGTCCCTTTCTGCGGCACGCTATAGCGGTGTCTATAGGATTCTCTGTCTACGTGCAAAACCGAGTAGAATGCCCCTTAAGACCTGCACTGCACTGACCACTGTAGGGCTGCACTCTAAGATAGTGAATGGACCTCTTTAGCCCGTTAATGTAGATTCAATATAATCATAAAATCACACTTAGTAAACAGCGTCCGCCAAATTGTAGATGCCTAACTATTGAACTTTTTTGTCGAACGGCTAGACGACTAGCCGTTCGTCCAAAAAAGTTTCATAATATTAATAAAAAACCGAAGCATTTATCATCAACTTCCTCAAAAACTCCATTATCTGTTCTTTAATTATAAATCTCAATTTTCTTCATAAATTCTAGTGACACGTTCATCTATTTAAGAGCGTGGTAACAAGGTCAGTAACTTAAAGGTTGAGTTTCTGTTTCATGGGAAAATAATTTAATTTGTAATTAAGTAATGTCTAATTATTTGAAGAAGGTCAAATCTTGTAATAACTTATTATTTTTACTGCAAGGTCGCGGGAAACTGCGCAGATGAAATAAAAACTTATAGGTATGTACGTTTAAGAGAAACTTACACGTTGATTCAATGTTGTAATAAAATTATCTTTCAAGTTGCAATTGAGAATGAAAATTCGAAATAAGCGCTGGTCTATATTCTGTTTTGTGAAATTGATACTAAAGTTCTAATAGACGCATCTTCGAAAACACGTATATTTCTTAGGAAATGACTAATTACCTTTTTAGGTAACTTTAACTATTTTGTCAATAATCCTTATCAAATATCGTGAAGAAACATGCACATCGAGATCATCGGTCCGTGAAAGCGGCAACCCGTCTTAGACATGTATAATGTCTATGGCAGGTATAATGTCCGTTCGCCTAAAATGTGGGACGATATTTTTGCTAAATCATACTCAAGGAGCGGTATATAGTCAACCCTATTTGTTGGATTAGTACACCCCGGGGAGCAGAGTGTACCACTTCCTGAAACAGGGAGGAAAAGTCCGCTGTTACCCCGTGTACAGCGGCCCCCTATGACGGACTCACAGGAGTAGGTTCTGTACATAACGGCGTCTTCTAGTCTAACAACGGCGAACGAAGGCCGCTTGCACCACCTTTTCCCTCTCTCTCTCTCTCTCGGCGGCCTCCTTATGAGTCATAACAGACTCACACAGAAGGAAGAAACTGCCTGCCAGTGACTGTGGTTTTGGGGCATGGTCTAGACCATGCTCCGGCGAGTCAACCGGCCTGACAATGGCCTGGAGTTGGAACACTCCACGAGCGTGTGAAGGTGCCAACTGCCGTTACGAAAGTGCCAGCTTATAATTATATCACCCAAATAAAATCAACAATTAACACGTCATTGCAAAGTATAAAGAATTCAACAGCTATTAAGGCACTGTTGTAGCTTAAAACATTGTTGAAGCTACGTATCATACAAAATAGAATAAATTACGTATTAAATTATTTTGAATTATATGTAAACTGGAAAAATACATGAACTAAGTTGAAATAAAAATATATTTGCAGAAACTTTTCTAACAGGCGCAAATATGGGATAAGTACACAAAAGTTCAAATAAGGCTACATACACACAGGTGAACAAATCATAACGAATATGCTTTTATTGGTGTTCGATGTTAACTTTGTGTAGACATTTAATTTTCGCCCAACGTTCTAAAAGTTTCAGTCTTATAACGTTATAGTCACGAGGCTTCCAGCAAAAATCAATAACCCATCGTTGGGTGAGGCTTTCACGGAGCTTATATATATACGGCCTAAAACGTGTCTAAAAGTCTCTGTGCGACGCCATAAAATCATTAAAAAATAAAATATTTTAACCAAAAACAAAATGGCGTGTCCTAAAGCCTAAATGAATGAAAGGACCATAGATAATACCTACATTTAAAGGGACGCTGAAGTTTATGTGATTTTAATACATTTTAAAACTTATTTCGGGTTGTTTATAAAAATTGATTATAGAAGCGACATCAGGATAAGGTAATGCATATACTAGTATATATTTTGGGTGATATTGTACACAGAAAGGGCTTTATAAGTGGTATTGCAACCGGCTGGTTATCCATATTTACAGAGATTTTTAATAACAAGTTGTATTAAACAACAAGAAATTAATACATTGATGGGCATCAAAAATTTATATCACTCAGTGTAAAACATTTAATAGAGTTTAATACAATTTTCACGGTCTATAAAGCCACGCAGTTTAATAGTATAAAAAACTGGTTTTTAGTTAGGTTTATTTAGTAGCAAAACTATTGGTATTTTTTCAGGTGTTATCTGAAATGGCGACTCCAAACAGCTATAAACAAAATACCTCAATGTCGATGCCGAGCCCGCAGAGCAATCCGCGTTTGTATTATACCAATAACATTATTAAACCACTATATTTATCCATTAGAAAGTTACTTTAGAAGTATCAGTAAAGTTGAATAGTTTTTAATATTTGTTAGCACTAACTACAGAATAAATCATATAGTTGACGCCTTTGCAAGCTTAGCAGGGCTGATGACTGTTGTTGGTACTGCTGGTACCCTAACACCGTTATGAACTTACGCTCCTACAGCATGAATCCCATTTTCTTTAATCAGAGTTGTGACAGGATTTGGTAGCAAGAGCAAATTTAAGTTCCAAGTCAGCCATTTTTTCTACAAGGCACTGATTTTTCCATTCAGTAGGTACACACCAGTCAGTCTATCAGACATAAAGAGACTTGTGTATACAAACTACCAATATGTTTTATAAGGCTAAGCTTTTAATCATAGTGGTGAGTATATCTATGCCCTGATTTACATAATATACATGCATTAAAATTTATTGGAGCTGTCTCCAGAACAGAAAGCTGCCATTCCAACATAGGTGTATAATTTCACTTCTTTTATATCCTATATACAGCTTCAGTGATAAGTAATAATTGATATAAATAAATCATAAATATCATCACATAACAAACATAGTATTGTCATCACATTTTAATTGGAATATCAATGAAAAAGAGAGTTATAATAAAACTACCTTTTAATGGTTTTATGCGCAGTAATTTATTTGATTTTGGTTATTCCGATGTTTGAGCAAAATTATATTAGGGTCCCATAGAGTAAATAATAACCATAAACAAAATTAAAACTAAATAATAAAAATGAACAAGTTGGTGGTAGGCTAAATAAAACTTTAACAATACTCGTTGGACAAATTTCATCTTTGTCATCCATGACCATGGCCACTGAAAAGTGGCTGTAACATCAGAATAACCAAAATCAAATCAATTTCCGCGCTTAAAACTGTTAAAACATAGTTTTATTATGTATACAAGTCACGAAAACTTAAGAAAATATGAGATATAATTATGTTAAAATTTTATTGACTGGTCTTAACATTTCCTCTTGTCTACAATCTCCAAGCCACATTTCTACTTTCAGCTTATCAGCATCAGTAACATATCCCTTTTTAACTTTATTTTATTATTTTGTTCTCTTATGTTTGATTCCTAAATGCATTTTTGACTTGAATTATTTCTATTATTCTTTAAATTGGTTTTGTTTCATGTTTTGTTATGTTGAAACAGACTACATGATTGCGGGGCCCCCAATGAGTTTCGGTATGATGAAAGGTAATGACTATATGAATTACATCTACTTTGTTTTTCAAAATTTTGTTCTCACACACTCATCAGTTTTGGATTCTAGGTTATCTGTGGGGTTTTAAAATTGTATTCGCACCAAAATTTCTATTTCGTTTCCACATCACAAGTCATAATTTTTGCTGAACTCTCCCTGATATTATTGATGTCCAAGATACATATGTATTGTTTATTTGAATCACTCAGAAACTATGTGTTTCATAGTAGCATTGAAAAATTTCCATTAAACACAGTAAATAAATAAGTAGTGTATTTCAATATGTTTTATATAAATATTTCCAGTTAGGTTAAATGCAAATTTGCAGTCAGATTGATTACTAATCATAGTTAGGTAAGTATAGTTAGCTTGACCCTATTTATACAATATTTAGAAACATACTTTTAAAACAACTTCTTAAATGGATGGGTTCAAGAAATAACAGTTTAAGATATGAAAGAGCATGTTTAGTCACTTATATTATCGCCACTGGGAATCTGTATTCTTAAAGGTAAAAAATCTATATGAAGACAACAATGCTTAAATTACAGCCTACTCATGGAGTGACTCATGGAATATCCTACCACAGCCAGATGGCAGGGCATTTGCCCGACCCTTGGTCTAGGGCACTCTAGGGTATGCCTCCATAACAACCTTGAGTTGTGTTCCGGCATTAGTGACCAGGTTCCAGTCTCCCTTAAGAGAGCAGTATTGCAATAGCACCTTTGGTGTTGCAAATGTCCATACGCGATGGTAACCACTTTCCATCAAGTGGGCCGCCTGCCTGTGTGCTGAACTCTTGCAATTAAAAAAAATACTAAAATTTCATTGGTGTTGTAATATAAGTGGTGTACAACTTTATAATAACAGTAAATTTACAAAACTCTTGCTGAGGATTCTACAGACTCTAAAGAATGGGTTGAAATACTTGTATTTGTGTTTAAATTACATTCACTCTTCATTGACATCACCACAATTAATATTTTTCAGTTTTTTTTCTAATTTTCTTTATTCTTACGTAAATTAAAGCAGGACTTCCCACTTGAACTTGTGATAACTGTGTTACTGTGAATGTTGTCCTATGTGAGAATGGCATTAGCTTGTTTTCTGATTGATTTAAATAACTATGTATTTAACTGTTTAGGGCCGCATTCAACAACTGTGTTATCTCTTATGGAAAAGATCAAGGAATGTACTACAATGTGACAAATGATGGCTTACCATTCCTTTAAATATACTGTTAACAGTCCAGTATACATTCTTCAGTATTTATAGTTTCATAGTGGTTTGGGAAAATGGTACTTTTATATTTCCCTTGTCTGTCTGTCTTAGTATGTCACAGTCTTTTATTCCTGAAACTACCCTGTTTTCATTGGATGAATTTAGACATAAAAGTGTAGTTTAGATCCTGCTGTAGAATGATGATGATTATAACCGGAAAATAACATTTTAAGTATGACTGCTATAAATTGATTTTTTTCGACATGCATAGTGTGTGAGGTATTGTTAGTCAGATCCTATAGTAAAGATGTTCTTTAATAACTATTTTTTAGGTCAATAGGTGGGAGGAGATTGGTCTCTAAATTTATAAAAGTATTGAATTCCTCCCGAAGTTTTGAACTATAGATCCACAGAGACAAGCAACCAATATGTGCATGAGTATTATTGTAATATAAGGGCCCAGTAAGGCAATATTTAAAATTGTTTTACAATAAGAGGACCTTAGTTTTTGAATGCGGCTCTAATAGGACTCCCTGTCAACTTTGCTAACTTAGCCTCACTAAAAACTACAGCCAGTATTGCTCGCTCACACTAATAATTTCCGATTAACTTTTGTTTTATTATTTCTATTATTGTTTGTGAAGCGTAAGTTGCCAGCCACGAAAATGTAGTAACACGTTAAAATTTTGCGACTGGGCACCCTAAGTGCCTTATTATCAAAATTGCTACTTAATAGATGATCATCAATAAACTGTAACAGTGCCTTCGTTAATTGAGATCTTAAACGCATAGACGGTCATGCAGAATACCAGGGTCCTAATTCTACTATTATAATATCTATTCTAGTTGTTTTTGCATAAAAATATAGTCGTAAAACGCCAGTGGTTGACCATTGTAATGATATTGTAATTGGAGAATTGACGCCCTGAGCAGAGGGCTTAAATTGGTTGCTTTTGCAGAATCGATTAGTGACATTGAATACTGTCTAGATATACTGTTAGGTGTAAGATAGCATGAAGTTCTTCTTTATTTTGATACCCCTCATATTCGTATTACGTATCTGCAAAAGCGGCTGCGTTAGGCCCTCGGATCACTGCAACATCCCTGCCATCCGGCTCGAAGGACCAATATATATGAATCCCGTTTGCTTTTGTAGTTCAGTTACTTTAATGCAAGTGTGATTAATATATAGTTTAATGAGTTCAAAGATGTTAGCACACATCGGAGTGTCTTTGTAAACTAAATTGATACATGAATGCCTGGTGGTAGAGCATTTGCCCGACTGGATGGCTACCACCCCTGGTCTAAAGTATGTCGCCATAACAATCTTGAGTTGTGTTCTAGAATAGAATAGAATTGAACTAGGTTCCAGTGACACTTAAGAGAGCAGCAGCGCATTTGTAGCACCATTGCTGTTGCAAATGTACATAGCGATGGTAAGCGCTTTCCATCAAGTGAACCGTCTGCCTGTCTGCTGTACTCCTGCAATAAAAAAAATATATAATCATTACAAAAGCGCTTACATAGAGTTCAGCGAGTGAGCGATCAGATTACAGACAGGATTAAGAGACCAGGAAAAAATAATTTAACATTGAAATATGTCAATTTTACGCATGTGTAAATTAATGATAAGTTTAAGTAATTCCATATTTGTACTGGCAACTTAGGCTGGCGATTTGTTTAGTTTGCATAGTTGTATCGTTCCACGCTCCGCCCTCCCCCGTCCCGTCCCTTATGCTTTTTGTTTTTTTTTCTTTTCATTGTATTGCCGCCCGCTGCTTGGCTTGAAGGCGGTATGAATGCACCGTCGCCGCACCATAACCAATACTACCACCCGCAATACCAGGGTGGTCACGGTGGGCACGGGGCCCCGATGCCGGCCGGCTATTGGCCCCCGACGCCCCACCAACCGCGTTTCGGTGTAGAGGGCGCGCGGCGCGCACCCGCCGGCGGATCTGCGCCCGCGCAGCCCCAGCCCAAGGACGACAAGACCAGCCCGTTCGCGAACACTGTGCACTCGCATCCCGGATTCCAACCGCAGAAGATTGGCAAAGGCTCCCTCGGGGTAAGTGCCTAGATCATCATCTATACACATAATAAAACCGTAGAGGTCGAATTTCTGTACAATGAAAAAAAACGCTAAAAATCGAGTCAGCAGTATGTAAGAAGTGAAATAGAACTAATTTAGATTTTTTTCAAATTTCTCTGTTTGTACGGGCTAATCTCCGAAACGACTGGACCGATTTAAATGAAATTTTGTATGGTGGTAGCTTATATCCCTACTCAACATATAGGATACTTTTGATCCAGAAAAATTAAAGAGTTGCCATTGGATAGTTAAAAAACTTTCCACCCCGTCGAAGTCGCGGGCAGAAGCTAGTCTATAGACTAGCTTCTGCCCGCTAATATTATAAAATTCTAAATTTGCCGTTCCTGTACATTGAAGCTATCTTTAAAAAACAACTGGAATAGACTATATAAACGACGAAGAATACGATACTTTTTTTTAGATTTTGTTTGTCTGTTGGTTTTAGATTCACGTAAAAACTACTAGGCCGATTTCGATGGGGTTTTCGCTGCGCGTGTGCGCTTTCGGTTTTGTGGTTTAAATTTGACAAAAGCTCCATACAAATAATGTCAAAATTGAACCAGCGGTACGACAAGTGAATGAATAGTAAGATAATAGCAACCAGCGCAAAAATATGTAAATAACAAATCCAACTGTACAATTGCTAACTAATCACTTCAAATTACTTCTGTTTTATTTTTTAAATACTGTTGTGGGGGGTAGATGTATAGAGTACGATCTTATATCCCCATATAAGTTAAACTGAAAAATATTCTGTGGTGAGCATAAATAAGAATTCAAAAATCTACCAGAATAGCACTAGTATAGTCAAAGCCCACCTAAGAGATGGAGCAGGCAAAATAAAGCATGCTGAGTGGTTTACACTCGTAATTATAGCAGCTATACCAATTCCAAGTCTTGTAATGAACATGTTTTTATGTTCCTTATCTCTACTCTCCATAACCTTGGTGTAAGGTCTTTGGAAATATATTAGTAAACGTTTTCAGAGGGTCTTATTTTGCTGGTTATAATTTTTTAGGGCGCCGGCCTCCCGAAGCCCCCGAAAGCGCCAGAGAAGCCCCTGATGCCGTACATGAGGTACTCTCGCCGTGTCTGGGACAGTGTAAAAGCGGCGCATCCAGATTTGAAGTTATGGGAAATCGGTAGAATCATCGGTGGCATGTGGCGAGATCTACCAGAATCTGAGAAATCAGGATTTGTCGATGAATATGAGGCAGAAAAGGTATGTTGTAATTATCTTATTGTTGCCTATATTTGTTTACAGGAAATTAACAATATTTTAGTCGTCTTTATGAAATATTAAAGCCAAAGGTTACAATTGAACTCTAAATTATATTTTCGGACGTATTATTTTGTTTATGAGGATAGTACACACGAAACATAAATGCATTTTTAAAGTACTTACGCATCAATGCACAGAACACGCTTATAAGCTTCACATACAAAGCTAAGTGAGGAGAGCATTGCGGTCTCGCTCGCCACTATCTGGACACACATGCCGTCTCTCTCGCACAACGTCCATTAACGTTCTAACATTTGGCTGGTCGTAAAGTCACAAAACAAACTTCACTCAAAGCGCACATAAGTTTTCCGCGAACTGTGTCTATGTATTGGGCAATATATAGCAAATTATTACCCATAAGCACAATGGACTTACCACATTTAAACCTCCTTAAAAATATTACTTTAAAGGTGGTCAGTACAGCACACTTTTTATAGCCATTATATTTCTATTTCTGATTTCTAAGCCATACAATTTTCCAATGTGCCCCATTATTTTATTTTATTGAAAGCGGTTACCATCATCTATCGACATTTGTAAAGCCAAAGCTTCTACCAGTGTGCTGCCGCTCTCTAACTAATTTTAATTCAGTAATTTGAAAAGATAGTATACGTAAAGTGAGACTCCTTTATCTAATTTTAAATCAGTAATTTGAAAAGATAGTATACAATCATTTTCATTAATTCATAATCAAGAAATCTCTACCAGAAAGAAGTTAAGATAATCACAGTTTGACAGCACCTCTAAATTAATACATTTGTGGTCAGGCGCAGTACACAGAGTTGTTGAAAGCTTATCAATCTTCGCCGGCATATTTACAATGGCTGGCGCACAAGACCCGAGGTACTATTATGGGGGCTACCCTCAATGGGCAGATTTTTGTGTTTAATATCCCACACCATCACTACACGGCTTGTTTCTAACACGGGTTTTAGTTAAGGTGCAATGTTTATTATATAAGATTGTATTACTTTGATATTTTTTAATGTAGTATTTTATTTAAACTAAAGATAGATTTATCAAAACCAATTATACAGGTTAGATTTTGAGACATTAATGATTTCTGGAAACTACATGTAAGATATACCTACTCATGTTGAAATTTACAACAAAAAGTTTATACATATTATTTTAGTACGGTATTAATTTGAACCTTTAAAGCAGCTTTTGTAAAAAGTTTGGATTAGTACACAAAATTATGTTTCTACCTGCTGTCGAAATCATAATTACATAGCTGATTTCATGATAATCGATTTATTCTCAAGGTTGTGAGGAAGAATCTAAGTTTAATAACTTTACATTTGTAATGAATATGAGTATGTATAATATTAACAATATTGTTTTACAAATTTCTTTTATTTACAAGAATTTTACAAAAATAAATCAACTTATTAAATATTTCATTTAAGCAAGCAAAATATATTCTAGAACAAACTACTGCCATATTCAACACATCTATACCTAAAATATAGATGGTTGTAGCTATTGTAATAATTGCACATAAGGAAATATTATGATCAGAGAAGTCCTTCATATAAGTTGAACCAAATTAAAAATTGTAAATGCCAAGAAGTCATATTAATTTTATATCATCTTAGTATTGTATATGAGGTGCGTCCGGAGCATCTTCCACCTCAATACCTAACGGTTCTCTCTCCGATTTGAATTAGCAGGTTTAGAGTGATTATTTGAACCAGTTAGTATTTTTTTTTATTGCATCAGTTCAGCAGACAGGCAGACGCCCCACTTGATAGAAAGCGATTACCATCGCTACAAATGCGCTGCTGTTCCCTTAAGGGAGACTGGAATCTGGTCATTAATGCCAGAACACAACTCAGGGTTCTTAAGGCGGCATAAAGACCAGGGATAGTAGCCATCCAGTCGGGCAAACACCCTACCACCTGGCTATAGGTTGTTTTGTCGCCTCTTACGACAGGCCGCCCGGCCGCAGACAATTGTATTCTTTCTCCGTTCCTGCACGGATAGTTAATGGTTGATGTAGTGCATAATTTATTAATCAAAACTTATTCTTACTCTATATATACTGATTCGTAACGTGTAGTCGAAAATGTACAGCAGCGCTATAATATCGTGTTATAGCAAAATGGATGACATGAACATATTTTTCATATTCAAATATCAATATAATAATTTTAATGGCGATCAGCGAAAGATATAGAACTTGATTTGATGCAGTACTACACATTAGCGAGTTACATGTAAAATATACACAATTTACATACGGTATGTCTGCCAACCTACTGTGACTGTCAAATTTTTTTAGAGTATAGAATTGAATATAATGCAGTGTCGTCTGTTGGCAAACACATCTATGTGCTCCGTCAAACCGAGTCGAAAATTAAAGAACACTAATCAAACGTAACAATATGAATTTTCGTATAGTTATATCGATTAACATTGGTTCAGCTTATATGTCGGCGCTCAACGAAATTGTGACTAACATTCCGCACATGGGCTCTCGAATAACGCAAGTTTTTGTCCTCCCCACATGCACAAATCACGTCCATATTGCACGTTGGGTATACCACAGTCCGAGTACGAAAAGAGCTTAAAGGCGTACCACAACTCGCCCGCGTACCTCGCCTACATTGCAGCTAAAAACAAAGCCGTAGGTAAGGGTATACATGTTGCATGTGTTTAATAACCTGTCGCTTCCAGCTTACTGTCTATAATTTGCCAAGAAAGTGTTCTTCTGTTAAAATACCACGTAAACTACGCTAAGTTATACAACTGCTTGCATAAAACAAAGCCCACCATGAAATTGTTAACTCCATTCGTTACCCAAGAACTCTATAAGGCCAAGTGACGAACTTAGCTAATGGTCCTTCGAGCCGGATCAGTTGATTGATAATTAGAATGATTTAAAATGTGTCAGAACGTGATTTTATTTAATGTGATGGGTGTCAGGAGTTCTTCTTCTTCTTTTTTAAGGGATTATGGCTCCAACGCAGTTTGCATTGATTTCGCCAATGTAACAGTAGGTGGTATTTATTTGTGAAAATGAGCAGCTAATGACATGTGTAAATGTCAAAACTTTATAGAACACATTCTCGGTAGATTTAATTTTAGATGATAGTTTTGGATAAGAATAATAAATAAGATGACTCATAAAAATGTAAAAACTATATAATGTCCATTGCAAATTAAATTTCATATTTTAAATGTTTCAAAAGTACTTTTGTCAGTTTTTCTATTAATAATAAAATGTTTATCTCGTTTTTCTTGTAACAACAATTTACACATTACAATCATTTCGTTTTTCCTAATCTATTTTCTTAATGCTTGAATAACGCGTAATATTTATGATTTTTGATATATTAATTTTATTTTCCAAATTCTTTAGTATCTTTAGTTGTTTTTTTTTCATTTACACTAAATTAGTAACATAGTAACAAATATATTTTTTTTTTTTTGCAAAACGTCGGCATGCTTGGTGGCTATATATTAATAGTTGAAAACTGACACAACATTGTAATGACAGTAGGTAATTTGGAAGAGGAAAGTTCCACAAAGAAAGGTAGTTCACAAAAAGAGCAGCAGCAGCAAGACCGGAGGATCGATATTCAACCTGCCGAGGATGAAGAAGGTATGTTATGATTTCGTAGTCAAATGGCAAAAACTGTCGATTGTATTCGAAAATTGTCGATAAGCGTTATCGATAGTGTATTTAGTTTTGTCATTTTGTGGGTTAGTGATATAAATGAAAGAAAAAAATAGATAAAACAACGTATTTATTAAAATAAGAATAATAATGATTTAAAATAAATTATTAATTAGGTATCTATGTATTAAAAACTATAAGTACAAAAGTTTAGAATGTAACAAGTTATATTAAAAATAAATATAAATACTTATATCTAAGTTTAAAATTAACAGCAAAAAAGATAATAATGATTTTTATAAGAATGATAATCTTTCTTTGATAAGAATGAGTTTTTATCGTTAATGGCGTTGCGCCCGCGCAACATGCTCACCGCCCTAGCCGGGCTGAGGCTGACTTTGATTTATGACCCAAACTGCACGGAGAAAATAATTCTACTATACAGTCATTACAAATAGGACGGTATGAGATAAATTATTTATCTACATATAGAATCACATCATAATTCTAAGTATAAAAATATGATTAAATAGTAATAGGATTAAATATATTTTATACGAGCTGTGCCTGCGGCTTTGTCTCCGTAGTTTTTTTTATTAAATTTTAAAAGTATCCTCACTCACGTCACTCCTTATAACATCAGCTATCTGCCAGTGAATGTCCCGTCAAAATTGGTCCAACCGTTTCAGAGATTATCCGGAACATCCAGACAAACAAAAACTCTAAAATTTCATTTTCGTAATCTCCTGGTCCGAATTATCCCCCTGAAATTTTCCACATTTTCATCTTGATATTACAAACAGACACTTTAATTTTATTTATCTGTTTAGATATTAAAACTTAATATATATTTCGTTGGAAAGTTTGAGATGGAGTTATTTCAAATAGACTAACAGTGAGACAAATGAATTGATAGTATGTTACACGTATAATCATTTGGACGGCTAACAGCTACTATCTTAGTGCCTAAATTACGTGACAATAAGGTAAATATACTGATAAGATTCCACTAATGACAAATAAGAAGTAATTAAAAAGAATCAGAAATGAAAGATGAAAACAGAAAGAAATTTTTTTATTAAAATAAATAAACAAATGACTAACGGTCTTGTTCATAGATTCGAACGCTTCTTTATGATTCACAAAGAAGCGTTCAAACTTCTAACTTTTTATGAATAAGACCGTACGAAAGCAAATAAAATTTAAACAAGTTTGAGTAAGAAATCGTCGTCGCGTTGAATGATTGCAGCTTTTGGAGCTTTTTAGTCGGCAGCGTGACAATTTCAGGCTTTTTAAGTTACTTTATTTAAATCTACTCTGTCTATGTTTGCTTCGAAAAAACAACAACAAACAAGTGTGAAGTGCACACCGGGAATAAATAGATAGAATCCAAAGCTGCGAACACTACCTCTGATCTATTCAGACTATTATCCATTTGTTCTATATCATGCTAACAATTTTAATAAATTTTAAGTACTTAAATTAAAACCAGATTCAAACTAAAAAGTAAAAAGTCGGTATCAAGTGAAACATACAAAACAACAACAAATGCAAAATATAGTAATTTTATGTTTTACTTCGCACTGACTTCAAAATGTTGCAGAAAGAAGGCGGTTAAGTATTTATTTTTTAGTTTGAACTCGGTTCTGTCTTTGTTACAAAGTTTTTTTACTTATAAGTTGCGCAAATACTTAATAGCTTTAGAAATAATGTATTAAACGCCTGTAGAAATTGTACTACTGGCAGGCATATACAAGGTTGCTATCTCACTCTTCGGTGTAGACGCACGTCAATAAGGCTTGCCACCTCCGCCTCCTGCACCTCGGGAGTATACACTTACGAATAAAGAAAAAATGTTGAAAATCGGTCTACAATTGGCGGAGTAATCGCGTAAAACACATACATAAAAAAAACAGTAGTATTGAGAACCTCATCCTTTTGGATTTCAGTTAAAATTAGTATGGAAGTTGCTTACATCTCAACCAACGTCTTACGATCGCACGTGCCTGGCGCAAGTGGCTGCGACGCAGCACCTATATATCCAGGGCTCCACAACAAATTGGCGTATACGCAAATTGCCATTTTTTGTTGTTTACTAAAATCTATGCATGTTACAATTTAGAAAGTCTTACCAGTATGCAAGTGTACCTAAATGGAAGGGTCATCCGAATTTCAGCCTTTTGTCTGTACGCCCATTGATTATGAGCCCAGTGGTGGATTTACACTAGGGGCAGTCGGGGCTAGTGCCCAGGGCGGCAAATTTTCTAGGGCGGTAAAATTTGGAAAGTGAGAAAATAAATTCTATATAATTAACTAATTCTTTTAAATAAACATTTTATCTTTCAAGAAATATAATTTAAGTATTATGTATCAAATTAAAATTTTGTATATTATAATATAGGAAATTTAAGTGAAAACTATTCAAATAGTTTAATTTATTTATTTCCATAAAGGTTTGAAAAAATTAAAGTTGATTTATTTATTTTCTGGAATTGATAAATTTATGTAGTTTTTTTGAAGAATTAAAAATATTTTCAAATTATGTATGTCTTATATTTTTTGATAACAGAAACTTTCATTGATTAATGAATTTTTCTAAAATTATCCAATAATATATAATATATTATTATAAATATAATATATATTTATTTATTATGTATTATATATAATACATAATAAATTTCCTGCAATCAATTAGTTATTCTAATTTTTAAAAAATAAGATATCAAAACTATTAAAATAAAATTTAACTCATAGGGCGGCATTTTCTTCAGTGCCCCAGGGCGGCACATATTTAAATCCGGCCCTGATGAAGCCCTCGATAAAGTTTGCGTTCAGTCATGTTATACTATTATTACTACTGCTGTAAGTTCATGTCGTCCCAAGCTACTAATTTATTGAATTCATTCATGTTTGTATTGAATTTATGATGTATCTAGACCAGGACGAAGGGCTGTCGGTGAAGCATGTGGCGTACGCCAGGTACCTGCGCAACCATCGGCTGATCAACGAAATATTCTCGGATACCGTTGTGCCAGATGTCAGGTCTGTCGTCACCACAGCTAGAATGCAGGTAAATGAGAATAGGGTTCAGGCATGCTAAGCCAAAAGATCTTCTATCCAGGGCATTAAAAAAATTGTGTGTCAGCTCCGAGTAAGTTTATACCTACAAAAAACCTGTACACGTGTGCGGCGACAGCGGCCGAATAAGGGCGACTACAAGAAAATAAAAAGAATACAGACAGACAGATAAATATTTACCCCGTACAAAATATACATATGAAGACATTAATTATTATTATTATCTTGGAAAGTAAGCTCAATGTAGGAGAGGTGAACATTAACATACAGATTAACACTTCTTCTGCGAGCGGGCGGTTTCCGCAACTCTATGAGGGTTTACTCCATCCAGCCCAGCTCCTACAGGAAGTCCACCAGCTTCTTGACGTCGCTGAAGACTTCTCGGAGGCTACCTGGGGCGTCCAGATACTTCGCCCTGTATTTGGCCACCCCTCCGCATTCAAGCAGGACATGGGCGGCTGTTTCTTCTGCCTCCAGGCATGTTCTGCACAGGGGGCTGTCGGTGACACCTATATTGAAAAGATGTCTGTTAAAATTGCCATGCCCAGTGGCTGCGCTAATAACTAGTCTCAACCGGGACCGACTGAGCTTTAAGATATTCCTGGAGAAACGCAGGTTTACTCAAGGCATTGCCAGCTTAGCTTGTCTGCAATCCTCCAGGTTGTCCCAAAATTGTTGATGTAATGCCCTTGTCCTTTGATTTATGTTAAGTTAAGATTAACACTTAAATTAATTTAATTAAGAAAACCCGAAACAGATTTTAATATTTTTTTGTTTTGTTCCCTCTAATATAGGGGTGGTTTAAAAGAAAGAAAAATACGCATAATGTTTTGAGTTTCAACTGTATTATTTCACTCAAATTTCCATTTTTTTTATCGCACGAGTTCTGCTGACAGGCAGACGGCCCACCTGATGGAAAGCGGCCACCGTCGCCTATGGACCTTTGTAACACCAAAGGTGCGACTAATGTGCAGCCGCTTTCTAAAGGAAGTCTAATTAGTCTTCCTTTAGAAAGCGGCTCAATTGAGTAACGGTAACTCAATTGAGTTAAATATATTAAATTGAAATCCACGTATATAGAAACTCATCACGATATCTCAGGAACTATATATAATACCTATAGACATGAAATTTGCCAAGTAGAGGTCAGCTAAGAACGGATTTTACGGCGGGCGAAGCGGGCGGGTATCAGCTAGTAATATTATAAAATTCTAAGCATGCCCTGTCCATACATTAAAGCTATTAAAAAAATAACAACTTGAGTACACTATAAACGATGCATACGATCTAAATATTTTTTAAGTTTCTCGTCTGTCGGTGTGTTCGGGATTCACATAAAAACTACTGGGCCGATTTCGATGCGGTTTTCACTGATTGACAGCAAAGTTTGAGACTTAAATCTGCGCTACTTATCATCTCAGAAATCCCGGAGTATTCTCTGGAGCGGTTTGTAGCTCCTTGGGTGCATAAGAACTAGCTTATTCCGACAGAGTTTTCTCGACTTAAACGTTTTTTTTTTTTAAATGCTACCGCAGTTTGTATCCCAGGAATATCGCGGGATGTTCAAGTCAAACGTGGATAAAGTCGCGGGCATATCGTAGTTCAATTAGTATGATGTTGAACAACGGTATTGAATTGTGGAGGTCGGCAGAAGCAGCGAAATTTGAATCACCTACTGGCGCCAAATGACACTGTATGATACATTATTTTTTAGATTTTGAAAAAGCAAGTTCAATCATTGACCATGCACCAGAAGAAACTGGAAGACGAGCTGCAACAGATCGAAGAGAAGTTCGAAGCGAAGAAACGCAAATTCATAGAGAGTAGTGAGACCTTCCAAGAAGAACTCAAAAAGGTCAGTTTAGTATATTTTGAATTATGAAATGAAGAAAAAGCCATGACGTCATGACATGCTACACCTGTATAAAAAGTAGGACGGTGTGACATCTTTAACCAACTTCAAAAAGGAACAGTCTGAATTTGACTAAATTTTTTAAATATTTTGTTACGCGATTTCGCTGTCAATTGTAGACTGATTTTCATTTTTTTTTATGCGAACTAGTATACTCCTGATGTGGTCCCATCGTCACCAAGTCAGGATCTGGTGAGTCGATGACAGTGAAATCGAGACCAACCCTCAAATGTTATAGGCATATATAACGAGCTTTTCAAGTATTCATAACTACAAAGTAGAAAGAAGATAACAAATCCGACTTCAAAAGAATATACTATAAAAAAAACCTAACAATAAATATTTACTAGAATGTCTGAAAGTCGCTCCAAATATAAAACATAAGATTTAGTATAATCTGCAAATGTTTGTTATTTTTAATGTTTAACTTCAGGATGTTGTTGAAACTAATATTTTTTGCTATAAAATTACTTGAAAAGATAGTTTCCTTTTTTTTGATTTTTTTAAAATCGGTATAGTATATAAACTTTTGAAATTGGTTTTGATTTTTGTCAACATTTGTTTTTGTAATATAATTATAATAAAAGTAACTCAGTTGATTCCACTCTCCCGATTTTAAAAACTCCCAATGGCTAGATTGACAGTGTTTGTGGTTGAGAGGGCTAAGCCTTTGCCGGTCTACTTCACTGCAACGCAGTGTTTCCAGGTTCGATTCCTGCAATCGGCCCAAGACTAGTCCGTTATATATTACCCATCATACAAGTGTAACCTGCTCAATTTGGGGTTATACATACAATATGTGTACTTGTCTGCAGATTATTATATTGCTATAATATGTACTGGGAATAAAATAAAAATATTTTGAAAATGAACAAGTTACTTATTGTGGCAGCATTGCAAGCCGGCAGTCGATGATGACACTTTCCAACGTATGGTGGAAAGGGCCTTGGAGCAGATGCGTCGCGGTATAAATCCTGCCACGAATCCGCTCACTCTGCCACCTGCTGCGGCTGAAAGGAAGGATGAGGTGAATAGCATTGAATATTTAGGATAAGGAAAAACAAAAACAAAATCAATCTTATGTTATGATTTAAAAGTTGAAAAATAAAGTCTTGGTAGCGTAATGGCTAGCGCAGGCATCCCAAATTCAAAGGGCGCAGGTTCGAATCCTGGCCGAAACACATGAAGCACTTGAGCATTTCTGAATATGAACTTTTGATTTTTTTTAAAAAACGTGTGCGTCACGTGACCCTCGACAGGAGTGATAACTTGCGTGAGAGAAAGGGAAGCCAGACAGATTGGCACCTTAACGCGTTACGTAACGAAGCGGTTTGCCCTCCCATAAGAAGTTATCACTTCAAAAATCCTAAATTATTTTATTTTAGGCACTGTTAGTCTGTAACGTCCCTGCTAAACCTGGAATAATGGTTAGTAGTGACTGTGTCACGCAGATGTGTAGCCAAGGGTTTATTGCGTTATTTAAGATGCTACATTGTTAATGACGTTAAATATTAACAGATAACTCATGTACATACAATAATGTAGCTGATCGTAAATGCCGTATTTTTTAATGCTATAAGTAAGCGTCATTTGATCACAATTGTTAACGCTAACACAGACGGAGTAGTGGCATAAGAAGTAATATTTGTAACTCTGTATTTAATATGTACTTAATTATGACTGTTTGATACCAAAATATATGAAAACAAAAATATGATTTAACATTTTCTCAATGACAGCATAATACTTCAATGTAATGTAAATTTTCAGCCGATGGATCAGGATCAATCCCAGATTAAGCAGGAAGCGAACGGACCCAAGCCACCGACTCAAGTCGACAAGGTTTCCACCACGGAGGCCAAACCTGACGGTAATATAACCACCGAGTTGAACAAGCCGCAGATGGACGAGAAAGTCAAAAAGGAACCGGAAGAAAATAATATTCAGGATGAAGGTAGTTTTCACATTTATTTGTAACAGCGAGAGGTAGAGGTTAAATTATACTTCAGATGGCGGATGAGTAGTATTGATTGTCGAGTGCTAACGTGAACTCAACTAATTCATTTTGGAAACGGTAATCTTAAGTACAAATATTAACAAGTCGTACTGCTAGTACAATATAGCACAATGTGTGAGCGGGACGGATGATGTGCGAGCGAGATACAGCAACTATTAATATGTGCGCTCCCGCGTTGCGCTAGCCAGTAGTTTGTTGTCTGCTGCGATGACTAGATGTATGCAGGTCCTATATGTTCAATAGTTTGTGGAGGATAAGTTGTGTACGGGGTGGGGTAGGTGGTGTACTGAATGAAACACCCCTTAAATGGACTGTATTTACTTATAGGTGCTACAACAGCAATAGGTATGATCAGCACTACTATACTAAACAGCATGTTCAAGCTCAATCAACACAAGTTAGCACTAGAACCCGGATGTTCCACTTAACACAGATAGCACTAATACGGTAGTTGTCAAATTTGTAAGAAACAGGTTTATTTTGAGCCTTATGGTCTATTTTAGCCAAAATATTAATATTACAGCAAAAAAACAACATTAACATATTTAATTTAGCAATTTTATAAATATTTTGACATTTCGTCACAAAAACGCGTCAAGCTGTCATGGCGTCTCGCATGACGTCACAGTGTGCAAAACAAACATCTGTTTCGTTGAAGTGTTATCTGAGAAGTCATTGATAACTTCTTGTGTTTTGCACACTATGACGTCACGCGCTCTGATCGGTGTTCATTGTCACGTGGCTAATGGCTGCAATATTAACAATTTTATTTCTCAAAAATATCAATTAAAACAATTTATTTTTGTCATATCTAGATCGTAATCTACGATATATATCATGATCAGCCTATATTTCCAGAGTTGTAACAATATGATCAGCACTGCTATACTAAGCGGCACGTTCAAGGTCAATCAACGCAAGTTAGCAGTAGAACCCGGATGTTCCACTGAACACAAAGTACTAATTGTATCTGTTTCACCGATTAATACGAGTTGCCCTAATCAAACACGCTGGTATCAAGGTTGTAGAGACTTCCGAATGCTTCCTGGTCTTACTTTTTTTTTCGTTTGAGTGTATTATTTGTTCGTAAATGGTTTGTTTACTTGACTGACCGGTATTGACCATTTGGCGAAAACTTTTCCAAAAACACATGTACATTTATTACTAAGATGCAGGCCTGTAAGATTCCGTGCTTGTTACTTTGAAAACGATGAAATTTCTTACAAATTTTCGTCCCCTTTTACATGTCCGCGTCGTTATTGACTAGGTGAACGCAAAGACGACATGAAGCCATTGAAGATGGAGAACAAGGAGCCTCCGGCGTCGGCGCCGGGGCTCCCCCCGCAGCCTGCGCCCGCGCACCCCTCGCACATCACTTCGCCCCCACATCATGGTATGAGTACACTGGTTTTTTTTATTACTGTTGGCTGCGAGCAACTAGTTTGTGTATACTCTCGTATTATTATGTTCGCAATACAAACTATCTATAACCTTTGTGCTAAGCGTGTATACAGAATTGCACGTAATCAAGGCCATAAAGATTTATGAAAACTATTATTAGCCGAACACAAGATGGCAATGTTATTAATAGGGAATATAATATGAGCTTGCTTCTTTATTAGTATGCCGATCTAATTAATTAATTATACATTGATTCTCAAATAATTATTCGTCAACCTAACGCGCTACTACGGTCATGTGCATCGGACCAAAGTCTGGGTGAGAATCGGAACCCGACCATAGTCGGAGTCGGACTGTGTCCTGGATCCGTCTCCATACTTAAATATTCAAGTAATAACCATCTGATATTATCTAATCACAATCAGTCATTCAACATTATTACGAGTCCCGAGACTTGAATTAAAATGCTGTTAGAATTACTAGAGTTTATTAGAACTATACAAACACGTATAGCACAGGTACAAATATAACCGAACACAAGTCCAAACGTAATGCAGTAATTCGTAATTCCATAAAACGCGCAAAGTCCGTCACTAAAAGATTCCCAATTGTACGTACTACAATACGTCTTGTTTCGCTCGTGGTTATCGCTCGACTGCCTCGTCCTTCAATCCAAGCATTGCTTTATACTGCACAGATGCAATATGTCTGCCCGGCCGCGTGGACCGAATTTCCTAGAATCAGTTTGTACTTTGAATCCGTCACACCTGGCTAATGACTGCCATAAAAGATTACAATACAACAATGTATTGTTCTCTAGAATAATTAGTAAGCGCATGCCAATAAATAAGTAAACAAAAGAAGTCCAAATGCCGAAAGGTAATAAAATGTGTTTTCACAGGTATGCAGGTGTGAATTTGTTTTTTTTTTGTCGGAGTCTAGGTCGTAACAATATTAATAATGGTACGATAATATAACACTGTACTAAAGAAGACTATCTCAAACTGCCAGGTATGATGATCCCTCCGAACCCCAACGCGCCACCCCATCCCGGGCCACCTCACGCTGGTCCCCCGCCACAAGGTAATATCAAAACATTCGCACATATCGACATAACATCCACATTGACTCCATATAACGTGTCTAACTTTCATGGGAACATCGAGTTGTTACTAAATGGGTAAATATGGGTACATGGTATTGTTCGAGACTGTTGGAGAATATTTATTCATCTCATGTTTCGAATAAGATCTTGAGGAACGGGATGATGCCAAGTATTTGTAAATTTATGTGCGTGTGAATGTGCCTTTATATGTGTATAAGAGATTTCGTGAGTATGCATTGACATGTATGTATGTATGGATATGAAGTTTTTTTTAAAGTGTGTCATAAAATTTCTTCGAGGCCGGCAGCGCGTTGCTCAACATCTCCGGTGTTGCAAACGTCCATAGGCGACGGTAACCGCTTTCCATCAGATGAACCGTCAGCCTGTCTGCTGTGCTCCAGTTATATAAAAAAAATGATTTCTATATGCGTGTATATAAGGTTTCTCGTATGTAAATGTATATCTATGTACGTCGTATGCCTTTGTGTACATAAATATTTTTTCTTTTGTGTGTGTATATGTGCATAGATTGTGTATATAATGTCTCATTTGTGTGTATTTACATTTGTCTTTACATTTGGCTGCAAAAATATGCATCCACAATTTGTCTCTCTGTGTGTGGCGAATACATATATTGATGCTTTGATTGGCATACATACCAATGAATACCATTCAGTTACATTTTTCAGATGATATTTATAATGTGATTTATTTGTAGACTACATGAAAAATAATACATATTTCCGAAGTAGATAATATTCTAAAATATTATTAATTCAGATAAAATGTATGTTAAACATATTATCGAAAGAACACTTATAATAATATATGTATAACTTCATAATATCCGTAACATTTGCAAGTCCTCCATACGTATATCCAAACAGAATCACTTTCACATTTATATATTAGTATGAATGGATATAAGCAAGTGCTTGTATTAACGAGTGTATGTGTGCATATGTGTGTTTGTGAATATCAGAGATGTGATTTGCTTGTATTGTGACTTGTATAGTATTGCTGTAAATAAAGCTGATAGACAGATTTTGATTATCTATTATACATTAAGTATTTTTATTAATACTTCATACGCAATATTGTAAACGAGTGATGACTCAGTATTTTCTCAGTCAAATGAACAATAGGGGAATTAATTTCACAAAATGCACCTGTTTGAATTTAAGACAATTTCCGAATATAAATACTTGAATAACTATGTATATAATTTGTTTTAATGTTAATGGAAACACAAGTTTAGCTTTGTTTGTATATTTATTGCATAGCAAAGATCCGGTATTAAATGAAAATGGCAAATTTAAAAATATCAGTATAGCAAGTACAAAATTAGGTACCATAAAGTATTTATATAATACGTTAATAATCTTGTTGCTATTTGTATAGTCTTCTATTGTTTTTTCTCGAATTTGGAAAACATGCAAATAATAATTTCTGTACTTAACTATATTCATAATAAAACTACGTTTTAACGGGTTTAAACGCGGTAATTTATTTGATTTCTGTTTTTCTGACGTTTAACAATACTCGTTGACACTTAAGATATTTGTCTTTCGTGATCACGGCCACTGAAAACGGCCAAAACGTCGGAATAACAAAATCAAATAAATTACCACGCTTAAAACCGTTAAAACGTAGTTTTATTATGTGTACAAGTCGCAAAAACTTAAGAAAATATTAGGTTATATTCATGTGTTTAGCTTATATATGCTAAAATACAATTACCCTAAAATGACAATAATAACGTTAAAATGTTTTGGTAAAATGACGTTGCATTTGTGTTATTATATAACGTTGCCATGTAAAAAGTTTGAAAATGATTCATGTGTCTACTTTCGTTAGCCGAACTCTACAAAGCATATTGTGTTTCCATCACATTTGTATGTTTGGGGGTTTCCTGAATCAAGATGATTTATTACTGTGTATTTTCAAAAGAATATAATTAAATGTTTGTATTTAATATAATAAATTTAATAATTGAATTTAGACAATTCTCTAGGGCGTCTATTTAGATCAAAGTATATTTAAAAAATACAGCTTTTGCAATTTTAATCACATATTACTTTTCTCATCATGCAAAAAACGCTGAATGAAATTGAATATCTAACATATTGTGTCAACAACTTTATTAGTGTGGAGTTGAGTATTATCTCTAATTAAGAAGTGGGTTCTGAAATATGATTTTGATTTGAGTTTCCAGAAAAAGCCTTTTTGGTGTTATTCAATAACTTACTGCTATTTACTTCAGTTTGGCTTCTATTTAGATTGTAATTTCGTTTGAAATGAGCGATTGAACTTGTTGGCATAATAAATAAATACACTTATAGCAAATCTGAGTTATTCTTCACATACATAATCATCTTGAGGTATCGTGACCACCAGACATAATCATCTTGAGGTAACGTCACCCCCAAACATAATCACCTTGAGGTAACGCCACATCCAAACATAATCACCTTGAGGTACTGTCACCTCCAAACATAATCATCTTGAGGTACCGTCACCCCAAACATAATCACATTGAGGTGACGTCACCCTCAAATATAATCACCATGAGGTATCGTGGTCCCCGTGTACATACATACGTGCGTTCACCCGGGCGGTTGTGTCGGTGTCGGTCAGTGGGTGGGTACGGCGGCGGGTCGGCGTTCGGCGGCCGCTACTACGGCGGCTACGCGGGCTTCCCCGCCGGCTACGCGCCGTACTACGCGGGCGGGCCGCAGCCCCCGCACCCCGCGGAGCACTACGCGCACGCGCCGCTGCCGCTCGGCGCGCACCACGACATCAAGCGTATGTCACATGCATTACACTGGTCTACAGTGGTTTTGTTGCCCTAGATATGACAATGATTTCGTTAGATTTGCTCTGTTTTTTTTATAAATTTTTATTACCATTTTACATTACAAAAATCAAAAAACGAAAAATAAAATAACAGATATATTTATAATGTCAGTAATATTTTGAGAAATTAGGATACATCGAAGTAAATAAAGAGGAAAATGTCGAAAATATATTTTATATTTCCATAAAACGCCTTTTATGAGCTTTTCTTTTATAATAATCTTTCAGGGGACAATCTCTTTTCAAAGACCAGCAGTAATCAATTGTTCAAAATATAAGATATGCAAAAATCATGAATATATTCGTAATCTGGGCACTTGAAAACGTAAAAATTTGCGATGATATCCCGGGCAACAAAACAAAACTTTTTATTTGTAGAGCTGTGTTATGGACGGTTTACGCCAGGACCGTGCAGTCGCATGACATCGATATGTAGGCTAAACTCCGACCGGGGGGGTCCTAAGTCTGCTTTTTTTGAAGTGATGACTTCTTATGGGAGGGTAAACCGCTTCGTTACGTAACGCGTTACGGCGCCAGTCTTGTCTGGCTTCTCTTTCTCTCACGTTAGATTAGTTTAAGTTATCAATTCTCTCGGACGTCCCGAGACGTACACCGTTTTTTTTTTATTTATCCCCCTCTTCCTGATGAACCAGACATTTCAGGGTCCTGTTTTATCTTTTTTTTATTATTATTTTACTTTTTTTTATCACAATAATTACATCTATTACGAGGTTTTCGGTCTCATTATTGACAATTTATCATAGTCTATTTTACTATATACATATATCTACTCTACTCTTTTACAAGTTTACCAAGTCTGCTGGTTAGTTATTAGTATAATAGATGAGAACCCATAGTCTCGTTGTTGGGCTCGTGTCTGATGCTTGACCAAGGCGGAATTGATACGTCGGTTATCACGATGTTTCCATTTACCGTCAGCACGTGGTAATTGTAACAATATACATTTTAGGTCTGAATATTGCCTAAGTGATGGCTTACTTTACAGCTAGGATTGTTCTTGACATTATAATTACACCACTATGGTTGCTATATATTTAACTGTAATTCAATAGCGTTCCAATCATTTCACTGATATGCCACTAAAATTTTGGTAATCTCGTTTAATGTTTTTCGACAAACTCTTTGGGCTTACACGCCTTCTTCTAACGGCTTTATCGATTGCGTATCTACAATTTTCCGACAATACTCCATTGATTGACCACTTTAGACCATTGCTAACTTAGTAGAATATGAACATTTGGCATAATGAGACGAGATAACGACAAACTAGCAGACTTTGACCGCCTGGAGGCGTCCACCGCACGGCGTAACATGGATTGCTTCATAAAATGTTTTTGATATTTTAAAAATAATATATTTCTAATCAAGACTAAATTAAAATGGAGTCCGGCTCACGGCCTCACGGTCGGTCTAAGCTAAAATTATTGTTTGTATATAGTTTTGTGATACATGGAACTTGGTTTAACTTTCGATTTAAGTACGCTTTTATATTTAATCTTCTATCTCCTTCTTGCATTGATAAATTTTGAAAACATTTAAATGGCAAATTCTCTTTAATTATGGCATTTTTACATATAAATCACAAAAATATTGTGATATTTTCGAAGATTTAATGATTTTACGAAACACTTAACCAGGTTCCATGAGTTCACACTTGATTTCAAATTTGGCAATAGGAGTACTTGCTTCAAATTGTGGGACATTTCACGCAAGCACACGATTCTAACAATTTCCCTTTACTCATTCTCTCATACAACTTTCTATGGTGTGGGTATATTACCTATTGTGGACATGTACTTTGACTAAAAATGATAATCACTTATAAAAAAAATTAACTATGAAATTTCTAAATGTTACTTAACCAGATGGCGCCACATGTTTATCTTATTCCGCTTTTTGATCTTATTATGTAGAACTTTTTAATTAAATAAATAAATAAAAATAGTCTTTATTGCTAAAAGATCATGATTTCACTTAAATGCATATTATAATTAGTCATTAACTTGATACAAATTGTTATAAATTTACGTTAGTACTAATATCTAAATAATATATAAAACATCTATAAATAATACTACTACATACATAGTGTAAACTCTATATAACGACACTGAAGGGTCTGTGCATTTTATGGCATTATAGAGAGTTGTCGTTAAATGTAGAGAAGTCTGTTATTTTTGTCTGGCGTTTTTTGGCTGCACCAGTAATTGGTTTGATTAATTTGTAAAACATAAAACGAAATTAAAACGAACAATTTGGCGGTAGGCTAAATAAAAACCTTTAACATTACTCGTTGGACAAATGTCATCTTTGTCGTCCGTGACCACGGCCACTGAAAAGCGGTCGAAACGTCGGATAAACCAAAATCAAACAAATTACCGCGCTTGAAACCGTTAAAACGTAGTTTTATTATGTATACAAGTCGCGAAAACTTAAGAAAATATTATTAAGTTTTCTTAATATTTTTGAATAAAATGGCTGGGTATCCACAATGGTTATATAGTTTACCCTAGTTCTTCCTGTTCAATTGTTTACCCTCAATGTTTTGAATGATTTCAGAGGAGGAGCCGCAAGTGAAGAAGGAGGGCGAATGATCGTCGCCCAAACGCGTCGTCAAGCGACGGCGCAAGTCCTCCTCGAAGGACAGCCAGCAATAGACGCTCAGTTCAGTGCTATTAGGCAGGTCTTTGAATGTAATTGGGTTGGCAACTAACTCACTGCGGATTTCAAATAAAAGTATTTTTTTGAAGTGAAACTTCTATATAGACGGGGGGGGGGGGGGCGGAGGACGCGTGTTGAGTCCCGGATCGAATTCCGTTTTTATGTTTGATAAAAAATGCATTCTTCAAAATGTACCTAACCTAACCAAGTCATAACTTGCAGTAAACCTGCGAAAAATCGAAATGTGTGCAGGGACACATAGTACAAGTGTAACTTCAATAGAAAAGCGGAAACACGGATAAGTGGAAAAAAGAATCGCGACAGACAATTTGAAAAATGAAATTTAACTTACAAGAGGAAAAACAAACGGCAACGGATAATTTGAAAACAGAATGAGCAGAAAATTGCTCGAATCTCAACCACATTGTAAGTTTTACAGGGAGATTGTTAATGTACTTGTCCAATTTGAAAACCTGCCCGGAAAACTTCAATTTAAAATTTTGTTGCGATTCATTTTTCCACTTATCCGTTGCCATTCGTTTTTTCACTTGTCCTTATTTCTTTTTATATGTATATATTTTTAATGTGATACATTGAGTTTTCTGAAATATAACATATTGTGCTATAACGATCTGAATCGATAATGGCCTTTATATAGGTCTCGTAGATATCAACTAGCAAAATCGCCAGAACGAAATGTGACAAACTAATTTTTACACTGCCAATCTTTTACGGCTTCATCCCGATATATGGCACGTAATGAAACAAAAATAAAATAAAATCCAACTATCGACATAATCCACAGTGACTTAGCCCAGTTTCTATATCTTACCGACCGTTGATTTGCATTACTAGAAGTTAAATTTTGACACAGCTCCATACGAGTAATGTCAAAATTCAACCGATGGTGAGGCAAGTGCATGAATAGAAAGGTAGTAAACCGGCTATTAGTTATCAACCCAATATCTTACTTAAATTCTTTTATCTTTCTGTTGGTAGACAATTGACATCACTTGTATGGAGTTTGTTAACTGTCTATCAGCAATTAGTGCTGGTGTGCACCGACATTTAACCGGTGGTTAAAATAGAATAATCACTGTTTACGCATACATTTTTAGCGATTAATTTATTTTAACCACCGTTTAAAAGTCGGTGCACACCAGCCTAAGTCAATGAAACGATACTATTTAAGATGTGTATACACGGCTTTAGTAAGTAAAAGTGAAATGTGTTATAACCAATCTACGTCTCACAGAGCATTTTATAGTGGCCTACCTGGCTTGTCACATGGCTGTATTATATAGTGGATTTAAGTAACTACTTCCCATCAGGTGCCTAATTCTGCTATTAATATCTCATCGAAATCGCCGAAAACTATCGTCTCAATCGTGTGTTTGCCTGATTTCGGTACACCGATGATACCAGTGGCGTGCCAGTCGCACGCCACTGGAAACATCTTTATAATTATTTAGAAGCAAAAATTCGCGAAGTAAATGTTTAATTTTTTGGTAACTTTTCATAATTTTTTCGGATTCGATTCGAAATTTGTGGATTTAGTAGAATACGAATTGTTAACACTATCGCAATTGAATCGTACATAGTATATCTTCGTCACGCCAGGATATTGGAAATTGCAGTTTTTGGATCCCTGGTGGAGCCTGTCCGTTGTGTACTCAAGTAATGAAACAGATAATTAACTTAAGTTGTCAGAGACATTTATAGTTCATGATATAGTGTAATTCATTGTAATAAATCCTGTTTGTATTGTTACGAGTTGCAGGACTCGAATTAAAATGCAGTTAGAATTAATATAGAACTTATTAGAACTATACAAACACGTATAACACAGGTACAAATATAACTGAACACAACCAGTCCAAACGTAATGCACGATTCAATAACACGCACAAAGTCCGTCACTAAATAGATTATCAAATGTACACAAGTCTTACCTTGCGGTTGGTTATCGCTCGACTGTATCACCCCTCCGTTGGGGCATTGCTTTATACTGTACAAATACAATATGTTTACTCGACCGCGTGGACTGAAATTACATCTGGCTAATGACTACCATAAAGATTACAATATACAATGGGCTGTTTTCCAATCACAAATTTTAAACACAAAGTTAACAAAAGAATACAGTCATAAAAGACTTAATGTTATTAGCTCAAATGCCGGCGGGTAATAAATATGTTTTGTTTACAGATATGCAGGTGGCCCAAATTGTAACTTGTATCTAAAAAACTAAATATAGGTATGGATAGAAATGATAGAATATATTGGAATAAAAGGCACTTTAGGATTGTATAATTTAATTCCATAAATTAATAATACATACATAGATCTAAGTTTTCTTAGTGCTAAGATATAATTGTAAATTTTAAAGTGGACATGTATATTTGTGTGATTAAGATCCATTTGTATGTAAAGATTGTGATATACTTACAGTTCTTAGTCATATTAGAGTGAGTTTCTAGGATTCTTTATGGTTCTTAAGAAGCCTTCCACTTTAACTCAATATGAATAAGACCTAATTGCTTAATAGTAGGTAGCTATGTTGCGCATAAACTATCTTTTTTTAAACTTGCAGATATCTTGTCGACAAAGAATGGTCATAATCTTTTGCTCATTATATGTAATAATAATAATACCTTTTCATTTTATATGCGATATTAAATATTATCAGACCAGTTCAACTTAATGTCAAAATTTGTATTATATTTTAATAGTTCAATAAAATGCTTACATTAAATAGATTAAAATGTTGTATTAATATTAAACTTTTAAAAAAAATCTTGCGTAAATTAACCATACAATATATAGAATACAGAAAAGAATACTATAAATGGCAACCCAGTAAAGATGTAAACTAGTAGTGCGTTCCACTGGATGCTCACATTATGCAGTTGGTGAATGAATGGAAAAATTATCTGTGACTATTTTGTGAACAACCACTATTTAGTTGATTTTTATAATAATTACCCATCTCTCGTTGTGATAATATTATGTAAACGTGTTCTATTTGAAGAATCCATAAATTCACAGGTTACAACCCAGAAACGAAATTGCAACACATAAAGTCTAATACACATGTTCATATTTGTATGTAGTTTTTTTAAATCTCGAAACAGATAAGTGCACACTTAAGTGTAACTGAATATTTTCAAATCAACTACAGACCAAAGGATCTGTTTTAAATTACAAAATGTTTATCTCACGTCGTCTTCCTGTATACGGTTGGTATTTCGGCCAAATTGCACTATCAGTGGTTGACCATTTAATATAGTCCCGTTGGTCTCCTCAAGAGCCTGTATAGCTATATCCTCGTCTGAAATTTAGAGAATAAACTATTTACGATTGTATTTGTGTTTTATTTACTTCGCTTTATCGTTTGACTGACGCCAGAATGCGCTTGAGTGAGTTTCTGTCTTTAATTATGTAATACACAAAGTGACTACAAAAACTGGAATAAACAAGTTTATGCTACCTTATCACTTGTATTTATTTCACTCGGCCACTTGAGTGACACCAGAGGGCGAGTGAGTGAATTTTTGAGTTTGTAGTATTAAGTAATACACGCATCCTAAAACTGGAATAAGCCGATATACTAGTCTCTTCGCTTGGCTGATGGCAGAGTGAGTCAATAATTACGTTTTTGAGTTTAAAATAATGTCATATATATAGGTATCTACAAGCTGGGTTGCACTCTTATGTTTTAATATTGACTTACTTGTAAAGGCAACAAAGGCTTGTCCTCTCATTCTGCCACTCATGAGCCTTATGTCAATGGGCCCACCATTCTCTAGGATAAACTGGTTGAATAAGAGAGAAAGCTGCTCTTGAGTCACTGCCGAAGCAATATTCTTCAAGTAAAGTACCTAGAAAATAATATCGATGAATAGTCATACTAGGATACACAATAAAAAAAGTAACATGGAAGAGCTCTCAAACCCTACACCAAGTTGTTACTCAATCTCTATAAATATAATATTGGATATAGTTAAGAAAGATTTTCATCCTTACGCTATGTCCAATAGTAAGTAAATATCATCTAAATAAATATTGAATACCTTAGATGGTACACCAGGTTCATAGTCCTTGAATCGTTCAATCTTCTTAATATCATCAATGGCCATCTTGGTGCCTTCCAATAGTTGTTCCTCAGCTGCATTTATAGGCATCACAATATCCACTGCTCTGTATTGTTCCTCTCTTTCATCATTAGTAGGTTCCAATCTAACTATTTTATTATCTTTTATTGTATACATTGTTGGTTTTTTTGGACCAATAACCTTCTCTTTTTGACTAGATGTTGATGGTAAATCTTCAATATTTCTGTGAGAACTGTTCTGTTCTGTAGTATTTTTGTTTTGTTTAGAATTTTGCGGTAACTCTTTGACATCCCACAAACTTCCAGCCTTAACTTCTCCAGTTATAACTGTTTTTGATACAGGTCTTTTACCCTCTGACAATATTCTCTCCTTTCTCCGTTCTAAGTGTCTTAATATTTTTCGTCGCTTTGTAATTGGTAATATATCATGTTCTGTGTGACCAAATAAATTTTCCTCTATATCTTTTATATTGTTCATTGGATGCCCTTCTGGATATATTTTGGAAGTCTGCAGTTTTATTGACTCTTCGGAATTTGAGGTACTTGGCTCTTCTTGTTCCTGGCTGAAAATCATTTCATAAAAACCTTGCTATATGTATAGCACAACAATGTCATAATTTAGATATATCAAATTTAGTATTAGTAACTAGGTGTATAAGTCTGCAATTATTATCAGATTTTTCCTACTGTTACCTATGATACATATCCTCATGACATTTTCATTTCACAGAACTTTTCAAACTCCAAAAAACACAAAAAATTTCTGTACAATTTGAGTTCTTTGAATACTGTATTATTTTGCATGGGGGCATTAATATACATATAAATAATTAAAGCACTAAAACATGTAATGTTAATTACTAACATAGCTTAAGTGGAAATTCAACTAAATTGAATTGATTTGGTTAAGACACAAAATTGAACAGACAATGACTATTTTTTTAATTGCCTGAATCAGGTAAACAGGTGGATGGCCTATGGAAGTTTTTACATCAAGAAATTATTAAATTAAAACAGCAGTTCTGTAATTATCTATTATCCATGCAGGACCGGAGAATACAATACAATTTCCTGTGGTAGGGCGGCCTGTCTTAAGAGGCCACAAAAAAATCCACAGCCAGGTGGTGGGTATCTGTCCATCTGGATAGCTACGACCCCTGGAGTGTGCCACCATAACAATGTTGTGTTCCGGCATTAGTGGCCAGGTTCCAGTCTCCCTTAAGAGAGCAGCAGCGCATTTGTAGCACTTTTGGTGTTACAAATGTCCATAGGTGATGGTAACAGCTTTCCATCAGGTGAGCCATCTGCCTGTCTGCTGATCTCATGCAATAAAAAAATTAGCTTATAAATATTAGCCTTTGGGGGTGTAGTATAGTTATAAGGCACATTTATTTATTATTTGAGATATAAAATTAACTTTGGGTGGTTACAAAAAAAATAATCAGGAAGGCTAAGGTATATCAAAAAATGTATCTCTTATCTTCTAGCCAAAAGAAAGTTAAAAAAGTAAAGAAGTTGGTTCTGTTCATAATAGATAAACGTGCCCTATAACTATACCCCACCCAACTTTGGAATATCATCATCATCATGAAACATAGGACCCCTCCTACACCTCATCACATAATATCACACTTTGTCGATCCCCCCTCCCCCTCCTTCTTTAATGTGTAACGTAATTTACAGATGACCCCTTGTATGGATCACTTCAGTTGATTCATACAAATTGGAACACAAAAATAAACTATTTAATATGAATGAACTATGTAATTTTAAATTGTGTATTGGAGTGTTAACCCAATTGACACTCCAATACACAATTTAAAATTACATATTTGACACAATCAATTAAGTAACAAAATCTTTTTCTCTATTCTATTTATAGCAAGGCCCTAGAGTTTATAGTTTAAACAAAATTTCAATATTTAGCCTAATACCCAATTGGGGTTTACACTGCATAAAGTATTCTAGGTTAACTAGCTAAGCCGGTGACAATACTGTTTGTGCGGGACTTGGGACTGTTTTCAAATCTTCTGAACTCATTAAAATGCAACATACACAAAGATAGTGTATACAATTCCTGGTTTACACACGAAGATTTTCACAAAAACTGATGAGCTCATTCATCATCATTCATCAGAGAGGCAGACAGATTAACAGTTAAAATATTGAAAAATAATTGTTTGTCATTAGGAAAATGCAGGGTCAGATAATAATTAAAGAATTATACATATCAATAAGAAGATTCTTATACCATAGACTAGTAATTTAAGTATATATCTCATAATACTTGGTATAGTTATTGATAAAAACAATTCCTAATTTCCTAGTCTTTCACTGACCAAGTTGCACATATCAAGAAATAAATTTACCTGTTGGCAGCATTTTTTTGTTGATATATCTTCCTATATATGTCATTTAATTTTTCTTTTAATGCACCAGCCTCTATGTTCTTGTGAATATCCAATTTACCGGTTTTATTGTCTTGGTATAATTTTATTTCACTGTTATTCAAACCTGCTTTCTTCAACCATTCCAAATGATGGATATCTTCCTCGAGCTTCTGAAACTCTTCCAGTGATGATAGGCCATATTTATCAAAAGGTAAAACCTCTGTAATTTTCTGAAATTCTTTCGGCAGCGACTCCGAACTGTAAAATATTATAGAGCGTTTATTTCACTCAAAATTACACAGTCATGAATAAATAACTGCAATATTTTTTTTTTATTACCACATGTTTTATTATTATTTTATTTAGATAATCAAAAATCAAAATTATTTAATAACTTCCAATTTTTAATGTATTTGTTTGTGAGTTGTAAAATTATGAAAGCGAATTATTATAGTATTAGTTTTTTTTTATAATTTATTCATGACCATAGAATCAATGTCTTTCAGTCGGAAACATGGTAATTAATAGGTCTTCGTATAGTAGCGCAGTTGTATTGCAGGCTACAACCGACGCCATTCAATGGAGTTCTTGTGAAAACTCGAAAGGCCACATCTATATACAGTTCACATTTCTCACAAAAACACAATTTCTACTCAAAAACTATCAATATCCTGCAACTATTGTTCATTTTAGAGTAATTACACACATTTTTAGAAAATAAAACTACACAGCACAACGTCTCCTTTCAGTTCCAGCCAAAAACTCTATTTTTTTTTATTATATTTATGGCTTGGCAACTAGGCCTTTAAGCCAGATCTTAGTTTATAATATATATTTAGTTTCTTCATTTTCTTAAGCCTATGTGTAGCACAGCTGAACTGTAGGTAATCAGCTAGTGCCATTCAACGGAGTTCTTGTGACAACTCAAAAGGCCACATTTGACTATACAGTTCACTTTTCTCACAAAACACATAATCACTACTCAAAAACTATCAATATCCTACAACTATTGTTCATTTTAGAGTAATTTTACACATTTTTAGAATATAAAACTGCACAGCACAACATCACCTTTCAGTTCCCGCCAAAAACTCCCGCCAAAAACTCTTATAGTATTAGTTTAGTACAGTGTTGCCAGAAATAATTACAATGAACCCAATTTTTTTTCAAAAATACCTAAGTAAGTTTTTTGAGAAAAATTCCCAAAAGAGTTTTTACTTATTTTAATGTTAAAATAGTAATACGGTACATGACAGTATGAAAAATATAGACTGATCTTAATATATATCGTAGATTACGATCTAAATATGACAAAAATAAATTGTTTTGACTTAAATATTAAATATTAATTGATATTTTTGAGAAATAAAATTGTTATATTGCAGCCATTAGCCACGTGACAATAAACGCCGATCAGAGCGCGTGACGTCATAGCGTGCAAAACACAAGAAGTTATCAATGACTTCTCAGATAACAAATCAATGAAACAGATGTTTGTTTTGCACGCTGTGACGTCATGCGGGACGCCATGACAGCTTGACGCGTTTTTGTGACGAAATGTCAAAATATACATAAAATTGCTAAATTATATATGTTAATGTTGTTTTTATGCTGAAATATTAATATTTTGGCTAAAATAGACCATAAGGCTCAAAATAAACCTGTTTCTCAAAAATTGTCAACTACCGAATTTAAGTTGTGTACATCCGTAGATAAGAATTTTCTATTCTATTTTTGGCGATTTGGCTCCAACGCTACTGGCGCTGATTCGGCCGATAAGAATTTTACAAATCTATTAAATTTGACTTTGACACTTGACGTTGCATTATATATTCTATTTTCAAAAAAAAAACTTTGGTACTTATCTGTTGCCTGCCTGGAATTTTTGATAATCGCATAAAATTTATGTTTTATTCATTATTGTCTTTTGCCTATAAGTTTTGACACTGTTATCCAAAGAGTATATTGAATATATGGAGACTGTTATCCACAGAGTACATTGAATATATGGAGACTGTTATCCTTACGTAGTAGTATCCATAGAAGTTTGTGTTATCCTTTTATTTGTTCTACATTCTACAGTCTTCAATAAAATATTTAACTTCACAGTGCCTTTTCTAGTAATAGTATTTATCGGAACATCGTTTCCCAAATTTTATTTAAAAAATGACCTCTTGGGGCAACGAGCAACAACAGTACATGATGCAGAATATGATGGGCATGAATCCTATGATGCCAAATATGATGCCGCCACCTGGAAACATACCACCGCTGATGCCACCAATGTTTGGTCCGCCGCCGGGGCCAATGCCTTTTGGCGTGCCTCCACCAAAAACAGAGGTCAAAAAAAGTGTTGAAGAAAAGCCGAAGGATCAGAATCGAGACCCCCGGATGGATAATAAAGATCATACAAAGCAGAGAGGTAAGGATAATATTTTGAAATGGTTCTATACAACACTAAAACAGTAATCTTATGATATATGGAGTCACTTAGCAATTACTGATCCCCACCATCCAGTTCCTAATTTCTGATGATCTCAAACTTATATATAGCTGGTCCTAGAATCATAGTCTTATTAGAAGAGCAGCTTTTTAGAATTTCAAGTTGTGGGTGGGCAGAATGGGCAAGGGGAAGGTATACTTACCCTTTCTGCATCTCCTATGGTCAGGAGTTCTTGATATGTTAATTTTTGGTTAAAATAACCTCATCTTTTTTTTTACCACTATTATTGTGATGGGTGAATCATAGTCTTATTAGAAGAGCAGCTTTTTAGAATTTCAAGTTGTGGGTGGGCAGAATGGGCAAGGGGGAAGGTATACTTACCCTTTCTGCATCTCCTATGGTCAGGAGTTCTTGATATGTTAATTTTTGGTTAAAATAACCTCATCTATTTTTTTACTACTATTATTGTGATGGGTGACGAAAGGTCGCGACGGGTAATTAGAACAGCTGACAAGCGGAGTGAGGGAAGCGAGTGTGCCAAGGCAGTGGCCTGCATATGCCAGAACCATACTTGTAATCATTTACTGTTTCTATGTCTGTTTATTTTATATACACAATTTATAGTTCCATTTTTATTGGCCGCCATTTTGAATATTTTCATGTTTACTCTTGTACTGTATATGAATATGCCTGTTGTGTTTTTTCTACATTTTTTAATGACTTATATACCATATTTGTTGATTACTGGCTTCTTTTGGACTGTGAAAGGATTGTTCAACTTTGGACTTATATAATATGACTGTAATATTAGTGAAAAAATAAGTGAGATTATGTTTATTAAAAAAATAATATTTTAAAAATCTCTTGACTATAGGGATTATAGTAGGGGTAAACATGTAATAATTCATGTATCAAATATCTATAGATTTACCAGAAGAGCCATTAAATTTAACTATGACAAATGTTTTTTTACTGTTATTTATTAAACTGACGGACTCATAAACTGCATCAAAGTTCAGGATTACTTTGAAATGATTTTTTAAAATAAGTATGTAAACTTTTAAATTATATAAATATGGAGAGACTGGCTCTTAATCTCAAAAAAATGGAAAATTTAAAAATAGAACTGCAGTAAAACAAATGAAATAGTCGGGAAAAGAAAATTTACTCCTAGTATCAGATTTGTGTGTTATTTATAGCAAAGTTTTAAATTGATTCTCATTGATTTTTTATTCTTTTGTCAATTGAATTATTGTTACCAGCAGAATTGTTGGGTTAGTTTTTTAACTCATCGCGAGTTTTTGAACCATAATATGGATACTTCATCCGAACAAGTGGCTCAAATTGTAGCATTGGTGCGGGAGGGCTTGGATCAACGAACAATTGGTAGAAATTTAAATTGAAACCAGTCTACGGTTTCTAGAATATACAGAAGGTTTGTGGAGACAGGTTCTTACAGAAGGAGATGTGGTACAGGCAGGACTCGAGCAACCACCGGTCGTGATGTTCGATTTATTGTTACAACTTCCCTGCGAAATCGTTTCCTCACGTCTGTTAACATCAAAACAGAGCTTAATGAAGTGCGTGGAGTAAATTTGAGTGCACGAACAATAAGAAAAAGGTTAAAGGAAGTGGATATCACCCCTTTTAGACCAGCAAATGGTCCAAAGTTGTCTGTAGCTCACAGACAAGCTCGCTTAAGATTTGCACGTGATCACCTGAATTGGACTGAAGAGCAATGGACCTCCATATTGTTCACGGACGAGTGTAGGACATGTTTATATGGTGCAGATGGTCGCAGAAGAGTCTATCGTCGACGTGGGGAGCGATATGCTCAAAGTTGCATTGAGGAGCGTGTTCCTTTTGAAGGCGGTTCGTGTATGGAACTTGTGTTCATAGACATGGTCCGTCAAAACGGTAATAGAGGAGGTTTGACTGCACATCGCTACATAACAGAGATCTTAGAAGATAATGTGGTGCCTTACATGGGATTCATAGGCGAAAATTTTACTTTAATGCAGGATAATGCCCGGCCGCACGCTGCTGCACAAGTTCGACAATATTGCGAAGAGGTATATATATACGTACAATGAATTGGCCAGCACGCAGCCCGGATCTTAATCCCATTGAGCATGTTTGGGACAGTTTAAAAAGAGCTGTATATGCAAGAAACTCTTTGCCCACGACAGTGGCAGCACTAAGAACAGCACTTTCAGAAGAATGGGACAATATTCCGCAAGATCTTTTAATAACCCTAATAAAATCTATGCGGAACCGATTAGAATCCGTAATAAGGGCACGTGGAGGTAATACACCTTATTAAAACATAAATAAACCCTTGCATAAAGTTTGTGTCTATTGTTAAAACCAATTTTTTAATTAAACCAATTTTCCTTAAATTTCTGTTTTTACTTCAAAAAAAGTCTTAAGGTCCTTTCCAGTACACAAACTTAAACTTAAGGATATGACCCTACGCTGTTTTAAAGTTCACGAACCAATCTAGAGGTTTCAATTTAAATCGGTATAGAAAGTTTGCATACTTGGTTAAAATATTTATCTCAAAGTCGTCTATTACTTTGATGCAGTTTATGAGTCCGTCAGTGTACTTTTTAGTTCTTATATTAACACAGAAACTGTCATTGAACTACTTTGAGATAGAGATTTTTATAAAATTTGAATTAGACCTGACACTGACCTGGTTTAGGGAGCAAATTGCACAAATCTTCAGGATGTTAGAACTTTTTAGTTTTCTCACAATTTTCTCACATTCAGCTTCGAACTAACTGTATTGGCTCATGTAACTATACAGGAGTATTCTCTCAATTGCAAACACTACTCTCTTGTTTTGTGTAGACTTAATAAATTAGCTTTTGTTTTTATGCTTCTTCACACAGGAAATATATATATGCAGCATTAGCTTAACTGCCTACTTGTGTGCAATGCCAAACAAAATCGATAGCTTCTTCAGAAATTACAGATTTCTTCTTATAGTTTGGCTAAAGTAAACACTCAAATTATGTAATGCTAGTACAGATGTTAATGGCATTGCACCAAAATATTGTCATTATTGATATTTTATTTATATACTAGGATATGCCCGGGTAACTTCCTCCACACTTGATTTGAAATTCCCAAGACACAAAGTACCACAGCTATAGTTTTAGTGAAAACTGTGACAGAATAAGGTTATTTTTACCTATAACCACTCTCGGAAAAAACTTTTTGAAAAACTCCATATTGTAGCGCTGTGGGAAAACCTCGGCTGGGAGCTCATTCCAAATCCCCACGGTATGCAAGAGAAACGTTCTACAGAACCGTTGCGTACAGGAGTGAAGCACCTGGACCACACAAGGAAGTGGGGGTGAACTCACCCCCACTTCCTTGAGGTGTTTGAGGTGCCAATCAATGGTAGAAAGAGGACAAAGGCACCATTCTAACAGTTCTTCGGAACACTCCCTGTTATACAGTCGGTAGAATACGCAGAGAGAAGTAAAGTTTCTCCTAAGGCCAAGCATATCTAGTCCGTCCGTCTGTGAGTATGGGATCAACAACAATGCGATCAGCTCGACGTTAAATACTGTCCAGGGGATTAAGTTGGTAGGCAGGTGCTCCAGCCCAAAGGTGTGAGCTGTACTCCATATACGGCCTCACCTGGGCTTTATAAAGTACAAGGCGTAGCCGTGGTGTGACAGTACTTGGCCGGTTTAGTACTCCCAGCTTCTTGGAGGCAAGTTTTGCCTTGCTTTCAAGATGGCCCCTGAACTGTACATTGTTCGCGATGTTAATAATATATCACACATTTTATTTCTTTTATTTATTGCAAAGGTCCATAGGGGGTGGTAACCGCTTTCCATCAAGTGAGCTGTCTGCTGAACTCATGCAATAAAAAAAAACTAGTTCTGCTACTTTTCAGTAGCCATGATCACGGAAGACAAAGATGTCAACTTGTTGTGTGTTTGTCAACCCTTGTAATTATTAAATTTTTGATTGTGTTTATTATATACTCTATGGGAGTCTAATCTCATTTACCACTACTTAAATATGTGGAGTTATGATGAAAACTTAAGACAATACTATATTTTATTTTCCCAATTCAAATAAACATTAATGTTATATCCTTTTCAGACTTGGTTACTAAAAGATCAAATCAACAAGACAATGATCATAACAACAAAAATGAGAAGAATAAAAATCGTAAAAAAAGCAAGTGGGATTCTACTGGAAATGATAATAACTGGCAAACTCAGCAGCATGATAATACTGCTTTGCCAGGACCTGTTCCATATGGCCCACCAGGCCCTGCCAACATGATGATGCCACGTGAGTGTTACGAAGGCCTTAAATACTACATACTTTGGTAATGTGTGTGGAGGCATTTGTGGTTTATCATTTCAGTGACCCAACATTTGGCCCCAAAACCAGTTATTTCGATATTCATCTTTCCTTGCAATGTTTCTGTTAAGAATTTGTATTTGATAATTATTACAATTTGCACAATAGGTTCAGACTTCAAATCAGTCTTGAGGAACATTCCTCCAGTCTTTGGACCACTATTGGAATAAGATTCAAGTCCGTTAGCCACTTAACGTAACATCATGTAGCGACATTAATGCCAACATTATAAGCAAGCACGCAAGCGCGTAGCTAATCTGTGTAGCATGCAAAACAGCGTGCTGTTATATTATGACAGCGCGGGCTCACAATGATCCCGCCGATTCTCTTGGCGCTAAAACACCATCTGTCATCTATCAAAAACCGAACGACAGTTCGACACACGTCTTCAACGCAGGCACACGAAATTCGTGGTCGTGTGCAAAAATCAGTTCGCGCGCGTGCTGCTTGCCACCAACTAAACAATAAGCTTTTTCAAAAAGGTTTTTAAGTACAGCTTTTGAGATCCTAGATATCATGTAGCAGCAGAGTGCTAGGCAAGACAAGTAAAACAAGCCCAAAGATGATGGGTCAATCTTGGTTAGTACAGGTATTCCTATGGCTACCTTACGACTCCGTCATCAGACCAGCTCCATGGTACCATATTATTGCGTTGCCACGCGATAAACATATGTGTGTAAATTTCAGCTCAATCGAAAACCGGGAAGTTGGTAAAATTTAACTTGCAAATTTCACCCGAACTTACATACGTAGGTACATCTATTGCAAGTTAAAAATAAAAGATTGTAAAAATCCTTCTGATCTGTGAAATAGTATATAGAGTGTGGGAAGTTATCTTTTATTCCCCATACACTGCTCAAAAAGGATAACGGACAACCAACCACAGACATCCCTCACTAAAACTCCATATTAATATAGATATGATATGGAGTGGATGTTTATGTTTTCTTTTATAGCTATGGCAATGAACCTTTTTTCTGTCAGAAAGCCTTGATTTAGTATAAAATAAAATTTTCAGCTAACATGATGCCATATGGTCCTACGGGCCCTATGATGCCACCACCTATGGATATGTCTACTATGCCAAACATGGCTCCCATGCCGGGCATGACAAACATGATGCCTGGGATGAATATGATGATGATGAACCCTGCAATGCCTATAGGGGCAGCTAACCAACCAATATATGTATCAAATGCTGCATTGCTACCACCACTGCCAAATACTCAATTGCCGAATAGGAGTGAAAAACCTCCTGGTTGTAAGACAATTTTCATTGGAGGATTCCCAGCTAATGTGACGAAAGAAATCATCAATGAAATGTTTGCTAGATTTGGAACTATAGCTGATATAAAACTGAATAAGCAGGGTGTGGCGCAAGTTAGATTTGAGAGCACAGAGCCTGTGGATCAGGCCTTCTTCTTTTCTGGATCAAGGTTTCGGTATATTGATCAGATGGATGCAGAAGCAACTATGATATTCATTGATTATGCAACAGTAAGTATTTTGAACATGATCATTTTCCAGTCATATCCTTGTATCATTTTCTTTGTAATTTTTTTGGCTACCAAAAACATGATAGTTTCAATCGAAATTATATGCATCAATATGTACAAGAACATATAGGTCAGAATATGTGTCTAAATATTTACACGATTGACATCTGTAGGGTTATTCACAAACGTCGGGAAAATTTCCTTGTGCTAACGGAAGCTCCACAACGAGTCAATTTGCAATCTGATAGAACGTGAAACACTATTACAAATTCCTGTCGAAAATACATTCTTGGTAGTATTCGTTTCACGTTCTGCCGGATTACAAATTGGTTCGGTCGGGAGATTCCCATTCATCGCACCTGGAAATTTTCCCGACGCTTGTGAATAATCCTAGATGCAGCAATAAATTTTATCAGTGGGGTTCTGATACAATTTGTTGTTGAGCATTGACTAATTATGTAGAGAAGAAATTATGTGAAGCTATGCTGCTTTCGCCAAGTCCTGATGTAGTGGATAGATCTAAGAAATGCTGAATTTACTCTGTGAAGGATGATATGCTTGCTTCTAGTGTCATAATATAGAATACCGAAGATTGTGTGAATTGGAAAAATAAAAGCGGGTAAACAGAAGAACTTTGAAGTGAATGCTGCAATCACATCAAGAATTTATAAATAGGACTGTGATTATATTATATTGGCTATGTCAATAGTGTCGCCGCTAATATATTATAGAATGTTTGTATAGGCTTAAAAATAACATGACATTTCCAAATTACAGAATAGCGAAGACCAAGAACAAGATAAGAACAAACTACAATCATCTCAATTTGAACCTTGCACTCCTGCTGCTCTCAACAGCCTTGCTCAAAAAATAAAAAATGATGCTGAATTCGCAGAAGCTGCGCCTGTGAGTCACTTGCTTGTTTATGTTGTACAATAATATCAACTTATAAATGTCTCATTACTAGGCTCTGGTCTTGTTTATTTACTATTATACTACAAAAATTCTACTACCATTGTGCTTTAGCTTCCTAATTTTGTGTATTGCAATTTATTAATACTGGTTTGTAATTATCCTGCAGACACTTGAAGGTTGGTTACATCGTGGAGACTGCAATAGGACGAATGCAAACACTTTCTACAACCTCATTCAGGCAAGCAACAGTCATTTGCGAAGACTCTACAGTGAGAAGACAAAGGTTGATGAAGAATATCATAGCACAAGAAGCACACTGAAAGAAAAGTTTTCTTCTGTCCTCAAGCAGTGTAAGTTTTATTCCATATAATCTTTTTACCTTGACTAATGTATTTTACAGGCTTTTTTTATTGTATGGTTTCTTAGCAGCTAAATTAAGATGGACATTTGTCCATGTTGGAAATTATATTTGGAGTGGCTCTCTATTAGACCAACTAATAGCAAAATTATAAATTTCAAATATCTGAACACCACTTCGAGTATTGTCGTCCCCTTATCTGTCATACAATCTTCACTAAGGTGGTGAGATTATTAAAAGATCTGATGTATATTGCAACCTGAGTATATATGCTGGCTTATTTTGATAGATAAGCTATAGATATAAAATTGTATTTTCAAAGCTTTGATTGTACAGGGACAGCACTCATGATTAGAATGCGAAGTTAGCAGATGTAGTTCAGATATTAGCGACTGACTTTATTTGGACAGATTTGATTACTAATATTCCTTGAGCAGTAGTAATTTCTGAAAGTTGCAGCTGAGCTTTTTGATCTTTCTCAAGGTCAGTTCAGTGTTTGTAATCAACAAATGGATAAGTACCTAGCTACCAATGTCTATGGACATCTGCAAGAAGAGGGCGTCAACTTTTAGATATTGTAGATGCAGCAACTTTTGAAAAAGTATGAATTTTACAGTTGCGTCATGTTGCTGTAATATCCCAGTCGCTAATATCCGAATAATACCTATTGTGCTTTATTAAAAGCAAATAGTCACTTACACAGACTTAGACTTAGAATCTATGATACAACATGCTTTGAAAGAAATAGCTAAGCTCCGAAATATTACGGCAGGAAGCTATTTCTGTATTTTTATATATCTACCAATGTGTCTTTCATCCTAGGTTACGGATTATGTTTGTGAGTAATTATTTATAAGTTATTTTATAGAGCAGCTTCATAAACAGGGATATGTTACCATGCATCTAAACTGGATATTCATGTCACAAAGCTTGAAAGATATTTTATATTCTGTCATATATTTGAAGCACCTTAGGGCTCCACTTGCAATATTGAAAGAGACGACCCAAATATCGGGGTCATTTTTTTCGATAATAACTTACGATACTCCAATATATTAAATACCAAAAAGTTTATAGCAGACGATTGATTGTTTAATGCGACTGCAATGTTTGTCAATCCAGCCGGTGTCAAGTATTTATGAATTATTCAAGTTTTAAAGTAATCTTCAAGAAAATAGATTCTAGGCATACACTGGGCTCATATAACCCTTCGTCCCAACCACAACCAAATTTTATGTCTTGACTGAAGCCAAACAGTGGAGTCGTTGGTCAACTAGATTTCACTAAACAATCGTGATTGTCTATATAAACACAATTCTTGCTTAAAACAATAAGTGTACAATTTTGTACATTTTAAACAAATATTACACGTTTTCCGAAAAAAATAATTTCTAATACAATCACTATCTAATTTCTGCCTCCGTAGTAGTCACCTTGTCCCAGGCTCGACTACCGAAAGTCTAGTTTGGGTTGGTTATTGAGTTGTATGCGTCCAAGGAACTTCTTAACATCAGAGTGTTACTGGTGTATCGAAATCTTGAATATTTTAGATTTTTGGTACACCAGTAACATTCTGTCTTACAGATCTAAGCTTCAGACGATCCATAACTTTAGGACTGATAAATTACATCCCAATTTGACTAGCTTAGGTTTAAGTTCCTTTCTAAAACACGGTGCTTGTAAGACAGAATATAGAATGCCTTTATGAAGGTATTTGTGAATGAACAGTCGAGCTGATAGCGAAAATACTGATTGCGGCGAAACATCAGCACGTGTCAGAATGCTTCTCAAGGCAGCAAAAGAAAAACATTGAAATGTGGCTTAAGATGACCGAGGTGTGTATTCTCGGATCAACAGATTGGATATTGAACACCAAGAAAAAAATATGTTGATGGGTCGACAATGGTTTCCCTTGGAAAGTTTGGAGTTATTTTCTATATAGACATCAGATGAAATGCTTATAAATTGTAACAAATACGAGGTCTATAACCTATTGTTCAATGAGATTCCAACGAGCATTAATGATGATTCAGTATCCAATCAATAAGATCCTTTGTTTTTAGCCTTGTGTTAAAATTACAAGGTGATAGTGTGGGTGGGGCTTGTTGATTTTAGTACTACTGCATAAAACTTAAGAAAATATTAGGTCATTGTGTTTATTTTTTGCGTTTATAATAACAAAAACTATAAAAGTCTGGCCGTTCTCGCTAAACGCATTAGCCGGGTCCGATAATCGTACACAACAAATCCTGCTAATCGCCCGCGCTATCTACCCTTTTAATGCAGGTTTCTTATTCACAATGTGATTTTTAGGAGTAATTTTAGATTCCACTCTGAGGTAGAAGTAACGATTGTGGCTGCCTTATGGACTAAGATGCTGAGTGTAACACCGTTGAATAGTTTTAGCATACCTTGTCTAAAAATTATGTGTAAGCAGTACCAGACATCGATGTTTACTACTCCAAAATGACTTCTGAACTTTATTAAACGCAGTGTGTGGGTTTTATATTATAAAAGTAGGAGCATGTGTCAACGAAACTTCGTTCCTCTTATTATGGCGACGTATTGTTAGTGAACTGCAATGGCGATGTCATAAAACAGGTCCGCAGCGTTACTTTGGGATATATTCGTCTATACCATTCAAACGACGACATTTATCGGAAGAAAAAGTATCCTAACTGTAGACCCGGGATATAAACTAGCTCTATCTCGAGTTTCATTTAAATCCGTTCAGTAGTTTTTACTAGTATTGAGTAGGACACTGAAGAGCCAGTACATTTGTACTGATACGGCTGTAAAATTTAAAAATGTAAGACTTCAAATTTTTTGTGGTGTACCTACTCATTCCTCAAATAATATGAAACGAGAAGTGAAAGGACGGAAGGAGGCTTATGCTATAATAACAGTACAAGAACGCCTCTACGGATACTCACATGACAAAAAAGGGCAACATGACATGTCACAATACGACTGTTATCTTCTGCAAGTAAAATGAGGTGACCGAGACCGATCCAATCCGATTATTTTCGAACATTTCCGAACTAGAAGTTTGGATTGTTCGGCGTAGACACAAATTATGAGGAACGGGACAAATCAGGGAATGACGCTCACCCCTCACTGGCCTCATCACTTCAAATGTTCAACTCCCGCGATACAAACCGTGCCATTCTCCTCGCATCCTTCGAAGTAGTATATTGTATTGGTTCATTACAAAAAGTAATGTTACTTTTACAAATTCACATATAATCGTGTCCTACTCAACACTAATTTTAACTCGATTCTCTAAGAGACAGACAGACAAAAATTCGAAATGTTGCATTTTCGAAACTTGTAGATCCTTAGCGATCCTGATTTTCTCATATTTTTAATGTCGTTGTGTAAACTCGACACCCCCAACAGATTTATTGCCTATAATATAGATAAGTTAATTTGACATTAAAATAGTAGAGGTAAGGTTTGTTTGGTTGGTGTTAAAGGGAATTTTGGTATGATTTCCTGAATAAATAAATAAAAATAAAAAAGGAATATTGAAAATAACAATCTGAATCTATCTGAAGTCAGGTTTCATGGAAATTGGTGGCAAAAATTTGGTATGTTAGTAGTAGTGAGTACAATATAAAGCTTGTCCATCATATCCTCATATCACAGTAAAACAAAGCAAACAACTCTCATATTGAAACTCATTTGGACTTACAAGTCCAGTCAAAATTCGATATTGCAAATCATTCTTGAGTTGCATTTGTTGAAGATTTCCGAAACTTATCTCAACTAGGGATATTGTTGCGAAATCCAATAAAATTACGGCATACACTTAAAAGTAACAATAATAGATTCAGACTTCAATCAAACTTCTGGTTGAAAATTTTATGAAATCTCTACCAGTGATTTGCGAGAAATTGCAAATATGATGAATGTATTGTTCAACATTGAAGATTTTTCTTGTAGAAAAGCTGATTCACTGTCTTTCTGCTGTGTTCTATGTGTGTTTTTACTTATTATAATTTATTTCAATAGGATCCTTGACACTTAAATAGATTGGGACACTTTTCTCATCTTTCTATACCTTGCAGATTCCTTGATCTCTTTGAGTGTAGCGATTTACGGCGTCATCATTATAATGAGTCAAATAGTTTAAGTATCGATTAAATTATACTTTTCTAATTATAAATGGTATAATATAATTATATAATAATTTATTGTAAAATCTGTTATACACCCAATTTATCAATCTTCAACGTCATCTACTGGTTCTTATATCCTGCTGCTGCACTTTGTTTGGCGCCATGGCGGTTTTACTTCTGTAACAGCTTTATCAAGGAATCCTTTAACGACGTAGTTCTCACAGCCGGGCGTATTTTGTTTGTACCCGGGGCCCAATTCTGCTGTAACTAACTCCTCGAATTTGCCGGAGACGACTGTATCAATCGTAGGTTTGCCTGTTTTCGGTATTCCGAAAATTCCAATGACGTTTTTACGTTTTTAAAATTTTCGTTAGCGTTTCAATATTCATTTCGGTTAACGCCATAACTGCTAATCATCATTGAATATCTTCGCAACTTCAAGATATTGAGATAACGGAATTGGGCCCCTGGTATAAATACAACTTTACCAACGTGACTGATTTATTTGTTTCTTAAACTACCATTCTTTACTACCTGTATAAGTATATTTTTTTCTGAGACTTCGTGGTGTGTTGCTTTCATCTACAATAATGCATTTGTAGATTAGTGTATAGAAAATATGTAGTATATATAATACAGATTTGTCCTGTCCTTTTCTTCGTGTTCACTCCTTAGGGTTTTCTTGAGAAAGCTTCAAGGAAGTGGGATGAAAATTTACTTGGGTCACTGTTACGTTGTTGAAGTGATAGGTATCTGTAGTTATAATATTTAGCATCGTAGCTGAAGCCATGAGCGCCCATAGCAATGTCTGAATACTGTCGTCTGTCCTATTCTTCGCAAAAATATTTTAAGCGAGGAGATATAATGCCTCTCAGGATACTCAAGAGGGTTTCGATTCATAAGCCCTTGACAGCCCCTTCCCACTTCGTACTCCCATTGCCATGGTTTAGCTACGATGCTAGTAAAGAGGTTTAATTTAGTTAGTCTATAATTTTGGTTTTTCGAAAGAAGCTCACTTAATCTTTGTGTTTCAGGACGTGCCTAATATACAAGAAGAGTTCAGTACATTGTTTGATGATGAAGATGCAGCGCGTGGCAGCAAGAAGACTATTGCGTTGGAGAAATATGAAGAGTTGAAGGTTAGTTCTCCTCAATACGAGACTTAAATATTAGAATACTATGTACAATTTTAATAACAATAATACCCCATAGGGCTAGATCCAAATAACCTGGTAGCTTTTGTTCCCATTTCGTATAATAGTCCTGCACTGACCGGGGCTTGTGCTTGGGTGCATTATTATGTTGTGTAGACAGATTGTTAACCACAAACGTCACGCCACATACACATCAAATTTGTCAAGGGTACCCTACGTATTGACCTACCCATGGTCCCACGCAAGCCCTCCAAGATTTCGGACACGTGGTCTTCAAGGACGTACATTATAATACCGATTATATTTCTAAGTGATACCTTCTTATGGGAGGGTAAACCGCTTCGTTACGTAACGCGTTACGGCGCCAATCTATCTGGCTTCCCTTTCTCTCACGTTACATTAGTTTAAGTTATCACTTCTGTCGCGCGTCCCGAGACGCACACTATCTTCTATCTGAGTAAGCCGCCATAACAACCTTGAGTTGTGTTTTGGCTATAGTGGCTAGGTCTCAGTCTGAGTTAAAGAGAGCAGCAGCGCATTTGTAACACCTTCTACTGTGTATTTGTAACATAGTAACCGCTACACATCACGTGGGCCGCCTGCTGTCTGCTGAACCCATGCAATAAAAAAACTCCTTGTGGCACTCGGGGACTGCCACGGTAAAGCTATTGCATAGCATTTTTATCAACTGATGCAATTATAATTATTTATTTATTTTTTATTTATGCAGTATTTTTTTTCCTTGATATTAATTCAAGTTACACTTTTTGAGCGTGGTGACCGATAAGAAAGCAAATCACCTATGTATACATATATACCTACAGGTATACTTACGGGGCGCACATACGGTGAGTGTGGCATTATAAAGATATGATAGATACCTATACACATATATACTTTCTCACAAACAGCTGCTTACGTATACGTCCGATTTCGGAGCAGCTCGTCTCGATCCGTGCGAGCTTCGTACAGTCGTACCATATACATACACGTTAAGCGAACGCTCGGCTGTACTACATGGTAGGCGGAGTGGGGGGTGTTAGGTTTTATTTTCGTTACGGAAGTTCTTGATTCTGTCGCCGCGCTCAAAGCCCGCGATAAAAGCTATGCAATAGCTTAAAAATTTTATACAAACAATATTAATGTATTATGTCCTCCAAAAAGTCGTGGTAGCGTAATAGCTAGCGCATGCGTCCCAAACTCAGAGGGCGCGGGTTCGAACCTGGCCGGAACGCGTGCACAACTTAGGCAGTTTTCTAACCTAATTTGCGTATTGTTACAATTACCACGTGCTAGCAACGGCGAAAGAAAACATCGTGATGCAACCTGTACATCGAGATAATCGATGTGTCAAACCTGCCAAGCCGCCTTGGACGAGCGTGGCGGGAGTACTGTCCGCTCCCTTTATTGGGCTGTTATTATTATTTTTATTATATATCCTCGGCAAATAACATTTCTTATCAAATTCGAAAGCAGTTGTCACAAGAATTATACCATAAATGACATACAGGTGAACTTTCTAGTGGACCTTCAGGACCTAATCCTAAAATATGCTAAACATCAAAAAACACTCAAAGGAGCCTCGAATGAACCAAAATGGAATCATTAGATTTTTGAAAAATCAATTACCCTTGTCAGGAATCGAATAAGCTGATTCTGAAAAAATAAACACCTATGATATGGTATAATAAATATTGTAGCTCGTAAAGATCAAGTTTTGTGAAGGAATGTCAAACGACGGACCAAGGGAGAGGGGTTGTTTTTGAACAAAATATTCAATTTTCCATAAATTAATTAAAAATCAAATTGTGCCGGTCATTTGACCGCGCCCTATTTGAACGCAAACAAATAACTGATTTGATAGATTAGGGTAAAATAACGTGGTTGTCAAATATTAAAATTTATATTAGAATAATTTTTCATCTATTACATAAAATGAGGTGATGTTTATTTAATTAATTCCGCTAAAAATTAACTCCGCTATTTCTTCGGTTATTTCCTTCTGGCTCGCACTGTTACCGCAATGTTAGCTGTTTGCTGTTTCGCGCGCTACAATAGCGCTGGATAGCGTGAATCGACGGTTCGCCACTGGAGGCGCTGATTGTCTTGACGACTAAAATTTGTCTTTTCCGTAATTATTTGATTAAACTTAATTTAAAGGTATTCGCGACCAAGAATTGTTGTTTTCCTTATTTTTCAATTTATGCCAAGAATATACCATAGACAACCAAAACCATAACTAATATCGACTCCAGGCAGCTTTCTGCCGCGCTCTCCTAGATGTCGCTATTAGTATCGAATTTTTACATGTTACAGTGTATGGAAAATGAACATATTGTTCAAAAACAACCATTTGAAATACCTTCAGAAATTAATCGTTACAAGCTACACTATGATTTGGTATAATAATATAGGTGGTTTTTTTTAAATCGGCCGATTCGATTCCTAAATACAATAATTGATTGTTCTAAAATCTGTTGAAACAATTTTAGATTTCATCAAAATAGGCTTCGAGAGACCTTTAAATATTTTTCGCTTTATCTCATAGTTTCGAATTTAGCGTTAGAGGCTCACTTAAAAATACAGGTGTAATATTAATAAATAATTAAGTATAGGGACAAGTTACTGATAAGTTCTATATATTTATGACTGCGAAGACATATAACATTTTTTGAATGTTTTAAACAGAAAGAAAATGAGAAACTACATTCTGAAATGGAGGGGTACAAGAATGAAGTACTTTCAGCTAAGGAGGAGGCAGATAGAAAATTCGAGATATACAAGGCTCAATATATTGTGCAGAATTCTTTGCAACACATGGCAGCTTCTCAGGTAAATTAGAACAAACTTGCATGTATAGATAGATAACACTTTACTGTACACCAATAGTAAAATGAACTTGAGACTGAAACTAAATATATAATATAACTAGCTTCTGCCCGCGACTTCGTCCGCGTGGTGCGGTTTTTTAACTATCCCACGGGAACTCTTTAATTTTTCGGGATCAAAAGTATCCTATATGATGACCAGGGATATAAGCTACCACCATACAAAATTTCATTTAAATCGGTCCAGTCGTTTCGGAGATTAGCCGGTACAAACAGACAGACAAACAGACAAACCGACAAACAGAGAAACAAAAAATTTGAAAAAAATCTAAATTAGTTCTATTTCAATTTTACATCCCCCTGACTCGGACGGATTTTAGCATTTTTTTTATCGTACAGAAATTCGACCTCTACAGTTTTATTATATGTATAGATTATGCACAAAGGGCGGTCTTATCGCTAAAAAGCGATCTCTTCCAGACAACCCCAGAAATGAGTTGATATGATAATGGCGATAGACCTATATGTTACATATAGTACAACTACTTACATTTTAATAATAAATACGTAAATGTTACATACTTCTATATAAAACGTATAAAAAAAGAGCTTGAGATATGTGTAAAATAAGAAATGTAAAGAAAAACAATTTTTAGCTAGACTTGTTGCAGGGTAGTATCATGCCGCTTCTTCTCCTTAACAGCAATAGCACATTGCGAAGCGGTGTACATAGAAAAGTAAATTAAAATTTAAACTTATATGTATGACCTTCAAAAAGTGTTCTCCAGTGGAATGAATGAATGAATGAAAAATGTTTATTGTTCACCACAACTTAAACGTAGACATTTAATTTGAATACATTTCCATCAGAACAATGGGCGGCCTTATCGCTTATAGCGAACTCTTCCAGGTAACCCGGTGTCCAAAGAGACATTACAAGAAAAATTAAATAACATTTAGTGGTGCTTATTTTAAATAAACTTTTGAATTTGAAAATGATAAATATGCAGAAGTTTTATATATTAAGTAGATATATACTTTAAATACATACCATACACATACATATCTCTAACAATATAGTAACAAATATATAAGTTTAAATGTAACCCTATTTCAACGACAGGTAAAATTTTCTGATCATTGTTTACAATCTGTACATAGAGTTTTAATCACAATATGTAAATGTGAAAGTCGGTCTGTTTGGTCGCTCATAGTTTACTAACCTGTTTCTAAAATTCGCGATTTAGTTTATATGGCAAAACCTCAAGGTTATCTCTATAGCTTGGGATCTTCTATAAATTATTTTTTTATATAATGAGTGGCTTATAATAATACTTTATTGATATATTTCATGTATTTAGATCAATGAACGTTATTGGTACCATTGGACTAGGCACGTACCTGGATTAATGGGTATGAAATGCAACGGCTCCTCGGCTTCTTACTTTCTTATTTATTTATTTAGGTTTATGGCTTGGCAGCTAGGCCTTTAAGCCAGATCTTAGTTTACAATATAGTTTCTTCATTTTCTTAAGCCTATGTGTAACACAGCTGAACTGTAGGTAATCAGCTAGTGCCATCCAACGGAGTTCTTGTGAAAACTCGAAAGGCCACATTTGACTATACAGTTCACATTTCTCACAAAACACATAATTACTACTCAAAAACTATCAATATCCTACAACTATTGTTCATTTTAGAGTAATTTTACACATTTTTAGAAAATAAAACTGCACAGCACAGCATCTCCTTTCAGTTCCCGCCAAAAACTCCTTACTTTCTGATATCTATGAAGCATAGTGTTGTGGTTGCGATTATTTTAATTTATATTATATTTGCGGAGCGGGACGATTTATTTTGGCTACGTTCCAAAAGGGACTGACAACGACCACGTTCACGACCGCGATTTTTCCTGTTCCACTTGCTTGCGGACATTACAATCATAAACTCTAGTGGAACGCCCATTTCGACCCACCTCTTGACATGGGTCGTTGTGAGCGCTGTGTGATCGATTTTTTTTAAATGCATTTATGGCTTGGCAACTAGACCTTTAAGCCAGTGTGTGATCGAAAAAATGATGACGGCATTAGTTACGTTTCCGCCAAGGCCATAACGATCGAGGTCTCCATGTGGAACTGCAGACGGAGCATTATGGGCGTTCTGAGATACTAATGGAACGCGTCCTTTATGATATGACAATTAATTAAATGACGTGTGTGCGAAAAGGGCCGTCAGATTAAACGGAGAAATTAAATATAACAGAATAAGAACTTTTTATAGCCAAAATGTTATATAGCGATACCATAGACCTTAAACTCATATTTAGTAGATTATAATGGCAGCGATGTACATAAACACATAGACAAGTATATATGACAATATTATAAGGGCGCAGTACTGCAATACCTATGCAACTCTAAAAATAAAATTTAACAAAAAATAACTTTAACTGTTTTTTTTTCAGATTTATCCACCTCTTCCACCGTCGACGCCGAAAATGGTGGAGCCTCCGTTACCGAGCAAACCGGAACCGCCGACGCCAGATGAAATACCAACTTCCGGTCAAGCAGTGTCCCTATCCGAAGCAAAAATCATCAGTGCTATAACAGCATACCTTATTATACATCCGAACGGAGCAGTCGTCGACCATATTGTCTCGTATATTAAAATCATGTGTCCATTTGTTACTCAAGGAACTGTTAATCATGTTTTGCAGAAGTATTCAGATGTTTTCATGAAGAAGAAGTTTGGGAAAGGCATTAGTACTGAATATAGGTGGTGTTATGCTATGTTCGAAAGGGTCAAGAGTGAATGGAAATGAGGTTAGGTTTACTGTTTTCAAGTTTAGTTTTAACTAGGTTTTAAGTCAATAAATCTATATTAGTGTTTGTATTCTAATCTTGGTTTTATTTCTACTATTTATCCTAAAATTGATGATGATGGTTAAATTGCTATAACGACAGGAAAAGGATATTCGTACAGCTTTTTAAGATTATCCGGAGAGGCGGAGAGGTTATCCGGATGCCAACCCACAGCCAGGTAGGTGGTAGAGTATTTGCCCAATTGGATAGCTGCCACCCCTGGTCTAAGTATGTCGCCAAAACAATGTTGAGTTAGGTTCCGGCATTAATGACCAGGTTTCAGTCTCCTTTAAGAGAGCAGCAGCGCATTTGTTGTTGCAAATGTCAATAGGTGATGGTAGCCGCTTTCCATCAAGTGGGCCGTCTGACTGTCTGATGAACTGCATGAGTGAAGATAAAACAACTTGGTAAGCCACAGTATAATAAAAGCTCGAAAGTGTATAATTGACTATAGTTCAAAATTATTACTATATTTGTTTATGGGCCTATTTTTCAATAGTCAGACTAATCGTTTAATTCCTGCCTGAGGAATAAAGTTATCAGACTGTTTGTCTATCCAATAGTTTTGGATTTTTCAATAATTATTTAACTGACGAATAGCCATCATACGCTCATTTGATTGGTTGAGACAACGCTAACTTCAGGGAGGTCAAACAAATATACTGATTAAACGCGTTAGAGCAGGATAGACTATTTTCATATACAACAATCGTCAAATATGACAATGTCAGTCAGTGTCTCCAGATTGGGATTTTTAGCGCGATTTTGGTAAATAATTTTTATTTGAGGAGTTGAATTAGGGCAGACAATTTTAGCACGAGAAATTGGGGAATTATTTCACCTGTCTAGCCTTATTACTTATATTTGTGTTTGATTTTATCTATGATCATAGGAAATGACTATGCACACTCTTGGAAGTCAGAATCCACAATGGAATTCTTTTAATCCCACCCAGTGAAATAATCTAGCATGGATCATACAATTCTATTTTTCCTCTCAAATGGATTGATGAATTCATTTTTAAAAGTTTCTTTGTCAATGGTCAAATCATCTGTATAATAACAAAAATATTCATAATATGTGCACTTAATTTTCGTAATTATGCAAAATCCTAGAAACCAAATTCAATATTGTACCTACTAATTACTAAACTGTTAGAGCCAATCGCTTTGTTTAGAAATGATTCGTTGAATAACGATTATCTCCCTCAAAGCGGCAGATAATGTTATTGGTCAGGATGACCAGTTAGTCGTCGGATAAGGCCTAACTGACGATTAAAAATTCAATGTATATTATGTCTCGAATAAACCCTCTCTGATTGTTATAATATTATTGAAAACTCGGCTCTAATCCAAATTGATATTCTATTGTTGTGCCTTTTGAACAAAATTATATACAGTTACTAGGATATGCTCGCGAATTCGTCCACGCTTGACTTGAAACTCCTGCGGGATTGCCAGGACATAAAAATACTGCAGTATTTACAAAAGTATCTATGCTATCGTTTTAGTGAAAACTGTCGGAATTTACAAACCGCTCACGGGAAATTTCCCGCGGGATTCCTGGCATAAAAAGTATCACACATTATCTTATATATAAAATTCTCGTGTCACAATGTTAGTTACCACTTACCATACTCCTCTGAAACGGTTTGACCGATTCTCATGAAATTTTGTGTGCATATTGGATAGGTCTAAGAATCGGACAACATCTTTCACCCCCCTAAATTTTAAGGGTAGTCCACCCCTAAATATATTTTAATTTTTGTATAAAATATTTTTTTATTATTTTTAAGATACAGCATTAAAAAATACATACAACCCTAAATTTTCAATCCTCTACGATCAACCCCTATTTTTTATTTGTTAATTATAAACTTTAATGCTGTCGGCATATCGATTGAAGCTTTTCCGGGCAGGACGACGTCTGCCGGGACAGCTAGTATTACATAAAATTTGCTATTGATCAGTGAAAAAATCACATTGGAATTCGTATTTTTAAATCTAGCCATTTTAAATCATTCCCAGAAAAGTCTCGCGGGGTTCCCAAAATAAAAACTAGCTTAGAATTTGCTGTCGATCAGGGAAAACTACATCGAATTTGGCCTAGTAGTTTTTACGTGGATTCCGAACAAACAGACAAATATAAAAAACAAATTATGTTCTCAGTCGTTTGTTTAGTCTATTCCAGTTTTTTTTAATACAGGCACGGCAATCTTATAATATTATAAATAAAATAAATGTACACTAAAAAAAACTAGCATATATGTAGTAGTAGTAGAATTCTCCATAAAGACAGGCAAGGAATCATAAGGTGCTCTTACATGAGCGTTGAGTTATATATGATCTAAGTACATGAGTAATTAAAATTGTTCAATTCCTGTCAATTCTCGTCAACCATGATGTCACGACTTTTTTTTTCAGGCGGGGGAAATGCTATTTACGCACAATACTGGGTCCTGGCAAGGGAATCAGACTCACATCAGTCGGGGGCGGCATCACTGCATGCAATAGTGATCCACCCGCGATCGACTCAGCTTGTGTGGAGACTCAGAGAAGCTGCACGGGCAGCGCCCTACAACCCACTAAAACCACCCTCCTCCCATGTGCCCCGCGCTTTGTTGTGTAGGAAAGGCTGAGACTTAGAACATAGTTACGCCCAGCCGATCCAGCGCAAAAAGTGCCTGTGTGTGCCCCGGGAAAGGCGCACCCACTTCGTAATACGGGGGTCGTGATCCTTTGCTCCCTAGCTAGCTAAAGGCCCCCCGCAGCGGTATTATTTCAGGGAGGGAAGTAATGCGCGTACCTGCGTCTCCGGGTGCCAGCTGAAGGCCGGCGACCTCGTGTAGACGCATTCGCACGTGCAGTAGGACTTCTCTCCCTCTCTCGTTCGGCGGCCTCCTTGAGAGACATGACAGTCTCACAAAAAGTAACCGCCGCCCCCCAAGTGTCGCTGCTATGCAACATGGCTTTCACCAAATTGCAGAGCGAGTCGACCGCTCCTACTCGCGTCTCGAGTTCGAAACGCTGCGGCGCCCATGCGGCGCACTCGACTAGCGTATGAAACGCCGTGTCGGGCGCGCCGCACTGGCGACAGTCCGGAGAAGGCAAGCAGCCCACAATGCGACACAGATACTTATCGAAACACCCGTGTCCGGTATCTGTGTCATCCTGAAGGTCAGGGTTCCGCTGGTGCGGTTGACCCATTCCTCTAGCTGTGGCCTGATTGCATCCACCGTGTAGCCGCCGGCCACAGGGTTCTCGAGCTCTTGAGACCATTTGACGATCATGGCTGCGGTTTCCCGCTTCCTGATCGTATGATGTCACGACTACATCAAGCAATTTAAGGCGATGTCAATATGTAGCAAGCTGTTGTTGAGATTCGTCCGGCCACACTAGCCACACAAAATACCATGCGTTATGGAAGAATAAAAAATTAAATAAAAAATTAGGCACCTCCCGCCCCCACATCCGGCCTTTTCCTCTCGCGAAAACGAGACGTAGTTATGCGTACAAACGAGATAGAAAGAAAATTGACCTAAAAATTTCCAAACCGATTGGATATTCGGCAACTCATATGGCGACGCTGAGAAATGTGAAATATATGGACAATTAGAAGCAATATTCCCTAAACAGTTGCCGCATTTAATTGCCACTGCTCCATTTAATTACTCCAGATCGATCCATTGCTGTTGCCAGGCATGAATTGCTCAAAAAATTGCTTGTGTAATTCTGATATCTTTAATAGCGCAGTTAAATTTGTAGGCTACAACTGACGCTATTTAATGGAGTTGATGTGAAAACTCGAAAGGCCACATTTGACTATAAAGTTAAAATTTCTCACAAAAACACATAATTACTGCTTAAAAACTATCAATATCCTACAGCTATTGTGAATTTTAGAGTCATTTTACAATTTTTCAGTAAATACACGGCACAAAGTTTCAGTTTCTGTCAAAAATTCTACCCATAAAATTAATTTCGAAATTTTGTCGGCAAAGGCACTACCAAAACTAACTGTCAATTTAAATTAGCGACGTATAATAGAAATACATTCAAATATTTAAATTATCAATTCACTAATTACAGTTTCCTTATTAGGATTTCATCAGATAGTTGTCATAGAGAATTCCTTTGTGTCAACTACTTGCAGAGCCGGTCTTGACTATCTAGGCACCTCGGGCGAGTCATGCATTAGGCGCCCTTTTATCATATCATATTATTATCTACTTATGTCACGAACTTATTTAAATAATGAAGAACAAAACTACTCCCTCTATTTATACGAGTAAGACGAACTTGACAGTTTGTCAGGATATGGATGCATGTTAGTTACTCTCGCATGCAAATCTACTGAATGAATTTTGATGAAATTTAACAGTAATATAGCTTATGAGTACATCAGAAACAGCCGATTTACGCGGCGTCCTGTAGGCCCCAGTGCTCTGAGCGTCCGCCCGGGTCGCCACCCCTCAGCACTGGGTACATGAAACTTAAGAATACAATTCCGTAATTAAATGACAAAAATAAAACTCTTTTCATATATTTAACACATGCAGCCGTCTGTATCGCATCCATAATAAATAGACGCTATCGACACATCAAAATTTGAATGTAATGTAATCTACCTATACCACAGTGGTGTTATTAATTTACGATGTATTTTTGGATACAGAATTATAGGGGTCCGTACTCAAATGGCGAAACAGTTATAGTATAAGGTCGCATTGTTACTATTAAGCGTTTCACTGTTCGTGACATGCTATAATACGTTATTGACTTTGACGGGTTTTTATATCTACTATTATTATGTTCAATGGATATTATTTAGTTTTATTTAACTGTGTTTAAGCAACTTTATTTTATTATCGAATATGGATATAAATATTTGTATCAGGAATCACTACGATAGTGTTGTGTGACATCACTACACTACTTATACTTCACCTTAATGAAAAAAAAACCAAAAAGTTTCCGACAGCAAGTGTGAGCGCGCGTGTTTTGTGTTTGTATGAAAATCGTGTGTTTAAAAAATGAAGAAATGGTGGAATTGGGTGCTTGGTTTCGCGTTATTCTGTTTGTTATTTGTTGCGATACCACTCTCTTTAAGCGTAGATGACAGCAAAGAAGAACTGAAATCCATGTTTGACGATTACATACAAAAGTTCAACAAAACTTATAAAAACAACACGGACGAGTATGAAACCAGATTACAACATTTTGTCGTAAGCATATAATTAATCTTATTATAATTTGTATGTCGTTTGCTGAATTCTGCTATTAATTGAAAAAGTTCCATGCAGTTTTGTGTAAATTTGAACGAGTATTATAATTCTTTACATGCTCTAGTTGCATGGCGTGTTTTTTTCATCAAACATTTTGATGAACCGGTTAAGCGACCGAGGCTATGTTTTTAATTAGATAATTAAAAATATAGTCACTGTCGTCGCTTAACCGGTAACCAAAGACTACAAAACCAGATTACTTGTAAGTGTATAAAAATGTATGACTTTCTAGTTCGTGCTATAGAATTAAGCTTCTATAATAGTCTTCTATACTAATCGTAAATTGAAGTATCTATCTGTAACTTCAAAATGAATGCTATAATTTAATTACTTACTATGCTGCATTATAAAACATGATTGATTTTAGAATTTTTGTACCAGTGTATCTAAAAATTTGCCTTGAATAGGTTTTTAAAGGCTCAAAGAATTTTAAAGTAAATTTTATGCATTATATTTTTATATGTTTAATTTTTTTTACTAATAAAATTGTTGCTAACTACTTAGTCTTTCAAAGTTGCATCTGTGTTTTCAGGCTATGTATTTTAAAATTTTATAGAAGCAGATGGATGAATGCCTCATGTCTACATTATCACAATTTTATAATGAAATCTTTTACTTTAAATAGGCATCTGTTAGAGAAATTAATGAATTGAATGCAGCATCAAGAGGACCCGAGCAGTATAGAGCCAAGTTTGGTTTAACCAAGTTGTCAGATATGTCAAAAGCGGAATATAAAGATATCCATTTGTCAGATGAAAAATTGAAGAAGTTACCATACATGTATGGCAAGAGCTGGAACAAGTATAAGGATATAGTTGGGGATAAAGCTGATAAGGAAAGGTTATTGTTAAAAAAGAATTTAATTAATAATATCTGTCCACAATCTAAAATCACTGGTAGAATAGTGGGTTACTTGTGTCTTAATGAATTGTAATTATAATATACTAGAGTTTACCCCGCGGCTGCGCCGCGGGTTAACCTCTAGTGCGTGTCTCTTGTTTATAGAGCAAGTGCTACAGGTTATATATTATATTACATTTTTATGTATTTGGCCACGGAAGATTCACTTCATTTTATATCGCTAATTATACCATCCCTCGTCTATCTGTCAACAAAATAAATTACAAAACTTGATCAAAAAGGCCAAATAGGCCAAAATGACCAAATAGGCCAAAATTACCAAATAGGCCAAAATGACCAAATAGGCCAAAATGACCAAATAGGCCAAAATGACCAAAAAGGCCAAAATGACCATAAAGGCCAAAATGACCGAATAGGCCAAAATGACCGAATAGGCCAAAATGACCGAATAGGCAAAAATGACCAAAAAGGCCAAAATGACCGAATAGGCCAAAATGACCGAATAGGCAAAAACTACCAAAAAGGCCAAAATGACCAAATAGGCCAAAATGACCAAATAGGCCAAAATGACCAAATAGGCCAAAATGACCAAATAGGCTAAAATGACCAAATAGGCCAAAATTACCGAAAAATGCCAAAATGAAAATTATCCCTTGCCCATCCTCAGTATTTAATTTACATACGTACCGAATTTCAGCCAAATCGGCCCATTAGTTCTTCCGTAAAAGCATAACAAACAGAAAGACAAATATATTTTTATCCCGGAAACTATCCCATTTTTCGGGATAAAAAGTATCCTATGTTCATCCTCGGTATCGAAAATATATATATACTGAGTTTCAGCCAAATCGGTCCAGTAGTTTTTCCGTGAAAACGGAACAGACACAGACAGACAGACAGAGTTACTTTCGCATTTATAATATTAATAGGGATTAAAAAAAGAGATTTTTTTTTCTTATATAATTATATATCATTTTAACTTATATTCAGTGTGTCTTTGAGATATAAGCCTTCTCCAATGTTTTTCAGTTATTTCTTGTCCTTGCTGTCCTACTATTCATGCTAGTTCTAATTCACTTATATCATCTTCCTCTCTTCTATATTGTCTTCCTCTTTTTCTATTCATGGGTTGTCCTGTATGGTCTCAAATTAGGTAGTTTCAAAACTAGGCTGTGAAGCATGCACTACTTAAAAAATTTATCTGAATGTGTTAGCCATGTGCTAATGACGAAGGAAACATCATGATGAAAGCTATTTATCAAAACAACTATACTCTACCTTTTTTCATAGGGCCACATAGACCATATTATATATACCCTTTCCAAGCATTTATTTTACTTCTGGTAGCTCAATGATGGATCAATTAATTAATGTCCTAATACATTACCAAATTGATTTGTTAATTAACTTCTTTAATAAATAAATATTAGTCAATTATTTTTCTTCTAAGTAGATCAATTTTTATTTTCAAATTGATAACTTTCAATTTATAACTTTCAATTTATTTATGTATACTGTTGATGGTTTAATAGTCTGTGCATTACATGACTCACAGAACATCACTATTACGTCAGCCACAACAATAAAGTAAGACAATTAAATCTTGTTTCATGTGGGCTTTACTGTCAAGAAATATGTAACTTGAAAGACATGCAAACAGCATAAGTAAAATAAATGCTTGGAAACAATATAGATGAGGTTCTATGGGCCCCTATATTGTTTAATTTAGGATAATTACTTAATTACTTACCTTGAATCAATTACCTTAAATACATAGCATGACACATTGACAGCCTAACTGATGGAAAGTGGTTATATCATCCATGAACATTTGCAATACCAGAGATGTTACAAAAGTAAATCCATTAGATATATTACACAGCTATGTAGTATGCCAAGTAGGCCTCTCACAAAAGCTTAAAGGACTGCAGGCATTGAAATAAATGATATGTTAAATCATCTAATCTGTCTCTGACAAGGGTCGCCGATATACTGTCTTTTCTTCTAAAACAGGCGACTTGAGTAGAATGTTCATGGGCTGATAGTATATCTAACCACACTTATTTTTTAATTCTTGAGGTACAGCAGGAAGATCGCTACCTCACTAGGTAGAAAGTGGTTATTGCTGCCTATTATCATCTGCAACACTAGAGATGGTGTAAACACTTTGAAGTGTTGCAGATTGTGAAGAAATTTAATGACACAATATTTTTAATCTTTTTATAACATATAGGCTTTAGTAGTTTGATGAATATTTTAGACTGTGTGGGCCTTGGACCATGTGTACACATGGGTTTAAAACATAAAGAACATATAATAAAGCAATTCAAGCTACACCGTACGGTGTATGCATGCACCATGGTCTAACATAAATCATTCATAATAATCTATGTTTTAGATATACGGTGGATGATAAAGAAGCATATCACAGCAGTCATCGACGAGATAGATCTATTGCCAGTCAGCCCCATAACAATGTTTATATCATTATCAGAAAAAAAAGAGCCACTCTGCCCATGAAAGTTGATTGGTGAGTTGAAGTCAAATATTTGCTTTATCTATGACTAGCGGCCCCGGCAGACGTTGCCCTGCTCTGAAAAAATAAAAATCTAGGACCCGATCCCAGCGCCACCTACTGGTTCTAATTGTGGCTCTAAACCATCCGGGAACCCACTCAAACACACAAAAACAAAATCACCAAAATAGGTCCAGGTGATCAGGAGGATTCTAGAACCCGATCTCAGCGCCACCTACCGGTTCCAACGGGATAAAAAGTATCCTATGTCTGTCTCCTGGTTCTAAGCTATCTCCCCACCAATTTTCAACCAAATCGATACATTACATTCTTGACTTATAAATAGTGTAACTAACACGACTTTCTTTTATATATATAGATTAAAATTGAAGTATTTGCCTATGTTTTTAGAACGAATGGAAAGTTTTAAATGTAAAGTAATATATTTTATAGGATGCTTAAATGGTAAATGAATAGTCTAGAATATTTATTCCGAATACAACAATTACTCAGAAAGAACTACTGACAGAGATTTTCCTCTACTCTAAAAGGCGTCTTATATTATAATAACAGCCCATAAACCACTCACTTTCTCTTCTTTTATCCTTCTTCTTATTTTCCCCTCAGAAACTGGATATTTTATGTATGCCACCATTACTGTTTTCAATCCAACTTATTCCTGCCACGAGTTGTATGGAACAGATCGCACTTTAGCGATAAGACCGCCCTTTGGACACACTTAGTACTACAAGTGTTTTTGTAATAGTGTAAAATAAAGATATATCTATCTGTATATTCATCCACCATCGTCTGGGATATTTATGCCAAATTTCGTAATCTCATGAAAAAATAAACATCTTTGATTAGGTAAACTTAAAATTAAGTAAGCAGATCTGCGCAAAATCGAAAAATATGGCAAGGGGTTTACGAGTCACAAAACTTTGAGGACCTCTGTCACAAAAAGACTTCGTAATAAATTAATGATATATCCAGAATTCCAGACGGTATTTACTTTAAAATAATTTACCCTTCAATTCGATATACTTAGATATCAACATATAATAATTGCAACGCTCTCGTATTTATTGTAAATATAAAGACGGGAGATAAGAGAGATAGAGGTCAATGTCAATGAACTCTACTTAGAGTTCTTTTATTTTTCATACGTTCCCAAACATATTGTTACATACCGACAAAGAACGCACACCTGCATGTCGTAAAAACAGTTTATTGCCTTCTATGATTAGGAAGTCTTTTGTTTGATTCGTGTTTAAAATTTAAAAACATCCTATTGTTATCGTACTTTTTTATGGCTGTCATTAGTGTCCAACGAATTAATCCTTGTTTTTATTGCATTTCGACGAAGCTTGCCAAATGTGTGTGAACACTTTGTCGGTATTATACAGTTTAGTATAAAACAATGCCTGAACGGAGGGGTGGGACAGTCAAGCGACGATTACGATACTGGCAAGACGTGTGTAGTACTTTCGATAAGCGATATAGTGACGGACTTTTCGCGTGTAATTGAATCGTGCACTTTATACAGTGTGAACTGGTTGCATCCAGTTTTATTTGTACCTGTTTTATACGTGCTTCTTCAGTCCTAATTGACTGTATAGTAATGCCAACGGCATTTATTTAAATTCGAGTCCTGTAGCTCGTAACAATATGTTTGGTCTAATATGGTGATTAGACTTTATTATTGTAATACCCGTACCGGTACCCGTGCGCAGAAGATTTGCCTTTAGCCTCATGATGTCACGCGTCGATGTTCAGTAGGGTTGACAAAAAAGCTTACATAAATAGTTGTTGCAATTAATGTATTATTTTCATTTATTATTGTATATACTTTACATAAGTATATAGAATAATAGTAAGTAATCATCGGTAGCAACAAATAAAAAAAAACATTGCCTACAGAACTGATGTTCATAATATTATAGAATTTTGTACGCTAGAGACTTAAAGAGACAATAAATAAAGAAAGATCACAGTTCTTTTGCCAGGTATTATAACATACGAAGACGTTAGACACATATGGCACTAGATAGGATAATATATAAGTATAGACATAAGGCCCACACTGCACATGCACTTCCTCACAACACCAGCATGTAACAGATACACTCTACACTAGTATAAATTTAGTATTAAAATTAGGATAAATTAATATAATAAGTCACTCGTAAGATACATACACTTCAACACAAATTAATTAATGTCACACACAAGAACTAAAATAATAAGCGTGTTAAAAATTAAATCTAGAAATAAAGCTTTAAAAAAGGGTACGGGACTCGAGTCCGTAGAGTAGTTAAAAAAAGAAAAAAAAAGAAAACAAAGACGGTCTCTGTGGTTAAGCGGGCTAAGAGACTCCGGGTTCGATTCCTGGTATGGTAAATTTCAGAAACTATCTTTCTGTTATTGACTATGGTCTTGGTATCTGGGATCGGCCCCAGAGTGGTCCATTGTATATTATCCATAACACAAGCGAAACTTGGGAATAAACAATGTGTGTATTTGTCTGCCGATTATTTATTTATTTATAAAATAGCGTAAGATAGCATTTAGAAAATAAATAAAGGGTATATTAAGGGTAATTTAAATGCTCACCAAAAATATTTTTTGTCCCTTAGACTAAGCACGAAATAAAATATATTACTTCATATAAATTTAATCCACTCTATACCGAGGTGCCTAAAAAACAACGTTTTACGTTCCAAAATAAATATACACTCATCAGAACAATTGTATGTTTTGTATTTAAATTCTTTTTGCTTATCAAAATGGATAAATGCCCACCAAATATTGTTTTACTAAAACACTAACATTCAAACCGAAAATTGCAGTTTAATGTGTTTAGGAATATATTTAAGACTTATTTATAACAACTGAAATTGGTTTTAAGTGGAAAAAATACATATTCAATTAATTAATAAGTTTGAAATTCACGACAATGATCTGGTAATTTTGTCGCCGAGACGTTTTTTTACGTTTTTTGACGGGATTTATCGAAATAGGAGACTGTATGTATCCGAAAATTTAGATATGTGGAGTTTTAAACAGTCGATTAGGTTAGGTTTTGTGTAGACCAAAGCGCACGAGCCGAGCGAGCGAAGCGTGCGTGCCGCGGCAGCGGCCGGCGAGTGCCAGAACCGACTGCTAACCATTCACTATTTATTTTATATTTTAGTGAAAAACAGAAGTGAGGTTAGATTGACAAAAACATTAATAACTCAGGAACTATACATTTCCCGCACATAGGAGTTGCAGAATGGGTGAGTTTTCCTCCCCCCTCCCCCGCTCATTACTTATGATTCCGGAGACATATATGTAAACCACACCCTGTTTTAATCAAATTCATAAAACAATAAACAAGCAACATGTGTTTGGAATACGCAATATTATATTTGGTATTAAAAATAATTGTATGTTCGACCATTTGCTTTTTTGCCTCAGCAAAAATTACTAAATTGGAAGTGAAGAAACAAAATATTGGTAATATCTATTTAGCGATCATGTAAAATATTTGGTCTGAAATTAGCTTTAAAGGCGTTTATATATTTTTATGGCATAGCATAAAAAGGAAAATAGCTTCATTTCTACAATACTTCTGGAAACACAATTTGGTGAGCATTTATGCATTCTGGTAGGTATTTCGAATTTATTGGTAGTACTAGTAAAATAGGTGCATTTCTGGTAGGCGTTTAAACATAAGCCATAAATAAATAAATATACACATACTAGTGACTTGCGTAGTCGTCATAAATAATTTATGGCCGATTCCTATATGTTATTATTTATTTACTTGCTTTAACTATTGGTTGAATTTGAACATTACTTAAATGGAGCCTATTTAAAAATGCAGACGAATGAACGGTGGAAGTGGTAAGGAAACGGCCCTCAATTAAACTTGTTTTGTCGTAAATTCATGGTAACTTCCACGGCAGCTAAACTATATACTGTTTGCTGTATTAATATACAATAGATACAGTTATTGGCAAATAACTACTTATAATGTTTAAATGATTAAATAATTAAAACTTGTTTAAACTTTGGATTGGATTTCAATAATATTTAGACCTTGACTATAGATATATAGATTACTGTAATGTTTTTATTTATCTTGAGCATTAAAAATGTATGAGTGGTGACACAATTTTATAGGAAGTGCGATATAAGGTTTTGGTTCTGGTCTAGCCTGTAAACATATCCTGCTTATTTGAAGTCTTCGTATTGGTGGTAATCGGCCTTCACTCGTTGTTTTTACAGGAATATATTGTATTAAATTTATATGAAACACTTGTAATATACTGTTACGAGTTTGCGGGACTCGAATTAAAATGCCGTTAGAATTATTATAGAGTTTATTAGAACTACACAAACACGTATATTATAAGATATCAAAAAAAAACTAATGTATATGGAGAAATTATATTTTTTAATATATAATAACATGTATGTCTTTTTTTTCATCTTCTCTCATTTGTTTAGGGTCGGCACAATGTCTTTTCCTTCTGTACTCCTCTATTCTGGCATGTAGAATATACTGTACATACTATAAATATTGTTATACATATAATTTGTGCATATTCATATGATTTTTTATTCAAAATAAGTTCCACTGGAGAAGACATTTTGAAGGTCATTAATGTAAGTCAATATTTAAATCTATTTCCTATTCTATGTACACCGCTTCGCTACGTGTTATCGTTGTACAAAACAGAAGAAGCGGCAAGAAACTCCCCAGCAGTTTTTTTAAATTCATAATTATTTATCTATCTTAGGCTCTTTTTAACACGCTTTTATTAGCTTCACCTGTATATATGTATGTTTGTAACCGACCCCTTTGAACTCGATTTTGTCCTACTTTGGACGATCAGATTTAATTCAAACTTTGCACACCTGTCAAAGGTTGATGACAATGCAATAATATAGTACCATGGAGCTGATCTGATGATGGAGTGGGAAGGTGGCCATAGGAACTCCTGTAATAAACAAGATAGACCCGTCGTGTTTGGGCTCGTATGTTTATATCGCGTGACAGTGCAATAATATGGTACCGTGGAGCTGATCTGATGATGGAGTCGGAAGGTGGCCATAGGAACTCCTGTACTAAACAAGATAGACCCGTCGTGTTTGGGCTCGTATGTTTATATCGCGTGACAGTGCAATAATATGGTACCGTAGAGCTGATCTGATGATGGAGTCGGAAGGTGGCCATAGGAACTCCTGTACTAAACAAGATAGACCCGTCGTGTTTGGGCTCGTATGTTTATATCGCGTGAAAATGCAATAATATGGTACCATGGAGCTGATCTGATGATGGAGTCGGAAGGTGGCCATGGGAACTCCTGTACTAAACAAGATAGACCCGTCGTGTTTGGGCTCGTTTTACTTGTCTTGGCTAGCACTCTGCTGCTACATGATATGCACGATCACAAAAGCTTGTATTTAAAAACATTTAAAAATTAATCAACTAAAAAATGAAAAATAAATAATAGTTAAAAAAAAAACTAAAAAACACGCTTTCATAAAAAATCCAACTAAAAAACAGAAAATAAAATTTAATAAATTTGGTTTCTGATGAATGGCGTCTTACCGTGGAGTGCGAAAAAGAAATAATTAATCAATTTGATTAAGTACAGTGTAAAAAATATGAATGTACATTATTGTAAAAAAGCGTGGGGTGTATTCAAAGCGCTTTTTAAGATATTATAATACACCCCACGCTTTTTTACAATAATGTACACTATTCATTCATTTCATTCATAGTTCATTTTATTATACATATATTACGTGGATCAATAAGTCCCGGGCCTAACCAAGAAAACCCCTTTTTTTTTGGAAAAATTCTACTTTATTCATCAACATAGTCTCCTTTAAGAGCAATACAATCAGTCCAGCGCTTCTCTAACATTTCAATACCTTTCGGCGATGACTTCTTCGTTCGAGTAGAATCTCTTTCATTAGAGCATTTTTTTGAGGTCTGCAAGCAGGTAGTAGTCGCTGGGGGCCAGATCCGGTGAATATGGTGGGTGCGGAAGCAATTCGAAGCCTAATTCTTAGCTCCAAACAGCGCTCGGCATCAACGACACGTTGTCGTTCTTGATCCGCCGTGAGCAAACGCGGCACCCACTTTGACAACAGCTTCCTCATAGACAAATATTATGCAAAATAGCTTACACACTGCCGTATAATATCTTTAAGATGTCAGCTATCTCACGCAAATTTAATTTACGGTTTTCAAAAACGATTTGGCGGAGTTTTTGATGGTTTCCGGTTGAACCACCTCATTTGGCTGGCCGGAGCGTTCAGCATCTTCAGTGTCTGTACGACCACGTTTAAACTCAGCATACCACCGACAAACGGTTGATTTGATGGAGCAAAGTCCCCGTAACACTTTTCAAGCCATTGCTGAGCTTGTACTGTGTTTTTGTTCATCAAAAAGCAATGATAAATCAACACACGAATTGTTTCGAATACATTGTTTTAGGAATATCAAGACTAGCGTCACTTAAATCACTCTAATTCTCCATATATTCAATATACTCTATGACTCTAACTCGTGGACCAAACATCAGAATGTCATGAAATGTTGACCGATATCTTTTGAAGGTTGCTAATAGTGAAAAATCATACAAAACTTTTGTTGGCAACGCAATCCATGTGTCAGTCCCGGGACTTGTTGATCCACGTGTTAGAAGGTTTGTTACATTTACTTTTCAAAATGGAGCCGTAATAAACAAAAAATAGTGCTACCATCGCAATAAAGACATACTAAGAATTTATACTGCGAAAAATCTCCATAGATTCCTTACATGTTATGCAAAATCATGGTTCTGATGGCGGTATACGCTTGATCAGGAGTGGTAATTATCCAGACGGGCAAATAACCTACCACCTGATTGTGGGTTGTCTTAACGTCTCTTACGACTAATATCGCGGGCTGCCTGCTTTCCCCTCAATGTCGCCAGTGAGGCGCACAAGACACTGCGCTTCACACGCTGGTCGAGTGCGTAGCATGGGCACCGCAGAGTCTTGAACTCGAGACCGTCGTAGGTCCGATCGATACGCTCGGTAGTTTGGTGAAAGCCATGCTGCATAGTGACGATTATTATGTGGGGTGCGGCCAATTTCTGCGAGACAGTGATGTCTCAAAAGGAAGCCGCGGAACGAGAAAGGGAGAGAGGTGCGCATGCGTCTCGCGGGCACCGACGTCAGTCGGGTCTCGGAGACGCAGATATGTGCAAGATCTCCTCCCGTAATACCGCAGCAGGGGGCCCTTCAGCATCTATGGAGCGGAGGAGTCAGACCCCCCTGTTGAAGAAGTGAGTTTGCACCGCTTCCAGGGGCATTCTCAAGCACTGATGTGCTAGGATCAGCATGGGCGTAACTACGTTCTAAGTCTCACGCTCTTCCTGCCATAAGCGCGGGACACGGGAGGGTGGTTTTAGTGGAGTGTTGAGTATTCGAGTCTCCACACAAGCCGGCGATTTGACTCTGGTGCCCATTCGTCGTGTCACCTCTCGTCCCTTTGGTCTAATCCCTAGTAAAGGACCCGGTAATGCGCGAAATGAATTTCCCCCGCCTTAAAAAAAAATGGCTGCCCGGCCGCAGGAAATTGTATTACCTAATTTTTCTAGTCATATTGTAAATCTTAGAAGAGTTAAAATAATATTAACCTTCCAACTTTAAACTGTTATTTAGTTCTGATTTCCGCGTAATAATCTCGAAACGAGTTTTGCAAAGTTAGATTACTGTAAGATAAACTTCTGGTTTTATAATATAATATTTATTAGGTTTAAATCCCAAAGCAGATAACAAGATATTTTTGAATAAATAACTACTAATAAACCTTGAATTAATAATAAAGATGGTTAGGTTAGAATAGATAACTAAGTTAAATTATATATATATATATATATATATATATATATATATATATATATATATATATATATTATGTAGGCTATCGTTTTATTGAATACTACAAACCGCCCCCGGGAAAATTCCCGCGGAATACCTGAATAAAATGTCAGACATTTTATTACAAAAAAAATCTATTGATCAGTGTAAAAATTCCAATGGAATTTTTAATCTGATTTAATCTGATTTTTAATCCCTCCCAAAAAAAGTCCGCGGGATTCCCGGGATAAATAGTAGCACAGCACAGATTTTAAGTCCAAGAAGTTGCTCTCGTTCAGCGAAAACCACATCGAAATCGGCCCAGTAGTTCACATAGTGAATCCGATAAACCGACAGACAAGAAATCTAAAAAAATGCATCGTTTCTATATTCTATTCAATCTATTATATATATTCCAGTTCTTTATCTTTTTTAATAGCTTCAATGTATAGGCACGGCATGTTTAGAATGTTTAATTTTTAAAGTTGTGGCGCATTTAAGTGTATAGTTTGTTTATCCTAGATATTGTGGGTATATATAAAAAAATGTTTTAAAGACGTGTTTGTATTATGTTTATAATATACTGCTGCGCCCTGCGGTTTCACCAGCGTGGTGATGGAAAATCATTATATTTTGGATAATTCACACTATATATCTTTATTATATATATTTCTTGTGTGCGTGTGTATGTCACTGAACTCCTCCTAGACGGCTGGACCGATTTTGATGAAATTTTGTGTGTGTGTTTGAGTGGGTCCCGGCATGGTTTAGTTAGATCCACATTTGGAACCGGTAGGTGGCGCTGGGATCGGGTCTTAGATTTTTATTTTTCAGAGCAGAACAACGTCTGCCGGGGCCGCTAGTATTATATATAAATTATAGCCTACGTGCTATTCTGATGTGTAAGCTATATTATTGTATTATATAGTTTCATTAAAATCCATTCAGTAGTTTTTGCGTGAAAGAATAACAACAATACATTCATATATTCTTACAAACTTTTGCCTTTGTAATATAAGGACGTAGTTACGCAAAAAGGATCCAACCCACAGAATGTTACTTTTGAATTATTAAAGATTAAAGTTTTAGCTGTATTTCCGCATTGTACCTACTTGTATGTGTCTATGGGTTCTTAGGAAAGTATAAGCGCAAATGTATCATTTTGCGCTTATACTTTCCTAAGAGATGGAATGCTCCTTCGTCTCAAAGGAAGATCTTCCGCCGAGGTTATTGTTATGTCTCGCAGCGCTAAGCCAAACTACTATAGTTCGAATGATTTGCGACTTGGTAGTCGAATGAAGTCGAGAGTTGTTCACAGCTATTTATAGCAGTTATTACTACTAACTGATTTGGTTGTTTTTTCTTTTTTTAAGACAGATCGCCTGGCCGCAGGAATTTGTATCCATTCTATATATGTGTTTATTTGTGAATTATTATAATATATACGTCATGGGTAACCAAGAGTTATAAAAATGGCCGGGCCTGGGCTGTTGTAGGGTTTGCCTGGTCCCATGAGAAGGCCAACAAGTAGAGGCCTCTTGACAAAAATGTAAATGTGGCGTCGGCGTGACCGTTACGGACGTACGAACGGCGTTAACCTTGTCAAAAAATGCACCCATTATTATGATATTAGAGTATAGAGTATATACAGTAGGCGCGCGAGTTCATGTCTATCCTGAGGAATGCGGTAGTGTTGTGACCTAATTAATTATGGTAATGTCGATAATAACTACCGATTTAGTCAACAGCTGTCAATTTGATTTATTACTACTTACTATTATTACTTAAGGTAATTTTACAAATTATGAAATAAAATAAATGTGATAAGTAATTACTTATTTATTTCTAAACGTTAACGGGAAAAGCGAATTTATTATCTTTTCTCTTCGTCACACATCTGTAAGACATTTCTCGCCATTTCACGTGCTTGCTTTATGTATTTATTATAAAAGGTTTTTTTCTACCTGAACTTGTTGGAAGCGGAGTAGTCATGGTTTATTCGCAATGAAATAACACAACAGTGTTAGCGTAAATTTTCGGTATCGATAAGCGCGCGTCACAACCGTCAAGGACAACACTCGACGTCAGTCAAATGCGGCGAGGTGGGCGAAGGCGGGGCGCGCTGCCCCCCGCGCGTCGCCTCTGGCCCTGATGGACATGAACTCGCGCGCATATAATATCTCCGCAGAGGACGGGTCATAAAATGGCCCGGACTTTGGAGGGCTTGCGTGGGGCCATGGGAAGGCCAACATGTAGAGGCCCCTTGACAAATTTAATGTAAATGTGGGGTGACACTGACCGGCGATTATATCCATATAAAAATGCACCCAAGGATAAACGCCGGTAAGTGCAGGACTATTGTAGGGAATACGAACAAAAGGTACCGGGCTATGGGGAACTGCTAGTAGGGTTACAGCTTGGCGATTATGGGCACATGTCATCTGCCCGTCGCAATGTTCAAGGAACATGAAAAAAAAAGAGTAGACGGTCACCATTTACTGCATGGGCCCCTAAAAATGCTACGATTTGCAAGGGGCAACATGCGTGTGAGTGGCTAAGGGGGGTCGAGAGGTGGGGTGCGCAGGTTCATCGAAGCTAGCTCCGACGTTAGGCCATTTATCACTTCCACCTCTGGAGTTTGAATCTTAGCTTTAACGATCTCCACTCTGTGCCGGCTGGCTAAGGCAAGCACGCCGGGGACCTTGCCTTGGACCCCGGAGTCCGGTCCGAGGTGTCGGTACTCACCTAAGGCTTCGCCACAAAGGCGGGCTTAAACCCGCAGGGGGCTTATTATTTAAATAATAATAATATAATTTAAATAATAATGATAAACCCGCTTTCCTATTATTATTATTGAATTTTTTTCTTGCACACTTCATGCCTTTTTACAAGCTTTTATTTAACTTGCAATGAATGTCTATGTATATGTATGTATGTATTTATGTAAGTTCGGGTGGAATCTTGTAAGTTAAATTGGACCAACTTCCCGGTGTCCGATTGAGCTGAAATTTTACACGCATATCTATATCGCGTGACAATGAAATAATATGGTACCATGGAGCTGATGTGATGATGGAATCATCATCATGGAAGGTGGCCATAGGAACTCCTGTACTAAACAAGATAGACGCGTTGTGTTTGGGCTCGTTTTACTTGTCTTGGCTAGCACTCTGCTGCTACATGATATCCAAGATCTCAAAAGCTTGTATTTAAAAACCTTTTTAAAAAACAAGTTTCTTATGATACATAGATTCGCGTTTGACCCCGATTATGCCTAATATTAGACGATGATGCGGTCAAAGGTGGAGCATGCTTATCTATTCACACGAGATTTGAAGACACCCGTATTGTAGTTTACGGGAACCACGGGCTCTGGTAGTGCATTCCACAGCTCTGCCGTATGCAGAAGAAACGTAGAGGCAAAACGTTGAACCACACTAAGGAACGATGGTGTAGACCAGAGCGCTTTGTCGTCCGAAGATGGAATGGGTTATTTCAACTTATTTCCAAACGTCGGGAAAGTTTCTGTGACTGAACGGGAGGCTTCCGAACGAATTAATGTGCAATCCGACGGAACATGATGCCAACACATTCGAGAATGTGTTTCCGACAGGATTTAGTTTTACTGGCGTTTCACGTTCCGTGCAAATTGATTCATTCGAGAGCTCCCGTTCAGACGCAGAAACTTTCCCGACGTTTGTGAATAATCCTCGTTTACTGAATAGTTCGACTGTAAACTCCGAAATTAATCCTATAGAATACTGATAGATTTGCACCCCGTCGTCGTTAGTGCATATTCTGTAATTGGGTAGCCCCTCGTCGTTGATACGTTTGAAACAGGTGTCTACGCCGCTAATCTAAGCCTAAAAAGTTGCTTCCAAAATTTTTTCAGGAGAACAAACGGAGTCGTTGGCCCGGTAAGAGACCAGGGGCTCTGTGGTGCTTGCTGGGCCTTTAGTACTGTCGGCACAATGGAATCTATGGCAGCTATCCAGAACGGCAAGCTTGACACGCTTAGTGTGCAGGTAGGATTTATCATTAATCGCATTTCATTTGAGTCCTAATAAGAAAATTGTCTTGGTTGCCGTGATACAGTATATTTTACAGTAAGATATTGTTACATACCGACAAAGACCGCACATCTGGCATGTTGTAAAACCGAATTCTTTTATTTACTTCGTGTTTAAACTTTAGAAACATCTATTGTTATCGTACTTATTTTATGGCTGTAATTAGTGTCCAACGTCTTAATCCTTGTTTTTATTGCATTGCGTCGAAGCTTGCCAGATGTGTGTGAACCCTTTCTCGGTATTATACAGTTTAGTATAAAACAATGCCCGAACGGAGGGGTGTGGCAGTCAATCGACGACTACGATAGTAGTAAGACGAGTAGTACTTTCGATTTGCGACATAGTGACGGACTTTGCGCGTGTTGAATTGTATTGAATCGTGCAGTGTGAACTGGTTGCATCCAGTTTTATTATGTACTTGTTTTATACGTGTTTGTACAGTTCTAATAAACTCTATAGTAATTCCAACGGCATTTATTTTAATTCGAGTCCTGTAGCTCGTAACAATATCATATGAAACATTTATTGGTTATACCAAAGAGAATTAGTGCCTCACGTCAGTGCCGTGGCAATAGTAGACAATCGCTGTATCCGATCATATTCGATTAGATGAATCGATACATGTTGTTACATGAGTTATATTTTTATTTAAATAATAAAGTTAACAAAATATTTATACTATGTAGGTATTATTATTATTTATAAATTAAATAGTTTTTAAATTAAATTCTTAAAATATTCGGGTCGTTTTAGTATTACGCCAAAAGGAAGTCTTGCACTGAAAATTAGCGTTGTGTCGGATATTATGTCGGCACAGCAATAAGCCGAGTGCAGTTACTGTTTGTCCCTTTCTAAACATCCATCTATCCCTGTCTTTTCCTTCCTGAACCTTCTATTCTAGAATTTTGATCTTCGTTTCGTTATTCTTTTGTTCATCATCTATCCGTTTTTAAAATGTATCTGTCCTTGTCTTTTTCTTTTGGAGTCTTCTACATTTTTCTGAAACTCCTTAAACCAACTAGATCGTTCCACCAGCGCTTGCCACAAAAAGAATATACAGCATTCAGCATTTTTCGTTTCGCCTATACATTTTTTCGTCTAGCTCCCATCCGCCGAGTAACGTGCGATAACGAACGTCGTTGCAATAAAGAATGTGATAGTTTGTTAAATTTGTTCTTTTTTTTCAGCAAGTAATCGATTGTGCCGGCTTGGGCAACAGCGGTTGTCTCGGTGGCGACATCTGTCTGTTACTCGATTGGCTGCAACTAACGCACACGGCGGTAGAGAAAGAGAAGGAATACCCTCTTAAACTGATGGACGGCGTTTGTAAAACAAATAAGAATGCGACCGGCGTTAGAGTTGGTACTTTTACGTGTGACGAGTGAGTTGCAGTTTACTTATTATATTCGCATTTTTATCCTTATTACTAGGACTTCGTCCATGCATGACTTGAAATTCCCGCGGTATTCCCGGGACACAAAGTAAAATTGTGTCGGAATAAGGTAATTCTTATGCACCCAAACAATTGCAAACTGCTTCGGGGAAAATTTACGCTGGATTCCCGGGTTAAAAGTTGCGCAGATTTTAAGTTTAAGAATTTTCTATCGATCAGCGTAAACCGCATCGAAATCCGCCCAGTAGTTTTTACATGAATCCCGAATAAACAGATACGAAATTGAAAAAGAAAATTACATCATGTTCTCCTTCGTTTATATAGTTTTTTAATAGCTTCAATGTACAGAAAAGGCATGCTTAGACTTGACTTTTATAATATTACCAACTTCTGCCCGTGACTTCGTCCTTGTGGATAATAATAAAACAGAGTCTGGTCTTAGCGTGGTGATATATAGCCTATAGCCTTCCTCGGTAAATAGGCTATCTAACACTGAATTCCCGAGATTAGCGCCTTCAAGCAAACAAACAAATTCTTCAGCTTTATATATTACTATAAGGTAGACTATGGCTATGAATAAAATATTCTTTTTATTCAATTATTCCAGCTTCGTCGGTGCTGAAGACAAAATATTGGAGGCTATAGCGACCCACGGTCCAGTGGCTGTAGCAGTGAATGCCCTTCCGTGGCAGAACTACCTCGGTGGGGTTATTCAACACAATTGCGCGTAAGTAAGGCTTTTGACTCTTACAAATGTTCTAGGTTCTAATCTTAACCGGGAATAATGCACCAGGCATTAGGCAGTTTTCTCACATATTGTTATGCTTCATCTGTGCTTGACTGTGTCCAAATTGTTCTTATTTATAATGTAAAATAACGCGTCAACGATTAGCTAGTTAGAGCATTACGACGCATGTGTAGCAGTGGTATTACAAAGTGCTGATGAAGGAAAACATTGTGATGGAACCTGCACATCCAGATAATCGATATGTCAAACGTGGTGGGTGGGTATAGTGTGTCCACTGGTGTCTGCCCAGCAGTGGGACGTTTATAAGCTGATGTTGTAAGGTGTCTGAACGCACACCCTTTATTCGTGAAGGAACGGAGAAAGAATACTTATTCCACTGGTCGCTCGGTCTGTTATAAGAGGCGACCAAACAACCCACAGCCAGGTGGTAGGGTATTTGCCCGTCTGGATGGCTACCACCCCTGGTCTAGAGTATGCCGCCATAGCAACCTTGAGTTGAGTTTCCGCATTAGCGACCCGGTCCTAGTTCCCGGCAGCATCTTTACGGCGATAACCACTTTCCATCAGGTGGGCCTTCAGCCTGTCTGCTCCGGCAATAAAAAAATATCTAGACGCTATTCACCTCCAAAAACTCCAGCTATCCAAATAAATAAACTACCCCATTTTGCAGGATAAAAAGTATCCTATGTCCATTTATGCTGTCGATATTGACTACATATATATACCAACTTTCAAGAAATTCGGTACGCTAGTTTTGAAAAAGGTGAAAGCGACACAGACATACAGAGGTTTTCTCGTTTATTAGTCTTTCTCTTACTCTTGTCTTCACCATATCCCAATTAATTGGGGTCCGCACAATATCTTTTCCTTCCACACTCCTTCCTATATTCTGCTACACCACATATCATCATATTATAATCCTTCACACAATACATCCATCTTTTTTGGGTCTACCTTTACATTTGTACCCATCCATGTTGTAGTTTGACATTCTTTTTGTCACGTGACTCATCCCTCCACAATTCCCATACCAACTTAATCTTTTTCCATTCAATTTTTCAGCCACGGGTACAACTTTCAAAGATCCCCTTATGTACTTATTTCTCACCTTATCCATTCTTGTAACACCACACATCCTCGTTTATTAGTATTCTGAAAAAATATTTTTTACATTACACAAGCGTCAATTTTTTACAGGATTTTATGAATTATATAGTACAGGAGACAATATGTATTAATTTCAGTGGTACTCCGGTAGACTTAAATCATGCAGTCGAACTAGTCGGTTACAACCTAAGTGCGGACGTACCTTATTACATTGTGAAGAACTCTTGGGGGCCCGAGTTTGGCAACGCCGGTTACCTCATGTTGGCAATAGGCAGTAATGTATGTGGACTGGCCAACGAGGTCGCTACGGTCGATGTCATATAGATTCATAGCATGTATAGTATCCTTTGTTTTTTGTTAAAAGATAATTTTGGTTAAATTGTGTTTAGATAATTAATATAAAACACTTTCAACTGTAATATGTAAGTTGAAATGTGGCTTAAGTGGTCTAACTGCTGTTTTCTATATGTTACCGACCATTTCTTTTGTTTATCGGTTAAAATTTGACATAATAATATATAGCATTAAATTTGAGATGAGGTAATTTCCGATGTTTCCTCAAGATCAAGTCTCTCTTCTCAGAGTGCCTCCTGGCCAAGACCTACTGCAGCTTTTGCCAGTGGGTCGTCTTGAGAATTTTCCAAATGGGTAGGCATATGAGCAAATTTCACATAAGCATTGTATGAATACAAGTGATGTCAAAATTTAACCGATCGTAGGACAAGGGAATAATTAGTAAGATATACGTACCGGCCATAAGACATTTTAACATCACTAAAGAGTGTAATTCATTGCAAAAACACTGTTTGTAATGTACGGAAAGGATCTTCTGAGGAATAACAATGTACATGTTACGGGCAATTCGACATATCCGGTCAGTCTGAATAGTGACCGGTCTGTATACATTATGTCCGTATCGAGTGGCCAATATAAATAAAACTGCATGATTAATTACTTTTCTTGGTCAGTATGAATAATGACAAGCTTATCTTGGGCAATATAATCAAAACACAGATGAACTGTAGTATTTTTTGATTATTAAATTAGATTAGGGTATATAGTATATGACACTTTTATTCATTATTTGAAATATACAGTGAATTTTGGGTTGTTATAAAAAAAACTACGAAGGCTAAGCTTAGTCTTCTAATATTAATAATATTCGGATCTGGTCATTATGATGATGATGATGCAGAAGTCGCAGAAGGCCACGACACACCTTCAGCAGACCAGCAGAAGGTGATGTCAGGAGCCTTAAGAACAGACGAGCGTGCACGACAAGAGCTATGAATGTCAAAGAAGCAAGTGAGGTGTGTAAGAATAAGCCTGAATGGCGCTTTGTTGTTCGTGCCTACCCCGCAAGGGACCTGGCGTGAAGTTATGTATGTATGTTCATTATAAATATAAGTGCCATATTACTTACTATACCTTACCTTTAAATGAATCAAACCTAATTCATCACATTGTCCGGTTTGAGGTAGCGAAGTACTCTTACTGCCCGGTCCAAGTGATAAATTTAAGTTATCTTAAACCATGATTTTTTTAATGAACCACGGGCCATTGTGAATTATTAATATTGACCGCCCAAAGTAATAAACTTATCGAATTGACCGACGCTTTTGATCATTATTCATAATGATCGGTCCGTATTAATACTGCCCGATTAATCAAATTGCCCGTATCATATACACAAATTGGTCCTTGAAAATACTCCATAATCTAAGCAACACCTTTAAATAACAAATAAGCAGATAAACAGTTAAAAGTAACGTACAAAATCTTTGTTAACAATAATTTCATTTAATATTAACGTTCAATCCAATTAAAAGTCAATTTTCGGCATCAGACGGCGTCTGCGGTTAAGCGGGCTAAGGCTTTGTTGGCCTATCTCACTAGAACGCAGATATACAATGTGCCTGTATCCCGAGTATTCATATACGAGTTTATATCGTGACCAACGGTTTATTTTCTTTTTGACATTTGCACGCCAATCAAGTTGTGCATTTTTGTCAGTAATTGCCATATGTCACAATGGTCATACTTCATTGCTCCAAACTAGGCTATAAACTATATTATCTAAATTTAATGAATGAAATGAAAATGTTTTAATTTAAAAAAAAACACGGCATTAATTTGGATTCAAAACTCACATCTCTTGCTCTACTTTTAAGTATAAACATGTGGGTTATATGGCTTATTTGTTATACTTTTTAGTGTTGCCATACTTAATTCTAAAATTAACATGTTTTATATCTTGAACAAAAAAGTACAGACAAAGAAACTCTATTTTTATGTAAAATCAAATTGGTAATGCTTTAGGTCATCACGAATTGATCTCGACCTGTCAAAAAGAAAATAAATCGATGGACAAGGTGTAGATTTTCTAGTAACTTTCATCTTAGTAGATAGCTAGTCAAAGTGAATACGAATTAAATATTGGGATACACAATTATATCTAGTTTAAGCAATTAAAGTTAGCGCCAAACTTCATGTACATTAGAGTCATTCCAGTCCGTTATTTCACTTTTGTCATTTGCAAGCCTATGAAGTTTCACACAAATTATATAAATTCACAGATAGTTTTTGGCCTAATGTGCATTTTGTTACACTTACCACGTGCTAACAACGGTGAAGGAAAACATCGTGATGCAACCTGCACATCGAGATAACCGATGTGTCAAACCTACTGTGTGTGCGGAATCCGAAAGTAAAAAAATCCCCGGATATTCCTTACACACGGAGCTGCTGAAGATAATAGTATAATTTTATTGCCTTCAGTTGTTTTGTAAATAATAAATAAATACATTAATTAGATGGACTCACCCAAACCCTTGTCGACTAAGAATCCGCCCTGGCTTCAGAAGTAGATATCATACATGCGTGGAAATTGAAAACCCCCTTAGCCAATCATTCAAACAATAGTAATCACTTTTCAGGGCAGCCGCCATTTAGTTTGTTTCAACAACTCACTGCACTTACCAAAAATCTTTTTATTTCTCACATGCCTTTTTAACACCGCAAAGGAATCCGACGACAAAATGGCGACGTCTTCTATGTAGAGTAAGAGGAAATTTGGGAGAGATAGATATACATACCTACTATTATACAAAAAGGAACACACGTACACATTCTCGATACATACATAATGTATCAAGAGTGTGTATTGAAGTTTGAACAAGAGATCGCGATGCCATGCTTTGACTTAAATAACAGATACATGCCAAGCCGCCTTGGACGAGCATGGCAAGTGCGTTCCCTTATAGTGGAAAGCCTGAGCCAAGGTGGGACGTTTTTAGACTGTTGTTATAAAGTCCACACAGTAGTGGATTTACCAATAGGCTTAGTAGACTGGAGCCTAGAGCGGCAGATTTTGGACGGGCGGCAAATTTGAGGCCATATTTTAATTCTTTTACAGAAATTATGTCTAACTTAAATTCTAAGACTTAATAAGATAGTTCTTATGAAGTCCACACAAGCAATTCAACATGTAATGGTTCAACAATCAGATAAAATTTTCTACAATTTAAGGTTTAAGGTTTAAGACATTTATTTCTCAAAAGAATTTACAATTCACTTACAGAGAAATAACTAGTTACATTTAATTCACATTTACCCCTATTAGCGCATCTGTCCATTTGTTATTGTAATATTTAAAATATTTTATTTAATATAATAATAATTTGAGTGTCTAGTCGCTTTTGATGACTACGGCAGAAACCAATCCATTGATCCCCCCTGCTTCACAATCTACTAATTACGAGAAGAAAAGATTGTGTAGTTAAGACGTTGCACAACTAATCATAAAGTTAAATTACATTGTCAAAAAATGTAATTAATGGGTTTATGAACTAGGGTATCGATATGTACAGGTCGTTATTGGCGGCAAAATCTTAATAGCCTACAAGCGGCAAATGTCTAAATCCGCCCCTGAATCTACATACAAACAGATGTCAAAATTACTGACATCGATACTTTACTTACAGATCGTTTAGAATCGCTTAGCCTAAGGTAGATTTTGCATCTACGTATTCTACCATAAATGGTACGACAGCGACAATACGGTAGTTGACAATTTTTGAGCAACAGGTTTATTTTGAGCCTTATGGTCTATTTTAGCCAAAATATTAATATTTCAGCAAAAACCAACATTAACAAATTTAATTTGGCAATTTTATAAATATTTTGACATTTCGTCACAAAAACGCGTCAAGCTGCCATGGCGTCTCGCATGACGTCACAGTGTGCAAAACAAACATCTGTTTCATTGAAGTGTTATCTGAGAAGTCATTGATAACTTCTTGTGTTTTGCACACTATGACGTCACGCGCTCTGTTCATTGTCACGTGGCTAATAGCTGCAATATAACAATTTTATTTCTCAAAAATATCAATTAATATTTAATGTTTTAGTTAAAACAATTTATTTTTGTCATATTTAGATCGTAATGTACGATATATATTAAAATCAGTCTATATTTTTAAAACTGTCAACTACCGAGTTATGGATTAACCTAAAGGTAGATATCTAGTCAGTCTGTCAGTCAGTCAACAGTCTAGCTAACTAGTCGCAGCTAATATGGAGAAGTCATAAAGTTTGGCGTTAATTATGAATTTTTCGGCAGCATTATTATTATTTTCATGTTTACTTGTTTTTGTTTTAACTTTTTTATATTATGTATCTTAAGGTTATATTATGAGCTCTCTCTAATCCGAATTTAAAAAATATATTTATATGTTAAAAGTTTTTGAATAGAATAGTTGTTAAGTAATAGTTACACTTTTATATAATATACTTTATTATCAAGTTCAATTTCAGGGGAACAAATAAAAGTATAGACGGAGCCTACTTGAACAAAAGCGTCAACGAACTGAAGCATTTTTTAAAAGTTGTGCGCGTAAATATATGTAATATACAAGTCTTTTGCGTCTATGTGGTTAGTAGTGAATTTGTAATGTATTCATTCGAAACTATTCCAACTATTTATCAAGACTAATTCGATTTAACGGCTGGTTTACATTGATCCAATTATTGACTTGGGAGTGCGCCAACTTGAAATCACTTTACACGATGCCAGTATGAAGTCAGCACTGGCTTCCTTCGAATTTGAAGTCGGTGACTAGATCAATATAAATAAGCTTATGTAGCTTATTTATATTGATCCAAAATCCAAAATCGGCATCATTTAGCTGGCTTCAGTTTGAAAGTACGAGACTCCGTCTCTCTATTGGTTATGGAGGGTAGAGTTAAGGAGAACCATCTCATATGGGAGAATAGTTGAAGAAGTGTGCAGCTGTAAGCTGTAAAAAACAGTCCAAAAACCATAGTACACTATAAAAACGTCAACTATTTAGGTAGTACAAAAGTAAAAGTTGAGTAAATATAACCTCAAAGATTTGTTATGTGAAAACGAGCAGAGTTATTTAATGTCGTGAATTTTAAATATTTTTGTTTTTTTAGTCTAAGCCGCTACCCCGCTCCTGTGACCAAGAGTGGTACTTTGAAGACCTCCCTCCCCCCCTAAACTGGTCACGTACAGAACAAATAGAATTCCTATTACAGCTAGGTGTGATTATTAAAGTCAAAGCTATAACTTTTTTTTACCAGTTTCTTATTAACTTTACTAGTGGTCGCCTGTGCTAGAAATTCGACCATAATAATTAATGTCAAAGACTATATTATTATACTTCTATAATCACAGATTGCGCCAAGGCTACGTTGTTATTTTGATTTGAACAACAAACAAAAGAGTATGTATTATGCCTGTTAGTGTCAAATACATGGTAGTTTAAGTAATATTTTTTTATTGATTTAATGTATATTTAATGCATAATATTTTTTTATTATTAGCATTTGTTGTTTCTTTTCTATATTAACTATAAGTGTGCGAAATTTCATACTCCTCCGTCCGTGCAATTTTCGTAACAAAGTTGTTGCTTCACGTATTAATATATAGATACTGTTACTGTTAGTTAATTAGTTTATTATATCAACGTTAAAATGTTTAAAAACTGAATGATAACGTTAGTTATAGAAATAAAGATATTTACTCAAAAAAATTATGGTAAGCAGTGACGCGCTATTATACCATTATATGTGGCAGCGAATGTCCATCATTCATTTATACTCAGTTTTACACAAATATCTATTAATTTTATAAATACAAGAATTGCTAGTCGATTTTTTGAAGTGAAACTGCTTTATCGGCGTTGGAAAAAAATTTACCGTCACTTTTTTTGGTTAAGCGCAATCTTGTTTTCTTGCCCCTACCACGCTCGATTCGACCGTGGTAGGGGCTTTATTTATTTAACCAATTTTTGTAAAGTTGCATATAGTAGATCATTTTTCGAAAAATAAGGTCAAAGAAGTTTCACTTCTTACGTGTGTACACTAGTACACGCACACATTTTTTTAACACACTTGATTATACTAATAACGCTGCATAAGATATATTGAGAATTGTACACTGTCACTTGCAGTTTAATATCGAAATATAATTATATGCAATATTTTATAGCCTAGGCATTTTTTTCGTGTATTATTCCTAAATAATGAATTTTTTTAAATTGTCGTATGTGCCAATAGTTTATTAAGTGTATCTGTAACTGGTGGAAATGTCAAGAAAAATGAAATGAACTATAATTAGTAGAGACAACATTTATTTGTATTGCCACTCTTAAAAATGTCTAAAATTCTGTATATCTGTATTGCCATAGTAATAATTTCTATTTATTTGTAAAAAAATGCGTTACATCATGGAAGGTTATTAGAAATAAGAATCGTCCAGTTAAAAGGTAGGTCGTTTCTGATTTATTGATGCACCAGCGGAATCGGTATGCTCGGTATATGTGGTACTCGATGTGTGCCGCTCCTGCACCAACAAACCAGGAAACAGCCTTGAGGCCCATTCACTATCCTGCAGTGGATGGAATTTGCAGGACTCGAGAGGCATTCTGTATTGAGATTTATTGTTTAGATCAGGGATTCCCAAATTATTTTGGGCAAGAGACCCCTTTTTCAAAATAGACTGATACCTCAGATCCAAATTACTTTGAAAATCCTATCTCTAGTTTTTTTCGTATTGATACAAAAAAACTTTGCGGTTGGTTAACTGAGTAAACTTGACATCATTTTCCCAACAAAATTTAACAAAATAAATAAACACATAATTCAAGTGTAATTAATAAATATTAATAAAAATTACGTAGATATAGTTAAGAAAGTAAATATTTTTGGAAATAAAACCTACAACCAATCAAACATTTGTACACGTAACACAAATCGATATAGCCCACTTTGGGAATCCCTGGTTTAGATCAGTGAAATATGTAATATATTTCTTATTTAATTGATAGTTTAACTAGAATATTCTTTATAATTATTACGTAAACAGAGTACAACAGGGAAGCCATTTGCCACGAGTGAGGACAGTGCTGCCAACACACAACATTGATGTGCATTGTCATATATATGTTGTTTCAACACGATTGTAACATTCTGCTCAGTGTTGTAGGACGCAATGCAGGTTGCAACAACAGTCACAGTCCTGCATTACGAGGTGGACTGCCATACAGATAGTGAATGGGGCCCTTAATGTGTGCCATAAATGTTTTGCAAAATTATAAAGAGTATCTCAGTTGTCTCTCCACTACTCTCTTGTCATGATTAGTATTCTTACATGTTTTATATATTTTATGACCTCTTAATCTAAAAATATATATATATAAAAGAAAGTCGTGTTAGTTACACTATTTATAACTCAAGAACGGCTGTACCGATTTGGCTGAAAATTGGTGGGGAGGTAGCTTAGAACTAGGAGACAGACATAGGATACTTTTTATCCCTTTAGAACGGGTAGGTGGCGCTGAGATCGGGTTCTAGAATCCTCCTAATCACCTGGACCGATTTTGGTGATTTTGTTTTTGTGTGTTTGAGTGGGTCACCGGATGGTTTAAATCCACAATTGGAACCGGTAGGTGGCGCTGGGATCGGGTCCTAGATTTTTATGTTTTCAGAGAAGGACAACGTCTGCCGGGGCCGCTAGTCGAATAATATATTTGCGACTCCAATATATTAAATAATGCCCGCGACGTCGTCCTCGTGGAATTTGTTTTCAAAACCCCCCGATTTTGAAACATTTTTTATTGGTGCTCCGCACCTGTTAGTTTTAGCATGATGATATATAGCCTATAGCTTTCCTCGATAAATGTACTATCCAACACTGAAATAATTTTTCCAAATCTGACCAGTGGTTCCTGAGATTAGCGCGTTCAAACAAACAAACAAACTCTTTAGCTTTATATATTAGTATAAGATATGTTTTTACTGAGATTGCAGAAAACAGGTGTTAAATCAATTTGCATTTTATAATGTTCAATTATTCATGTGCCTTAATAGATCTAAACAAAATGTATGTAAGTAAAACTTTTACACTAATTTGAAGGAAAAAAAATACGAGTGGGCATTAATGTATGTATTGTATGTATGTATGTACATGCATGTGTCATACTAAAATATTTGACAGATTTGTATGTAACTCTGTATAATAATAACTTATCCCGTAAATCCCTTATACAGGTAAATTAGCTTGGTGACGTTTCTGCGTTTGTAGTAATATTTGTATATTTACAGGACTTGAAATTTAGTATTAAAAAATATTTTATAATATTTATTATTTTAATATCGTTTAATATTATAAGTTTCGTATTAAGTATATGCCTATAAAAATATATATAAAGTATTAGTTTAATAATTTATGTGCTGATATTGCAATACTACAAACGCAAAAACATCTCAAAGCTATCTGTACTGTTGTAAAGCAATAAATATTTTTTAATATAAGAAGTGTTTTATTGATTTAACCTTATTAGTATGTGTGCAAATACGTTCCCAAACTTATGATTATGATGAAATGGGTAGTTTTAAACCTACAAAGAAATTTAAGAGAGCAGCAGCGCATTTCGTGTTACATATTCCCATAGGTTATGGCAACCGCTTTCCATCAAGTGGGCCGTCTGCCTGTCTGCTGTACTCCTGCAATAAAAAAAGTAGTGTTGTTGTTTGGTTTTTATTGACTAATCGTTCAATCTCCTTTGATTATAATTGATTAAGTAGTTAAAGTGTGAGAGCTTCACAAACAAACAAACTAGCTTTAGGATTTATAATATTAAAGTTAGGGTAATTGTTTTGGATGGCAACAAGGATATACATTTTCTAAAATATTTTCCTTCCTACGCGTTGTCCTCAGTCATACATTTAAAGTATATTTATAATTCATTCGCTTCACAAAATGCACCTTACTTTGGCAATTGTCGGTATTATATCGTTTCTTGTAGTTTGTCAAGTACAAATATTGTTTATTTATTTAAGTGCAGGTAGGATTTGGGAGGATGTGAAAAATGTTAAAGTCTGGGTCATGAATGGACATGGAAATGACGTAGTAACGGCAGATGTTATTGAGGTAAGTTTGGAGATCAGATTCCTATCTCCTACAGTTTTACTATCTATTTGTTTACTTTACGATTGTTAGAAAACTCACATTAGGTAGGTACTTGTATGAAGTTTAACCAGTAACAAGGCAAATTAATGAATGATAGTAAGATATTGCTACAAGTTAACCAAGCAGGTGTATTAGTACTTTTGCTATTTAAATTATATGTACCTTTTTTATAGTAGTTGTGTAATGGCCGGTTCCTAAGGGCCGCTTGCATAACGATCGCCTTTAAATAAAATTAGTTAATCATATTAAGCTGCCTAAATACGTTTTACACACAACGTATTGACAGTCCATTAAACATATTTAGCGGCAAATTTTGCGTTGTGCATGACGCTAATTGTATTTAAGGGTGTTAAATACGTTTTATGTTTCTTAAATAAATTTAAGCAACCTTATGCAAGCGGCCCTAAATCTTATTATTCATTCACCTGCCTGAATTTTGACATCATTTTGTATGTCTTTTAACTGATAGTAAGGCAAAGGAATGATCAGTTGAATTGTAACCATGTAAATCGCTTATCCCATTGATTATATGGCCGCCCATTGAATATATACATAGTTAGTGTTCAAACTTTGCTACAAGCTCTTCGGAGTCATGTTGTTTTGGATTAAAGCTGATAAGTTTGAAAATTCCGATAAATGGTTGGTGCATGTTTATTTCGAGAACATGTCTATTTTGCAGATATATAAGGTCGGCCTGTTGAGACAGAATTAGTTGAGTTTCAACTGTAATTGAGGCGTTATTAAGTGTACATTCAGAAAAAGAATCTATTATCGTCAGACTGCGCGTTTTGCGTTACATATCTTACAGTAAATCCTGTGTTTTTCAGTGTGATTCAGAATATGCTTCACGTCACACAGTAGTGCTTAGACATAGATAGTAAAAGTCGTCATAATTACCTTTCAGGTTCGAAAACTCAGGAATCAGCTACGGGGGAATGATTACGAATCATGTATCTCAACTTATGCAAAAAAGAAAAATGATAGCCACCCTATTAATAAGAATATCCTAGCTGACGACAAATTTGATTGGTACCTACATAACAGTATTTCATCTTACTATAATATAATTAGAATTGTTACGAATTGCAGGACTCGAATTAAAATGCCGTTGGAATTACTATAGAATTTATTAGAACTATGCAAACACGTATAACACAGGTACAAATATAACTGAACACAACCAGTCCAAACGTAATGCACGATTCAATAACCCACGCAAAGTCCGTCACTAAATAGATTACCGAATGTACAAAAGTCTTGCTCCGCTTGTGGTTATCGCTCGACTGCCTCATCTCTCAATTGGGGCCTTGCTTTATACTGCACGGATGCGAGATATCTGCTTAGCCGCGTGACCAAATTTTCTAGCATCACACCTGGCTAATGACTGCCATAAAAGATTACAATACACAATGGACTGTTTTTCTAATGACAAATTTTAGACACAAAGTAAACAAAAGAAGTCCAAATGCCGAAAAGGTAATAAAATGTGTACAGGTATGCAGGTGTGAATTTGTCTTTCGTCGGCACCTAGGTCCTAACAGTATACATTTTATTAAATGAATGTATAGGTTTGCGTTTGACCACTGTCTTACCTGATGTTAAGTGTAGACACGGTCTAATATGAAGTACCATTACCTAGAAGATACCTATTAACTCGTAACTTGAAGACTTCAAGATTGTATTTGCCAGGAAAAGCAGCCAGTCTGTTTTATTCCAGTCCAGCGCTTTGATGACTGGTGGTGTTTCAACCATGTAACAGTAGCGCAAACCAGTGCGTGTGGTTGTTCAATGGTACAGTGGGGTTGGAGAAACTAGCTCATACAGTTCTAAGGAACCCTCCTCGAAATGTAACCGATAAAAGCCAGATAGCCTAGCAGTCCATGCTCAGTACAGCAGATAAGCCCTGATGGAAAGTGGTTATCCTCACCTATGGACGCTTATGATACCAGAGATGTCGCCCAACTAATGTGTTGGTTCACTTGGATGAGTCATCTAAGCTAAGCGATCAACTAACCTCTTGCCGCTTGCAGAAATTCGTCGTCATTATAAGAACGCAAACGAAGTTTCTAACATTGATACTTGTAAAGGTGAACGCACACTAATCCGAGCCGAACGCGTCGAACGAATCGAAGTCAAGGTGGCCTCGTACACAATGCAGAAATAGTACTCACGCGTTGCTCTGTCATACGCAACTGATAGAATGCGAGTGTATCGGTCGAGTCGACCGCATAAAGCCTCGAATTCATGGTAAACATTTGTTTAGCAACAGTTGATCAACATTGTTGATGAACAGCGAGAATGCTGCTGGAAACTTCGTTTAAATAAATATGGGTTATCCACACACGCCAGTCTGCGTTAAAATGTTGCCCGAAGAAGCAGTGTTGTTATGTTCTCCGTATCTGATATATAACGCTTAATACGCCCATACTAACGCTTTTGATTGAAATAATTCTATTAATTGCATAATTTTATCGTTGCTCCACACTACGCCATGTTTCTAAACAGTTGCAAATACGTCCACACACGTCAATTTTTGTTGATATATTCAATGTACTCTTTGTGATAAACTGACGTTTTCGCTCGCCGGGCGTTAACTCTATCAACATGGCGTGATCAACTCCGCTACACAAGTGTTGCCCGCAATATGTTGACAGCAACTCGGCAACATGTTTAGGCAACCATATTGCTTAACAAATGTTTACCATGAACCAATGAGGCTTAAGCCGCGCCGAATCTGATGACGTCATCCGATTTCTGGGGTTCTTCCAGATTCGGACGATTCGACGCGAGGAAGTGTGAGAGGGTTCATGAGATTTCATATACAGAATTCTAAAATTCGTTTCGTTCGGCTCGGATAAGTGTGCGTTCACCTTAAACTTACACAGTTCCTAATTTTCAGGCGGGATAAACATGTTATTAGGCCAGTACTAAATCAAGACCATTGCCAGGGTTGCTGGGCTGTAAGTGTCGTTGAAACTATGGAGTCTATGGCGGCTATACGAGGAATAGACACAGCATTGACGGCTCTAAGTGTTCAGGTAGGGCCGCGTACACACTTAAAAGTACACACAAAATCCAGTTAACATAAAAATATTCAAAATAGTCCCCTATATCTATACCCCACTCAAAAGATATTTAACTGGATAAAAAAGTCGTTCATCTATAGCAGTTTAAAATCTATCAATACTTAATATGTTTTTAATTCTTTCCCAGCAATTAATAGACTGTTCAAAAACGAACCATGGGTGCGACGGAGGGGATGTTAAAAAGGCACTCAAGTATCTTTGTGACGATCACATCGGCATAACAACAGCCAAAGAGTATCCTAATACCTTTAAACATCAGACATGCAAAACAGTGACAGATGGCAAAAGAAGAATCGCAGAATATTGGACATACTAGTAAGTACTTAGTGTTCGACAGACAGTGGCGTAGCTTGCCTGAGACGGGCCCTGTATCAAAATGTATTGCGGGGCCCAAAGGAAGAGGGTAGTATTATAAAAGGAACAAAAAATGCTCGAATCGAATTAACATAATCATATGTTGATTATAAGTTAATACTTATACTTAGTGCTTATAGGAGCTAAGTTAGACAAACAATTCAAATCAAAGATACAATTTTCTCGCTTTTTTTGGCAAAGTTATTTATCAAATGAACCATAGCTGAAGACATAATAGTTTTTCTAGGGTTTCTGCATCTATAGACAATAATGACAAGTCTGATAGCCGTTTTTACTAGTCCAGCAGTTATTCCCAAAAATGTTATTAATCTATAAAAGATTATATTGCGTAGACCACCTCCTGCTACTGCAGTGCTCACCTCCGATATTACAGCGTGTAGCTCGCTTTTGGTTCGTCTCTCGAACTACGCTACACTCCTCCTTCAATTAACTGTCCACTAAACTTGTCACTAAATTCACCACTTAACTCGTCACTGTCTTCTATTAAACTTTTCTTCCGTCTCTTCCGTATCGCACTTGTCGCTTCGCTGTCTTGAACTGAACTCAACTCTAAACTGTTCGGTAGGCGCGCCTTACGCTGTCCGGAAGAATCTTCTGGAACCCATAATTTCGTTATTCTTTTATTTACTATCTGTCCCTTTCTAAACATCTATCTATCTCTGTCTTTTCCTTCCCGAACCTTCTATTCCAGAACTTTCGTTCTTCCTCTATCCCTTTCCAACATGTATCTGTCCTTGTCTTTTCTTTCCAGAATCCTTTTTCTAAAAGTCTTGAGACCTGCTTACGCTGCCGGAAAGTTCTACCCTCAGTCACCACACTATTATTATGTATATTGTTACGAGCTACAGGACTTGAATTAAAATAAATGCCGTTGGAATTACTATAGAGTTTATTAGAACTGTATAAACACGTATAAAACAAGTACAAAATAAAACTGCATGCAACCAGTTCACACTGCACGATTCAATGCAATTTAACACGCGCAAAGTTCGTCACTATGTCGCTAATCGAAAGTATTACACGGGTCTTGCCAGTATCGTAATCGCCGCTTGACTGCCCCACCCCTCCATTGGGGCATTGTTTTATACTAAACTGTATAAAAGGGGCCGCGTTAACCCGCACATCTGGCAAGCTTCGGCGCAATGCAATAAAGTAAGGATTAAGTCCCTCGACACTAATTACAGGCATAAAATAAGTACGATAACAATAGATGTTTTTAAAGTTTAAACACGAAGTAAATAAAAGAATCCGTTTTTTACAACATGCAGGTGTGCGGTCTTTGCCGGTATGTAACAATATATACGTTATCTATCAATATGTAACGTCATTAACAATTAAAAACAATGCAATAGGTATAATTTATGTTATTCCAGCAACTGGGATGAGACAGTGATGACCAATATAACTTTTCAGCATGGCCCTTTGATAGCAGCAGTTAATGCAGATCCATGGGTTTTCTACACTGGTGGAGTTATACAAAATTCATGCTCGTGAGTATCGTAAACAGGGTAAATGGTCTTAGGAGACTATCCATATTTTTATCTTAGCTTTTATTTTGTTTAGCTTGAATAAAATTCACTCAACAAAAAGGTTTGATAGTAAATAAAAAAATGTAAGTTGCAGCCCAGGACTGCCAGACCTTCGCCTTTTTATAAAACCTGAAAGTTTTTCTGTGCATGTATACAGATAAGAACGACCAGCGACTATAGAGTTTGGGTTGTGGTTACTTGAGCAGGTAACAGGTAGTAAAGGTGTATAAAATAGTATCTTAAATTCGTTAAAGTATAAAGCTCAATGTTTTTATATTTTCTTCGGGATAACTTTAGAAATCTCGTTATCAATTGCCGGACAATTTTGACAGTTGCTACCCGCTGCCAGACACCCCTTAACTTTAATAAATTATACTTTAGTTATATTATAAAAGCTAAATTTTATATTATTGAGCTATTGAGGTGACATTTTTTATGGGTACATACCCATAAAAAATGTCACCTCAATAGCCGGGCAGTTTTAATGGTTTTACATCTTGCCAGACACATTTAAAGTCCGCTGTAGGTGTAAACGGTACATTCACTGTCAAAATTTATCAAGTTTTGAAGATAGGAGATAATAAAAAATTTACAAACATAGATACGTGCGAAAAACAACTCTATCTTGGCAGTCGGGCAAAAAGAAGAAAAAATGTTTTTTGTTTTTCTTTCAGGTCTCAGAAACTAAACCACGTTGTTCAAATCGTAGGCTACGATTTAACAGCGAATCCTCAGTTTTATATAATCAGAAACTCATGGGGTGAAGACTGGGGGATTGGAGGTTATGCCAAGCTGGCCATTGGTAGTGGCCTTTGCGGCATTAATAGGGAGGTTTCTTTAATTAATGTGATATGACAAACCATCTTCCATGGCACCAATGACATTCTATCTGGTCTCTATTAGTTAAACATATTCTTAGCATTCCATATACCTTTCATCCGTGGAGGAACGGAGAAAGAATACAGTTTCCTGCGGCGGGGGGCCTGTCGTAAGAGGCGACAAAACAACCTACAGCCAGGTGGTACATTTGCCCGACTGGATGGCTACCAACCCTGTAATAAAGTATGTCGCCATATCAACCTTGAGTTGTGTTCCGGCATTAGTGACCAGGTTCCAGTGACCCTTAAGATAGCAGCAGCGCATTTGTAGCACCTTTGGTGTTGAAAATGCCCATAGGCGATGTTAACCACTTTTCATCAAGTGGGCCGTCTGCCTGTCTGCTGAACTCCTACAATAAAAAAAAACGAAATGTGTGCTGGGACACATATTAGAAGTGAAACTTCAACGAATAAGTGGAAAAACAAATCGCAACGGACAAGTTGAAAGACGAATGGCAACGGATGAGTGAAAAACGAATCGCAACGGACAAGTGGAAAAACGAATGGTAAAGGATAAGTGGAAAAACGAATCGCAACGGACAAGTGGAAAAACGAATGGTCAAGGATAAGTGAAAAAACGAATCGCAACGGACAAGTGGAAAATCTTCAACTGACAAGTGACAAAATGAAGCCGTGCTATCATATTTTTGTTACCACTTTAAGTTTATTGTAATATTAAGGGCTGATTTTTCAATCAACAGATAAAAGTTAGGTATCAGTCGTTTAAATTATAAATTGAGAATTCAAAAGTGAAACCAGTCAACTATTTTATTCATGCAACTGACATTTTTAATTTTTCCATGCTATACTTTATTCTATGAATAACTTTTATCTAGTGTTAAAAATCGGCTCTAAGTATTTTAAGACAAAGTGGGGTATGAGCTAGCTGTTTAGTGGTGTTCTGTACTCCGTGAATGATAAGGAACCGGTTCCCCTACACTGTATTAAAAGAAACGTTTCACATTAAACTACTGCCTCTTCACCAATCCTATATCCTACTATTCTTTTACTTACTGTAATATTCTGAAAATAACTCGACTTGGATTTTCACAATTTATTGATCGAATGACAAATCATGACATTACAAAAGAACTAGTTATAAATATACAATAAACCTTCATGATATAAACATTACATCCCTCCCGACTAAACTAAAGAGTACTACTAACAGGTAAAGAATCCTAAGGATCAATTTTTATAAATAGGCGGTTTACTTAGTCGACACTGTCTTATAGGGCGTCCCTGGGCTGTCGAGTCTACTGACGGATCAGAACTTTGCTCGGAAATGTAATATTCTGAAAATAACTCGACTTGGATTTTCACGATTTATTGATCGAATGACAAATCATGACATTACAAAAGAACTAGTTATAAATATACAATAAACCTTCATGATATAAACATTACACTTACCGCTTACCGACGGTAGAAATTTGACATTATATATATCGAGGGCATCATAACATATAGGTGTATACGCAAAAATGGCATTTTTTTCTAATTTACTAAAAACGATGTATCGTTTTTGGTAAATTAGATTTTTTAAATTGTAACACAATTTAAAAAGTCTTACCAGTGTGCCAGTGTACCTAAAAAGAAGGGTATACCAAATTTCAATACCAAATTTTGTTTTATTCACAATTTTGTGCCTTATGTAAAACTGCTTTTTTGTATGTACGCCCATTTGTTATGAAGCCGTTGATATGGAGCTTATGTCAAATTTTAACTGATAGTAAGGCAAATGAACGGTTGGTAACATACAGGAACTGGTCGTAGGTCAGCGCTCAGCGCGCCAATCAGTGATCCGAATCTTGTGTATATTATGAACGATGTATTATTATGAACCTCTTTTCTACTAGTAAAAAAAAAGATCGAAATGTTATTATTACCGAATAGGTGAACTAGTTCAGTGACCGAATTGTACTAGAAAAGGGTGCTTATTTGGATGAGCGTATAAACACAACACGCTTTAGGGCTTTCAATGTTCATAGATAAAAATAATCACTTTATAACAGCTGGATCATTAAACAATCTGTTATAAACTTGTATGTTGTTAATTATATTTTTATTGGATCTATTATATTATCGATTGAAGTACCTCTATCTACGATAAAATAAATGTTTACGTATGTAAAAAAAATGTTGTTTTATTTCAAGATAGCAAACGGTCTGACCGCATTTTAGGTCAGTTGCTACATTTGTAAACAACCTGACCACATTGTCATTATCATAAATTTTCGTGTGAAAAGTTCCGTTGACGTTGACTAGTTCACAATGCTTGAATAATTAATATTTTGATAGAAGCGTCATTGTTGCGGGTTATTGATGAATACGGAATACTATTAAAAATAAACTTGGTATTGTTTTGTATTAGACCTACGATGCGAGGAAGCTTGGATTAAAACATTAGTATTATCCCCGCAAATTGCTATTGCGCCTGGCCGCCATTTTGGTGACGTTGACTAACCGTAGCCGAACACTCAGTACCGTAAGCATCACTGGCCGGCGAGTACGCGTACATATCGAGTTGCGGATGACGTCACGTGAATGTTAATTTGACAAGGTTCCAGCCCATTAGCAATTTGCGGGGATAATAGATACTTACAATAAAGTCAAAGGGCCAACAAACACTTTTTTTTTAATTTTCATGGTTTTTTGTGTGTTGCCTTCGAGATAAAAAAGACATAAAATATTTTTTAAATGATTAGTTCTCCATAGTCATCTATCTAAAACCTACTAATTGATACCATTTTATGAGCTTAAACACGCTTTATCTATACAAATATTATTACGAGGAAAGACTTGTGTTTTTGTATGCTTGTATCGAATAAACTCAAAAACTGCAGGACCATGTGAAAAATTCTTTCAGGTTTTTAGACATTAAAAACTTTTACTTTTAAATTTTCTAACACCTGTCACTTTACTCTCTACGTGTCATTGGTAAATAAATGCCTGTGTGCAGGCTCCATTTGGACCAGAAAATAGAATAGAGTGTCTACTATCGTTAATCAAACTTTACCTCAATTATCCGGAATTTTGATTTATTGATCTGGCAACCTACTTTGAGATCATGGCCGGTGGGAGTTTTTGGCGGGAACTGAAAGGAGACGTTGTGCTGTGCAGTTTTATTTTCTAAAAATGTGTATAATTACTCTAAAATGAACAATAGTTGCAGGATATTGATAGTTTTTGAGTATAAATTATGCGTTTTTGTGAGAAATGTGAACTGTATAGTCAGATGTGATCTTTCGAGTTTTCACAAGAACTCCATTGAATGGCGTCGGTTGTAGCCTGCAATACAACTGCGCTACTATACGAAGACCTATTAATTAACATGTTTCCGACTGAAAGACTTTGATTCTATGGTCATGAATAAATTAATAAAAAATAAAATCATGGCCGGTCTGGGAGTTTTTGGCGGGAACTGAAAGGAGACGTTGTGCTGTGCAGTTTTATTTTCTAAAAATGTGTATAATTACTCTAAAATGAACAATAGTTGCAGGATATTGATAGTTTTTGAGTAGAAATTATGTGTTTTTGTGAGAAATGTGAACTGTATAGTCAGATGTGATCTTTCGAGTTTTCACAAGAACTCCATTGAATGGCGTCGGTTTTAGCCTGCAATACAACTGCGCTACTATATGAAGACCTATTTTAATTAACATGTTTCCTACTGAAAGACTTTGATTCTATGGTCATGAATAAATTAATAAAAAAAAAATCATGCCCGGTCTGCTATTGACCACATTAATACATGTAAATAATTATGCTACGAGACGACCGCATGCAAAATAACCGTTGGTTGTTTCTTGAGTCCTTGGAATTAACATCGAATAAATTGAAAATATTATTTTCAGATACATTTCAGAGCAGAACAATAAATTAAAATTTCGGGCAAATGAAAGAGCGATGAAAAAAGCAGTCTTTGACTCTAGGGAACGGATTTCCCTACTATCTAAAGTCTAAAGTTTAAAAATGAGAGTCATGTCCCAACTTTTTATATAGGCACTCTACAACTACAAACCGCTCCCGGTAAAGTTCTCGCGGGGTTTCCGGGAAGAAAATATCACATATTTTTTTAGATTTCTTGTCTGTTTGTTCGGCATTCACATAAAAGTTACTAAGTCGATTTCTATGCTGATTTTATCCTGGGACCCAGCGTGAATTTTCTGGTAACGATTTAAAATGGCTACATTAAAAAACATCGAATGTCAGTTTTTCATCATTGATCGATAATAAATTTAATGTCATAAAATGTGTGATATTTTTTATCCCAGGAATCCCTCAGGATCCATCCCAGGAGCGGTTTGAAGTTGTTCGAGTGCATAAAAATTTGCTTATTCTGACACACTTTTTATTCACTGAAACGATGTCTAACATTCTTTTGTAAATTCTGCGGCACTTTGTTTGTGTCACGGGAATCTCGCGGGAATTTCAATTCACGCGGCAGAAGTCGCGGACATATATTAACAAATAATTACACAATATGACCGGCCACCGCCCCGCTCGCTGAGAATTGAGCAACCAAATATTATTCTGCTATCAACCGCAGCGAACTTCACGCGATTCTATATTATTATATTGTTGTTATCGAGCAAACTTCATAACAGTATCTCGGATGTCGGCAAAATATACGCACGTCGTTATCAATTGCTGTGAGTATTTTATCTATGTAATTAACATTTAGATGTTTATGATTTCGGTACAAGCTGTAAAGGGTTATCGTGCTGTAATTTCGTCTTGCATGTATTGATATTTGCCGCTATTATGAAATATCAATTGAAAGTAAGTGTTCAAGAAAACGCAATTGGTAATAACAATAAAGTTAGTAATTGATATGCCGAATCTTGAAATGTAATGTAATGGAAAACTGAATCTAGATTCAGTTTTCCAAGCTTTTAGAGTCCTTTATTAATTTTAGCAAAAACGTGACTTATTAAATCGGCTTATCTGTCTGTGTGTCACAATCATATTTATCCAAAAATTCTGGATTTACGTAAATGTAAATTTGTAAGAATATGCTGCTCCATAAAGTAGTGAAATCGTTCAATAGTAAAGATTAGGTGTGGCAGCCGTACTTACATATAACTGTGTTTTGATTTTTAAATGTGTTCTGTGTACGGTCATGCTGTTGTATTTGATCAGGACAAAAAATCACAACAAACATGTTTCTTAAGTGCGTGTGTACACGACACCGCTGCCGCGCTGCCAACTTGTGTAGACTACGTGAGATCGCGCCACCACCGCGTTAGCGCTACCACGTCGCCTCCACACTCTTGCTATCTGTCGAGCGATAGACGTTCATAGAATAGCTGCTCGGCGGCGATATAGCGGCGCTCCCGCCTACAGTCTACACAACAAAACGCGCGAAAGCAATATTTTACTAAAGCAATATATATTATATACTAGCTTTTAGAACTTCGTTGAAAAATAATTTAACTGATATTGAAAACCGATCAAAAATCCGTTGTGGTTTTGGAGTTAACGGATATACAGACCAGCGTTGCCAGACGTACCGATTTTTAAATCAAAATTATATGTCCCGCGCGGGACAGGCTCAGTCCCGCTTTTGGGAATAACTTTTCTTTCTATTTCGCATGAACGTACGAAAGAGCAACAAATACCATTTGTTTTAGTGCTTGGAATTCAGTGAGCAAGTAGTGAGTTGCATCGCATGCGTAATTTAGTTTAATTACATTTAGAATATCGTATTTTCTTAAAATAAATTGTCAATGCCTATTTTTGTTATCTATTGCCACGTAAACGTAATTTGAACTCAATTAAAAAGATAAATATTCAAAAACCTTTGATAGTAGGTATACGTTTTTTCACTATGTCCCGCTTTCGACGAAAGAATCCCGCTTTTTTCACTCATAAAGTTCCAAAATCCCGACATGGCAAAAAAATATCTGACAACGCTGATGCAGACAAATGGACGCTGAAAGCGACTTTGTTTTATAAATTATGTAAAAAAAGGCTACTTTAAGAATTTTCTAATATTATAGATATAATTATAAACTAATATGGTGAATGAATAATCCCTTAAGACTATAAGGAGAATAATGACCTTAGGTCAATGAAGTCAATGGGTAAGGTTCTTAGAAGGCTGGCTATGTTACCTTCTTACCTCGTTGGATCGCCATACTGATCCGCTGCCCAAGGTAGGAACCAGCCTTCTGGTCTCCCGAAGAGAGATGTCCATGTTCCTTATGATTTTTACAAACATTTTTAGGGTAACTCAAAATGGTGACTTTGAATATTGAAGATTTTGGTAAATACAAAAACGAAACGGTAAAAAAGTTCACCTGGACCACGAGTAGCGACCTTTCAGTGGTGGCAATTTCTTATGGAGCAATCATACAATCCATAAAGGTAAGATGCTTTCCACTATCGGACAACCAGATGGCCTCATACTCTCCACTTCATTGTATTTTGGTCATAAAAAATTTAAAGTAACAAAATAATACTAGCTGTCTCTACAGACATTGGCCTGCCCTGAAAAAATAATAATTTAGGTACCTACCGGGTCTAATTATGACTCTTAAACTATCTCTAATTATGACTCAAACACACACAAAAAATTCGTCAAAATCGCTCCTGGGATTTAGGAGGAGATCAGTGACATATATACACACAAACCTAAGAATTTTATATATAAAGATCTTCAAAAATTTCGATGCCGTTATCCTTTGCTTGCCATTGTAGCGATTGTATTAATTTATTACTCTCTATGGTATTTAGAGCCGCTTGCATAACGATCGCCTTCAAATAAAATTAGTTAATCATATTAAACTGCCTAAATACGTTTTACACAAAAAGTATTGACACTTTAAACATATTTAGCGGCAAAATTTGCGAGCAGGACGCTAATTGTATTTAAGGGTTTTAAATACGTTTTGTTTTTCTTAAATAAATTTAAACAACCTTATGCAAGCGGCCCTTAGATTCCAAATTCAAAAAATGCTAATATTTAACAGTTGTCACTCGCTCCTGCTTCGCTTATTCGAATATCAAATAGATATAATTTTTTTAAACTGTATTTTATTTAATAACCGAAGATCAACGGTGGCACCTACCGGGTCCAATTGTAAATCTAAACCATCCGGTTACTCACTCGAACACGCACAAGAACCTCAAGATCGGTCCAAAGGCTTGGGAGGAATTCCGTGACATAGATAATAACCATCATTAGGATTTTATACTTTACTAGGACATGCCCGTGACTTCATTCACTCAGGACTTGAAATTCCCGCGGGATTCCCGGGCCAAAGTACCTCAGCTATCGTTTTAGTGAAAAACTGTGTCGCAGTAAGCAAACTTTTATGCATCCTAACAAGTACAAACCGCTCCCGGGAAAATTCCCAGGATAAAAATATCGCACATTTTATTGTATAAAATTTGCTATCGATCAGTTAAAAAATTATATTGGAATTCGGTTTTTTTAATCGGGCCATTTTAAATAATTCCCAGAAATATTCACGCGGGATTCCCAGGATTAAAAATAGCGCAGGTTTTCATTTTCAGAATTTGCTGTCGATCAGCGAAAACCGCATCAAAATCAGTATACAGTATACTATAATTATTATTTATAATTTTGCTGATATGGGACATATTATATTCCGTGGTTCTATAGTCATATTTATGATAAAAACAGTAATAATAATAATAAATCGGCAGACAAGCACACACACTGTATAGCCCCAAATTAAGCAAGTTACGCTTGTATTATGGGTAATATACAACGGACCACTCTGGGGCCGATGCTAGACACCCAGACCATAGTAAATAACGGAGAAAATTCGTTTCCGAAATTTACCATCCAGGAATCGAGCCCGGAGCCTCTACGTTGCAGCGAGGTAAGCCGGCAAAGGCTTAGCCAGCTCAACCACAGAGGCCGTCCACCACAGTGTTTGTCACCTACGGAATCTTTCTACTTGCGTGGTCCGACGCGCACTTGGCCGGTTTTAAATGACTAAGTTCTTGTCAACAATATCGTATTTCCTTTCCGTATAGGTTCCAGACAAGTATGGCGTGGTAAAAGACATAGTGCTTGGTTTCGATGATCTGGACAGTTATGTAATTAGAAACTCGCCATACCTCGGGGCAGCTATCGGCCGGTGCGCCAACAGAATCGGAGGTGCCAGCTTCGAGATTGATGGGGTAACATATAAGGTCGAAAGAAACGCAGGACAAGACCATCTGCATGGTGGTTTTCTCGGCTTTGATAAGGTAAGGGCAAGATTGTTAGCAGTCAAATTCACTAAGTCGTTTTAGGGTGCCGTGCCTATTCTGAACTGAATGTGATTGTTCTTTTTACGTTGGGTTTAGCAGAGATTCAAATCAGTTCTATACAAATTTAATCGCTATTGTACCTTGGGTTCCGAAGATATCGCAGAAAAATCCTCAAAATCACACAGAAAATTCGTAGTGATTTAGGTATTGTTTCAGCCATAACTTTTTTGCTACTGAGGCCTTACTCTCAAACCTATTTCGTCGTTCGTTTTCGCCCGATCACCCCGAAAGAGTCAATAAATTTTTAGATAGAAGAAAGAAATAATAAATATTTCTTTAAAATTATAATAATTAAGTCTTTTAAACACAGCAATAATGGACCATACAGTTAAAATTCAATTTATATATTTTTTAAATGTCTTTAACTAATTATAACATTACATACTATTGAATACAATGTAAGAAAACTTAACTTATTTGTATTGTATTCTACCCATAGTCCCTCAAGACTATAAGTAGAATACTGAGCCCAGATCACCGTCTTCTATGGGTAAGGTGCCCAGAAGGCTGGCTACGTTTCCTCGCTGGATCGCCATACTGATCCGTTGGCCGAGGTAGGCACCAGCCTTCTGATCACCTGAAGAGTCAATGAGTCGTTTCGATAAATTTTGGTAGAGGCTCATGGTCTCAGGACCCCACGGTCCAAGCGTCTCGACAGCAAACGGCACAAACATATAACTCTCACTGAGGGTTGCATATTTGCGCCACTTGAGTGATTCCGCTGTTTCCGCCGCCGAACCGGCCGATCTAGACGTGTTTGGTAAATGGGATCCGGCCAACGTGTCTACGCAAGTCGCATCCCACACCAAAGGCTTGCCACGCTGTCAGGGAATTAGAGTCATTCCGTCAGGGCGCCTTCCATCATCACGTACAATACCGTTCGGTTCCAGTAGAGACGGCACGTTAGCGGTGGCAAGCGCCCTCCGTAAGACATCATTCAGGGCGGCGTGCCGTGACCATCTGCCGGCGCTGCGGCGGCAAGAAAGACCGTGGTATCCCGGGTCGATTACCTCTATTCCACAGACACATGTGTGTGGTGCACATATGCGAGAACCTAAGCGCAGATTTATAGCCAAAGAAAAGGAAGTATTATCCATTAATGTACCTATGTTTGGGGAGGGGATAGCTTGAAGCCAAAAACCAGACTCTTTGCGAGAAACGGCAAGGATGCGGGCACGTCCTGTAGAGTTAGTTGAATTTAAAAGTTCTGTGTTTAATCCTCTACATATCGGTTCATCCCAGCATCGTTGCGAATTCATGATCGTGGGAATGTCTTCACTAGGGCAGACTATTTTCCAGGCGTTTAGTGCTTCATTTAAAAAGGATGTATTGACATTATCCCAGTGTTGCATAATTTATTTAAATAATGAGCTGGTGCTGTAGGCGGATGAAATAAAAGCCGGTAGAGCAACGCTACAGATTTTGCGGATGCCTAAACCTCCATACCTAATGGGTAGGGAAGCTTGGATCCAGCAGTTGTCTGAGAGTTCAGAATTTAAAATTTTCAATTAAATGTTTAAAAAAATCAAGCAAAATAAATTCTAAAACGACAACGAACGACGAAAGACTCTTGAGAGTCCTCTGAACCTATATCGATCATTTATTAAGCTCTAAGATAATTCCATGTAATTTTGAGTTCCGAAGATATAGCACAATAATTCCTTAAAACCAAATAGAAAATGTGTAGTAATTAAAATATTCTTAGGTTTATGACAATCGTAAATTGAGTAGGTAAATAGGTGTGATCAAGAAAGTGCTGTAATAGACTGAGCTAGGATTAGGAAGGCGTACGATCAAGGAATTTTTTATTGCTATTGGAGGTTTTGTACTTCTTTAGTTTATCTCAACATTCATTGTGAAAATACTAAGTTTTTTTTAGAATCGATTTAAAATTTCAGGTAAATTGGCAAACAACAATCGATAGCACGAAAGTTATATTCAGCTATTATTCCAAAGACAATGATGAAGGATATCCAGGAGACCTTGTCACTAATATCATCTACGAAGTTAAGGATGACAACACTCTGTCCATGGAGTATATTGCAACCACAACAAAAAAGACAGTGGTCAACTTAACCAACCACTCGTATTTCAATCTAGCTGGTCATGACGCTGGAGCGGCTAATTTGTATGATCATGTGGTCACTATTAATGCTGATAAGTAAGTTTTATTATATACTAGGATATGCGCGCGATTTCGTTCCTGCTTGATTTGAAATTCCCGCGGGATTCCCCGGGGTACAGAGTACCTACCCCAGAATTTCAAAAATACTGTAGCTATCTCGGAATAAGATAATTTTTATATACCCGAAAAACTACAGACCGCTACCGGGAAAGTAGTCGCGGGAGTTATGGGATAAAAAAATATCACACATTTTATAATCATTCCCAGAAGTATTCCCGCGAGATTCTCAAGATAAATAGTGCCGCAGATTTTAGGTCTGAGAATGTGCTGCCGATTAGCGAAAACCGCATCAAAATCGGCCACGTAGTTTTTACGCGAATTCCAAACAAAGATACAAACCGACGAATAGACAAGAAATCTAGAAAAAAAAGTTCTCCATCGTTTATATAGTTTATTTCAGGTATTTTTTTAAATAGTTTTAATGTACAGACACATTTTTATGATTGTGATGGTTTAGTCACTTTGAATGAATTAATTGTGTGGTGTGTTTTCATATTATCAAATGATTGAAATTCATCCACATTTATGGCGATTATGTTAATCGGTGATTTATTATTTTTGTAATTTGTTTTTAAGATCTCATCTTCCAGATAGAATTTAGGGCTGATGATTTCCATTTTGTAATAGAAAAATGAAGACTTTTTAAAGCCTTAAACTTATTACATTTCTTTGGCCCAAAAGTCCCCGTCTCCTTTACGGATGATGTTTAAGATCGGTTTTTAACTTGAAAGATTCAAGTAGAAAAACTATTAAAGGACCTCGTCATGATTCTTTTAAGTTCAGACAGTCTGAAGTCGTAAAACTCTGTCTCTCCCATAAGATACTACTCTGTTAAAAATACCGGGAAAAGGTCAATAATACACAAAATGTTAGTTATTGAATCAAATTTATTTGAACACCTTCAAAGTATTCTCCTTCAGAAACGATCCACTTACGTCAACGAATAATAAACATTTTTTTTAAACGCTTATTCCGGAATTGATTTTATTCCTCGTCGCGAATTCTCCTTTATGTCTTCTAGCGAATGAAAACGGGTGCCCCAAAGTAGTAATTTGAGTTTAGGAAAAAGAAAGAAGTCGACTGGAGCCATATCGGATGAAAAAGTTGGTTGCTCGATGGTATTAGTTGAATTTTTGGTCAAAAATTCGTTCACAATGATGGTCTTGTGCGAAGGCGCATTATCATGGTGCTAAATCCTAGAATTTTCTTTCCACAAATCTGGCCTTTTGAGTCAAATTCCCTCTCCTCTCTCTTCTTAAACGCCGCATAACGCTCACGGCTCAAATAATAATTATACTTTATCTACCGTTTGACCTTCCGGTAAGAATTCCGAGTGCATAACACCGCGATAGTCAAAGAAAACAGTCAACATGACTGACTTTTGATTTTATGTAAGTATTGAACGATGAAATAGAAATTTCTAGAAAAAAATGTAGAGGTTCAAAAATACTTTTGGGCATACGTTTTAACGGTTTTAAGCGCGGTAATTTATTTGATTTTGGTTATTCCGACGTTTCGGACGCTTTCCACCAAATGATGTATACAAGTCGCGAAAACTTAAGAAAATATACTTTTGGGAGTTAGTTTTGATTAAATGCTCTTACACGGTTCCTTATCTATGACTGGTCACAATGAGCTCTTATCACGTTTATAACTCAGTTACGATGACCCAATTCCTTCTTCGCCTATCTCATACTAAATGCTGGAAAAGCAGCCGGAGACGGAGACAAATATATAACTCATTCCACTACTGAGACGTCCAGTATTTTAAGAACATAAATTACCTTTCGCGGGTCGCGAAGGTATAGGTTAAAAACCACACACGTGTGTCTATGCGTGGGATGAAATGATGATGATGGTAAAAAATATAGATGAGCTGGTGGGGCATTTTTCAGTTTTTGCCCGCCTTGAAAAATTCAAGATCCGAGGCTTAATACGCGACTGGTAGGAGTGGTAGGCAATCCCTAACTTACCCTATTGCTATTTATTTATTTTAGGGTAACAGTAACTGATGCAAACTCTATCCCAACTGGCGAAACTAAATCAGTAGGAGGAACTCCATATGACTTACGAAGACCAATCAAACTAGGAGAAGCTTTGGCCAAAAATGATGAATTGTTTGACAAGAATTTTTGTGTCAACATTTATAAGAGTAAGGTATGTGGCGCTGCTTGATTACCACGACAGTTAAAATTACAAGTATTAATATTGTTATGAGTGCGAGAGTCGAATTAAAATGCCGTTGAAATTACTATAGAATTTATTAGAACTATACAAACACGTACAACACAGGTACAAATATAACTGGACAGAACTAGCATAAACTGCACGATTCAATAACACGCGCAATGTCCGTCACTATATAGCTTATCGAATGTACACGTCATGCTCGTATCGTAATCGTCACTTGACTGACGCACCCCTCCATTCGGGCATTGTTTTATACTAACTAAACAATACAACACTCGACCGCGGGGACTGAATTTTTCCAAGAAAACGTAATCTGCACAACTGCGGCCATAAACGAGTACAATAACAATAGGATGTTTTTTTTCTAATTACAAATTTTAAACACAAAGTAAATAAAAGAAGTCCAAATGCGGGAAAGGTAATAAACCAGGTGTGCATTCACTTTGTCGGCGTGTAACAATATATATTTATTGATGATCGATATTTCCTTTCAGGAACCAGTCTTCGTGGCTCGCGTATTCCATCCAGCAACAGGTCGCTCCTTGGAAGTCCACAGCGATCAACCAGGAGTCCAGTTCTATACGGCGAACTACCTCCCATCTCCCAGCGCCGAAGCTTTAGTTGGTAAAAGGGGGGTTGGATACAGGAGACACGGAGCCTTCTGTCTCGAGACCCAGAAATACCCTAATGCCATAAATCGAAAGAACTTCTCAACATCGTTGCTGAAGCCCGGTGAGGTATACAGGCATAGGGTCTTGTATACTTTTGGAGTGGAGAAGGGTGATCCTCAAGTTATTGCTGCTTAACATTGTTGTGTTTAGGATAACTTTGAGGGTATGAGCGTAACAAAGAGAAGAGTGGTGGATACTATGGTTCCGGACTGTTCTACTATCGCAACCACTCATTATTGTTCCTTCGATAAATTGCAAATGTTGATTTATAAAAAAAAAGCAATAGTTTAGCAACAAATAATTTTTTTCTCAATAATTTAATAGTTTGATAACTTATATATTATAATAATTGGCAAAATAATTCAATAAACTCAAGATCTATATTGGGACAGCAAACATTTAAATAACCATTTTTTCAAATCAACCAAGTTACAGTTAATAGGAATAACATAGGACGCTCAGCTTTAAAAATGATATTAGTAACCATACTCAATACACGGTATATAAAATAGATGAGCCTCTCTGGTATAAAATATCAAAATATAATTTACCCTGTCCGATAGATGGCGCTAAAATCGGTACTATATTCCTATATATACCACTAGATGGTGCTAAAATCTATAATTCTATAAATTCCACTAGACGGTAGTAATAAGTTATAACTTGTTCTAAATTGGAATAAATGTAAAGACAGAATAAAATTAGTTTAATAAACTTATATATAACACTATAATTTATGCCAAAGTAAAAAATGGTTAACATAAAACTTCATGTATTTATGTGCGATATTCACCAAAAATGATTATAACTTGAGGTTTCACTTATGCTCTTAAAATCTAGTAGGCGCGATATATTTAATTAACGATATTGCATAGCGCCATCTTAAGTAAAGTTAAGTGGACTAAATGTAAACTAATTATAATTTTTGATGTTCCTGGACCACTTGATGGCGCTAGTTACCGTATATTTTTTACTTTCCGATTATGTAGAAGAGATCCACTGGGATGTTAGTAACACTCAGACCACACCAAATATCAAACCGTGTTGTTCTTAAGACTTATTTTATGGGAAATCAAATCGGAGACGGGGGAAATTGTTAGATATCTGAAAAGAGGCTCTCTTTGAGATATCTAAAACTTTCTATTCCACCTAATACTACTACCTACCCACTTTTACTACTACTACCTACCTACTACTACTACTTACCCACTACTACTACTACTTACCCACTACTACTACTTCCTACCCACTACTACTACTACTTACCCACTACTAATACTACTACCACCTAGCCACTACTACTACTACCTACTTACTACCTCTTTGATTTACGCACGAGAATTCCAGAATTATTGCTGAAATAAAACTTTATCATCGTGTATTTTTGATATTTTACGCATTTATTAAATGAATAACAACAAAATAAAAGGCTTTTCATTTATTCATACATTTTATTAATTAGAAATATTACAGCGTATTCTTAGAAATAATCTAAACTCCGAAATTTTATTAAGGCTTAATTTAAATATAGGAAGATATAATTTATTATATATTAAATATAAACTGTCTTATTCCCCACGGTTTGTTTGGAAGAGATCGCTTCTTGGCGCTAAGACCGCCCATTGGGCACATTTAGATTTTTTTTAAGGTATAATTATTTCTGTGTTTTCTGTAATGGTGTACAATAACGTGTTATCTAATTGGCCGTCACTAACAGAAAAGCTAGTAAGGTGTCATTTACACGATAGCTAAAAATGTTGTATTGAAACCAATGATTTTAGGACGAGCCTCGATCAATGTGATACCACGCTTTCACAGAATATTATCTATACATGGTAAGTGTTAGCAACGCCAACACTTACCATGAGCTGAACCGTCTACCTATTTGCCAACTTCGCAAGAAAAAAAAACTACTTATACTTCTTTAACTGGTTTGTTATGAGGACCCATAATTAATTATTTTTTTACGCAATCTATGGTTTTGTCATTACACAAATTATACCTATAACGAAGCGTCGAGTCCATTTTGACTTTCACCATTTTCCACGTTTTCCCCGTTCTCCCTGATATGGTCTCCCCAAGTTAGGTTCAGGCTTCTCTTCATGCCGTTATCCAAGGGAGGGATCAAAGACCGAGGCAGCAGGAACGTGGACAAGTTGAACAGGTCCAGAAAAACTTTGTAGCGATCACTGGAAAACACAATACAATATTCTTTATAGGTCCGAATTTTCGTTTATCCGATAAAATATATCTAGGTATCGCTTAATGGCTGGTTCTTATATCTTACTACTAGGGAGTTTTGGCAAGAATTGAAAGGTTCGTGTTGTAGTTTTATTTTCTAAAAACGTGTAAAATTACCCTAAATTACTAGTTTTTTCCCACGGCGTTTCTCGCGTTTATGTTGTCCCACGAAACCGTACATTTTTCCAGGATAAAATTTAAATTCAAGTTTTTGTTCAATATAAGTTTCACTGCACTTTCTATTCTATGTACACTGCTTCGCAACCTGTTTACTTTGTTTAAAGGAGAAGAAGGGGCAAGAAACTTTCCAGTAACACGTCTAGCTACTTTTTTTAAAATACATATAGAAGTTGTATTACAATTACGTTTCAAAGAATTAATGGAGTTGTCACAACAAAAACTATTGTTACCGTCGCAATAATGACATAATAAGAATTCATACTGCGACAAATCTCCATAGATTCTTTAATCTATGCGCTATTCTAGATTATAATCTAGGTATTTCTGTGCCAAATTTCATCCAAATCCGTCCAGCACTTTAGGCGTGATGGAATGTTGTGTAACAAACATCCATCCAAACTTTCGCATTTATAATATCAGATTAGATAAGTATATAATATTACGTACATTCACTTGTCTTGCCGTCGGTATAAATTTGACATGTGGAGCCTATGTCAAATTATAACCGATAGACAAATAAGGGGTTGGTAAGATATAGGAATCGGCCATAAACAATGAACAGACAGACAAAAAGTCTAAACGTTGAATTTTCGGAATCTGCTGGGCCGAATTAGCTTTATTTAAGCTTATTTAACATTTTTAAACGCATTGATACAAACTCGAACCATTTACAGGTTTATTATATTATAGATACAAAAAGAGCAAAAGCTTCAAAATAAATTTGAACATTTCTGCTAGTATTCAAAATTGAAATTAAATAAGGATGTAACAGAACCAATAAACCGAAATTACCTGAGCGTTGATCGGAGATATTGATAACCCGAAGAACCACCAGTTCCCAGTTGTTGGGAACCAATCATCCGCTGTACCATTATGACGTGATTATCTAAAAAGTAATAAGATAGAAAGAAATATTTTATTCAGGTCAAGGACATAAAGACAAAATAAGTAGTAAGACAATAGGAGTGAAGTAAGTCATAAAATAATAATCTATATACACATAATAAAATTGTAGAGATCGAATTTCTGAACAGTGAAAAAAATGCTAAAAACCCAGTCAGGGGGATGTAAGAAGTGAAATAGAACTAATTTAGATTTTTTCAAATTTTTTGTTTCTCTGTTTGTCTGTTTGTACCGGCTAATCTCCAAAACGACTGGACTGATTTAAATGAAATTTTGTGTGGTGGTAGCTTATATCCCTCGTCAACATATAGGATACTTTTGATCCTGAAAAATTAAAGAGTTCCCGTGGGATATTTAAAAAACTGCACTACGCGGACGAAGTCGCGAGCAGAAGCTAGTAAGTAATAAGCTTTCATACCGAGTGCGGGCTTACTAGGATTAGTATTAGTTTTTTATAATTTAGTGCCATAGATACATAATAATGTAAACTGACTTCATATAATAGAACACATTCTATAGAGTATTATATTACATCAATAATGTATTTAAACATGTTTCTGAATGTGTTTAGTTTTGAAGACCGTATTAAAAAGTTATAAATTGGGTCCAGTCTCAGCATAATGCTAGGCAACAAGGACCAGCGCTATTCTTCCGCCTGGGACCAGAAAGTGACAAGCAAACACAACATATCACTATTATGCTTAGTGTACGTAACAATGTGTTATGTTTACAAACTCGCGCTCACATGTAAAATAAAGTAAGAAGATGACATTTCAAGAAGTACAAACGTACGGAATCACGCGTTGGCCGCCTTCGGGTTGCGTACTGTGGCAGAAGGAGCAAAAAGGAACGCGCCCAAAATAAGAGAGGTCGCTTGTAACACAAACAGTTGTATACGGCAGAAGGGTGCAGAGAAAAAGTCGGACTTTGTTTTAAGTCAATATTCCATCTGGATTTCGATATATAAAATATTTTCTAAGGAATCCACAAGAAAATTGTATAGAATAAATAATAATAAAATAAATAAACCTATCAAAGAGGTACCACATGTCCATCGTCACAAAATTTCTGCTTTAAAAAAGAATAAATTGAAAATATTAACAAACACCATTATTATATACTCACAACGCCATTTAGTGATGAGACTGTCGATGTCCATGAGTAACGTGAGCAGCTGATGCGGCTGCGAGAAGCGCGTCTCGTCTCTATAGAACGTTATCATTATGGCCCCCTGTAATGCTTTGTACGATAGCCTGAAATTGATATTTCAATTTTTTTTTAATGTTGTCTTTTATGGACTTTTGCAACACTATAGTTCTGTCAAACACTCGCTACGCGCGGTGCCGTAAAACACCGTTGCACTAGGGAGAGATACGCGCGGCGCCTCACTTATTGACAACCATACCTTTTAATATAGTATTTTTTAAGTTACGGGACTCGAATTAAAATGCGTTGGAATTACTTTAGAATTTATTAGAACTATACAAACACGCATAACACAGGTACAAATATAACTGCTCACAACTAGTACAAACGTTAGGCACGATTCAATAACACGCGCAAAGTCCGTCACTATATAGATTATCGAATGTAGTACACACGTCTTGCCTTGCTTGTGATTATCGCTTGACTGCCCCTCTCTGCATTGGGGCATTGATTTTTATATTGGACAATTACAATAAGTCTCTCGGCCGCGCATACTGAATTTCTAAGAATCACACCTGGCTAATGAATACCATAAAAGATTACAATACACAACGGGATGTTTTTCCAATCACAAATTTTAAACACAAAGTAAACAAAAGAAGACGGTAATAAAAGTGCTTCAATGTTATTAGCTCAAACGACGCCGGTGGGTAATAAATGTGCTTTGTTTGCAGGTGACCCAAATTGTAACAGTATTAATACTGGAACAGGTGCGTCTCTACGCCTCCCATTATGCCCGTAAGTGTGACAGAGAGAGAGTTAGACGCTGTCTTATTTCCACATTTTTGAATCGCATCGAGTTTCGCTGACGTGTTGCCGACCTTGAAGAAATTTTAGGGCACCTTTTAAGACCAATCCGTTGTCGTGCCAAAATAAACCGTTACAAAAATGCAGGGTAAATATATTATTGGTACAACAATAGACAGATTAATGCTTCTCTCGTCAAATGGAAATTAATATTTAAACTCATTTTCAACAAAGAACAGCAGATTAAGAGCAAGGGCGACTTAGAATCTGCGCTACTTATTATCCTGGAAATCCCGCGGAAATATTTCTGGGAATTATTTAAATATAGATAATATAAGTACATAACATATAAATATAGATAGAAAATTTAATGTAATAAAATTTGTAATATCTTTTATCCCGGGAATCCCGCGGGCATTTTCCTGGGAGTGGTTTATTCCGACACTGTTTTCATAAGAACGAGAGCTTACATTGTTTTTTTAAATGCTGCGGTACTTTGTGTCCCGGGAATCCCGCGGGAATTTCAAGCCAAGCATAGACGAAGTCCCGGGCATATGCTAGTTATATGATAGAATACTACCTCCTCTCTCCTCTGGACCTGAGAGCGTCGTGCACTGAGGGGTCGAAGATGGATCGATATATCTCCCTCCTGTTTTCAACATCCTGGAGACGGTGACGGCGGACGGTCTCGTTTGGTTCCCGCTGGAACGTAAATATAGCTTATTAAATTATTACTCAAGGCATAGAAGAATGAAAGGTATGCTATCATCGTTTTTATTGATTTGGTTAACCAACAATTACTTTCTCTAAATATGTCTAGTTAAAATTATTTTTTCATTTCCCATAGTCTGATTCTGAAAGTACGCTTGGAGTTGCCTGATAACAGGGATGAAAACAGTACTTTTCGTCCCTGGGAAACAATTTTTCCTGCAATCAATTTATTTTTTAAATATGCGAACCATAGATGATACATGTTACTCATGTCTCAACTTATTAATATAAAATTATCAATTTGGATTTAGAGAAAAACATTCAACTATAGACCAAGTGCACAGAATCACGAACATCATTGAGAGAACATTAGAAGAGAAGAAAGTTTGTTCTACCGTCTTTCTAGACGTGGCGCAAGCATTTGATAAAGTCTGGCATGATGGACTTAATTATAAGTTAAGGAAAGTGCTACCCAAACAGTATTCAGATTTGTTAGCATCATATATTTCAAATAGAATGTTCAGGGTCCGACAAGAAGATTGCTTTTCAGACCTTAAAGAAATTAAAGCTGGAGTGCCACAGGGTAGTGTATTAGGACCGGTCTTGTACCTAATATACACGAGTGATATCCCAGAACTAGAAAATAACACCATAGCTACTTTTGCGGATGACACAGCCATCATGGCTACAGGAGTAACCCACGAAGAAGCCGTGGAAAAAGTTCAAAAGGCAGTTAATACCATCCATAACTGGACAATAAAATGGCGTATTAAGCTAAATGAAGCCAAGTCAATCCACATTGACTTCACTAACAAAATGGCTAATTATCATCCGGTATACATGAACAACACCGTAGTACCGTATGAAAATACCGCAAAGTACCTAGGTATGACTCTAGATGCCAAACTACGCTGGAAGGCTCATGTTAAGAAGAAACGCGATGAACTGGATGCGCGTTATAGAAATATGTACTGGCTACTTGGAAAATATTCCAAGTTGTCAGTACCTAACAAACTGCTCCTCTATAAACAAGTCCTGATGCCGGTATGGACCTACGGCGTACAGTTGTGGGGCTGTACCAAACCAAGCAATATAGATATAATACAACGATTCCAAAACAAAATACTAAAAGGCATTGTAAACGCGCCATGGTACATTAGATCGAGCGACCTCCACCGGGATCTGAAAGTGGAGTTTGTTACTAGTATTATCAGAAAGTACGCGGAAGCCCACGAGCATCGGCTTCACCATCACGTGAATGTTGAGGCGATCCAGCTCCTCGATAACACGGATATAACGAGAAGGCTCAAAAGGACGAAACCGTTTGAACTAGTGCTTTAAACAAAACTAAAGTGTGGTGTACTGTGCTAACTTAGAACACATCAACAAAGTGTCTTCCCCTTAATAGAGACAATAAGAAAAGTGCTAATGGACACTTTCTTAGTGAAATACTTTTAGTCAATTTAGGTTATATTCAAATTACTTATTAGTCTTTTTAGATTAGATTGTAATATTAATGTGGTATTTATAAATACAACATTTAAGAAAAAAAAAAAATCCCATAGTCTGATTCTGAAAGTACGCTTGGAGTTGCCTGATAACAGGGATGAAAACAGTACTTTTCGTCCCTGGGAAACAATTTTTCCTGCAATCAATTTATTTTTTAAATATGCGAACCATAGATGATACATGTTACTCATGTCTCAACTTTTCTTACAGTCACTGTTGTTAAATCGCGGCAAAAATTGTAATAAAAAAATATCAACAATTTTGTAACATCATTTTTTACTTATAAATTACTTTTCACTAAATTATTATTTCATTTACATAAATTTGAGCAAAATATTTACTACCTATTGTCATTGACTAACTAATTAGCTAATGCACAGAAAAAAAAATGCTTGACATTTCATAAGTGACGTATTAGATGATATAGATATTTTTGATTTAACGCCTGATTTCATTACAGAACCACTGAAGTATGAAACCTACAAAAGTTAACTTGAGACTTCGCTCGGATGACGTAAGCGCGAGGTACTGACTGGATCGTACGCGTCGATGGCGAAAGCGGTAAAGAGGCGGGGGTTGGGAGGGGAGCGCGCATTCCGCTCAGGTCTCAAGTTAACTCTTGCGGATAATAGTTGTTTGTTTGCTTTTCATAGTGTTAAAGAAAAAGGGCGTTTTACGCAGATATGGCGATGGGTTTACGACGTTATTTGAGATGCATATTATTTTTAACGCTTTAAATGGCAACAGCCTAAATCTTAAACAATAACGCAGAAAAAGCCCCAGCATAAATATAGCTCTGTATATGAAGTGTCAACGAATATTACAGGACCCCAAGTCTGTAACATTAGAAAAAAAGCCCATACCAGTGCGAGTCAAGATCCATGCGACTGACAGATGGTCAAGTATCTGTAATAGTCTATGAAATTCACATTAAATCTGTCATATCGAGATTGATTCAATATTAAGCCGAAATGGTCTATAGATTACCAAAACCGTCAAAAGATAACATTACAATTCGATCCAATTGCCAATTTGAATTACTACAGACTTGGGGCTCAGTTTTGAAGTAATCTTTTAGTTCTGTTAGAAAGAAACCTTTTTTAGTTTTTTGTTTTATAAAAGAATAACGAAAAGAAGATCGAAATTATGGGATTTTTTATATATCAATGGTTCCAGAAGATTCTTTCGGGTATATAAGCAGCGTAAGGCGCGTCTACCGGGCATTTTAGAGTTGAATTAGTTCAAGACAGTGAAGCGACAATTGCGATACGAAAGAGTTCGAAAAGAAGTTTAAGAAGACGAGTTTAGTGAAAAGTTTAGTGGATAGTTTAGTGAAGGAGGAGTGTAACGTAGTTCGAGAGAAGACCCGGAAGCGAGCTACACGCTGTAATATCGGAGGTGAGCACTGCAGTAGCAGAACGTGGTCTACGCAATATCGGCGACGGTATTGTGAGTGAGACATCTTATCGCCGGGACAGTGTAACAACTATTCACAATCGTCGTTTACTAATTATATATAATTAAAACTATAAATATTTAAATTAAAATAATACATATAATTAATAAAATATATGAATATCAATTAAATATGATATATAATATAATTTAAAAGTCACCTACCATAATGTTTTACTATAATTCGATACACGTAAAGGAACGTCGCAAGGTGAACAAAAAAAAGACGACTGAATGACGGTGGGGAGGAAAAAAGACATTTTGGATTGGCTCATAGATGAGATTGCGTATTTTAACTGTTACATATTTTGAAAACTATTATTCTAATATCTTATCATTAATAGAAGCTAAAATCGTAAATATTATTTATATTCTTGTTAAAATAAGTGCTTATTATTCCCATACTGGGAATTTGGTTGGGAGTAGCCTCTCCAAAATCTACTCCGTCGATGTGCCTGAGCCTCTTGTATTTGGAGTTGTGAATAAGGAGTGCCGTGCTGTCCAGCATACTGCAAGGATTCTCAGGGGAGTGCGGTACCTATTCTAGGACTAGCCAGGGAAACTGATTTTTGTTTGGCAAGAACCCACTTGTTACCCTTTTATTTTCTTTAAAAAAAATAGTTTAATAAAAGCATTTAGTTAAAAACGGGTGTTTTTTCCAATCCTAAGTGCATCCGCTCGCTTAAATATTGATATGTTCTGCATATGTACTTACAGAAGCAGCCTCCATGTCTTCTTTGAGCATTTTATTGACAGCGGCTTGGAATTTGCCCCAGAAATTGAATCCGTGAGTGTTGAGGCCGGGTGTTCGTTCCAACCACCGCTCAATCAGTGCCAGTAGAGCAGGCTCGTTTTCCGATCTAAAAATATTAGAAATTTTTGTTATTTATTAAAATAAATATATTTTAAAGAAGACCGATTTCAAAACAAAAAGGCAAATAAGCTTACATCCCGATACCCATTAAATTCATTAAATTTTTCGTCCCTCAGCTATATACATGTGTAGCGGCTCCTTTAAGCATAATTTTTGAAGTGAAACTTCTATATAGACGGGGGGGGGGGGGGGAGTATTAGGATTTTTTCTGTTATAAAGAAGCATTAGGACCGCATGAGGGGGTAGAAGGTATATCGCGTGGTGAGAGGCGGCATAATGTTAGAGTAGACTATGGGTGTGTTTTTGATTACGAATCGAATTCAGCTTCTTTGATAAAATAAAATATGTTTAAATAAAAAATGCATTCATTAAAATGTACCAAACCTAACCAAATCACAATTTGCAGTAAACTTGCGAAAAATCGAAATGTGTGCTGGGACACATAGTAGAAGTGAAACTTCAATGGATAAGTTGAAAAACAAATGGCAACGGGCAAGTGTCAAAACGAATCAAAATTTTAACTACAAGGTTTACGGACCGGTTTTCAAATTGGAGAAGTACATTAACAATCGTTGCGATTCGTGCGACAATTTGTTGCGATTCGTTTTGCCATACCAACATACATTCCGTTTTTTGTTTTTGTTTTAACCTTACTACATAAATTTGTAGCGCCAGGTGTGTTGGTGTAATTAATAGAACTGTTAATCTTCCTTAAGTTTGACATCTTAACAGGGTCTTCGTTTAAAACATCTTACTATTAGGGCGGCTTGCATGACGCTCCTTAATTTTATTTAAGAAACACTAAACGCATTTACCGCCCTTAAATACGATAAGCGTCTTGCACAACGCTAAATTTACTGGTAAATACGTTTACAGAACTGCCAACGTTAATCATCCAAAAATGGCTATTTAACGCCTTAAACGCGTTTAAACATTGTCACTCGAAAGTCTTTATGAAATTGTCAGTTGTAAAAAATCAATTACAGATTGTCACTCGTATATTATTTGCTTTAATTATTTATCTCAATTCTAAATACCCGTTATTTGTACAAACTAACATGGAAGCAGAGTAATAAAGTTCAGGAATTGGATCTAGCAAAGATATTTTGGTAATTATGCATTAACCCAGAATGGAAAAATAAGCATTATTATATATTACAATTCTATTAATATGGTTTGCTATGGTATAAAAACGATTTTAAAATCGTCGGAAAGCCGTCATTTAGATTAAAATCAAAGAAATAATCAAATTAATACGATTTTACACAGACTGCCTAATAAACTAATATTATTAATAAAAAATAATAGCACAATTTACCAAAACGTTGTGATTTTGAGCACAAACACATAACTTAACTTAAAACCAATCAATATTTTACAACGTTAGTCAATAAAGCAGTTCATATTTTTTGCTTAGAAAACTACAAAACATTTTCTTCCCAGTTCCCGTTAGAAACGCCATATTATTAGTATAGTTATTAGTTCACCACAATGGCAAGGCAAAGGAATCTAGTCCATACAAACAGGTCTGTTGTGTAAGTATTCTTGTAGCTCGATTCTTGTAGCTCGGCGCACATACTCAAAATATAGAAAGGTTGTGGCGTGACATAAAAGCAAATGTTCCACAATATGGTCGTCGAGAACAACATTTTACTGGTTATTTAGCTGAAGCTAGATTTCGCCAAACTTTTACTTCCGCTGGTAACAGATTTCACGAGTTCTGGAAGGCAGCTGGTATATTATATCCTCCCAGCAATTAGGTAAGTTTGAATATTAAGATATAATATCACATCAAATACAGTGAGTTGGGTTCGGTTAGCTTTAGACCGAAGCCAGTGGCAGAACCGACTGGTAACCATTTATTCATTGGTAACTATTTAAACAATGGTTACAGTCGGCTTTGGTCTAAAGCTAACCGAACCCAACTCACTGTTATGGTTATTGGTTGCGACCTTTGACTGCCCCTCATAACCTATACTTACTTGATTTTGCTAACATTGACATTCATTACATGTTGTTGGAAATGACATAAGTACAAACTACAAAAGTATAATAATTATCTTATTTACAATAATGTGAAAAATCTAATATTCCATATTTTCATATCATCCAGAAATCTTCCATTTTATTAAATAATTAAATTCTATAATTAAATATAAAAATTTTGCTGTATATATTTAATTCCTTAGCCTGGTGTTTAGCAAAATCTAAAAAAAAACGTTTACTTAATTTGCTAAATTATTTATTTAAATCAAACTTTAAAAAATATATTTGTGAGGCTGTATGGTCTAGGATCTTTGCCTGTTCTTCAAATAGTGAAGAACACAAAACTACTACTACACATGTTTTAATCAAATGTGGCTTTTTCAGTTGTCACAAGAACTCCGTTGAATGGCGTCAATTTCACCTGCAATGAACTGAAGCTATACGAACACTTCATATATCAGAATTGGCTGTATGGACTAGATTCCTTTGCCTGATTCATGGTTATTAGCAAATAAATAGTAGTTTGTGATTGTGGCAAATAACAATGGCGTAATGTGATACAATACTTATAATTTTAATTTGGTTTTATCAGTTAATTATTACATATAGTTATATTATAAATTTGCAATATAATCTTGAAATTAAATATGCTGTGCTTTTTTCATAATAAGGTAAGTTTTCACGCTAAAATTGAACATTATTTCTATCGAAAATATGACGCACATATTTAACGTAATTAATTCTATTGTTTATTAATTTTTTGCCTATATGATAACTTGCCGACGATTTTAATATCGTTTTTGTATCATAGCAAACCATATTAATAATCTTTGTAATATAAAATAATGCTTATTTTTCCATTCTGGGTTAATGCATAATTACCGATATTTTAACTAGGAAAGAATAAATACAAACATTGTACTCGACCTGACGTTCACAATGGATAAGGCGATCGCAGAGGCTTCAAGGTAAAAATAATACACCTAGATGGTAAAAATTATGTATGGTATTGAGACAGCGTGCATGGCATTACCCGGCGCTGAAGAAATTTTGCAAGGAAAACTTCAAAAGCGCGATGAGCCTGCAGCATCTGATGGTGCACATGCTAAAGCCAAATATGAAATCAAAGTGTGGGATGAGCTAGAACGCCTATATAATGGAAGCAGCGAAGACAAACTTATGATCTTTGTCTACAATTCTTTGATTATAAAAAGGACCCTGAACGTGAGATGGAAAAGCATATGTCTTCTGCATTAAAGAACATTTCAACAAATCTTTTCATAAATTAAAATTTATTATTCTTTATGAAATTGTAAGTTATTAAAAAGTCAATTACATATCGTCACTCGTATTTTATTTGCTTTATTTATCTCAATGCTAAATACCCATAAAATCGAAAATAAAACCGCACAGCAAAAGATCATTCTTCAGGTTGCCGCCAAAAATTCCGAAGTAAACTTAACCAAACGAACAAAATTTCAAATGTCAATTTGAGATTGGCCAACTAAAATCCGTTTTACGCAGAAAATAACTAACATTAAAGCTAAATTTCGTGTTTGTTCGATAAAATGTGACGTGAACGTGAAATGGAACACACCTGGCTGTTTTACCAATGGCATAAATACATTTTACTAAATGACATGGGAGAGTGCCTTGTGCAAGACAACATAAATGCATTTACTGTTAAACGCGTTTAGAGAGTTAAATAAAATTAACTAATTTTATTTAAAGACGATCGTCGTGCAAGCGCGCCTTAATATAATAACATAGTCCTTCATCCCGCACCAGCTCTCATTCGATCGTCACTTGTTCTGTTTCCATCACCGTCTATTGTTTACCTTTTCAAATCTTTTCTTTCATTTATCATCTATCTATCTCGCTCACACAGCGTTCGGAAACACTCTCAACTACCCTAAGCAAAACCCTCATACGTTCAGAAATATTTACAACCCGACATAAATATGCTGCACCTTCTTGTAAAATTTTGCAATGTTGACATTACTGAGAAAAGTGACGTTCGTGAGAACAATGACGATTGTGCGAAAATTAGTTTTTTCCAAAAAATATTTCATGATAAGGAACTAAGGAGCTCTAAAAGTTAAACTTACTTGTTTAAAGCATCCATAGCCTCAGGATCATCACCAAAAACAGTTTGGTAATTTTGGTTATACTTCACTCGTAAAGCTTGCTTTAAACCCAGCTGCGGAATTTAATTTAGATCAATTAGAGATATTGTTAGTAATGTTTAGTTTTACTAAAATAATAATAATTTTCAGTTTGTTACATTGACCAACAAAATACTATAGTACTTAAATTTGCTATTTCTATTCTGTAAGTGTGTGTACCTATATATTTAGGTCGTACTGTCACTTATCATATAACATTTACGTAAGATTAGTTCACAAGCATTAAGTTATATCTGTGCAGGAACGCAGAAAGAATACAATTTCCTGTGACCGGGCGGCCTGTCGTAAGAGGCGACAAAACAACCCACAGCGAGGTGGTAGGGTATTTGTCCGTCTGGATGGCTACCACCCCTGGTCTAAAGTATGTCGTCATAACAGCCTTAAGTTGTGCTCCAGCATTAGTGACCAGGTTCCAGTCTCCCTTAAAAGAGCACCAGCGGGTTTGTAGCACCTTTGGTGTTGCAAATGTCCACAGGCGATGGTAACCGCTTTCCATCAAGTAGGCCGTCTGGCTGTCTGCTTAACTCATGCAATAAAAAACATAAATAAATAGGTAAATGTTCAGCATTTAAAATACAACTAATTGCAATTTAATTCTCATGGAAAAAGAGACTATAATTTTTCCATGCTAATTTGTAAAATTATTTAATTAAATATATACTTTCAACACATAGACACCAATATCGGCAAAATTAAGGTCTTAATGGGGCTCAAAAGCCTATTTTTCGCGACCAGCCATTGTAGTATGTGGTAAAATGTTTTTCATTTTTCATACTCGGAAAGTATGATTGAAGGTTGAACAGTACTTTTCGTCCATGGGAAACGATTTTCCCTGTTGTCAAAAAATTTAAAAACTATGCGAGCTACGTCGCATCTTTTAAAACACTGTTAAATCGCGACATAAAATTGTAATCAAAAATATCAACAATGTTGTACTTTTGAATTATTTTTCACTAAATTATTCTTTAATTTACATAAATTTGAGCCAAATATTTACTAACATCAGTAACAAAATATACTAGCTGGTAGAATTCCACAAAAAATGTATTTACTAGACGTATCATATGCGACGCATTAAACGAGTTCATCAGATTTAACACCTGATTTCATTAAAGAAATAGTTGTTAATTTAATTAATCATTTTTATTTACTTTCCTCATATTCGAAACGAAAAACAGTGTGTACCTCGAGTGAAAGACCTACTTAGGCACCCGAACTAATTTCGTGCCTAGATAGGTCGCTTTCATCCCTGGTGTAACAATCTACTATTGTCTGACTGACTAGGTCAATATGGTCCTAAATAATTACCGTTAATTAGTACGTCTTTTTTAGAAATGTTGCAAATTATATGTATATTAATTTGTTAGTATATGTATTAATATTGTATATCTTGTTTTGAAATAAACTTCCTCACGACTTTTGTCGGTTTTTATAAATATCCCGTCCCGTTGCCCACGGGAAAAAAGATATTTATGTCCCCACTATTGACACTGGATGGTGTGCGTGTGTGTATCTCTTCTTTGTCTACCTCTAACTGTCTGTGTTTGCGTGGCTCATGTGTGTATGTCGCTTGGGTGTCTATTACTGTTGCTTGCTGGGATGAATGTTGTGTTTGTTGTGTGTTCAGAGATAGAGTGTTTGTTTGTATTGTTAATGTAGTGTCTTCTTGTTGGTCCTCATTTAAGGTTTGTTCGGTGTTGAGTGTTCCTTCTGCTTGTTTTTGTATACGGTCTAGTACTTCTTGTGATATTACACTTTGCTTAATGATCCTACGTGCTTGATTAGATAGGGTGTTGCCGTCAAATCTACGTGTTTTCGGGTTATCGGGATTTCTGTCTTTAAAGAGTTTGAATCGTTTTTTAATGTATCCGGGTCCCTCATTTCGGGCTTTATAATAACAGTAAATTAACTCCTCCATCTCCGCTGTTGACCACTTTCTACGTCCATCGTCGTTAATAGTATTTGTGGCCGATGCCGACGAGCCGACAGAGTTTGTGGGCGAAGCCCTACTCTGCAAAGCATCGTCTGCCCCTTCCCTGCCCCGTTGGTCGGCTGTGATTCTTTCGGGTGCCCCGACTCTCGCCCGCCTGTTCGGCAGAGAGCCACTGACGGTTCGCATGCTGAGACGTCCAGCGTCAGCTCCAGACGTGCCCCGGCGATCGCCCCCGGGAAGCGGTCCTATACGTACTACATTATTCTGAGACTCCATTTTACTGGGTTTGCCATTACCATGTTAGCCGTGTCAGTAATTTTATAATCACGTGTCCGTCCCCCACGTGAATCTAATGTTCGATTCGGACGTATGGTTGGGCTTTAGGGGACATATTGTATATATTATATTAATACATATAATATTGATATATTGTGTTATTGCTATTATTAATATTGTATGTCTGGCTATTGTTGTTGCTATACACATATTAATAATGTATATATTTGGATATATAATATTAATATGTGTTATTGTCTATTTTCTTTTTTATTTATCTTAATTATATGTATTGTGTAATATCTATGTATCCTATTAATTACATGTATTTGATTTGCACACCACCGTCATACACTCTCGATTCCTTGCACACAATCCACAGCCCGTATTGTCGGGAAGAGATCGCTCTCAAGCGATTAGGGAGACCTTTGTTCCTGCCTCGACATGAAATGACTGTAAATGATTTAATTTATGTGTATGTGGCGAACAATAAAGTATTTTCTCTCTATCTATCTATTTCTAATAAAAAGTATATAACACAATACCTTGTTTTCTAAAAGCCTGAATTGAAGGCTCTGGAAGCCCGACGCTGGTCTAAGGTAATGCCTGAAGTCCATGAAGTCAAGGGGCGTCATAGTTTCCAGGATCATAACTTGATCCACCAAAAGCTGCAATGTTAAAATATGACATTTAATATTCATATTTTTACCTACGTAATTACACGGGTTCACTTCTATTCTTTCAATTTTGATAGGAATGAGGCAAAAAATTCTAAAAACATAGTTTATGTTTTTAGATATTTTTGTTACAAGTTCTTAAGTGAAGTTTGTAATGACACAATTAAATAGATTAAAATGCCAACATTATATATTTAGGTAAGTTTTATTTATTTTTCAGTTCAGTTCAGTAGAGAGGTAGACGGCCCACTTGATGGAGAGCGGTTAACATCGCCTCTGGACATTTGCAACACCAAAGATGCTACAAATGCGCTGCTGCTCTCTTAAAGGAGACTGGAACCTGGTCACTAATGTCGGAACACAACGCAAGGTTGTTATGGCGGCATACTCCAGACCAGGGGTGGTCGCCATCCAGTCGAGCTCTAACCTACCCTACCACCTGGCTGTGGGTTGTTTTGTCGCCTCTTACGACAGGCCGCCCGGCCGCAAGAATTTGTATTCTCTGAAAAATTTCCGTGTAGGAACGGAGAAAAAACCGACAAGAAAACCTTTAGGTTTATGCCGCCATAACAACCTTGATTTGTGATCCGGTATTAGTGGCCATGTTCCAGTCTCCCTTTAGAAAGTGGCAGCAACATTGGTTGCACTTTAGGTGTTATAAATGTGATATTACAATTGGCGATGTTAAACATTTTTCATCAGATGGGCCGCTACCTGTCTGCTGAACTCATGCAATTGTAAGTTCGTTTATTTTACTCGTACATTTATTGTCCCATTTCTATTCAACTTGAAAGAGAGAATTAATCTCCCTAATTTTGGACCTACCATTGGTAGGAAAATAATATCACTTGTATGTATCACTTGTACTACACCATTGTAGTATGGAGTATATGTCAAATTATCTTTTGCCCGCGGCTTTGCTTGCGTGAATGTTATTCCACCAGAACCGTAAATTTTTCCGGGATAAAAAGTAGCCCATGTGCTATTCCACACTATAAATCTATCTCTGTGCCGAATGTTATCCAGATACGTTCAGCCGTTCTGGCGTGATTGAGCAACAAACAGTCATTCAAACTTTCGCATTTATATTATTACTAGCTTCTCATCAACAATTTGCTGAGCGTCATTAAAAAAATTAAATATAATTATAAATTACAATCAAATATAGCCTATATCACTCAGGAATAAAGTAGCTTTCTACTGGTGAAAGAATTTTTAAAATCCGATCAGTAGTTCAAGAGATAATTTCCTACAAACAAACTCACAAATTTTTAGTTTCTTTACATATTACTATAGATAAGTATAAGTACAGATTTTAACCAACTGTGACGCAAGTGACATCATTATTCTCAACATTAAAATGGCAGAGTAATAATCAATAAAATAAATTACTCACATATTAATAAGAAATAACAATTATTTTCCAATAACTCGTTGTGTAAACATAACAATATACTTATCAATATTAAAATGTGTAATCAACGCGTAGATAAGGGGACAGCCGTGACATTTCACCTCTTCGCAACCTAAGTTCTTTTTTTATCAGATAACTTGTTCAAACTAACTTCAGATGTGTGACGCATTTTAGCTGTATATAATAAATATAATCTCTTTTTTTACCACACTACGTACGTTTGCACGCCGCCGCAAGCCGGGTCACATGCCCCGGGCGCCCAATTCAGAGCGCGGCAAATTCAAACTTCGCAGATAAATACAACTCATCGTTAATGCAATTTTGACCACTGATGCCCGGTTTCTGAGGTACTTTTAACTGCCCACACCTGCCAGTTCTGCGGAGAGGCTAGGTCATAGCCGTAGCCCTGGCATAAGGCGAAGGACGGAACACCCAGGGGTTTTAGTGGGTATCCCTAACTGGAGAGTGGCAATAGCATTGCACCAGTTCCGACTGGGAACGCTAGTGCCACCCCCGACCAGGCGAATCCCACAATAGGTCGCGAATTATCCCCCAAGGTTCTGCCCTTGTCGCGGCTTAGTCTTCAATCGGATCTCCCCTGGTTCAAAAAAAGGGTCAACTTAACTGACCAATATTAGGCGTTTATCTATTCCATATCTTTTGTTTGATGTAAATAAATATTAGATACTCCTTCTTAAATAGATCCATCTTGTGGCGAGTTTTGGTAATAGTCGTAGGTTAGCAGTTAACCTAAGTTTATCTATTACATTACTTTATGTAATCAATTGTTATTGAACTCATAACTGGTAACCTCAGAAACCGGGCATGAGACGTTCAGTACTTTAAGCACATAAATTACTTTTCGCGAGGCGGGTAGGCATATATTAAAAACCACAGACGTACGCGTGTCCATCAGTGGGCGTGTGATGGTTGAAACGATGATGATGATTAAGGTGAAAATATAGGCCAGCGAGGGCGGCATTTATCAGCTTTTGCCAGCCCCTCGAAAAAGTTCAAGATACGGGGCTGGGTAGAGTCTTGTTGGAATTATCTTGGTTACAGATCTTAGGTTTGCTCGAAACGTGTGATATCACGCTAATGACGTCCTTATTTTTGATCACACAACGCTCACAACGACCCATGTCAAGAGGTGGGTTGAATAACCGTTCCACTTGGGTTTACGATTGTAACGCCGGCGAGCAAGTGAAACGGGAAAAATCGTGGTCGTGAACGTGATTGTTGTGAGTCTCTAATGGAATGTAGCCTATAGAATAACATGACAAACCAGACATTACATTGTAAGTGTTGCTCTGGTTTATAATAACTGTCAATCATTACCGGTGTCGGATATCCACCGACCACTTTCACTTCAAGGTACGTAGGTGCAAACTAGTTGAGGAATTGATTGATATGTCAGTATCTGCGGTTGAGTAATCGAAGCCTTTGCTTACCCGGCTCACTAGAACACAGAAGTCTCGAATTAAGTTTCTAGCATAGTAAATTTCCATTGTATGTTACTTATAACGTGATCATAACTTGGCTTAGGAATGTATATTGTGAGTTTGTATTTGAGAGACGATTTAAAAAAAATAGTAATTTCGCAAAGGATAACTACACTACTAGCTAAGTGTAACGACACGCTTGCCGAAAATACGGTTCGCGGCGTCGACTCTTCGGCAATGCCATGCCGGTCATGGTCGCCATGTGGAATCGCATGCAGACGGAGCATTTTGGGTGTTGTGAGATACTAAAGGAACACGCGCATAGTAGGCTGAATCTAATGTCAATTCAATAACGTTATTAATTGTTAATGCTGTTAAATTAATGAACCTAATCATTTTTGAATGTGTGGCTACATTTGTGATAATGTTAAATATTTAGACTGAGGCTGAATATTATTTAAATAGTTAAAAAATAACGCCGTTAACGAATAGCCACTCTAGTGTATAGAGATACGTTACCTGTTACTATGTAACGTCAGTAATAATGTCGCTTAGCAAATAACGCATTTAATCAATCGTCATATCTGCATGAAACGACCTATGCCTTCAACATCATCGTAGATGAAGCCCCATCATAACATTATAAACCAGATGCATTTGGACACAGTAACTGAACTAACATTATCCCAGATGAAGGACTTATAGACCGGGTAGATCAATTTTGAAACAAAAAAAAATATAGTAGGATGAAACCCATTGGAAATGGAAGAGAATATAACAAAAATGAAAGGATGAATAATTTACGGGCGATCTGAGGTCGGGAGTTAAAGGGAGGGTGAGTTTTAAGGGTGAAGAAGGTTTATCTTGATTTCCGGCAAAATTACAAGTCCTATGGAAAAAAGTTAAATGGCAAAGTTGTAGGTAATAAAAAGATCTACAACTTTGTATTAAAACTTTTTTCACATAACCTCAAAATTTATGTGAAAAATTCAAATAACCAAGTTATTGGTTTTTTAATTTTATCTTTTACAAAAATATTTCTTTTTTCACAATGATTTTGAATCAAGTTATACGCCAACGCTATTTATACAATTAGATCTTGTCCATCCAAAGGTTTCATGGATGAGATTGCTTTCAGCAATGAAGCCGTCCATTGTACTTACTACCTTTTAGTAAGTAATTTTATTGTCTATTTATTCTATGTAATGTTGGTGTACAACAAAGAGTATTTTATTGTATTGACGTGAAGGTTCAAGGTTGCCAGTTTGTTAGTCGAGGGTCACCAGTTTAGTGATGTCCCGACTAGGTGAAGGAGCGAGATGGAACGCTTCTCCGTTTCAAAGGGTGATCTTGCAGCGAAGCTATTGTTATGCCCCGCAGGCCTAGGCCCATCTATTATTGTTGGAAATTTGGATATATTTTTTGTACATTTCGGGAATCGATTGCGATCTTAATTATTGCACAGCGCCATCTATTGGCTTGTAAGTGTTCCACTACAAAAACAAAAAAATATACACGTAAGAAGAAAGATTGCTAATCAGTTAAACGCCTACCTTTAATATGAGCACAACTCTGTTGAGCCGCTTCAATATCTCCATGGTGTGACCCTCATCTAGACCTTCCACGTCCAGAAGCGATCTTACGGAATCTACTTCGAAGATTATCTGCTTGAACCATAATTCGTAGGCTGAAATATTTGAAAACATCCTAATCAGTGCCCTGATAAGCATCTTTTGTGATAACATAATGCTTACAATAATTTCGTGGGGGCAAATTGGAATGCTCTTCAATAAAATCTCAAAAAACGCTCAAGAGCTTTCCGTGAACAAGTGTAAAAAATTGTAAAGCAAAAGACCTTAATATACGACGAAATATATTTTAGATATCCGTCGGAGTTTCACTTCTACTATGTGTCCCAGTACACATTTCGATTTTTCGCAAGTTTACCGTAAATTATGATTTCGTTAGGTTAGGTACATTTAATTAATGCATTTTTTATTTAAACATATTTTATTTTATCAAATAAAAAAAAAACGCTATTTTTATATATAAACGCCACAAACGCATCCACAGTCTACTCTAAAATTGTGCCGCGCCTCCACACGGCCCTAACGCTTTTTCGTGGCAGAAAAAATCCTAATACCCCCCCCCCCCTCTATATAAAAGTATCACTTCAAAATTTTGTATTACGTAAGTTTACCTTCACATTTATACATTACAATAGATTAATCTTAAAGCAGTCTGGAAACGGGTTTTAAGTATATATTAATATAACGACAAGGCGGTTTATCTCAGACGTTTTGATAACCGCACGCATTGCTTTCCGGGTCAATGAGAGTTAATGTGAAAATATGAGAATATCCGTTGCGAAATATGATATGAACTTGGCCGCATTATGGATTTGCCTTAATTAATTATTGCGTTCGATAATTATTTTAAAATCCTTAGGCTCATCATACCCACCCGCCGTGCAATTATCGAGTATTCTGTCAGCGATTGGTATCCATACGGTTGTTATACTTGGATCACTCCGAGAAGCGGGTTGTCAACTTATGGCCGGTTCCTATATATTACTATTCACTTGTCTTACCATCGGTTGAATTTTTGACATTACTTGTAACTTGTAAATTTTAACCGGTTTTAAGCTAATGAACGGTCGATAAGTTATAAGAACCGGCCACGAATGTATTACTCGTCGCCCGTGCGTGAACAGCTTGAAAGATGGCCGCCAGAGTCATAATAACGAGAGTGAACCGGGGAGATTGCACGTTGTATTTTTAGTTCTAGTTGGTTATTATTACGACGTTAATAATATTATTTTCTTGTATGTTCTGTTAGCTGTAACACTATTAATTATTATTAATTATTTTAGTCTTAAAAAAAGGCTGAGAGAAACACAAGACAAAATTAAAACTAGACGTGTTGCTGGCGAGTCTCTTACTGCTTCCTCTTTCTAAAATAGCGATAACACGTTGCAAAGCAGTATCTATAGAGTAGAAAGTAAGTATTAAGTTAGTACACTTAATTTTAACTTAGGTATACTTATGTATAACCTTAAAGAAACGTTCTCCAGTGGAACTTGGTTTAAATATAAAAAAATGCATCTGTCTATAAAAAATGTTTCCAGGTTATGGATGTATGTATACAATACCTTGATGTGTAACAATGAATAAGTGCTCATCGTGAACTGGCTTCGAGGACTCGGCGCTGAGCATCCGCTGCGCTGCCAGTAATTTGTCCAGCATGAGGTATTCGCCATATAGCATCCCCGCTTCATTGCCCAGGTGGTCGCCTTCCTGACCAGAAGAATCGTCCATCATTGCACTGCAGATGAGAAGTAATGTGAAATTATATTATTTTATAGTAATCAGTGTATGTTCTAGTTACTACGTGTGCGTATGTCATTTCATATTTAAACATTTAAGAAATCGTTAATAGTTAAGCCCAGGACTGCCAGACCTATAAAACCAGAGAGGTTTCTGTGCATGTTCCCTATACAGATAAGAACGACCAGCGACTATAGAGTTTGGTTTGTGGTTACTTGAGCAGGTAACAGGTAGTAAAGGTGTATAAAAAAGTACCTTAAATTCGTTAAAGTATAAAGCTTAATTTTTTATATTTTCTTCGGTATAACTTTAGAAATCTCGTCATCCATTGCCGGACACTTATGACAGTGGCTGCTCCCTGCCAGACACCCCTACCCTAAACTTTATTTGGTCATTTTGGCCTATTTGGTAATTTTCATGTCTGGTCATTTTGGCCTATTTGGTCATTTTGGCTTATTTGGTCATTTTGGCCGATTTGGTCATTTTGGCCGATTTGGTCATTTTGGCCGATTTGGTCATTTTGGCCGATTTGGTCATTTTGGCCGATTTGGTCATTTTGGCCTATTTGGTCATTTTGGCCTATTTGGTCGTTTTGGCCTTTTTGGTCGTTTTGCCTATTCGGTCATTTTGGCCTATTCGGTCATTTTGGCCTTTATGGTCATTTTGGCCTTTTTGGTCATTTTGGCCTATTTGGTCATTTTGGCCTTTTTGGTCATTTTAGCTTCTTTGGTCATTTTGACCATTTTGATTATTTTGGCCTTTTAGGTTGTTTTTGCCTATTCCGTCATTTTGGCCATGTCGGTCACTGTGGTCTTTTGGTCATTTAGACCATTTTGGCCTTTTTGGTCAAGTTTTGTAATTTATTTTGTTGACAGATAGACGGGGGATGGTATAATTAGCGATATAAAATGAAGTGAATGTTCCGTGGGCAAATACATAAAAATGTAATATAATATAACCTGTAGCACTTGCTCTATAAACAAGAGACACGCACTAGAGTTTAACTAAACTGTAAACGGTAAACTGTAGTTAATATTATAAATGCGAAAGTAACTCTGTCTGTCTGTCTGTTCCGTTTTCTCGTAAAAACTACTGGACCGATTTGGCTGGAACTCAGTAATATATATATATATATATACTTTTTATCCCGAAAAACGGGATAGTTTCCGGGATAAAAATATATTTGTCTTTCTGATTGTTATGCTTTTACGGAAAAACGATCTGACCGATTTAGTTGAAATACGGTATACATGTAATTTTAATACCGAGGGTGGATACGGGATACCTTTTATCCCGGATAATGGGATAGATTAATGTAAAGGTTATCCCAAAAAGTGAGATAGGTTTTTTGTGATTTTCCATTTTCGTAATTTTGGTCATCTTTGTCCGATTTATCCTTATTGACCTTTTGCCATTTTTGCCCTATTGTCCTTTTTGTATTTTTTGCCCTTTTTGTACTTTTTGCCCTTTTGTCCTTTTTGTCATTGTGGCCCTTTTTGTCTTTTTTGTCCTTTTTGTACATTTGCCCTTTTTGTATTTTTTGTCCTTTCTGTCCTTTTTACCCTTATTGTCCTTTTGCCCTTTTTGTCCTTTTTGTCCTTTTTGCCCTTTTTGTATTTTGGTCCTTTTTGCCTTTTTGTCCTATTGCTCTTTGTGTTCTTTTTGTCTCTTTTTGTCCTTTTTATCATTTTTACACTTTTTGTCCTTTTTTCCCTTTTGTCCTTTTTGCCCTTTGTGTTCTTCTTGCCCTTTGTGTTCTTTTTGTTTCTTTTTGCTCTTTTTGTTTCTTTTGCTCTTTTTGTCCTTTTTTGTCATTTTTGTCCTTTTTGCCCTTTGTGTTCTTTTTGTCTCTTTTTGTCCTTTTTATTCTTTTCGTCTTTTTTGTCCTTTTTGCCCTTTTTGTCCTTTTTGCCCCTTGTGTTCTTTTTGTCCTTTTTTACCTTTTCTCGTCTTTTTTGTCCTTTTTGACCGTTGCGTTATTTTTGTCCTTTTTGCCCTTTTTGTACTTCTTGCCCTTTTGTCCTTTTTGTCATTGTGGCCCTTTTTGTCATTTTTGTCCTTTTTGTACATTTGCCCTTTTTGTATTTTTTATCCTTTCTGTCCTTTTTGTCCATTTTACCCTTATTGTAAAAATAAAAAAAAATAAAAAATGCGATAGTAACTCGATATGTCTTTCCGTTAAGCTTTCACGGAAAACTACTAGGAATACTGGATCGGTTTTGCTGTAATTTTGCGATATAAAATGAAATTAATCTTCCGAGTGCAAATAGTACTAACATGAAAATTTAGTACAATGTAACCTGTATTAACGCCTGCTCTTTAAACAAGAAGCACGTACTAGAGATTGGCCTGCGGCGCAGCCGCGGGTTAAACTCTAGTATTGTATATTTATGAATACAATTTGAAAAGAAATGACCGTCACTTCACGTCCCCCAAAATTCAAACTGATTTATAATAATAATGTAAAAGACAGGCAAGCCAAGCCGTTAAGTATATGGTATAAGGAGAGGCGGGGAGAAGAGAGGAGAGGTGACAGGAGGCTGAATTATGGTTTTGGACATTAGAGTGTATTAGATTTTAGAGGCAAGGAATAATAAGAATTTGAAGTAGATTTATTAATTGCTTTTCAGTTTTATTAATTGTCACTACCAATACTAAGGGCCGCTTGCATAACGATCGCCTTTAAATAAAATTAGTAAATCATATTAAACTGCCTAAATACGTTTTACACAAAAGGTATTGACAGTTCTTTAAACATATTTAGTGCAAGGCGCTAATTGTATTTAAGGGTGTTAAATATGTTTTGTGTTTCTTAAATAAATTTAAGCAATCTTATGCAAGCGGCCTTAACCCGTTATAATAGATTTTTTTTATAATTGTCAATCTTATTGAAATAAAGCGCTAAATAAAATTAAAAAAATCTTAATTCTATTTTCAAAGTTGAATGAATGAAAACACTTTATCGCTCACCAAATATTAAAATTAGGTTCCTAAAAATAGGTATAATAAATGTAAAACAAAATTGAATTTTATAAGTAATTAAATGAAAGCCTGTGATTGTGTCTAGTTTCTCTATTGTTTATTAAGTGTATTTATAGCGCAGAGCACTTGTGGGCTATGTTCCATTAGGGTCTCACAAACCGCGATTTACCCCGTTCCACTTGCATGCCGGCGTTACAATCTTAAACCCAAGTGGAACAGCTATTCGACCTACTTCTTGACATGGGTCGTTGTGAGCGTTGTGTGGTCGAAAATGATGACGTTATTAGTGCCGTTTTCACCACGCCCGCGGTCGCCTTGTGGAACGGCTAACAGAGCATTTTGGGCGTTGTGAGCTACTAATAGACGCCCTGGTGGAATGGAGGTCGGCCATCTAAAGAAGGAAGCTACCACAGACAATACCCGTTATAGATCTGTCAAGTTTATGGATTTGTTGCGTTCCCTTTAACAAAGACGTCTTATCAGTACTACAGCCTAAAGAACCTTCATGACAGAATCCAACTCGCACGCAGCCTTTTTTTACTGTGACATTGGTAAAATTAATGCTCAATTTGGACTCACTATAGATACACAAAAACAAAACAATAAAAGATCCACAAAAAAGTAAAAGGGTATTTACGGAAGCAGGGCCTTATACTTCGAATAAACCTGTAAGGTGTTGTGTTTGAATGACGTACGAAATCTAAGTCGTAAAAAACATTTCGATGTCAACACTTTTTTGTTAATTGAAGAGGACACAGATATATTTTTTATTGGTTAAAATATTTTTTTCCGTATGTTAGTAAAAAGTTTGAATGTTTAAAAATAACATCTCAAAGCAGTTATATTTTATAATAAACTAGCGGCCCCGGCAGACGTGGTCCTGCTCTGAAAAAATAAAAATCTAGGACCCGATCCCAGCGCCACCTACCGGTTCCAATTGTGGGTTTAAACCACCCGGGGACCCGCTCAAACACACAAAAACAAAATCGCTCCAGGTGATTAGGAGGATTCTAGAACCCGATATCAGCGCCACCTACCTGTTCTAATTGTGAATCTAAACCATCTGGGACCCCACTCAAACACACAAAAACAAAATCACCAAAATCGTTCTAGGTGATTAGGAGGATTCTGGAACCCGATCTCAGCGCCACCTACCGCTTCCATCGGGATAAAAAGTATTATATGTCCGTCTCCTCGTTCTAAGCTACCGCCCCACCAATTTTCAGCCAAATCGATACAGCCGTTCTTGAGTTATAAATAGTGTAACCAACACGACTTTCTTTTATATATACAGATTCGATAAGAGCACAGCATAATAACACAGAAAGACTAATTAAGTTATTCGTCAAATTTAAAGGAAGATGAAGGTAGATACCAGGGTCGATAATTTTAAAAACAAATTTTTTTTTAGTAGGATTCATCCTACTATTATTTATATATATTCTCTTCCTTTTCCAATGGGTTTCAACCCATTGGAAAAGGAAGAGAATATAACAAAAATGAAAGGAAAAATAATTTACGGACGATTTGAGGTCGGAAAGTGAAAGGGAGGGTGAGTTTTAAGGGTGAAGAAGGTTTATCTTGATTTCCGGCAAAATTACAAGTCCTATGGAAAAAAGTTAAATAGCAAAGTTGTAGGTAATAAAAAGATCTACAACTTTTGTATTAAAACTTTTTTCACATAACCTCAAAATTTATGTGAAAAATTCAAATAACCATGTTTTTGGTTTTTTTATTTTTATCTTTAAAAAAATCTTTTTTCACGAAAATTGGTGAAATATTTATTATTTCACCTTATTTTGATTTAATATCGTAAAAGCACCACACCCTAATTTTCAATCGAATATTCTCGCGTCAAAATATGAGCTTTCAAAAAAAAGTTGGTGGGTTTTTTGTTCTTTGAAATCTCTCCTTTCTGATGGTATAAAAAAATATACGTTACTGTGGTAAATGTTCTCAGAAAGCAAAGAAATACCTTTTGATGAGCTAAAATTTTCCGTAGGTCGCTCAGGTATATAAATTATCTTAGCAATATATAGATATCTACGCATAAATTCATTACAGTATAATTAAAAATTTGATTTGGCCCCACACGTGACGTTGTCTGAGCACCGACGTAGTGCCAGCAGCCGGCTAGGATCAGATATTGCCGCTATTTTTGTATGTGCAGAAAATGATAACTGTCAAGTATACTGTTTGTTATGCAGGAATACCGATTATTTAGATAATTGTACAGTAAAACAAGATATCAATGTCATCATACATTTATTTGTGTTTGATAATAAGACGAATGTTCACGTTCTGGCGCCAAGTGATTGGCCAGTCATAAATCGAGCCCAATAGGTGTTAATGAATAGGTTATTTTTATGTGTCTCGCTTTAGGACAACGGTCTGGTGTTACTGGTCTAACAACTCTAGTACGCCTTTACGAAAACCGGCTGGTTATTTAAGAACCAATAGTCTAGACATGCGTTCTTTTTCAATTGACCGGATTTCGCTCAATAAATTCGTGTTTGACATTGTATCAGATCTTATAACAGTTCTTTATCTATGAAATTGCCGTTCTGCAGTGCTGGCCATTTCAAACTAAAATAATTTTTGTTCAGCTAAAAAATCTAATTTCAAATTAATTGTGTTGTGTTATAAAAACATGGAATTCTTTTTTTTTAATTAGTCATTTGTTTATTGATTAGCGTTGTTTTTATCGCACTTGAATCTTATTCTTCATCATGGGCCGTTAAAATTTCGAGTAATTATGGAATATTAGTACCGTTGTGGCAGCAACGCGGCACAAGCGGCATGCAACATCAGCGACGTTTACAGAGTGAACACTACAAATTAACACACCGCCTGTTATTGGTATGCCCGCTTTCTTTCCGGAAATTTCGACCTGAAAAATGAACCCACTTATCCGTGCAGGAACGGAGAAAGAATACAATTTCCTGCAGCCGGGCGGCCTGTCGTAAGAGGCGATAAAAGAACCCACAGCCAGGTGGTAGGGCATTTGCCCTACTGGATGGCTACCACCCCTGGTCTAAAGTATGTCGCTATAACAACCTTGATTTCTGTTCCGGCATGAGTGACTATGTTCCAGCCCCCTTTTAGAGAGCGGTAGCACCTTTGGTGTTGCAAATGTCCATAGGCGATAGTAACCGCTTTCCATCAAGTAGACCGTATGCCTGTCTGCTGTACTCCTAAAATAAAATAAAAACCTCATGTCATCCGAAAACTTAGGTCGACATTGACGAATTAAAGGCGATTATGGAGGCTGATGATACGCCTCGAACTACGGCTGAATTAGTAGTAGCTTTCGGCGTTAGCGTCAAAACAATATTGGCCCATTTGCGTCAAATTGGCAAGGTAAAAAAGCGCGACAAATGAGTGCGCCGCGATCTCAATGATCGCCAGCATACGCTTCGAGACGTGCCTTGCACTGCTCAACAGGCACACAAACGAAAGAATTTTGGACTGTATTGTTACCTGCGGCGAAAAATGAACTCTGTTTGACAATCGCAAGCGCTCAGCAAGTTGGTTGGATCCTGGTTCAGCATCTAAACCAGGCCCCCAAACGAAAATGTACCCACAGAAAAACGATGATCGTTGTGTGGTGGTCTAGTGGAGGTGTGATTGTCTTGGTATAAACTATTGGTGGTCACCGAGGGGTAAAAATTTGAAAACAATGGGTCAAGTAGTATGGATACGTTCCCCAAGGAATGTCAATGAAAGCAGTAAATGAAAGCAGCTTAGTAATTTTCTAAATATAGTAATTTTTATGTTTTTGCTTTGCACCGACTTCAAGATGTTTTAGATAATATATATTAATAATAATAGCTTTAGAAATAAATTATTTTATACATTTTAGTTTTTTAGTTTTTGAAGTCGGTTTTTTTAAACGAAGTTTTTATTTTTTATTTGATACTTTTTAGTGTCTAGCTATGTATGGGTGGACCTACGAATGGTGCCGCGCTTCTTAAAAAATATAGGTCCCAAGAACCGGGAACAAAAAAATGTTCGTAAAATGAAAACTACTGGGCCAAACTATGTCAAATTTTTAGGGGACCACATGGCAGCTATTCCGCGCCGAACAAAGAAAGAATCACGTAAATCAAATCATAAATCTCAGAGTAATCGGTGTACATATGGAACGGAGTGAAAATTATTTCCATGAAAAATGTTCATAAAATGAAAACTACTGGGCCAAACTATGTAAAATTTTTAGGGGACCAATTGGAAGCTATTCCGCGTCGAACAAAAAGAGAATCACGTAAATCGGATCATAAATCACGGAGTAATCGGCGAACATATATAAAAAAAAGCAACAAAAAAAAAAGATCCCGACGAATTGAGAACCTCCTCCTTTTTTCGAAGTCGGTTAACTAATAAAAAATAAAAACTTCGTTTAAAAAAACCGACTTAAAAAACTAAAATGTATAAAATAACTTATTTCTAAAGCTATTATTATTAATATATATTATCTAAAATATCTTGAAGTCGGTGCAAAGTAAAACATAATACAAATTACTATATTTTGAAAATTACTAAGCACCGACTTTAAGATGTTTTAGATAATATATATTAACAATAATAGCTTTAGAAATAAGTTATTTTATACATTTTAGTTTTTTAGTTTTTGAAGTCCGTTTTTTAAACGAAGTTTTTATTTTGCAAAATACTAAGCACCGACTTTAAGATGTTTTAGATAATATATATTAATAATAATGGCTTTAGAAATAAGTTATTTTATACATTTTAGTTTTTGAAGTCGGTTTTTTTAAACGAAGTTTTTATTTTTTATTATGAAAAAAATTTCATTCCGTTCCGATTTACGTGATGCTTCTTTAGTTTGATGCGAAAAAGTTGCCATTTGGTTCCCTAAAAATTTAACATAGTTTGGCCCAGTAATATTCATTTTACGATCATTGTTTTGTTCCCGTTTTTTGGGACCTATATTTTTAAGGCGCGCTGCACCTTTCGTAGGCCTACCCATAGCTAGACACTAAAAAGTAACAAATAAACACAATCTTTAATCTTTAAAACATCTTGAAGTCGGTGCAGAGTAAAACATAAAAATTACTATATTTTGAAAATGACTAAGCACCGACTTTAAGATGTTTAAGATAATATATATTGAAAATAAGATATTATAGATAGATAGATAGATAGATAACACTTTATTGCTCACCAAAAAACAAGTACAAAAACAAAATGCATAATTACAATACTTCTTGGCAAAATTATTATTATATTATTATATTAATTATTATAATTAAAAATAGCTTTAGAAATAAGTTATTTTATACTTTTTACTTTTTGAAGTTTTTTTAAACGAAGTTTTTTTTACTGTATGTTCCCTCGGGTCAATTGTTTTTATTGGAAATTATAATAGAACTTATAAGCTACTAGCTGCGTCTCGCGGTTTCACCCGCGTGGTTTTTTTATTTTTATTGCAGGAGTTCAGCATACAGGTAAACGGCCCACTTGATGGAAAGCGGTTACCATCGCCTATGGACATTTGCAACACCAAAGGTGCTACAAATTTGCTGCTGCTCTCTTAAGGGATGGAAAATCGTTAAATTTCGGATAATTCACACTAGGTATATAGCCTATGTGTTGTTCTGATGTGTAAGCTATGTTATTGTAAACTTGCAGCAAAATACATTCAGTAGTTTTTTGCGTGAAAGAGTAACGGACATGCATCCATACAATCTTACAAACTTTCATGTTTATAATATTAGTAGGATGAACTACTCCAAAATATAACCATTTCTGCTATCCATCTTCGTTCTGTTCTTGTTTTTAATTTTAATAATAATGCTAATATTAGACGAAGGCCGTGTATCTATACCCCACATAGATACACGGCACATTTATTTATTATGAACAAATTATTATTATTAATATAGGGGCACACCCTTCTTAGCCTTCGTGGTTATTTTTTTTTATAACCACCCATAAATAATTTTATATCTCAAGTAATAAATAAAAGTGCCGTGTATCTATATCGCATCCTTAGACCAATTACTATTTTCTTAACCATAAGCAAAATTAAAACTTAATAATTAAAATAAATATTTTAGGCGGTAGGCTAAATAAAACTTTAACAATACTCATTGATACTTGACATCTTCGTTTAGAGTGATCATGGCTACTGAAAAAGTCACCGAAACGTAAGAAAAATAAAAATCAAATAAATTATGGAGTTTAAAAACGTTACAACGTACTTTTATTAGACGCATCAATCAAATTGAATCAATTTGGTTGAAAGGCAATAGAACTAAAAGACTCGACGGTATTCAATGACATTGAATGATTCTAGTTTACCTTTATTTGGATCACTGATTAAGGCTGATGTGCACCGACATTTAACCGACGGTTAAAATAAAATAATCGCTGTTTATGCATACATTTTGATCGATTATTTTATTTTAACCACCGGTTAAATGTCGGTGCACATCAGACTTGGTCGTTTGAATTGAAAGTCTGGAATGGATTATTGGCGGTCTGATATCGGTTTAATACTTCGCGTGTTTTAATGATTTTTGGAAAAATAGGTCATACGTCCTAATGAAATATTTTATACTCTAAGAAAACTCACTTTTCTCTGTAATTCTTCACTGTAATCAATGAACGTTTCGCTTTGCGTAGATATTATACAATTAAATTGTACTTTATAATCTTTAAAATTACTTACCCCATAGGACAAGCCATGTTTCTGGTAAGTTTTGTTTCAAAATTGCAAACAAATAAAAAATTGGAATACGTTACAGATAATAAAAACTTTGTTATAACGCGGGCCACTATACACACGCTTCTCCTTCACGCGGGCACTTTACACTGATTGACTCATGACTGCTTCGCAGTGTGACCAGATTTTATTTGATGAATCTACTGCTTGTCCTCCACAAGCAATTAAAAACTACTGAATTCTACCAGAAGAGAACAAGAAAATACTAAATATCTATTATATTTTTTTACTGTCGTGTTGCAATGTAAAGACATGAATGTTTTCTTGATTAAACGATAAAATAATAGAAATGACAAAGAAACTACCATCAATTAAAGAAACGGCTGCGACTTAACAATCCGGTACACAAATGTTAAGTTGTGGGTGGGCGAAGTGAATAGGGGGGAGGTATACTCACCCCTACGACAACCCCTAAGGTCCGGAGGGTTTAATTTTTTTTTAGTTTATAATCATAAACTCACTTATTTATGTTGTAAAATTGTGCCACTTTTGATAATAAAAAACCGTGATTTGAGTTTATGAATGTACTCACGAATTGTTTATGAATGTACTAATGAATAACATATAACCACTATAACTTTTTGTAACACAAACTGTTTTTAATGTAGAAATAAACTTTCAAATTTAATTGACGCATAAATACAAATTCATGTTGACTTGACTTTTGTTGGTTTTGGCTCCAACGCCACATATATAATCGATTGATTAAATAGTGTCATTTTTTAGTGTCACTTTGTTTTTAATGGCTTGGCTATCAAGGTGTGATTATAAAAATAAATTAATGAATATGTCATTAATACTTATCGATTTGTAATTAAGAAATTCGAAATCTTGTAGGTCAAGATTTACAATTAATTAACATATTGTTTTATATAATTTTCGGAAATCGATATATTTCTATGAAAAAAAATATTCATAAATATTTTTGTTTGCCGCCTCATACAAAAGCATGTTGAAGTGGGGACGACTATATATAGGTACGGACTGTTGGCGGGCATATGAGTCTTTACCAGAATTCGGATACATTCACAAGAAAGTGAACCACTCGGACCCAGATAGTCCGTTTGTTGCAAAAGATGGGACACACACCCAGAGAATTGAGTCGCAGTGGAGGGTCGTGAAAAAGTTTTTCAAAACAAAGAGTATAACGAACACAGAAAACTTTTCCGATCTTATCGTAGAGTATTTATGGAGGCGAAGCGTTTTTAAATATAAAAAAGACGCCTTTTTGGAATTAATTGAAGCAATTAAATACATTTATAAAGTAAATTAATTTATATAGACACCATGTTTTATTTAAAAAAATCCCTTACCCGATAATAGAGCCGAGCGAGCGAAGCGAGCGTGCCGCGGCTGCGGCCGGGGAGTGCCAGAACCGACTGGTAACCATTTACTATTAATTTTATACACAAACAGTCGGTTATGTTAGGTGATATTCAGACCAAAGCGCACGAGCGTGCCGCGGCAGCGGCCGGCGAGTGCCAGATTCGACTGGTAACCATTTGCTACTTATTTTATACACAAACAGTCGGTTATGTTAGGTGATATTCAGACCAAAGCGCACGAGCCGAGCGAGCGAAGCGAGCGTGCCGCGGCAGCGGCCGGCGAGTGCCAGAACCGACTGTAACCATTTACTATTTTTTGGTACATACAGACAGTTACGACACCTTGAAAGTTTCATATGAAACATTTGTTTTATTTATCAATTTAGTGGACGACTAGCAAGTTGGCTTTTAATATGACAATGAATCAATATATTAATGATATCAATTTTATTTCAATTTCAATACACTGCTGTTTTTTTTTATATTGGTTAAATATAAATTAATGCGATTACGTAAAAAAAAATCGTCTTTATTGGTCGCCATTTGGAATGGTTACTTTTGTATTGTGTACAAATGTGCTCTATTGTGTTTTTTCTTCATTTTTCTCCAATTAAGCTGGTTTTTGGATTATTTTGGCTGTTTTTATGTTGATTACTGGCTTTATTGGAACTTTGAAAGGATTTTTCGATTTCGGACCTATGATAGAAGTGCAACATTAGCGAAAAAATCAGTGAAAATAAGTGAGGTTATGTTTATTAAAAAAAGTTTATTTCAAGATCGCCGGACCTTAAAGGTTGAAGTAAAGGTAAGTATGCCTCTCCCCCTCCCCATTTCACCACCCCGCTACTTAAAATTCGTATACCGGAAAGCTATACATTTACCAAAGAAACCAATTTTTTTTTAAATTAAATTTTAGAATTTAATTTAAAAAAATATTGTTTTAATTAATTATTTAGATAAAAGTATAATAAAAAATTTAAAAACTTCGTTTAAAAAAACCGACTTCAAAAACTAAAAAACTAAAATGTATAAAATAACTTATTTCTTAAGCTATTATTATTAATATATATTATCTAAAACATCTTAAAGTCGGTGCTTAGTAATTTTCAAAATATAGTAATTTTTATGTTTTCCTTTGCACCGACTTCAAGATGTTTTAGATAATATATATTAATAATAATAGCTTAAGAAATAAGTTATTTTATACATTTTAGTTTTTTCGTTTTTGAAGTCGGTTTTTTTAAACGAAGTTTTTAAATTTTTTATTATACTTTTATCTAAATAATTAATTAAAACAATATATATAGTTTTTTAGTTTTTGAAGTCGGTTTTTTTAAACGAAGTTTTTAAATTTTATTTGTTACTTTTTAGTGTCTAGCTATGTATGGGTGGACCCACGAATGGTGCCGCGCTTCTTAAAAAATATAGGTCCCAAGAAGCGGGAACAAAAAATGTTCGTAAAATGAAAACTACTGGGCCAAACTATGTCAAATTTTTAGGGGACCACATGGCAGCTATTCCGCGTCGAACAAAAAAAGAATCCACGTAAATCGGATCATAAATCACGGAGTTATCGGCGAACATATGGAACGGAGTGAAAATTATTTCCATGAAAAATGTTCATAAAATGAAAACTACTGGGCCAAACTATGTAAAATTTTTAGGGGACCAATTGGAAGCTATTCCGCGTCGAACAAAAAAGAATCACGTAAATCGGATCATAAATCACGGAGTAATCGGCGAACACACATAAAAAAAAGCAAAAAAAAAAAAGATCCCGACGAATTGAGAACCTCCTCCTTTTTTCGAAGTCGGTTAAAAATTACATTACATTCCACATATTAATGTAAGTAACTAGCATACCTCAGAAGTGTGTGTGATATTTTTTTTAAAGATGGAGTAACAGTGGTGTAACAGGATGATGCTAGTGAAAGCAAGAATTAAGAAAGGTTTGCTAAAGTGGTTTGGACGATACATTGACGTTAAAAAAAACGATGTTTCATTTGCATCGCAGGAACAAGCGTCAAAAGTTTATGTAAATGGTGATAAAAAAACATTGTTCATAAACATCGATATTTTTAACATCGATGTTTCACTTCTGAACACATAGATCCTAACATCGATGTTTTATATGCGCGATTTTGCATCCCTAGATATGCCAAAAAAGTACTAGAATAACTGAAAAGCGTGAATTCTACTAAAATATACCAAATAATTTTTACATACTAAATTCTGTCGCCAGTACCTCAAAATCTACCAAAAAAGTAGAAATCTACTAAATCTGGTCACGCTGCTGCTTCGGATTCGCGGTCAGGGCAGGGTCTCCAGATTGAATTCTGAAATACCCCAAAATGATAATATTTCAGAAAAAATCCCCATACACATTTTTGGATTCTTTTAAATTAATTCTTTGACTCCAATTCTTCTATTATTTTTAACCGACTTCAAAAAAGGAGGAGGTTCTCAATTTATTTTGTAAATATTATTTTTTATAATTTGATAATAAAGCCTAAAACCATTACAATGATTGTACACAGACATCTTTTAATTTAAACACAAACATTTTATGGTATTTTAGTAAGGCTAGGGGCATAAAGGGGCATTTCCCCTATAATGGGAGGCCCGAGCCCAGCAATGGGACATTTATGTGCTGATATTATATTATTTATTATAAGTCCGGCTGAGTTCAAACCTTGTTTGCTGAAAATAGGGCGTACAAATTCTGAAAAAATGCTGTATGTATAATAATGTGTAAAGAGTGTAACTACGTCGCTATTTTCTCAAAAAAAGTTTTTCTTTCTTTATTTATATAGGGCATAAAATACTTCCCCAATATCACCAGCACAGAACTTTTGGTCCTCGAAATTTCCCCAACAGCAAAATAAATCCCAAATTGGGCACTAAAATCCTCAATCTGGATACACTGTTCGTGATTTTTTACTTGATTGACTGATCGAATATGGGTGTTGATTTCGTCATCCGCTTTTTGACAGTGTAATTTAAATCTAGTTATATATGTTGTTTGACGCTTCGTATAACTGTTACGCACGATCAGCGATAAAGTAGGAGGTATTTATTTGTTGTAACTAATAACCTAATAAAATTGTTTTCATGCGTACAGGAAAACATCGAGAACAACGAACTCGCCATAAAATTTCATAACAAGGATGGCCGTGAACGTGACCCGGGTAAATTCATTCATCGTCGTCGTTCGACCGTTTAATCCCGGTTGCGTTCGGAGCCCTCACTCCGACGTTCAGGGTCCGTATCCCCCGTTCTGAGATTATTGGCATGCATGTCATTCTTCATAACCTCCAGCCAACATTTCTTGGACCTTGTCCTTCGAAGGGTATCTGGTGGAGGTAGCATGGCTAGACCCCGACATCCCGATATCCTGGTCTCCGTAAAACGTGGCCGTACCAACGTAAGCGACTCTTGCAGTTGTCTGTTATGTCACGGACATGAAGACTGCTGTGGATGAGCGAGTTTTTGACGCTGTCTTTCCATGCCACTCCACAAATCCAACTTATCTATATTATATATATATATATATATATATATATATATATATATATATATATAATATTAAAATCCACGTATATAGCGACTCATCACGATATCTCAGGCACTACAATACTTATAGACTTGAAATTTGGCATGGACTTTCCTTTCGCCTTGTAGAAGTCAGCTAAGAACGGATTTTACGGCGCACGAAGCGGGCGGGTATCAGCTAGTTAATCAAATATAATGTGTTGATACCCGTAAATTTTCTATCTTCGCAGTTACTTTTTTGTGTCTTTTAAAATAAAAAAAAGATTAACTAAGTTATTTACTTAAATTAAAATTTAAAATATTCCTAATTAAAAATAAATTAAATTATAAATAAATTAAACTAAAAATAAACTATATGTACAAACTAAAATTAAACCAAAAAATCTAGTTCCAGACCGCTGTCAGTCGGAAACGTGCCCAAAAGACTGGCCACATTGCCTCGCTGAATGGCAATGCTGATGCATTGCCCGAAGTATAAAACAGTCTTTTGGTCACGTGAGACATCCACCAGACGTTTGGCTATGTCTCGATAAAGTTTGTGTGCCTCAGGCCCCCATGGTCCCAGGGTCTCGATCCCAAAAGCCGCAAATATGTAGCCATTCCCGCTGGCTGAGTATTTGCGGCGTTTTAGGGCCTCCTGTTGTGCCGCAGCTGTACCGGCAGACATGCTAGTAGCTGGAAGATGGGATGCTGCCAAAGTATCAACGCAAGACGCGTCCCATACTAAGGGGCGACCCATCTTCCAGGGCACCAATGACATACCATCGGTTCTCTTGCCATCGTCGCGGCACAAGCCGTTCAGTTCTAGGACGGCAGGTACCCCGGCGGTGACAAGAGCCCGACGGATTATATCATTAAGTGTTGCATGGCGTGAAATTCTACCGGCACTCTTGATGCACGATGACCCATGGTGACCGAGGCGCTCGACCTTATCTCCGCACTGACAGCGGTGTGGGACAACACAGGGCGCCCCTAGGCGAATGCAAGCACTTATTCTAAACGTGTTATCGTCTAGAAAAGTGCCTAAATTCGCCGAGGGGAGTGCCTGTAGCCACAAGACAGACTCCCAACGCGAGACAGCTAGGAGACGAGCACGCTCCGTTTCATTGGCACACGTATCCAAAAGATTTTTATGCACCAATCAGCAAAGCGGGCCGTCCCATAGCTTCTGTGACTTTAGCTTTTTAATTTAATATAAAAAGATTGATGTTAGTTATTTACATATTCTGTTTGTGCAGATTAGTCCCTATGTACCCCAATAATAACTTGTTGATGAAAATACCAACCCACATCGTAAACATGTTTAACAAAATTTTCTAATCTATCGTAAGTTTCGAGGAAATTGTTTTTAGTGATAAGGCCGCCTACTATTGTTTTCTGTACATGCTTAGTGATAAAATACATTTTTGAAGTGATAACTTCTTATGGGAGGGTGAACCGCTTCGTTACGTCACGCGTTACGGCGCCAGTCTGTCTGGCTTCCCTTTCTCTCACGCAAGTTATCACTTCTGTCGGGCGTCCCGAGACGTACACATTTTTTTTTCTACCGTGATAATATACAAAGTGGTCATATTTGGTAATTGTATTATAATTGCTTCGTTGCAAGACCGACGGCTGAAGCAGCAGTCGTGTCCTGGATTGATGACCAGTTTGGGCAATTATTTTTATGTACGACCTCATATCTTTATATCAAACTGGGATATGCCCCCGACTTTGTCCCGATTCCCGGCTTCCAAAATAACATTTTGTAACAACTGTGTCGGATTGAGCTAATTTTTATGCAACCGAACAACTAACTACAAACCGCTCCCGGGAAAATTCCCGCGAGATTCCCAGAATAAAAAAAAATCACACATTTTATTATATAAAATTTGCTATCGATCAGTGAAAAAAGCGCATAGGAAATTGTTTTTTTTTTATTTGGCCTTTTTAAATCATGTCCAGAAAAATTCCCGCAGGATTCCCAGAATAGAAAGTAGTGCAGATTTTAAGTCTAAGAATTTGCTGTCGAGCAGCGAAAACCCCATTGCAATCGGTCCAGTAGTTTTTACGTGAATCCCAAACAAACCGGCAAGAAATCTAAAAAAATTGCATCGTGTTCTTCATCTTTTATATAGTACTAGCTTCTGGAGACGACTTCATTCGCGTGGAATTTGTAAAAAATATTTTTTTTCATAAAAAGTATCCTATGTTACTTCTAATACCTCCAAGAATATGTGTACAAAGTTTTATGATGATCGGTTCAGTAGTTTTCGCGTGAAAGCGTAACAAACAAACTTAAATTCACATTAATTATAATATTAGTAGGGATATTCCAGTTGTTTTTTTAAATAGCTTCAATGTACAGACGCGGCATTTCGTCTCTGAGAAACGATTCTCCCTGCTGTCAAAAAAATAAAAACTACGCGATACATGTCCGAACTTTTCATCTCATGCCTAAATAGGTCACTCTTCGTGTAACAATAGCTACTATTACTGCTAATCTGGCACATCATTTAAAACTACATAATATTTTTTTAAATAAAAGATTCACTTTCAGCACACAAGGTTTGTATTCAACTTATTGCTGTGCCGGAATTACAATATTGTTACGTACGAGCGGGGGTACGCACTTGTGGATTGGAAGAAAACACCAGTTTTTAATTTAAAAGCTTTTATTGACTTACAAAGCCGCGCACAGTACCTCCCTGTAGAGTTGCTGTCCTTAAACACACGACCAACGATGCACAATTCCGACGATAAGTTGTCACACCCTCAATACCGTCGTCGATATTGCGTAGACCACCTCCGATATTATCGCGTGTAGCTCGCCTCTGGTTCCTCTCTCGAACTACGCTACACACTTCCTTCACGTATCTATCCACCAAACTTGCCACTAAATTCACCACTTGATTCGTCTCTGTACTCTAACAACTCTTTAGTATCGCACTTGTTGCTTCACCGTCTTGGACTGACTCAACTTTTAACTCTTAAACTTTCAACTCTAAAAACTGCCCGGTAGGCGCGCCTTACGCTGTTTATATACCCGGAAGAATTTTCTAGAAACCATATATCTATCTCTGTCTTTTCTTTCCCGAACCTTCTGTTCGGGAACTTTCGTTTATACATCTATCCCTTTCTAACATCTATCTATCTCTTTCTTTCGTTTATCGTCTATCTTTTTCTAACATCTATCCGTCCTTGTCTTTTCCTTCCAGAAATGTCTAGTATTTTCTAAAAGTTCTAAAACTGATTTACGCTGCTGGGCAGTTCCACTCTCGGTCGCCACAATATATATCCGATACAGTGATTTTCAGTGAAAATCTGCCTATTGACGTGATACCAAATAGACACGAATTGAAATGAAAATAAATATGTAATAATAATCGACAGAAAAACAAACATATTTTATAGTGATAAATTAAATCGCAAGTAAATTATATTGATGTAAAACAGCGAACGGAAAACATATATCTGACGGGGTAGTAGCTAAGATTTTATTATTTATTGATGTGTGTACGCAATGTAGACGTCTGCCGTGATCAATATAAGTTTTTAAGACATATAATAAATAAAATACATCAATGGCAGATCTGGTCAATTACTTTCAAAATTTTTTAATTTAGCATTTTCAAAAGTGTCTGCCACAGATTAAAATGCGCGAAATGGTCCACCATTCTTATTTTCCGATAATAATAATCATATATTTTCAAATTTTAAAACGGCAGACGTCAAAAATCGATACCTGTCTCATCTGCGCTCGTCGCGTCCACCACTTTGAGCTTAGTGAGTCCCAACCTCATGCACGGTAGGTATGGGGCCCCAATGTACAAAAACTCGGGTCTGGTCAAATACATACAGGTAGCCGTTCACGGGCTCATAGACCACTATATACGCGAACCATCGCCCAAAACCGGTTCGTCACGAGTCAGGCTGACAACATGCCTGGCGAGCGCACAACAGCATATTTAGTTCCGCGCTTCCTAAATGACTTCCCCATGAGTTTAGGGAAAGCATTAAATCAAAAAATAAACTTTAAAATATGTAATGTTAAAATTGTTAAATGCTCTGGACGTAGACATCCATAGCACTGATATAAACCTCAGAGGCTTTCTACGCTATGTATAATTCAATAAGTTGTAAATCATTTTGTTGCCTTTACTTGTTAAATAAATAAAAAAATCATAGGCCGCTTAACCACAGAGGCATCGTTTTACTGTTTTTCGTTAGTAAATAATTTTATACTTTACAAACAGGATTTTTGCAATTAATTACACTATTTAATGATGTTCAAATTTCTTAGACTACGTAAGCTATATATAAAGTTAGATATTACAGTAGAAAGTGTTTTATATTCATCATCTAAAGACACTATTTTAACAAAAACATATATAGCATAATAATAATAAATAATAGCGAAGAGCCTTGACCGATACCTTGAAAGGCTCTCGTTTGGTATCGTGGTATCGTGGTGGTATTGGGCCCGTATCGTGAGGACATTCTTATCTCTGGAGCTTAACCACCGGTAGCTTGGACCCTAGGTCCTGCTGCCAACGGACATCAATTTGTTACATTTTTTTAAATATGTTGTTTTATATAGTATGTATGTACTTATATAAAGAAAAATGTAAAGAAAGTGAAACCAAATAAATATGTGAAATAATAATAACAGCCCATAACTGTCCCACTGCTGGGCTCGGGCCTCCCACTATAGGGGACCGGACAGTATACCCACCACGCTTGTCCAAGGCGGCGTCCCGGCCAGGATCAAACCCGCGCCCTTTGAGTTTGGGACGCGTGCGCTAGCCATTACGCTACCACGACATATATAGCATGCAATACAATAATACAGTTGCCTCAGCCATGTGTTATTAAGATGGCTACCACTTAGCTAGCAGCTACCGGTCTTATACAGGTTTCTGTATGTGTAATTGTGTATGTCGTCAACATTAATATGCAATATTAGGTATAGCAATAAAATAAAATTGTATGTATTTATTGCGTAAGACAGCGGTTGACATTGGTGTTTTATATTTGTATGTAATGAGTGTGACATGTTTTCTGATAATCTCTTAAGTTTTAAGTGGTAAAGCTACGCTGGAATCAGCATCCTGATTACAGCTCTTAGGGTAGGCTTGATCGGTGTGAACGCTCTCACAGAATATCGGCGTGATACGGTTAGCCTTGTGCTAATACTGTTTCTTGATATTAGTAAGATTTCTGATGGCTCTCTATTCCATCCCCTCTTATCATTATTATGACGTACTAATAAAAATTCAAACAAATCAAGCCTGACGCTAGCAGGACCATCGTAATGGCTAGTTTACACGTATTGTTATTATTTATTAAAATCTTAAATCTTAAAAAAAACATTTTAAAAAATTACTTAAGTAATATAATTTCCTGCGGCTGGGCTTCTTTGTCGTAAGAGGCGACAAAACAACCCACAGGTGGTAGGGTATTTACCCGTATTGTGTACCGGCATTAGTGGCTAGGTTCCAGTCTCCCCTTAGAGAGTGGCAGCACATTGGTATCACCTTTGATGTTACAAACGTATATAGGCGGTGCTAGCCGCTGTACTCATGCAATAAAAAAGGAAATTATTTTACTAGGCCAGGGGTCGGCAACCTGCGGCTCGCGAGCCACATGTGGCTCTTTGGATGTAAAGCTGCGAGTCTTTTGTTATATACGTAAAAAAAGACTAGGCTTTCATTGAAGTTGTTTGCCCAATTGTTTGTTATTGTGTTGTAAGTTAATATTTGTTTTCATTTTTTAATTTAATAATAATTAATTATCTAATAATGTCACATGCATATTATCTTTTTATTGTGAAAAACACTACTTATATAATAATATGAATAAATAGATTTGTTTGTTTTATCAAAACACTTAAATTATGCAAGTAATATTTTATTGTTTGCAAGAAAAAAAATGTGGCTCTTTAAAAACTTTGAAACTTCGTAAATTGTAATTTTTGACTCTTCCGACTGAAAAGGTTGCCGACCCCTGTACTAGGCGAATTAAATTCCTAGTATCATTGTTGTACAATTATGATGACATGATGCTCATTTTCCTGGAAAGTAAGTGTAGTATTTCTGTCGGCAAATCTCATGTTTCAGTTAACTTGAATAGTGAGATACTTCAATACTCGTCCCCTCTCAACCTTCCACCCCCTGAAGTTCGCATTTCGCTAACAAATATTATATTAATACGTGAAGCAAAAACTTTGTACCCATTTTTACGAAAATTGCGTCGACGGAGGAATATGATATTGCGCACACTTATAGTTATAGAGGAGTGCCCAATGCTAATAATTTTTTGAACTATGCATAAAACATACATTAAAATCAATAAAAAAAACATTACACAACTACCATGTATTTGACACACACACGCATATATACTCTTTTGTTTATTGTTAAAGTCCAATTAACAGTGTAGCCTTGGCGAAATCTGTGATTATAGAAGTATAGTCTTTGACAACAGAACCTTAATAATGTTCAAACTTATAATTTAAATTAATGGTCGTCGCCTAGTCGCCAAGCGGTCGAATTTCGACCACTAGGCGACCACTAGTAATATTAAATCCCAAAGCTAAGAAAGTTACAGGTAAATTAGCTTCAAGACCATTTCCCGTTTGTATTAGTGTACGGTCAGCACATTCTTATAGACACGTACTTAATATATAGTGTTAAGCAATATTAAAACAATTACATTCTTTATATTAATTTATGTATAATTTTTATGTCGGAAGATATTATAATTAAATATACAGAGTAAAGGCAAGAGAATTTGTTTTAGATATTCACTTGGTAGTTGTTAGAAAGCTGATGTCTGTCTGTACGTCAGACAGCAGATGAACAACATGTTTGAATATATTATTTTTATGCAGCCAGGTATTCTTATTGTATCATCGCGTAGGTCGAACAATAATTTAGTTTATTTTAAATTATTTAGTTAAGTTATTCTCATATAAGTATACCATATTTTTATTAAATCTTATAAAAATTATCCTATCGTTTCTTTTATATATTTTTTTCATATGTAAAACAATTAAAGTACTAAATACTAAACTATTTTGACACTAAATTGTTGGTTCCTGTTCTGAAGAATGACATTTGCTTTCTGATAGCACTTTTGTCAGTGGAAGTCAATGAAATTCTGGTTGATTTAGCAACTAATTGAGCGAGAGTCACAATACTGCTCGGATTGCTATTGCACTCATTTTCGAAAGATTTGTATGAATTATACAAAAATTTAGTTCGGGAAGTCAAAATCTTACCTAGACCACATTTCAACATCGGAACCATTTTTAATTAAAAAATTTAATATCAACAATTAGCAACAAATAATAACAGTGGACTATAAATAACAAGAATGAACCACGAATAAAATCAATTCAATTATTATTTATTTGACTTTCACTATTGACTTTTAATTGTAAATATATTTACTTCTTTTAAAATGAAACGAAATTGCTGAATGTACAAATTTTAAATTTCAAGTACCTATAAAAATTTCTGTAAATAACAAAACAAACAACGAACGCAAAAACTTCTCGAAGCTAATTTACCCATACGCTTGTGTTGTCGGTAGGGCTACAAGATGTTTTTGAAAAAAACCCGGACAAGTTTTTTTTTCATAAACATATTTTACTGAAAACTAACTTTTTACTTACATACTAAATTAAGAGTCAATCTACTTTTCGATATATTTAGTACCCGATACTACTGCTTTTCAGTTCACAGTCGGGTTTCACTGTCTGAGGTGGCATCTTTGAATTCAGTGCAACTAGCAGTTCTATTAAAGCAAACGCAAAATTCACTTTTTACAGCAGTTACGGCAAGATACGAACAGAATTCGTCGAGGTAAAAAGAGCGGACAATCTTTTGTCCGGTTTAACAAAATTTTCTTGACCGGACAAACATAAAGAAAACCGGACATCTGGCAACTCTAGTTATGGGTAAAAATCTATTCTAGATACCCAGACTATAGTTAATAACGGAAAATTCTATCCTGTCCTTGATGTCTGATCCCTCTATTTTATCACCCTGTCACATTCTCTGTATCTTGATTTATTCATTATCTGTATTTTATTGAAGCTGACAACTCGTTGACTTCGCCCCTAGTGTTGCCCTTGCTCAGTATTCCTCGGCGTACCCAGCCTTTGAGCCAGGGGGACGGAAACACTGACCTCCATATATACAAGTACGCTGGACCTATGATTAGACGGGCCATAGTGTGACGATTTGATTTTCGTCATTTTGGCGCTGATCGCAGAAGTGGGTGGGAACGGAACTAATAATAGAGATGGGACAATGAGATAAAATACATCGATAAAAGACATTTCCAACAGCAACTATATAATACTCATTGGCGAGCCCAAATAATTTGTCGCGACAAATTTTTTTGTACATTTACACCTGTAATATGTAGGCAGTGGTTTTTAACGGCTGCGTACAGACGGATGTCTATATATTTTTTGATTATTTGTTTCAATAAAAATATGAAAGTGACTGTTAAAATTATCTGACACTAAAGTATCCTTGAAGTGGTTCTGTAGACCAGGAAACAATGTTTCTGTTTTATGTATGATCTTTTAGCACCCTTGCAGTTAATACTGCGGGAAAACTTGGTTCTATAGGAGGTTTTGGACTTTGACGCCTTCGACCTGAAAACAAAATTTCTGTTAATCAACAATTAAACTACAAATCAAAAGTAAAAATATATCATACAGTAAATAAGTATATAATCGACCCGATACCGGTAATGATGGAGCTATTATATTTTTCAGCTCACTTGATATTAGCTTGTTATATTTTTCGTGTGTGTAAGTATGCCACTTGTGGTCACCTATCCAATTGGGGACCGCACCTGGGGTTGCTTTATATGCGTAAGCGCTTACAGTTCTTACGCCCACTGGGCCAACGAGCTCACAATATCAGCTAAGCAATATATTTGTGTTCAATGTAGAAGTACGTACAACTCAAGTTGTCATTCTGTTCCATAATTAGTTTTCTTTTTACTTCTACAGCTATTGTCTCAGGTACAGGGGGTGCGGGGGTAACCATCTTTGTTCCAGATACAGAAGGTGTAGGTAAAACCATACTTTCATGCGTTGAAGATGCGTGTTCTACAAAAACATATGATATTGTAATTTGAAATAAAACAGCCTTTATCGTAATCTTAATTCATCAGACGGAAGCAAAAAAACAATATTAATTATTAATATACTATTTTAACACATATTTTAGGGGACAGCTTCCCAAGTAACTGAAATGGTGTATAGCCCATCATTCAAAATCAGAATCTACTGATTTTCATCAGAATAAAAATCTTATGTATGACCTATCTATATATCTTAGAAATAATACGGCATTTTTATATTTACCGGCACTGTTACAGAAAATGGTTGGAATACTGCACTTTTTCAAAGTAGTGCATTAGTTATGTTTAATAAAACAGTCATCAGCGAAGTGCTTTGAATAGATATAATCATATTTCTTCGGACGCAAACTAGGCTTTTCAATGTTTTTCAGCCATAATTCCAGTCTTCTTTTGTCAGTCAGAAACCTGTGTATTATTTTAAAATTATATGTATTTGATAATAAAAATCGGTCATCGGCGATTTCCGTTCTTGAAAGTAAATAGATATTGATAGGAAAAATATCGATAAGTTTTATCGACAGGTAACTTTGACAGCACTATTAAATTGCAAGTTACATCAGATTTAGTATTCTTCCCACCCATTGGGGGCGCTTCAAATAGGCACAATATAGAGCTGTCATTTCATAGGGTATCATAAGTCCAGCGTACTTTATGGAGGTCAGTGGACGGAAATGACAAATTTCTTAAGCCGCGTCTCCTGCGCTTTATTTTGCCCTACACGCACAACACGAAATACCTACACGACGCATTAGGTAAGCAGTATATCTTATACATATTATATCTACGATATTTGAGTATACGTGTAGTGTACAGAAGAAACACCCGCAGGAGATCCTGTTTAATAAGTAGTCAAATTAATAAACATAAGGCATGCAAATTCACTTATTTGCATATAAATGTGGATTGTATAGAGATGTTACATTTTAGTTTAATTCTCCAATAGTTTAATTAGCGTGCAAATGTATCTATTATACAAATCACAGAAAACGTTTACAAGAATATTTACTTTGTAGATGTAGATTAATAATGATGAGATGGTCACGCCACGCCGCGCCGCCTTGAATGACGTCTTACGGAGGGCGCTTGCCGCCGCTAACGTGCCGGCTTTATTGAAGCCGAACGGAATTTCTCTAATTCCCTAGCAACATGGCAAGCCTTTGATGTGGGATGCGTTCTTATTGGATACGTTGGCCGCATCCCATTTACCAAACACGTCTAGATCAACCGGTTCAGCGGCAAGAACAGCTGAATCACACATGTGGCCCAAATATGCAACCCTCAGTGAGAGTTTTACGTTTGTGTCGTTTGCTGTTGAAACGCTTGGACCGTAGGGTCCAGAGCTCATGAGCCTCAACCAAAATTTATAAAAACGACTCATTCACTCTTTAGGTGATCAGAGGGCTTTGTTTTGAGGCGGGGGGAATACAATTCGCACACTACCGGGTCCTTTGCTAGGGATTAGACCAAAACGATGAGGTGACGCCATTGAAGAAAGCGCAGTCACCGGAGTCAATCGCTGGCATGTGTGGAGACTCGGCAAGGTACTGTAACGACTAAAACCTTTTTAGTCGTTGTTTATATTAAGAAATATAATAATTTTGAATTAGAATATCGAATGCCTCAAAAAACAATCGAAATCATTATTGTGTCGGGCCGCGCACGGAACAGATGTAACAGCTTCTGGGTTGAAAATATAAAAAGAATATTCCCTGAACCAGTTCTTTGATTTGAAGATCCGTACCGAGCTCGAGCCTCTGGCCGCCACAGTACCTCCCTCTATGCGGAGAGGTAACTCATAGGCAATACTTCACTAAAACCACCCTCCTCCCATGTGTCCCGCGCTTATGGCAGGAAGAGCGTTAGACTTAGAACGTCGTTACGCCTACGATAATCCTAGCGCAGTGCTTGAGAATGTCCCTGGAAGCAGTGCAGACTCACTTCGTCCACAGGGGGATGACTCCTCCGCTCCCTAGATGCTGAAGGGCCCCTGAGGTAATCAGAGGGCTTGTGCCTACCTCGGACAACGGATCAGTATGGCAATCCAGCGTGGAAACGTACCCAGCCTTCTGGTCGCCTTGCCCATAGAAGACGGTGATCTAGGTTCAATATTTTACTCATAGTCCTGAGGGACTATCGGTAGAATACTATATAAATATGTTAAGTTTAATAAAACTACGTTTTAACGGTTTTAAGCGCGGTAATTTATTTGATTTAGGTTTATCCGACGTTTCGGCCGCTTTTCAGTGGCCGTGGTCACGGAAGACAAAGATGACATTTGTCAAACGTGAAATAAATTACCGCGCTTAAAACCGTTAAAACGTAGTTTTATTATGTGTACAAGTCGCGAAAACTTAAGAAAATATTATGTTAAGTTTTCTTTTATTGTATTGGTTTATAAAGTCACTAGAGTTTACCTCGCGGCTCCGCCGCGGGGTAAGCTCTAGTGCGTACCTCTTGGTTAAACAGCCGGCGTTAAAAAAGGTTACATTGTATTATATTTTTATATTGGTGCTAATTGCCCTCATAAGATTTCCTTTATTTTATATCGCAAACTATCCCATCTCCCGGGATGAAAAGTATCCATGTCCATTTGCGGTATTCAGACAGACAGATCGAGTACTATCGCACATTTTTATATAGAATATGAATTTTTATATCTATAAACTTGAGAAATGACTGGTCTCCCATACAAACCTGTATTTCAACCCGTTCTAGTTTTATTTATATATCCCCGTCTATCTATCTGTAAACTACATAAACGACCAAAACTACCACAACTACTACAACTACCACAACTGTCCAAACTACTTAAACTACCGATACTACCAAAACTACCACAACTAACAAAACTACCAACCAAATCTACCAAAACAACCAACCAAATTTACCACAACTACCAAAACTACCAACCAAATATACCAAAACTACCGCAAGCACCAAAACTACCACAACTACCAAAGCTACCAGAACTATCAAAACTACCAACCAAATCAACCACAACTAGCAAAACTACCGCTACTACCAAAACTAACAAATTGACCAAAATAAACAAAATGGCAAGTCACAAATAAAAACCTACCATATTTTCTGGGATAACCTTTACATAAATCTATCCCATTATCCGGGATGAAAAGCATCCCGTGTCCACCCTCGGTATAAAATTTACATATATACCGAATTTCAGCCAGAGCGGTCCATTAGTTCTTCTGTAAAAGCATAACAAACAAAAAGACAAATATATTTTTATCCCGGAAACTATCCCATTTTTCGGGATAAAAATTATCCTAGGTCTATGCTCGGCATCGAATATATATATATAGATAGATAGATAGATAACACTTTATTGCTCACCAAATACACAATTTCAAAATATACAATTACAATATTGTTATGGTAGAAACAAAAGGCGGCCTTATCGCTGAAAGCAATCTCTTCCAGGCAACCTAACTTAAGGAATAATTTAATCTAATCTGGCGATGTAGGTGGTGCAGATCATTAAATATCAAATATCATAAATAAACATACTTAAACTAAATAATTTATAAATAAATAAAAAAATACACATACTTAAACTACTTTATAAATTAAATATAAATATATATATATATATATATATATATATATATATATATATATATATATATATATACTGAGTTTCAGCCAAATCGGTCCAGTAGTTTTTCCGTGAAAACAACAACAGACAGACAGACAGAGTTACTTTCGCATTTATAATATTAATAATAAAATAATAATAATAGGGATTGTACTATAAAATTATTCTCATTGAACATCGTCGTTTTCTTTTGGTTCTGTCACTTTTAAATAAATTTATTCAATTTGTTTGATACGTCTACTATAAGTATTAAGAAAAGGACGCTCATTTATCTTTGAAACGCTCTTTCCTTTTAGACCATAGGTCCCCAAAGTGTCCATATGAACTCCTGGGGGTTCATATCGAACTGAAAGGGGTCCACTAGCTGCAAATAGGAGCTCACAATAGTAAATTTCATTTATGCAAGTTAAGTCAGGGCAAAAATATCATCTTTTGAGATAAAGAATAATAAAAGATGATAGTGCGCGATTATACTAACAACCTATAAAGTTTATATAAGACCAACTAAAACTATTCTAAATCCAACAAACATAATTTTCAAAATCAGCTCAGAAATAAAGAATTTATGGCTGAACATGTTTAAAAATATATATTCACACGACGAATTAAGAACCTCAATGAAGAAATTGCTAAGGAGTCTATGAGATAAAATAGTTTGGGGATCATTGGTTTAGAGCAGGGGTGGCAAACCTATACGTATTGACGTGCCATTTTTTTTAAAGAAATGTTTAATGAGGCCATATACGTGACGTCAAATAATTTTCACTTCGTGATTATTAGGGAAATAATAATACTAAATGCAATGAACTCAAAATTCTTTATTTACTACAAAATCAATACATGTTGTAATATATAATAATAAATTCTTCAGTTATACGTGCAATGTAAAGTAACATTAGTACTATGACTTTTGTTGCTGCAGAGTAACTGACAAATAACTTATATTATGATTGTAAGATGTTACTTTTAGCAGAATGCATGCTGAACTGGAGCCATCTTTAAAACGGTTTCTTCGGCGTTCGTTCGTATTATTACGGGATTGTGGGACTCGAATTAAAATGGCGTTAGAATTACTATAGAGTTTATTAGAACTATACAAACACGTATAACATAGATACAAATATAACCGAATGCAGCAAATTCAAACGTAATGCAGAAGGTCGTAATTCAATAAAACGCGCAAAGGCCGTCACTATTAGATTGTACACACGCCACGCCTAGATTGTAGTTATAGCTCAACTGACTCCCTCTCTCAATAGGGCCATCGTTTTATACTTCACAAATGCAAATATGCCCGCCCGGTAACGTCGACATAATTTCCTAGAATTATCTTGTACTTATAATCCGCAACACATGACTAATGATGCTCCTGAGCGGCCGTAAAAGAGTACAATAGGACAGTAGGCTGTTCTCCACAATAACTAGAAACGTATGCCAATAAATAAGTGAACAAAAAAGACGATCAATAAAGGATTACAATTAGTTTAAATGCCGACAGGTAATAAAATATGCTTTTACAGATCTGTACGTGGAATTTGTCTTTGTCGGAGCCTAAGTTGTAACAGTATTATAAATACTTCATAGTGAACTTTGTAATCGGTAGCGTACCCAAAATATTGTGTCATGTGCCCACAATGGCATGCGTGCCATTGGTTCGCCATCCCTGGCTTAGACCAACAAAGTATTATACTTAGATATAATAATGTACTTAAATTATAATGTATGTCTAGTGATTTAAGGTTCTTTGTTAAAAGATTCGCCTTCAAAAAAAATATCAATTAATTTCCTACAAAACAGTAGGTACATACAACGGAACAATAAAAAGCTTCGCCTTAATAAGTCAAGCGTGGCTGTTTAGCAAAAAGTATTTATTCATAAATTTTCACAGCAGCCCAGCCTTCATGGTTTATGGTGCGTTTTATTGCGATCTTGTTTTTTTTTAAATTCAAATATCACGAGGTCATTTGTAGTATAAACTATAAATAATGACATTTCAAGCAAAAGAGCTGTTTCTGTATACTAAAAACAAGCTGATGCCCGCGACTTCGTCCGCGTGGTGCGGTTTTTTAACCATCCCACGGGAACTCTTTAATTTTTCGCGATCAAAAGTATTCTATATATTGACCAGGGATATAAACTACCACCATATAAAATTTCATTTAAATCGGTCCAGTCGTTTCGGAGATTAGCCGGTACAAACAGATAGACAAACAGACAAACCGACAAACAGACAAACTAAAAATATGAAAAAAATCTAAATTAGTTCTATTTCACTTCTTACATCCCCCTGACTCGGTTTTTAGCATTTTTTTACATTGTACAGAAATTCGACCTCTACACTTTTATTATATGTACCTATATAGATATTTAAGGAGCCGCATGCATTAGGCTATGTCATTAAAGGCCGGTTCTTATATCTTACCATTCATTGAATTGATCTACCATCGGTTGAATGTTGACATTACTTGTATATAGATTATAGATACATAGATAGATAACACTTTATTGTACACCATTACAGAAAACTTACGAACTAGTAATAATCTAATTGGGTACAAAAGGGCCGTCTTATCGCTAAAAAGCGGTCTCTTCCAGACAACCCGTGGCAAGAATATTCTAATTAGGAGTGGCGATGGTGGTATACATGATTATTGTGCGATTACTTACATTTTAATAATAAATATATAACTTACTATATATAATATACACATAAGTTATATACATATACAAGATATGGTGATAATATGCAACTCTTTAAACATAATAAATATATAACTATATGCAATATAATATCTACTAATTATATAAAATAACATAATATCATTATATTGCAGATAGAATTTCCTGACCAAGTTCTTAAATATTATTAGGGATTTTGCTTGTCTGACCGCAACAGGCAATGAATTCCAAAGTTGGACAGCCTTAACCATGAAATAATTATTGAAGAACGTTGTATTATGAATAGGAGTAATAAGTCTATGTTGACTGGAAGGGCGTAAATTGTGAGAGCGAGAAATAAATTCGAAGCGTTCTTTAAGGTACTGTGGAGTAGTAGGGATGAATAAAATACTATAAATATAAAGCATCCGTGCAGGAACGGAGAAAGAATACAATTTCCTGCGGCCGCCGCCTGTCGTAAGAGGCGACAAAAGAACCCACAGCCAGGTAGGGCATTTGCCCGACTGGATGGCTACCACTCCTAGTCTAAAGTATGTCGCCATAACAACCTTGAGTTGTATTCCGGCATTAGTGACCAGGTCCAGTCTCCCTTAAGAGAGCAGCAGTGACTTTGTAGCACCTTTGGTGTGGCAAATGTCCATAGGCGATGGTAACCGCTTTCCATCTAGTGGGCCGTCTGCCTGTCTGCTGAACTCCTGCAATAAAAAAAGCAATGAAAGAATCTGAGTATATATATATATATATATATATATATATATATATATATATATATATATATATAATAAAGCAAAGATGTAGGAACCGGCCTTAACTGAGGGTGTCGGTCGATGACTCCACCGTCGCGTAGACGAAGACGCCGGGTTATATTAATTGACTTTTTGATATACGTACCGTATGTAAATACATACTACTCTCATGTGCATTTAGTAAAAAGCTGTTATTGTAAGATTACAAACAGACACTTCAATTTTACTTATATGTATAGATTTTTACGTTCAAACTTTTTCTAGATATTTTCACTCTACTTGAGAAGATATATGTGCACATGCTAGTGAGTATCTCCTCAAGACTTATATAGAAAAACATTTCCATTTATTCTTAGAAAAGTAATCGCTTATTTATCTATTTAGACTAATATTTTAAAGAGGTAAAGTTTGTGAGTTTGGATGTCCAGGGCATCTCCGGTACATAAAACTACATCTGCTGGGATTTGATTATTCTCAGCTTGGGAAGGATTGTAAAATGTAGCAAACATAATTAGATTCACTGCTCCATCCATAATTTTTTCTTATAAGACTAATCATAATAACATAACTAAATAAAACATATCAAATAATAAAAATATGGACCCCGGTCTGAAATAAAGATTATATTATTATTATTATAATGTATGTCTTTGACGACCATGGGCCATAAAAATGGCCCGGGCATTTGGAGGGCTTGCGTGGGGCCATGGGGAGGCCAACAAGTAGAGGCCCTTTGACAAGTTTAATGTAAATGTGGCGTGACACTGAACGGCGATTATTCCCGTCTACACCATATAGTAATGCAACCAAGGACAAGCCCCGGCCAGTGTAGGACTATTGTGGGAAATGAGGACAAAAAGTACCGGGCTATTGAGGTGAAGTGCTAGTGGTACTAGGGGCCTGGGAATATGGGGACTAACATGGAAAAATGGGCAGACGGTGACTCGCCACTATAGCAATAACGCAATAACGTTCCACGCAAGAATTGTGCATATCCTCTTACGAGGCAGTGCGAGTGCTTTCTGCGTTGATGAGTTAATTAATGGTTACAAAGCCTAATTAAACCTATATTACCTAGATGTGCGTGCGTGACTGCGTGGGTGGATGACCCCCAGTGAAGTGGGCACAGCTTAGTAAATCTTTTCTTCTTCTTGTATATAAAAATGAATGTTTGTCTGCATATCCTTTATAGAATTATATACATTTGATTATGTCATGATCTTTAGCAAAGTTGTTGTGCATGAGCCAGAGAAGGTTTCTGAGTTGGTTCACAATTGGACCCGGTAGGTGGCGCTGCTGTCGGCATATCGATTGAAGCTTTTCCGGGCAGGACGACCTCTGCCGGGACAGCTAGTTATATATAAAAATAACTGAGACTGAACTGAGTTTACAAATTAGCTGTTCACTTTACAGTTATTTTAAGTGACGAAAATATTAAAAATATTAAGTATTATCCCTACGTTCCGTACGTATGTAAATTTTTAACGTAAATAATACATAATATATATTATACCTAAAACAAATTATAAAAAATCAAGAGATGCTTAATAAAAAGTATACAAAAGAATTGAAAAGTTAAATATGTAAATACTACACGCTGACTAAATTATATTAAAACTAATATACATATAACTATTATAACAATTATCCTTTGTTTTTAATTTGAATTGTTTATATACCTAATTACAGTACAATAAACAATAACAAGTTGACGTGAACGAAAAATAAACTACTTTTTTGTAATATAAACTGACGGGCTCATAAACTGCATCAAAGTTCAGGATTACTTTGAAATGATTTTTTTAAATAAGTATGCAAAATTTTTAGATTAAATTATATAAATATGGAGAGACTGGCTCTTAATCTCAAAAAAAAGGAAAATTTAAAAATAGAACTGCAGTAAAACAAATGAAATAGTCGGGAAAAGAAAATTTACTCGTAGTATCAGATTTGCGTGTTATTTATAGCAAAGTTTTAAATTGATTCTCATTGATTTTTTATTCTTTTGTCAATTGAATTATTGTTACCAGCAGAATTGATGGGTTAGTTTTTTAAACTCATCGAGAGTTTTTGAACCATAATATGGATACTTCGTCCGAACAAGCGGCTCAAATTGTAGCATTGGTGCGGGAGGGCTTGGATCAACGAACGATTGGTAGAAATTTAAATTTAAACCAGTCTACGGTTTCTAGAATATACAGAAGGTTTGTGGAGACAGGTTCTTACAGAAGGAGACGTGGTACAGGCAGGACTCGAGCAACCACCGGTCGTGATGACCGATTTATTGTTACAACTTCCCTGCGAAATCGTTTCCTCACGTCTGTTAACATCAAAACAGAGCAAAATGAAGTGCGTGGAGTAAACGTGAGTGCACGAACAATAAGAAGAAGGTTAAAGGAAGCGGATATCACCCCTTTTAGACCAGCAAATGGTCCAAAGTTGTCTGTAGCTCACAGACAAGCTCGCTTAAGATTTGTGCGTGATCACCTGAATTAGACAGAAGAGCAATGGACCTCCGTATTGTAGTACTCCGTACGAGTGTAGGACATGTTTATATGGTGCAGATGGTCGCAGAAGAGTCTATCATCGACGTGGGGAGCGATGTGCTCAAAGTTGCATTGAGGAGCGTGTTCCTTTTGGAGGCGGTTCGTGTATGTTCTGGGGTGGCATATCGATGAACGAGCGAACAGAACTTGTGTTCATAGACATGGTCCGTCAAAACGGTAATAGAGGGGGTTTGACTGCACATCGCTACATAACAGAGATCTTAGAAGATCACGTGGTGCCTTACATGGGATTCATAGGCGAAAATTTTACTTTAATGCAGGATAATGCCCGGCCGCACGCTTCTGCACAAGTTCGACAATATTGCGAAGAGGTTGGGATACGTACAATGAATTGGCCAGCACGCAACCCGGATCTTAATCCCATTGAACATGTTTGGGACAATTTAAAAAGAGCTGTATATGCGAGAAACCCTTTGCCCACGACAGTGGCAGCACTAAGAACATCACTTTCAGAAGAATGGGACAATATTCCGCAAGATCTTTTAATAACCCTAATAAAATCTATGCGGAACCGATTAGAATCCGTAATAAGGGCACTTGGAGGTAATACACCTTATTAAAACATAAATAAACCCTTGCATTAAGTTTGTGTCTATTGTTAAAACCAATTTTTTAATTAAACCAATTTTCCTTAAATTTCTGTTTTTTCTTCAAAAAAAGTCCTAAGGTCCTTTCCAGTACACAAACTTAAACTTAAGGATATGACCCTACGCTGTTTTAAAGTTCACGAACCAATCTAGAGGTTTCAATTTAAATCTGTATAGAAAGTTTGCATACTTGGTTAAAATATTTATTTCAAAGTCGTATATTACTTTGATGCAGTTTATGAGTCCGTCAGTGTAGTATTCATATTTAAAAATATTGTAATAACTTTCTAGTTTTAGTTTTAATTGTATTTAACTCATAAATTAAAATTTTATTTTTTGTAGTAAATATATTGTATAATTAAACACGCATATTAAAAATAAAATACTGTATACGTTATAGTGTGGAACAAGATAGTCATGATTTACGGCATAGATAATCTGTATTAATATTATTGTTACGAGTTGCAGGACTCGAATTAAAATGCCGTTAGAATTACTATAGAGTTTATTAGAACTATACAAACACGTATAACACAGGTACAAATATAACTGAACACAACCAGTCCAAACGTTATGCACGATTCAATAACACGCGCCCAGCCCGTCACTAAATAGATTACCGAAAGTACACAAGTATTACTTTGCTAGTGGTTATCGCTTGACTGCCCCCTCTCTTCTCTCTCAATTGGGGCCTTGCTTTATACTGTACAAATGCAATATGTCTGTTTGGCTGTGTGGACTGAATTTCCTAGAATCACAACTGGCAAATGACTTCCATAAAAGATTACAATACATAATGGGCTGTTTTTCTAATCACTAATTTTAAACACAAAGTAAACAAAAGAAGTCCAAATGCCGAAAAGGTAATAAAATGTCTACAGGTATGCAGGTGTGAATTTGTCTTTTGTCGGCATTCAGCTCGTAACATAACGAAATGCGAAAGTAACTTTGTCTGTCTGCCTGTTACGCTTTATCACGAAAAAAAAACTGAACTACCACTATCTCTCAGAATATCGATGTGATAGTAGTAAAAGTAGATAAAATATAGGTATCCTTAGACTCCGTTTAGTTTAGGTTTTAATTCGTACAGGAACGGATAAAGAATACAATTCCTGCGGCCGGGCAGCCTGTCGTAAGAGGCGACAACAAGGTGGAAGGGTATTTGCTCGACTGGATGGCGACCACCCCTGGTCTAGAGTATGCCGCCATCACAACCTTGTGTTGTGTTCTGGCATTAATGACCAAGTTCCAGTCTCCCTTAAGAGAGAGAGAAAGAGAGGATAGGACACTGGGCCGCTTTTGATGAATTTTTGCATGTTTCAGCTGGTCCCTGGATGGTTCAGATTCACGAATGGATCCAACAGGTATCGCGGCTTTTAGATTTTAATCTTTTTAGGGCCGGATGTCTAGTTAAATTAAAATACCTATGGTCGTTTCCTACATATTTTTTTTTACATTACAGTAGAGTCTAACGAATCCGGCACTTCAGTAGTCTAGTAGGTCCAACAATCCAGCACCGTCGGCACACATCTACTCTCGATCCGCATTTGACGCACCGACATGAGTCACTCATGAGTGTAACACATATGTTGACGACAGAATGCGTCGCTTGAACGGCCCGCTCGGTGTTGCTTGTAAAATAAAATAAGTTAAAGAAAATAAAATATAAATAATGTAAAATATCAGTATTTGCCTGTGTCTTTTTTAATAAATAAATAGCAAATTGATTGCCTAGAGAGAATGATCGAATGCACGAACTTCACTCGGGATCGATCTGAGTTGACTGAGTTAGTTGCAAAGAGTATATTGATTGCCCGGCGGCTATACGGTGGATGCAATCAGGCCGCAGCTGGAGAAATGGGTCACCCGCACCAGCGGAACCGTGACCTTCAGGACGACGCAGATACTGACCGGACACGGTTGTTTCGATCAGTATCTGTTGCGCATTGTGGGCTGCTTGCCTTCTCCGGACTGCCGCCAGTGCGGCGCACCCGATACGGCGTTTCACACGCTTGTCGAGTGCGCTGCATGGACGCCTCAGCGTTTCGAGCTCGAGACGCACGTAGGAGCCGTCGGATCGCTTGGCGACTTGGTAACGGCCATGTTGCACAGCGACGACCGCTGGGAGTCTGCGGTTACTTTCTGTGAGGCAGTAATGTCTCTCAAAGAGGCCGCAGAAAGGGACAGGGAGCGAAGTCCTGCAGCGCGTGCTAATGTCTCTATTCGAGGTCGCTGGCCTTCAGCTGGCACCCGGAGAGGCAGGTACGCGCATTACTTCCCTCCCTGAGTTAGGTTCCGGTACGGGGGGCCCTTGCTACTGGCAACGCAAGGGATTCATCTGCCCCCGTTTCGAAGTGGGGTGTGTTCTCCCAGGGCACACTCCAGGCACTTTATTGCGCTGGATCGTCTGTTGAGTAACTATGTTCTACATCTCAGATTTTCCAACACAAACAAAGCGCAGGGTCGACAGGGAGGAGGGGGTTTTTAGTGGGTATTGAGGTTGCTCGCCCGTGCGGCATCGCTCTGAGTCTTCCACACTCCTCTGTGTCAAGCCATTGCGGACGGAGCGCAAACAAAGCATACTATTGCTAGCGTTATCGCCCCCGATGGATGCGTGCCGTTTCCTAGTGACGGCCCAGAGTGCGTAAATCGGTCAGCATTTTCCCTCGCCTTAAAAAAAAAAAAAGTATATTGAATGCGCCGACCGATACATACGTGCGCTGAATTTGATTCTTTTTAACCGACTTCGAAAAAGGAGGAGGTTCTCAATTCGTCGGGATCTTTTTTTCTTTTTTTTTGCTTTTTTTTATGTATGTTCGCCGATAACTCCGTGATTTGTGATCCGATTTACGTGATTCTTTTCTGTTCGACGCGGAATAGCTTCCAATTGGTCCCCTAAAAATTTTACATAGTTTGGCCCAGTAGTTTTCATTTTATGAACATTTTTCATGGAAATAATTTTCACTCCGTTCCATATGTACACCGATTACTCTGAGATTTATGATTCGATTTACGTGATTCTTTTTTTGTTCGACGCGGAAAAGCTGCCATGTGGTCCCCTAAAAATTTGACATAGTTTGGCCCAGTAGTTTTCATTTTACGAACATTTTTTTGTTCCCGGTTCTTGGGACCTATATTTTTTAAGAAGCGCGGCACCATTCGTGGGTCCACCTATACATAGCTAGACACTAAAAAGTAACAAATAAAATTTAAAAACTTCGTTTAAAAAAACCGACTTCAAAAACGGAAAAACTAAAATGTATTAAATAACTTATTTCTTAAGCTATTATTATTAATATATATTATCTAAAACATCTTGAAGTCGGTGCAAAGTAAAACATAAAAATTACTATATTTTGAAAATTACTAAGCACCGACTTTAAGATGTTTTAGATAATATATATTAATAATAATAGCTTTAGAAATAAGTTATTTTATACATTTTAGTTTTTTCGTTTTTGAAGTCGGTTTTTTTAAACGAAGTTTTAAATTTTATTAAACTCAACGGCTAACTTTTCAAACTCTTAAAACCTTGTTTAATTTTCCTCTTCGCACAATAGAACGTTATATCCGTTACACCATAGATAATACATTATATATAGAGGAAGAACCTCAAAAGTTATTACCATAGCACGTACCTGTTGTTTTCAAGTTGAAAATAATGTAGCTAAATATGTCGAGTACACGGCAACATGCTAAATTACATTGTACATTGTGCACATTGTTCATAATATTTTTTCTATACAATCCAATAATCCGAACTATCCAATGATCCGGCACCCCCCTAGTTTTTATTTATTCTCACTAAATCTACTGTACTTGTTTGGAGCTAATGTCAAATTTTGACCGACAGTAAGCCATATGAACGGTAGATAATATATAGGAACAGACCATTAGTCTGTAACCCCTTGACTATCCCTACTCTTTAGGGTCAATCATGTTTAATTCTAATTAAAGAAATTGAATCGGATAATCAACAAACAAACTAAAACGAGAGTTCAGCACGGGCCTCGTAAAGAGTTTTACTTTAATTTCAAGACGACAGGACGACACCTGGCCGTTAAATTACTGATTAGAAAACTGTCATAAAATTTATTATTATTATATAATTGTCATCAATTGTCAATTTTTGCTGTATTTATGGATTTTTGTAAGCATAAACTTAAAATTTACGTAAAAAGATAAAAGAAGTATTTCTAGAAGTTTATTACAATTTTCTAATCATGTTGTCGCCTTCCAAAATGATAAGGTAAATGGTATATTTGCTAACAAATACCTCAGTAGCATAACTGAAGTTTTTATCAAGTAAATCGATATACATCTTTGATCATTCAAATGTTATGAAGCAATTTCTGGGACGCATAAATTTAAATTATAACCTTTGAATTTAGCGTCATTTTTACTACGATCTCCATAGAGTAAATACTACCTTTTTAATCAACTACGTAAGCCGCGAAGGTATATTTTATATATTATTACTAGCTGTACCCGGCAGACGTTGTCCTGCCTTTAAAAGATAAAAATTTAGAACTCGATTCCAGCGTCATCTACCGGGACCAAATTTTAATCTAAACTATTCTCAAATCCACTTGAACTAACAAAAAATGACTTCAAAATCAGGCCCAGCGTTTAGGAGGAGTATCGCGGCACCACCTACTGGGTCCAATCGTTTATTTAAACCATTCCAGGACAAACTTCAACACATACAACAACAAAAAGAACACCTAAATTCTGGTACCCGATTGCAGCGCCATCTACCTGGTTCAAATTTAAATCTAAATCATCCCAGTAGAAAATTATAAAAATACTAATATTGCTATTAAAAAATAGGGGTTGATCGTAGAGGGTTGAAAATTTAGGGTTGTATGTATTTTTTAATGCTATATCGTAAAAAAATTTTTATCTAAAAATTAAAAAGTATTTAGGGGTGGACTATCCTTAAAATTTAGGGGATGAAAAATAGATGTTGGCCGATTCTCAGACCTACCCAATATGCACACAAAATTTCATGAGAATCGTTCAAATTAAAATCTAAATCAACCCAGTAGAAAATTATAAAAATACTAATATCACTATTAAAAAATAGGGGTTGATCGTAGAGGGTTGAAAATTTATGGTTGTATGTATTTTTTAATTATGTATCATAAAAATAAAATAAAAAAATATCAAAGAACTAAAAAAAAGTATTTAGGGGTGGACTACCCTTTACATCTAGGGGGATGAAAAATAGATGTTGTCCGATTCTCAGACCTACCCAATATGCATACAAAATTTCATGAGAATCGCTCAAATTAAAATCTAAATCATCCCAGTAGAAAATTGTAAAAACACTAATATCGCTATTAAAAAATAGGGGTTGATCGTAGAGGGTTGAAAATTTAGGTTTGTATGTATGTTTTAATACTGTATCATAAAAAAATAAAAATGAAAAAATATATCAAAAACTTAAAAAAATATATTTAGGGGTGGACTACCCTTAACATTTAGAGGGATGAAAAATAGATGTTGGCCGATTCTCAGACCTACCCAATATGCGTACAAAATTTCATGAGAGTCGGTCAAGCCGTTTCGAAAGAGTTTGGTAACTAACACTGTGACCCGAGAATTTTATATATAAGATGTATTAATTAATATAAGTTTACTTTTAAAAAGTTTTGTTACTATTCTAAATCTAAAAGATGGTGTAATATTTCTATTTTATTACCTTCGGTTTAGACTTTTAGAGGCTACCCGATACTGTATCTAGTATCGTCTATGGGTCTACTCTCCATACCTCAGTACAATTGTTCTTTTAATATTTATGGCTTGGCAACTAGGCCTTTAAGCCAGACCTCAGTACAAATATAGAAGTAAAAATTAGAGGTGGGCGAGATTATACTTATTTATATAATCGAATTACTTTGAGTTACTAATCTTGATAATCGATTATGAAATAGTTACTAATTTGTTTTCGTAATCGAATGATGTTACTAATATTAGTACTGTTACTAATATTAGTACTGTCAGGAGCCTTAAGAACAGACGAGCGGGCATGACAAGAGCTATGAATGTCAAAGAAGCAATTGAGGTGTGTAAGAATAAGCCTAAATGGCACTCTGTTGTTCGTGCCTACCCCGCAAGGGACCTGACGTGAAGTTATGTATATATGTATGTAATATTAGTACTACTAATGAAATCTTTGAAAAAAGTCGAAAGTCGAGCGAGAAATTGTAATGTTGGTATTAGTAACATCCAATACCAACAATTCATTATTTCAACGTTTTCAACGATTTGATTAGTAGTACTATTATTAGTTGTAATATCGTTCAATACCATTGGTAACATTCCAACTACAGTGAGTCGTTTTTGCGTCTTCTCGTTTTCGGTGGTGCGAGTGACTAGCGTATTTGTTTTTGGTGGAGTTTTATAACGGTAGGTTTACATGTATGTAATGTTCTCGAACACTTACCTATTTACAAAAATAAAAGTAAAACTACTTTAATCGGATTTCGGAAAAATCTAATATATATACGCCATAAAAAGTAGTTTTATTTATTTATGTTTAAGTACGCTTGCTATATCTATACAACTAAATAAAATTGAAGTGTCTGTTTGTAATTTCATATTAATAGCTAGGACGCAGCCAAAGTGCGGGGGCGCGGGGTCGCGGGGCATTACTCACCCGCTCGCCGATGAATGACGATCGCGAGATCGTCCGATCCGACCAACGCGTCTCGCTCACTCGTATAGCGTTGTTGACTCACAAGTACTCACAACTAAATTAGTAACTACTAATCTGTCATAATCGAGATATCTTCATTATAGAATGGTTTCATTAGTTAGTATATCTCATAATCGCACACCTCTAGTAAAAATTAGTACCTGTCTCTGCGCTGTCACTTTGACAACTGGCTGACGTCTCACGTCTTTATCTTTGCTCAGTTCTCCATATATTTACCTACGCATTTTCCTTGAAAAATAAAAATAAGCCGTGATTTTTCTAATTAAACACTTCGATTGAGTTTATTGTAAGACTTTTCGTGAGAACTAACAGATCTGTGAGTAAAAGTGTTGTGTTTCCTTCTTAAAACTTTCAACAGGTTCAAAGTAAACATTTAAATGTTATCGTTTTATATTTTCGTGTTTTTGTTAATTTCCCGCAATTTATACTTAGTTTTATTTAGTAAAAGTGCTCTGTAGACTTATAAGTAATATATCTGTTTGTTTAATTGATAGATTTCGCGATAATCTGAACTGTATACTGTATTCTAAAGTATGAATGACATCAGAACTTAGTCATATCGTATCTTTTATAGATTGTTGATATTGGACCGCGAAAACCGAATATTTTACGATTTCCTCCAAGTCCACATATTGCATATAGTTTCTGTGGTTTAGTTTATATAAAGACTGGATCTTTCATTAGTCACTGGGTGCAAATATTTAGTTTTTATCTTATCATTTTAATTAAATTGTCTAATTGTTACTTGTGCACGTTAAAGTTGTGATTCAGCGTTTTGTTAGCATTTAACACTGTTGTTATTTTGAAACAACCTTGCAATCTGGTTTCATCTTTATCTAAAAGGTAAATTATTTCTTTTTCATTAAACTTCTATTATCAGTTAAAATAATAGAAACAATAATTATTATTTAATTATATATTAATTTTGACTACATTGTGATGATTACCGTTAGTCTTTCTCTAAACAGACTGTATAGCTGACAAATCCCAAAGAACATAACTTGTAGCAATGTCTTATATCCTATGGATTAGTTACAAATATTAATTATATAAAGGCATAAATTAATATTTCTTACTGTTTAAAAGTAACATTATAATTGAATTAATGATGTGGCTCTTTATTTACATAATTTTCAAGTAAAATATTATTAATTATCTGACATTTTAAAGTTACATACTTTCGGGCAAAGTTTTCACAACTCTCAATGCCTTTTGTACATTGGTCAATGTACAAAAGACATTTAGAACTGTTAGATTGTATTTTCAGAATCTGCTGGTTAGAATGAGACCTAATGAGGCTAATTCTGTAACTTCAATATCTTGGTGTTGCTAAAATGTTCAAAGTATGATTCCATTGTGTTATTATCAAAAATTCATATTTTACTAAATTCACATTATCTTCTTGTAATTGTCGTAGCAGAATAATAGTAGAAAAAAATCTTATTACCATTACCAGAAATGGCATTTGCCGAAATGAATATTGAAAACTACTATAAATTTTAAACATTTATATAATGAGTTTTCAATAAAAATATTTATAAAGATAGAGCGACATACCACAGCCACTCCGTTGGAATTAACAGAATACTGAAATCAGGCAAACATATGATTGACAGATAGTATTTGGAGATTTTGATGCAATAGTAACAGCAGAATAGAGCCCCTGATTTTTACCATTTTAAAATTCATTGTAAATTTTTGATTATATTATAAATTATAGGTACATCTATAGTACATCTATTATAGTACAATTATAGATTCAAGTTTATTTTAGTATATAATAACAAATTCAATTAATGTTACATTTATTACATTAATGACACATTTACAAAAAATATACATTTAAGAGGCCGGTATACATTGTTTGAAATTTAAATATTACGCACAACACACAATGGAACTTGCGATAAAATAAGTCCTGGACAATTAAATGGAAATATTTGAATATTAATAATTCCACCAAAGAGTTTCACATAATTAAAATAAATAAGCTGAATAATCGAACCTTTTTGGAAGCGCTTTTAATCATACATTTGTCTTACTTTAGCACTATAGAGAAAATGTAACCAAAGATGTACTTCTTATTTTCACCATGCGGGTGTGGTGCTATTTTCATATTAGAAGCATCAAAGACAGTGGGACTTTATGTTTGTTTCATTGTCTATTGTACTATTTTCTCGCAAATGTGTTAAAAAACGTTGTATGTCACATGTGCAGTTGATGGTTTTTACAAATTCATGACTATGTTTAGTCCTTGACTTCGCCTTGGGTTTACATTTGTAAAAACCAACTTATCTCATAAGTATCATAAATAAGAATAATTAACAGTGCTATTAACTGCTATTAATAAGTCATTAGTAGTGTAATGATTGTTCCTTATAGAGGACGGAAACATAGAGATAATAAAATAGAGGCAATAAAATGATTCACATTTGTTCGCGATCTTACGCCAAAGTTCAAGCAAAATGAAAACGAACACGGAACGCGCCGTTTAAATATTGACAGCGGTAGCCGTTAAGGGAATTCCCCTTCTGAGCAATATCAAGTTTAGAGACATTACACGTTATCAACAATTTTTAGTTTTTCATTTCAAAATAATTACCAGAAGAGTATCTCCATCATATTCAACATTCAGTGGCATACACAATACTGACTTTTCTCTAAGACATATTATTTTGAAAACGAAGACTGAAGATTATAAATTGAAGCACACAAATCATTGTGTAGTGACATATAATTAATTATGGTATACCTGTCTGACAAATTTTAATCGCGATAATGAGAGTGCGGAGTGCGGGTGAGTGAGAACCTCCAAGGGACCCCACCCGCGCCGCCCGCTTACGGTGGCCGAAGGTCGAGTTCCTACCTTCGGCGCCGGCGCGTCCTCCTTTGGCGGGAGCGGAGCAAAGACGTACGCTCACGGCTCCTGCTCCGCCACCTCCTTTGCAAACATAACGTGCTCGCAGAAGGAGGAGACGGCGTCCCAACCGGTGCGGCTCCTGACCATGAAGCGAACCACGGCCGGGAGCGAAAGGTCCACTCCGGTGAAGGCGACGAGCTCTCGGCGCTGCTCCATCCATGCGGTACATTCCTGCAGCGTGTGCAGCGCCGTATCCTCGTCGTCTGGCCAAGATCTTACCTGCATCAATTGGGACACTTGTTTAAGGCACACATAAGCACAATCCTACCAAGGTTTTTGGGATGAGTAACATCTTAATAAGTCGCTGTCTAACAGTTTTATATATTTTCCTTAGAGTTATGGGGCAGACCCTATCAGAGCCGGTCACAGAGAAGCAATCGGCGACATGCCAAGATACACGGTACCTCGTCGGCTCTTCGTGCATGCAAGGCTGGCGGGTCTCCATGGATGATTCACATACGCACATCTTGTCACTGCCCGACGACCCAGGGACTGCTTTCTTTGCTGTTTACGATGGACATGGTGGTAAGTTTTTATCCATGCAGGAACGGAGAAAGAATACAATTTTGGTAGTGCCTTTGGTGTCACAGATGTCCATAGGCAATCGTCTGCCGATCTGCTGAACTCATGCAATAAAAGAAAAGCGTCAATTGTGAACTAGGATAATAGGTCTCCATCTGAACATTGCCTAATTTGACTTATGACACCAGTTCCTTAAAGGCTCCTTTTTCATTTTGGAAAATTTGATAGATAGATAGATAGATAACGCTTTATTGTACACCATTACAGAAAACACAAATGAACTTATAGCCTAAAAATATTCTATATGTGCACAATGGGCGGTCTTATCGCTAAGAAGCGATCTCTTCCAGACAACCCGAGGCAGGAATAAAAACATATTAAATTGGTCAAAGGTGGTATACATAAATATTAGAGGATATGCAGCTACTTACATAAATTTTATACTAAATAGACATATATAAATACTCCTATTGATATTACATACATAAATATATAGATACATATATTATTATATATACACATACATAAACATACGTAGAAATATCAGACATCACTAAGTTGTAGGTAGTGCTTTTTTGTCATATTCTTAAATATTGTTAGACATTTAGCTTGTCTAACAGTAACAGGTAACTCATTCCTGAGTCGAATAGCCTGTACAGTAAAAGAATTTGATACATTTTAGAAGTCTTTTTGACATTCCAACACCGCCATTCATATCATCAATTATTGTATTAGCATAAAATGAATGGCAAGGCAGTTTAGAATCTCCTATCCTTCGGAGGTATTGCATCTCTGTGTTTTCTGGCATCTGTACAAAGGGGGTGTAGTAAGACATTCTTTTATCTGGGAGCAACACTCATGGTGGTGATTTCCACAACCTCGCTACTCGCCAGCAGTATGTTAATCCTCCCATTCAGCTATGCAATATTTTTGTAGTGGTCTCATCATCATCATCCGAGCGTTAAATCCCGGTTGCGTTCGGAGCGTTCACTCCGACGCCCAGGGTCCGCTTTCCTACTTTTTCTACTCCACTTCGCGCGGTCTTCAGCATCCCCCATATTGAGACCATTGACACGCATGTGATCCTTCACAACGTCAAGCCAACATTTCTTGGGCCTTCCCTTTCGACAGGGTCCTGCCGGAGGCGGCATGGCTAGACATTTGTTCCCCACATAATTAGCCGGTCTCCGTAAAACGTGGCCGTACCAGCGTAAGCGACACTCTTTCAGTTTCTCTTGCAGTACGGACATAGCAGACATTATTGTAGAGCGGTCTATTCCATGTAAAACATGACCTGGAGCACACTTTTCAGTGAGGTTTTGGGTGCGGTATAGATATAAGGCACATTTATTTATTACTTGAGATATAAAATTAATTTTTGGGTGGTTATAAAAAAAAAATGTGCCATGTATCTATCTCCCCCTAACCTAAGCTAACCCCACCCAAGGTTTTTTTTACACTCAAGACATAGGGTTGTCATTAAAACATCTTCTAGCATGGCTACTCAATGACAACACCTGTAGTGTTGCAACCCTGCACAAGCGACAGTATACCCACATTCCACCATTTGGGCCATTTGTCTGTTTGACCGTATTAAGCAATAAGAAATACTTACCTTGAAATCAGAAAAGTTGCTTCATGTTTTCTTTAGAGATTCTTTATGGTTTTAATTTTCAGGAGCAAACATAGCTGAATATGCTGGGAAACATTTGCACAAGTTCATTACAGCCAGACCGGAATATCATCTCGGGAACATTGAAGAAGCATTAAAGCAGGTATTTGTAACTTCCTTACAATTTAATTTTTAGAAAATTGTAAGGAAGCTTTCTTTTTAGAAAATTGTTGCTATACCAGACTATAATCTATCTCTGTGCCCAATTTCCTCCAGATCTGTACAGACGTTCTGGTATGATTGAGTAACAAACATCCATCGAAACTTTCGCGTTATTAATGCTAGTATAGATTCACCTCTTTATATCGATTCTACAGTTAATTATATTGTTACGAGTTTAGTTGGACTCGAGTTTATTAGAACTATACAAACAAGTATAACACAGGTACAAATATAACCGAACACAACAAGTCCAAACGTAATGCAGAAGGTCGTAATTCAATAAAACGCGCAAAGTCCGTCATTATTAGATTCGCAATTGTAGTAGACACGTCTCGCTTTGATCGTGTTTCTCGCTCGATTGCTTCTCCATCAGGCCGTCGTTTTATACTACACAAATGGAAATGAATCCACAACATCTGGCTAATGATGCTAATGAGCGAGTACAATAGACAATACAACAGTAGTTAGAAACGTATACCAATCAATAAGTGAACAAAAGAAGACGATCATAAAAGGGATTATAATAGTTTCAATGTTATTAGTTATTATTACAAATGCCGATGGGTAATAAATGGCTTCTATGAATCTGTACGTGGAATTTGTTTTTGTCGGCGCCTAGGTTGTAACAATATGAAGTCGTGGTAGATTAGTTACTAGCTGAAGCTTACTGGTCACTAATTTGTTTTTCGAGTGACATTGATTTTAGTTTTAGCCAGGAAGCAACTTAGGCTGTTGTCGGACCAAATGTGCTGATTACATTCGAGCAGAGGATACGTATTATAATTGTTGTGTTATCTAGGCTGTATAGATTTAGTTTATTTGTTACTAGCGGTCCGGCGCGGTTTCACCCGCGCTCTGTCCCGCTCTCGTGGTATATAGCGTCATGTTTATAGCCTATGACATTCCCTATTAACGTAGCTTTTCAACAGTAAAATAATTTATAAAATCGGTTTAGTAGGTCCAGAGATTACCCCCTACAACGTCACAAACTTTATCTCTGTAATATTAGTATAGATTATTATATGTTAAAAACCGATTAAGTGTTTGTGTACACAAAATAAAGCTACTGCCTAGGGTTGACACGCGCCGTAGCCGTGGAGAGAACTCTACTGCACTGTTCATTAAATTTATGGTGCCTTTAGTCATAATTATTGGGCTCTAATCTAAAGTGTCGCGCCTTTTTGAACTGACATCAACTCGTATAAGCAGACGGTGAAGGAAAATATCGTAAGGCAACTTTTACACTTGTCAAACTTATTAAAATAATAAATAACAAAAATGATAGAAGCAAAATACTTTAAAATTTCATGCTTTTAACCGAAGCTAAGAATTTTTATAAGCACTTAAGTATTCGGCCATTGCATGTTACGTTATGCTATATTACTAGAAAATGTAAATGCCTGTTTATGATTGCAAGTTAATTGTATTTGAAGAATTTAATGTTATATAAAAGCTTTATACATTTATAGTACAATTATATATACATTCAATTTGGGATAAAATATTGATTTTCCTTTGATTAAACATTGCCTTGTCGTGGTAGCGTAATGGCTAGCGTACCCGTCCCTGACTCAAAGGGCGTGGGTTCGATCCTGGCCGGAACGCATGCACCACTTAGGTACTTTTCCGATCTAATGTGCATATTGTTACAATTATCAAGTACTAATAACGGTGAAGGAAAGCATCGTGATGCAACCTGCACATCGATGTGTCAAACCTGCCAAGCCGCCTTGGACAAGCGTGGCGGGTAAACTGTCCGCACCCCCTATAATGGGAGGCCCGAGCCCAGCAGTGGGACATTTATGGGCTGTTATTATAAACGTTGTCTTAATGGGATCTTAATAATAGTTATTAACGCACTCGTGTGTCAAATAACGTGGGTTCGAATCCTGTCCGGGCATTATGCATTATATGTATAATTGTTACAATGAATCATATCTATTCCGGCAAAGTTTCTTACATACATTTTTTTTATTTTTACTCACTCTGGTTGAGTGGCCTAAGCCTTTGCCGGCTTGCCTCACTGCAACGCAAAGCATTCATGGTATGCTAAATTTCGGGAGCTTTCTCCCTTGTATTTGGTGATATACAATATGAGTGCTTGTCTGTCGATTATCTATTTATTTATTCCGAAACTGGCAGACGTCACACGTGGTGAATAGTGGTTATCGTTGTGTATAGATAGACATTTGCAACACCTGGGGGAATACAGAAGAAAATTGATCCTTTGCTATCGCAGCGCCACCCTTATTATCTGCGTCTTGACGGACTCTCTTTCAAAGCAGAGGTGTTACTCCTCACCTATATCCTCCGTTAACGTATCCGTGCAGGAATGGAGAAAGAATACAATTTCCGCCGGCCTGTCGTTAGATGCTACCAAATAACCCACACCCAGGTGGTAGGGTATCAATCCGTCTGGATGGCTACCATCCCTGTGTTCCGGCACGGCCATGTTCCAGTCTCCTTTAGAGAGCGGCAGCACATTTGTTGCACCTTTGGTGTTGCGAATGTCCATAGTTAAATGCGTTAGTAACGACTTTCCATCCAGTGGGCCGTCAGCCTGTATGCTGAACTCGTGCAATAAAAAAAAGTGCAAATTGTTGTATAATACAATCGTACCGTTTTTCTATACGTCCTTGTTCGCAATGCAATGTTATTGCGTGACTTAACGTAATTTACATATGGAACAAAGGTTTGGACGCAAGTTCACCGCGATATAAACACAGTTCTAAAAATATTTTTTTATGTTACCACTATGGTATGTTGGGATTGCACGATTTTATTTTTAGCTTTCCGACAAGTTAAGGTCAAAAGAAAATCACGGTTTCACATAATATTTTCTTAAGTTTGCACAACTAGTATACATACCTAATAAAACGACTAGTATCTTCTTGATATATAAAAATGAATGTTTGTCTGTATGTCCTTTATAGAATCGTAAACTATACATTTGATCATGTGACGTTCTTTAGCAAAGTTGTTGTGCATGAACCAAAGAAGGTTTCTGAGTTGGTTCACAATTGGACCCGGTAGGTGGCGCTGCTGTCGGCATATCGATTGAAGCTTTTCCGGGCAGGACGACGTCTGCTGGGACAGCTACCTAATAAAACTACGTTTTAACGGTTTTAGGCGCGGTAATTTATTTGACTTCTATTATTCCGACGTTTCGGTCGCTTTTCGGTAGCCGTGATCTAAATAGTAGATCTCGTATTTAGAAGGCTAAATAAAACTTTAGCAATACTCATTGACACTTTACATGTTTGTCTTCCGTGATCAAGTACCGGAAAGTTGCCGAAACATTGGAATAATAAAAATCAAATTACCACGCTTAAAATTGTTTAAACGTAGTTTTATTAGTGTCACATTTAGTTTTTCGGATCATATTTGTTCTAAGCTTGTTTTTTACTTTTTTCTGTGTATTTTTTTGTATATTATGTGATGTGAAAGAATCTTCCTTCTTATAGTTGGGTCAAAATAGATGTTTTAAATTACAATAATTTGCATGCATTGCCAAGCAGGCTACATAAAGTTAAAAAAAAATATTATATATTTTATTATAACAATTTGTATGTGGTATAAAATACAAGTGATATTGCAGACCTTAGAATGCCTTAGATTGAGTGAGGCATATTTATATATATATATATATATATATATATATATATATATATATGTTTCTAATTAATACTCTTCTACACTAATTGCTTGATTTTACATGTTTAGGGTTTCTTGGATTTGGACCAGGCGATGCTCGAGGAAGACATGCTGCAGGAGAAAGTGGCTGGCAGCACAGCAGTGGTGGTGCTCGTAAAGGACAACACGCTGTATTGCGCCAATGTTGGTGACAGTCGAGCCATCGCCAGTGTTAGGGGAGGGGTAATAACTTCACAAATCATTCTCACTAAGTCATTCACTCTCACGCACTCAATCATTCACTCTCAGTCACTCAATCATTCACTCTCGCTCACTCAATCATTCTCTCTCACTCATTCAATCATTCACTATCTCTCACGCAATCATTCACTCTCTCTCAAACATTCACTCTCACTCACGCAATCATGCACTCTCACTCACTCAATCATTCACTCTCACTCAATCATTCACTTTCACTCACTCAAACATTCACTCTCACTTACGCAATCATGCACTCTCAATCACTCAACCATTCACTCTCACTCAATCATTCACTCTCACTGACTCTATGGTACTCATTGTTAACCCAAGATCTCTGTTTTCTTTCATCTTTTCCCAATCATTTGGGATCGGCACATTACTTCGTTTCTTTTCACACTCCTCAATTCAGGCATATGTTTTCTGTTAAAACATTACTCTTTATGTCATGTTTCATGCAATCCGTCTTGGCTGGATGGTGATTGACCTGGCAAGAAGAAACTAAATCCTTCGACAAAGTGTAGTTCTGTATAAGGTCATTTACTGATCAGGTGGAGATGCTCTCGTACGACCACAAGCCGAACAATGAGGAGGAGTTGCGCAGGATCACGGCCGGCGGGGGCTGGGTCCAATTGAACAGGGTCAACGGGAATCTGGCCTTGTCCAGGGCACTGGGTGACTATGTCTTCAAGAGGAACTACAGACTCGCACCGCAGGATCAAATTGTCACAGGTATGTTATGGAAATGTTTATCCTTACTATTTTAATTAATCACTTCTTTATTTACAGCATATTTGTAAAGGTATCTTATATTTTAATGGTTTTTATTCCACAGCGTACCCAGACGTTCAAGTACGGCAGTTAAACGACGACTGGGAGTTCATAGTGATTGCTTGCGACGGTATTTGGGAAGTGTTGTCTAACGAGGTGAGCTACAATCATTTCAGATAGCTGTAGGTAACCAGTCGCTTTATCAATAACTAACCATCCGACTAACGGCAGTACATTAGTTGGCTAAAAATCTAGCTAATGGGTGAATAACTCACCTTCTGATGTTCGACAGCCGATGGCTAAATTGTCAACTTGTCAACCATTAGCTAGTAGACAACGTGTTTGACAACTTAGCCATGGCTTTTTTGTGAATAACCACAATTAGCTGGATTTTACAGATTCCCACCTCTAATATGAGCATCTGAATCAAATCCTTTTACATAACTCCTGAACTACAATATAGGACATGGTGGAACTTAAAAATTGCCAAGTTGTTAGTGTTCGAGGGCGGGACGAAGGGTTAATTAACCTCCATACATTTCGTCATTGAGTGTGGACCATCTAAATTCTAACCAATTAGAAAAAAATAAATTAATAAAACAAATAAATGGTTCAGAATATCTTTTGCATATACTAAGGTCCAAATGTCGCTTATGATAAAATTGCGTCAAAGGCTTGATATGACGCCATAAGTAGGGTCAAGTAAAATGAGTCTACTAGTGTATTAATTATTGTTTGAAAAGTAATTTAAAAAATCTACCATGGAATGAAAACTAGGATGATGGGATATTACTTTGACAATACCTGTTCTTTTTTTATATAGATATTGTAATACTAGCAGGCCTGGTAGACGTAGTCCTCCTCCGAAAACATTACCTTGAAATCGATTCCAGCTCCATCTACCAGATTCAACTGTGAGTCTGAACCATCCGGGGATCAACTCAAATACACACAAAAGAATCAATAAGATCGGTCCAGGAGTTTAGGAACAGTTCAGTGACATACACACGATCAGAAGAATTTTATATAAAAAGATTTTTTTATAAAGATGTGTCCGCTTCTCAATTGAAAGAAAGAAAAAGATTTATTTAGAACTACAATAGAACTCTTTTAAACTATAAAAATAAAAACAATAAATAAATGTAGTCCTAGATTGGCCTTAGCTCAGCAAAACTGCCGGTTCATATAACTATAACCAGCGCTGATCTTCCGCTAGGGCCATTCGTGACATACACGAACACAGGCGAACAAGATAAGGATATGAAGTGAACAAACAGCAAAAAAAACACCATATAACGTTAACTAAAGATTAAATACTTATTGCTTACATAAATTTACATTGCTACCTATTATCTATAAAATTTTAAAAAGAACGATATCAAACAACTTAAATAAACAATACAGCATTTAACACACGACATAGATAACACGCAGGATATATTATCAGACACATAAGTATCATGAATAAGATCGGCCTGGCGCACTTGATGGTCGTATTAGAACTTTTTCAGTTTAAGTCTGAATCCATTATGTTGCTCCAGGAGGTGATATCGTTCTGCCGGGTGCGTTTGCTGAGCGGCTGGGAGCCGGCGGCGGTGTGCGAGGCGCTGATGCAGCGCTGCCTCGCGCCCAACTGCGCGACCGGCGGCCTCGGCTGCGACAACATGACTGTGCTGCTAATATGCCTGGCGCCCTTCCCCAGGTCCGTCGCGCCGGTGAGTTCCTAATTCAAATCGTCGTTCTGTCTCTTTCTAGCGTTCCGGTACCCGAAGGATAACAATATATACGTGGGAATGGCAACACGCAAAGGGAGAAGAATAATAAACAAGTGACATTGACAGATGACAAGTGACACTGACAGGCGGACAAGTGACACTGACAGATGGACAAGTGACGTTGACAGACGGACTAGTGACACTGATAGATCAAATAGGTGTTCTGTCTCTTTCTAGAGATAAAAATATGTATATGGGAATGGTAACACGAAAAGGGAGAAGATTAAGAAACAAGTGACATTGACAGATGACAAGTGACAATGACAGATGGACAAGTGACATTGACAGACGGACAACAGTTGGCATTGGCAATGATTGGAAGCGTACTAGAGTCCGCTCCGCAAAAGAGAACTCACGGAAAATAAAGGAACTAAAAGTAGCGGCAGCTCCGCTATATATACTCGTATACCGCCCCGCAGTCTCACCCGCGTGGTGATGGACAATCGTTATATTTGGGATAATTCACACCATATCTTTATAAATTACAGCCTATGTGTTATTCTGATGTGTAAGCTATATTATTGTAAAGTTTCATCAAAATCAATTCAGTAGTTTTAACGTGAAAGAGTAACAAACATACATACATCCATACTTCCATACATTCTTAGAAACTTTCGCGTTTATAATATTAGTAGGAAGTAGGATAGTATTGGGATTTAGTTCGTAAAGTAGCCAGAAAATAAATTTAAAATGTTAATTATGGAATATTTTTTATTTATTATTCAGTACCTACATTCATGTATTTTGTATTTATTATTTAGTAACTACCTACGTTCATGTACGGATTAGCAAATTATTACTCTGCTAGGATTAAGTACGCCGGTTGCAGCTCAGCATCTGTCGAACTTCTTTCTTTATATGTGGGAATGGCGACACGAAAAAGAGAAATGCACAAGTGACACTGACAGACGAACAAGTAACACTGACAGATGGACAAATGACACTGACAGACGGAGAAGTGACACTGACACACTCACCACCGTGATTTGAATCCTAAAGAATTTCTATAGAAAATATTCACAGAAGTTATGACTGGAAAGAAAACCGACCAAATTTTTTTTCGATCTGCTATTGCCAATAACCCACACCTGACATTCTCTGTTACTGTGACATTGGCCGAATCAGCGCCAGTAGCGTTGGAGCCAAATCGCCAAAAATAGAATAGAATATAGAAAATTTTTGGGATTCAACTCACTTATGAATGAGCCGTAGACTACAATACAATGCTTGAATCTTGCAACATGGGGTTCTTTAAGAAGGGTGTTATACATTTTCTTAGAGGTCGGCAACGCGTTGGCGACACCCCTGATGTTGCAAGCGTTCATAGGCGACGTTAACCACATTCCATCCATTAAAAAAAAATCGAAAACACAGATTTTGTACACAGCGTGGAGCACTGGTAGTTGGGAATCCTATACGCCCTTCGGTAACCTCCTTCCGGGCCCGGAGATAGTGTAGCATTCTCCCAGCGTCAAAAAAATAAAATAATTAATAACCATAACGCCATCTAGTGAAGGTGGAACTAAACATTAGAGCAACACATTAGAATTGCGTTATGATTCATGCTCGTTGCCATGTCAATGTATTTTGTTAGTAAACTGCAATGGTGGCGCCAATAAAATGCGATCGGAGCGCCATCTTTTCAGTTATGATAATTTCGTCTATCTCTCGGGAATTGTCACACGACATATGCGTGCAAAATTTCACCTCAATCGGAAACCGGGAAGTTGGTCAAATTTAACTTGCAAGATTCCATCCGAACTTACATACATACATAGGTACATCCATTGCAAGTTACATAAAAGCTTGTAAAAATTTGATTGTTTTTTTATTTATAAATCTTTTGTAATATAGTTGCTTGTTCAATTCGCTACAATTGCAAAGGAACTAAGTTAATATAGTGTAGACAGAGGCCGTCGGTATGGCTCTACAACGATTTTTTTTTTTTCGTAGATGTGTTTAAAAACTAGGTTTCTGTTTTCGCAGTGCCCTTTTCAATGTCTCGATACTTCGCATCCGAACAAGTACTGGAGTCTCACTCCGTCCAGGCGTTTCTATAAATAACGAGAATTTTACACAACCACCGCCCCCCCCCCTTCCCCCTCGCCAATAAAGAAACTCCAATATGCACAAGTTTTTATTGTAATTATAAAAATAATTTTTATCTTTTTTTTTCTATAAATCGTTGTATTACATTTATTGTTTTAGTGCGACTTTGTTCTTTTATATCTTCTACTTTTATTATTTTCTTGGTGATTCGTTAAATCGCCGCTATTGTTTTGTTAAAATTTATCAAATCAAATTATTTGTATAATAACTGCAAGATTGATTGGTACAATTGTACCTTTGAATCTTTTTGTCGTTTCTTTTCTTTTTAACATTCTTTGATGTATGTATATTAAATACGTGTAGTGTGTGTTGACAACTTTTGAGATGCCTTCACGGGATTTATTCAATCTATAAGTTTAGTACGCGGCGGAAATTACGCTGATACGTGCCATACAGGTTATTTGTATATTTGCCATACAACCCACAGCCAGGTGGTAGGGCATTTGCCTGACTGGATGGCTACCACCCCTGGTCTAAAGTCTGTCGCCATAACAACCTTGAGTTCTGCTTCGGCATTAGTGACCAGGTTCCAGTCTCCTTTTAGAGAGCAGCGGCGCATTTGGAGCACCTTTGGTGTTGCAAATGTCCATAGGCGATGCTAACCGTTTTCCACCGAGTAGACGCCTGTCTGCTGAACTTCTGCAAGAAAAGAAAAATATTGCAAACTGTTAGTTCCGAGCACTTACATGTTTAAAAAAAACACTTTTGGCTATTAGGACCCTTTTAATTTCTCTATTACGAATAATAGGTGGCTTGGAGTCTCAATATACGGGACCTCAAAGGTCTACCGGACTGATATGGTGTTAGTTTAGGCAATCCAGCTGGCAGGCATAAACCAGGTCCGTAGCTGTAGAGCTGTGGCTAATAACCAAGAGTACTCTATGAATTTGGAAAAAGATTTGGTATTTATAGGCAATTACTGCTGATCGACATTTTGGAAATCATATGTCAATGAAATGTTTGACTCGGCAATAAGTACTTACCGAATAGGGTTGTAACAGAACGTATTTAGCCAAACTTTCCGCCGCCGAACGTTCCGAAGGTGTGTCGTTAGGCTTAGTCACTTCAAAGAGAATAGAATAGAAGGGGACGATGTATAGATTAACAAAAGATAATTAATTTTATATGAAAGAACAAGTCGTAATGTTTTTTAAACGTTATTAAAACTCGCATTTGTACCAAAAAATGAATTTAATGGACTGATTATATTGTTATAAGACTCACGCGTGCCATTTTTATGTCTTGGAATGTTTATAAAAATAAGTAATAATTGTTATATTAAATTTTCGATATTAATAATGGTGAACGGCAATGTGCTATTATCGAAGAGGTACTTCATAGGTTGTTACATCGATTTTTATCATTGTTTTCTCATATTTTATCAATTTTGATGACAAAAATTAGACATAGCAATATCGTATTACTTTCAATGCCATCGTATATTTTGTTTATAATGTTTTTATGTGCCGTATTTGAAATCATGGTTTTAAATGCTTTGTGTCGCTTATGATTGTTTTGCTACCTGGCAATACTGTTATTTTCCTATTTTTATTTTTGAGTTCCTAGAAAAATTACTGTTAATCACAGTATTCATAATAGAACTACATTTTAAGAGCGATCATTTATTTGATTTTTATTATTCCGACGTTTCGGCCAGTTTTGAGTGGCCGTGATCACGGAAAACAAAGATGTCAAGTGTCAATGAGTATTGTTAAAGTTTTATTTAGCCTGCCGCCAACTTGTTCATTTTTATGATTTAGTTTGTCTTGTTTATGGTTATTATTTACTATATGGGGGTCTAATCTAATTTACAACCGCTTCGCAACATGCTGTGGCTTGAAGAGAAGAAGCGGCGCAAAAAACTCTTCAGCAAACATGCCAAGCTCTAATAATGTTATATATATTATATAGTAATTATTATATTTAATTAGATTAGACTACTATAGAGTAAATAATAACCATAAACAAGATAAAAACTAAATAATTAAAATTAACAAGTTGGCGGTAGGTTAAATAAAACTTTAACAATACTCATTGACACTTGACATCTTTGTCTTCCGTGATCACGGCCACTGAAAAGTGGCCGCCGAAACTAAACTAACTAACTAAAGCCGAAACGTCGGAATAATATTAATCAAATAAATTACTTTAAAATCGCCTAAAACGCACTTTTATTATTTATACTAGTCACGAAAAGAAAATGTTAACAGTATTCATATTAAGCTTTCTCTGTTTAAATTTTGGCATGCGTATCGTATATTAAATTTAACTGTGCATTTTAATTAAGCATGATTATTATTTGAATGTCTGCATGTTTTAAAGGTAATGCTTATTTAGCAGGATAAAGCCCACTACTGTATGTACCTACCTACCTATATGATATAAATTTGAAAACGGTCAAAAGCGAAAATAATGGGATTGCATGATTTATAACTCTTGATTCTATCATGTCAATCATCTATTTCAAGGGCTTTATTTACAAGCATTATCATATCGAGGGTTTCATACCATATATAGGCGTATACGCAAAAATGCCATATTTTAGTTGTTTACTAAAAACCGTGCCTGTAACAATTTAGATAGTGTTACTAGTATGCAAGTGTATCTAAAAAGAAGGCTATTCCAAATTTTAGCCTTATACAATCAACTGGTTTTGTTTTATGTACAATTTTGTTCCTTGTGTAAAACTGCACTTTTTTCTTTACGCCCATTTGTTATGAAGCCCTCGATATAGGGGATACTGTACTATTTTTGGCATTACCCCCAATATTTAGCACCCTAATAGTTTGTTTAGAAATATAAATCTATTTATTTTATTCTGTGGCCATAACATTATATTATTACTAGGATTTCCCCGCGACTTCGTCTGCGTTTGACATGAAATACCCGCGGGATTCCCGGGACACAAAGTATCGCAACATTTAAAATAAGAATGTAAGCTATCGTTTTAGTGGAATCGAACCGCTCCCGGGAAAGTTCCTGCGGGATAAAAAATATTACACATTTTATTACATTTAAATTTGTTATCGATCAGTAAAAAATTACATTGGAATTCGATTATTTTTTAATTTGGCCATTTTAAATCATTCCCAGAACAATTCCCGCGGGATTCCCAGGTTAAAAAGTATCGCAGAATTTAAGTCTAAAAATTAGCTGTCTATCAGCGTTGACCGCATCGAAATTATCCTAGTAGTTTTTACGTGAATTCCGAACAAACAGACAAAACGACAAACAGGCAAGAAAAAAAAAGGTAAAAATAGTGTTGTTCATGGTTTATATCGTCTATTCTATTTTTTTGATACCTCCAACAGACGTGGCATGTTTCGAACTTCATAATATTATAGATTTTGTCTGTATGGCTGCAAAATAAAAGATATATTAATATTTCTTAATGTTTTCTTTGAAATAGGGTAGCCAATCGTTGAGGGAAGGTTTGTGTTTGTATTTTCACAGCTGAATTATAAATTGCCAATTATAAAGTGTTTTAATCGCAGCGAAATGTGAATCTGTATTTGTGGAAATACACCGCATCGAATACGTAATTATTGCATTATCTGTTTGTGTAAATGCTATTTTAAATATATTATAATACTTGCCAACATCCCAATACAAAAGCGGTCTTATCGTGGGCGCCACTTTCACAGATCAAAAATTTCAGCCTTATACAATCAACTAGTCTTGTTTTATTCACAATTTTGTGCCTTGTGTAACTGCACTTTTGTCTGTACGCCCATTTGTTATGAAGTTCTCGATATATTAATCAAATAATGATTAATTCTTGTGATATTTTCAAATTATAATATTGTATATATCTATATTATATAAGTCAGTGGTCTTCAAGTCACAAGTGAATAGGTATCTGCTAGGTAAGCATGCTCCATATTACATGGCATCTTCACTTAACATCAGGTGATGGAGATAGCTGTCAAACGCGTACCTATACATATCATGATTAAAAAAAATGTGCTTTGTGTCGGGATGTTGCCGCTTTTGTTAAAATAATTGTAACACTGCTTTGCATTTTTGTGAAATCACTTGTGTCATGGCTGAATAAATATCTACGAAAGCATGTGCATGTTTATTTATTTTTGTCTATGGTTAACCTTAACATTAAACCTTATACAATGAAAATTTAGCTTACATGTGAAAGAATAATGAGAAATAAATACATAAAGTAATATTTAATTTTCAGCTTCGTATGCAGTCATTAATAATTTATTAACTGTTTAACTATAGTAGAATTATTTTCTCCGTGCAGTTTGGGTCATAAATAATCGGAGCAGTGAAGCGAGTATTTCGCTCTCTCTTATGGCCTTATGGGCAGGCATAGTGATACGCATTATTGTGGTCGATAAGCGTTTCGATAGTGTATTTAGTTTTGCCATTTTGTGGGTTAGTGATATAAATGAAAGAAAAAAATAGATAAAACAACGTAATTTATTAAAATAAGAATAATAATGATTTAAAATAAATTATTAATTAGGTATCTATGTATTAAAAAACTATAAGTACAAAAGTTTAGAATGTAACAAGTTATATTAAAAATAAATATAAATACTTAGATCTAAGTTTAAAATTAACAGCAAAAAAGATAATAATGATTTTTATAAGAATGATAATCTTTCTTTGATAAGAATGAGTTTTTATCGATAATCGCGTTGCGCCCGCGCAACATGCTCACCGCCCTAGCCGGGCTGAGGCCGAGTTTGATTTATGACTCAAACTGCACGGAGAAAATAATTCTACTATAATCATTTTTGTTATACAAAACGCTTTTTGCTTGTGATAGTTTTGAAAAAATAATAATCTACAAATACAAAATTGTGTTGTCAACTACATTAAGACTCACAACGACCGCGATTTATCCCGTTCCACTTGTTTGTAAGCGTTATCGTAAACCCAAGTAGAATGTCTATTCGACCTGTCTCATGACATGAGTCGTTATGAGCGTTGTGCGATCGAAAACGATGATGTCATCAGTGACGTTTTCGCCACGACCACAACGACCGCGGTCGTCAGGTGGAACGGCTAACTGAGCATTTTGGGCGTTGTGAGCTACTAATGGAACGCCCTGTAAGTAGTTCATGTAATATGAAAATTTTAACATTACATTAAATATACAGGATTTAGTAATTCTAAGTGATTGGTATATTTAATAGAAACAAGCTAGCTCTTCCAGCTTGGTTTGGGTGTTTAATATTATTTTAACTAAATAATATTCGGTATTTGTTTCATTTTCTTGTCGCAATAACTTCCAAGTCAGCAAAAATATAGATTAACAAAGTCAACTGTTATCTTTAGAGCTGTGTTGATGGAAACGATTGTCTTCCCCGCAATGCTGCGAGTGCGGCTCGCTAGTTGACTTAGCGCTTCACACTGGTCGAGTGCAGAGGAGCTCGAGCCCATTTATTTATTTGGACAACACAACAGATAACAATCAGTAATTCATTTGTATAATATAGTTTGTGAATTATTACATCTAGATTGAGATCCAAGCGTAAAATTATATTTTCGCATTGTTAGGCCGATTCTAACTGAGGAACATGGTCGAGGCATTGCTCCATAGTGACGATCACTGACAGGCGATTTCATCCTTTTATGAGCCAGTTATGACCCAAAAGGGGGCCGCCTAGAGAGAGAGGGGCAGGAATGCGCATGCGACCTCTGGAGGCTGACGTCAGGCGGTCCCCGTAGACACACGTATGCGCAAAATCTCCCGTAATACCATCACAGGGTTCCGATGTAATTATATAATTTAATTTGTTACGAGTTGCAGGACTCGAATTAAAATGTCGTTGGGATTATTATAGAGTTTATTAGAAGTATACAAACACGTATAACACAGGTACAAATATAACCGAACGCAACAAGTCCAAACGTAATGCAGAAGATCGTAATTGAATAACACCCGCAAAGTCCGTCACTAAATAGATTACCGAATGTACACAAGTATTGCTTCGCTCATGGTTATCGCTCGACTGCCTCATCTCTCAATTGGGCGCATTGCTTTGTACTCCACAGATGCAATATGTGTGCCCGGCCGCGTGGACCGAATTTCCTAGAATCAGTTTGTACTTTGAATCCGAGACACCAGGCCGAAAAGATTACAATACATAATGGGCTGTTTTTTAATCACAAATTTTAAATACTAAGTAAACAAAAGAGGTCCAAATGCCGAAAGGTAAAAAGATGTGTTTCTACAGGCATGCAGGTGTGAATTTGTCTTTGTCGGCATCTAGGTCGTAACACTATTATTAAATGTTGCAAGAAGTAACATTAAATATTCCTAACAAGGTAACTAATTTTAATGTGATCTATTGGATTTTTGTTCAAAGTGATATTTTTTTTCATTTTCAGAGCAAAAAGAAATAATATTTAAAAAATCTTTTACAGGATTCCCCATTACCGGTAGAGCAAGAACTAAACAGTAAGTTCATGACAAAAATGGAGGATTTATTATACGTCGAGGATGAAGAAGAAGACTTGAAATGAGGTCTTTAGGATATTGTAAATGTGTGTACATAGTCATTTAGGCTAGTGTGTATAATCTTACCAAATTGAAAAGTCGGTATTAGCGTCACAGTGAAAATGAATGTTTTAGGCCCATAGCACACGGCATATTTTACACGCGCAGTCGACGCGCAGGTGACGCGCGTATACGCGCTTCAAACGAACCTTGTAACCCTAAGCACACGCGGTGATCGTGAAGTGTAGGGATATTACATAAGTACTGACTGACTGTCATATTAATCCTAAATATATATAGACAAACATTAAACTTATAACCAACTTAAAACTAAATTATTAACACACATACACACGTTTAAAATAAATTCCATTAAAAAAAGAGTGCGTGTAACGTTCACACGCGGTTGAAGTAAAACTTTTTTACTAATTAATTTTATTTTTTATTTTTTTTTCAATTTTTTTTGATTGATTTGTTTATAAACTGTCTATTGACAAAAAAATATTTGAAAACCGGATGGTACGCCATATTGCGACGCCATATTGCCGTAACGGACTTCCGTTGCATTGTCGTTCAGTTACCTCCTAGTCGCGCCTAAAGAAGTTTTACTTCAATATATTTTACAAGCATCGCCGAGTGAGCGCGTAGTTATTACATTGCTTAGTAACACGGGCCGTGGCATGTGCCGATTACGCCCGCGTCATAATCCCTTACTTCGTTGGTTGGTTGGTCGTAACATCTCGTTAGAAACACACGTAGCGCTCGCTGATGCCTTCTTGTTTATTGTTAAACGTTAATGTAGTAAACGAATATAGTTAAAGTATTATATATTATAGTAAATAAACGGATACATACGAAATCTAGCACTCTTTCGGCATCCACAACAAAACTTACATGAAGCACGCGTCTACTGCGCGTATACGCGCAGATACAGCGATACAGACGCGCTGTAGTCGCTCATAGCTTCTACGTTTTGATCAGATCAGTTCCCTTCTCTACCCCTCCTGCGCCCTTTCGTACGCGCTTCAAACGAGTAGCAAACGCGCTTCACACGCGCGTTTTTCGCTTGTTTATATCTATACAAACGCAAAAATCAAATACAAATTTTATCTGTGCAGGAACGGAGAAAGAATATAATTTCCTGCGGCCGGGCGGCCTGTCGTAAGAGGCGACAAAACATCCCACAGCCAGGTGGTAGGGCATTTGCCTGACTGGATGGCTACCACCCCTGGTCTAAAATATGTCGCCATAACAACTGTGAGTTGTGTTCCGGCATAAGTCACCAGGTTCCAGTCTCCCTTAAGAGAGCAGCAGCGCATTTGTAGCACCTTTGGTGTTGCAAATGTCCATAGGCGATGGTAACCGCTTTGCATCAAGTAGGCCGTCTGCCTATCTGCTGAACTCCTGCAATAAAAAATAAACAAAAAATAAATCGGCATCTACAGCGCAGACGACGCGTTCCTGAGACACGCGTCGTCTGCGCGTTTTAAATACGCCATGTGCTAGGGGCCTTATTGGTTAGGGTAGCTACACAGTTGTCGAAAGTACGGCGCCGAAGTATCGGCTCGAAGGGTTTATTTTCAATTTTTTATTGCAGTAGTTCAGCAGATAGGCAGACGGCCCACTTGATGCATAGCGGTTACCATCGCCTATGGACATTTGCAATTTCCATAGGCGATGGTAACTTTTATTTTTTTATGATATTAGTATAATATAAAAAGGTTTTTAAAGGAAAATGTCGTTCGTTACTAATTACCTACGCGTCAATACTAAGACCGATAATTTAGTCGCCGAAGAGTCGGCACCGTACCTTTGGCAGGTGTGTCGTTATATTTATTAAGCGCTATTTTACTTGGTTTTTCATTTAAATGCGAAATGTCAGCCTTGTTTTTAATACTTCAATAAACTACGTTGACATGACCAAAGTCCGTTCGGACCTAATACGCTGATATATGTCATTTGAAGTCTCTATGGTCTCGCTCTGGTGTCTCGTTTTGTCCCTACTCCATCTGGGATAATGTTAGTGTTATTGACTGGCCAAATTTGACATGTTTACAGCGTTAAAAATAACGCCGTTAATGATTAGCTACGTTAAAGTTAAACGTTAAATAATATTTATTGCAAATTTGAAATTTTTATAATGGTAATTATGACTACGTATTATATTCATTCTCCGTAAGATTCTGGGTCCAACAAAGAGAGAATGGTATCTGGAGAGTCCAAACCAACCTTGAAATTGAGAATCTCGTGGCCGAGCTTAACATAATAGGAGAAAAATAACAGCTCACCGCCTCCGCTGGCTCGGTCACGTAGAACGGATGGGAGAGGATCGTAGCGTGAGGAAAGCATATTTGGGACGGCAAACCGGACGCTGACCTACTGGCCAACCGGACGCTGACCTACCGGCCGTCCCAAATATCGCTGGAAGGACAGAGTGGAGGCTGACCTGTTGGAGCTAGGAGCCAATAATTGGCAAAAAACCGCACAGGACAGAGAAAAGAGGCACGCTCTTGTTTCGGACGCCAAAACACACTTTGGGTCGCTGAGCCAACCGAGTGAGTGAGTTTTTATATTCAGACACAAAGTATATGTATTAATGCGTTAAACACTTAAATATTAATTCGTTGTGGACTGTAATATTTTAATTATTAAAGAAAACTGCACGTGCGTAATACCATGACGATTTTAATAGCAATGGAGGAAAAAAATACAGATAAAAACTATGGAAGGTAGAGGTAAGGAGGACCATCTAGTATGGGGGATCAGTTGAAAACGTGTCCACCTGTAAACAGCAAATTATGGTCCGAAAACTCGTCAAAATAGAGCTAGTGTAGAAAAGGAAATGATATGAATTTAGCAGTTATAAACGAAGTGAAGTGTGCTGGGATGAAAAATTTAAAAATTATAATTTGGAAAAGTATTGAGGCTTTCTCGTATTGAGATGTATGTATATAAATGCAATAGTTACATTTTCGTAAAATGCGCGGTGACAAAGAGGAAGTCTTTCTTACCTTCTTTAATCTAGTATCTTACTCAAATTATTTGTGGCGCTATTTTTAAATACTTTCCACTTGCTATTGTGGCGCCATCTTAATTTGCTGCGCTTCAGTGGACACTTTTTAATATACTGAGATGGTTCTCCGTACCTCTAGCCTCCATGAAAAAAGCAAAGAAACAAATATGTTCTAAATTCAAATATTTAATATTGATGGCCAGTACTATGCCACACTAAATTAATAAATACTTTTTGTTGGAGAGTTGGAGAGTTATAATATGATTATACCTGGCTTAAAGGCCTAGTTGCCAAGCCATAAATATAAAAAAAAAATATGATTATACACACGATGAAGCATCAAATGAATGTTATTTACGTTTAGAAATTGTAAATATTATATAGAAAACGAAGCGAGTACTTTGAAATTATGTGCAATGAAAAGTTCCTTATCAAATAACTTACATATATACATAGAAGTGTAGAATATTAGGGTGATACTCACCAGGGATATTAGACTAGAATGTAACAATAGGCGGCTATGCTTAGTATATGCATTTATTAAACTATATTGTACAGAAACGGCAGTAAGCTGAACTTTTTAGTATGTATACCTATAGACTAGACTAGTCTACACGACTAAGATTCTCGTGCCTGCCATTGTTTGTGACGTATATATACTACTACTACTGACTACATAAGTAACACCTGAATGAACGCCTCACAGAAGTAGTTGTTTGTTTAACTATTCAGTTTTTATTTACTTTCTTCATATTCGAAATGAAAAGCGGAATGGTGACCTCGGGTGAAAGACCTATTTAGGCACTCGAACTATTAGCGTCCTCGTGCGATAAAGCATCTCATGCCTAAATAGGTCGTGTACCAACCTAATATATTTTTATATTTTTCTTTTAAATATTAATTTGTAATAATTTTTGTTATAAAAAAGTATGTAAAAAAAAGTATGAAACCGATCTCAGCCAGCACTAGGGCCTAGGGTTCAAGCTACCGGTGGTAAAGTCTCCAGAGACAGGAACCTCCCAATACAGCCTATATCCAGCAGAGCTACCTTCTGCATCCAACCCTTCACCCAGAGACCAAGCGAAAGCCTTTCTGAATAGCGGCCAAGGCTTTTCCCGATTAGCGGTTCACAAACACTACTATCGGTACTATGGTTGTAGAGTCCATGTTTCAAATGACAGTAACCTCGTGAGTAAGATTGATGTAACGTTGAAATACTGATATTTTTTTATTGTTAGAATTTCAGCATAAAGCTTTCATTTGGTGACTGATTTGCTTTAAACAATATGTTTTATATAATAAAGATCTACCATATTAGGGCTACAGTTTTTACTGGATTAATCATCCATAGTAGTGTCCATCTTTGTTGTTACATTACACCTGAAATTTCCTTGTGAGTATACTCCTTTATAGCCGGTTTCTGTATCTAAATATGCATTCATTAGCCTCATGCTGATATGAAACGGATCAATCGAGTTGAATCAGCTTGATTGACTTGAACGACGGTTATCCATGTCATTGAATGATAGATTATGTTTATATAAATCGTTTTGGCTACTTCATTCAATTGAAAGACAAAGTTGAACCGTTTAAATCCGACTGTAGTATTGATTAAAATTTGATTAAAATTCCATACATGTGATGTCTATTTTGTACCAATGGTATATGGAGGATAGAGGTAAGGATTACTATCTTATATGGAGGGGAAGTTGAAAATGTGTCCAGCAGTAGCAGTAGTAGAAAAACTATGATATAAATTAAAAATTATTGAAGTGCCATAAAATGAATAAAATACGAGTATAGAAAACCCCTACCCCAACTATTTACGTAACTTATGTAAAAAAAATATTAAATTTTTTCACTATAGAATATACTGAAAAAACAAACTAAATATGAAAAAATAACGTGTGCGTCTCGGGACGCCCGACAAGTGATAATTTAAACTAATCTAAGTTTAACTTTTTAATATTGAAATTGTTTAACTTGACAAAAGCTAAGTTATTACTTAAATTTTATGTACTCGTATATAGCGCGTGGGTTAGAGTGAGAGAGGAGGAGCCTGCCTACCGCTGCCGTATGCGTGAGAAAAAAGGAAGCCAGATAAATTGGTGCCGTAACGCGTTAAATTATAAATAAATTACTACACTACTAAAACTATACTATAAATTAAAATAAAATACGAGTAACAGACCGCAGTCAGTTGGAAATGTGCCCAGAATTGGCCACATTACCTCGTTGAATGGCAGTCGAGTCTTTAGGTTGGCCACGTGAAACATCTGCCTGACGTTTGGCTGCCTTGGTAAAAGTACGTAGTTTAAAGTAATTTATTTATTGTGAATTTTAATAATAAAATATGACTTGGAAATCTTTCGGTCCTTGTTTATCTTTCTATCTCACTCATAATTACTTTTGACGCCTTTACAAACTTATCCTAATGCTACCCAAGCGCCACCCTTATATTCCGGGTCTTGACGGACACTTTCAGCACAGAAGATGATAACCTTACCTCTACCCATTATATGGTAAGCTAGGCGAATGGTTAATAAATTATAGGAACCTGTATTGGACAGAATAAATTACTGTACACTTAATAAAACTACGTTTTAACGGTTTTAAGCGCGGTAATTTATTTGATTTAGGTTTATCCGACGTTTCGGCCGCTTTTCAGTGGCCGTGGTCACGGAAGACAAAGATGACATTTGTCAAACGTGTATTGTCAAAGTTTTTATTCAGCCTACCGCCAACTTGTTCATTTTAATTATTTAGTTTTAAATTTTGTTTATGGATATTATTTACTGTACACTGTATAAAAAATTTCATTCCGTCATTGGTTTAGCTTTAGAGGTTCTATATCGAGGGCTTCATAACAAATGGGTGTACAGACAAGTGCAGTGTGTAAAACAAGGGGCAAAGTTGTGAATAAAACAAAATTAGTTGATTGTATAAGGCTGAAATTTGAAATGCCCTTCTTTTAGGTACAACTTGCATACTGGTAAGACTTTTTAAATTGTAACATGTATAGTTTTTAGTAAACAACAAAAAAGTGGTATTTTTGCGTATACGCCTGTATGTTATGAAGCCTCGATATATTTTAATAATTTATTTTATCAGTAATTAATTAAACGTGATGCAACTGAAGTTTAATTTAAAACGTTTATTCTATTTGGTCCTATTACCGTTTTATTATTCTTTCCATATAATAATGTTTTTATTTATTATAAATACAATATCTTATTGTATGTTTATGCATAAATATTTATACATACTAATCTGTTTATATGCGTAGATGAGTCGATATGTGCATTATTGTTTGGCATTTTTTTAATAATATTAGTGAGTTTTAGGCAAACACCCATCCAAAATTGCATTTAAACCATTTTGTTGTTGATAAAGGTTTAAAATTAAGTCTCTCTACATATAATTATAGACATACAACTTTATTGTTCATCAAAACAAAAATTACAACGAGACAATAGTTACTTGGTAAAAACACAAGGCGGCCTTGTCGCTAAAAGCGATCTCTTCCACGCAACCTGACTCAAAGGAAATTCTTAATCTGTAATTATTATGCAACAAAGAAAAAGAAAAAAATATGTTCCATTAATCCTGTCATATCCCTGTACTCCGTATTTTGTCCCAACCTTGGAGTATAGACCTGTTAGGGTCTGCATAAGCAGTCAGACGGGACGGCAAAGATGAGACAGAGTAGAGAACCACGAAGCATTCAAATACAGTAAAACCTCTAAGTCCAACTTGAAGGGAGACGCCAAAAAAATTCGAGTTATAGTTTTCGACTTTAAGTGAATTTTATAAAGAAACCTTCAACTTGTAGAGGTTAAGATTTATTCAAATAATCCAATTGTAAAGGTTGTAAAATCAAATGTTGCTATGTTGGAGATATAGAGGTCCAATTTCTTTTTTCGAAATATAGAGGGAAATAAGTACTGAATTTGCTTGTAAGTTACTAATTATTTCGACTTATAGAGGTTCACATTTCGAGCAACGGAGGTTTTGGGGTTAAAGGGAAGGGAACACAATTTTTTATTGACTTTGGGAGGTTTTCGGCTTATCGAGGTTCTACTTAAAGAGTTTCTACTGTACCTTATTTCGGTTAGATAAGTATAAAATTTCAATTTATGAAATTAATATTCTCTATCGTCCCAACTTCCAATTTGCAGCACTTCTGTAGGATAAACCCACTAGAAACCGCGTTCAAAACTATTGAAATAACTTGTTAAAAAATTGGTAACGTTATGTAACTGTCGGTCTTAACCATATTAACTTCGAGTAAGTTTAAGCACTCTTTTACGGTTCTTTAAGAAGCGTTCAATATGAATAAGACATGTGTTTAAAAATATGCCGCAGCGTATTGATATATTTAGAAAATTGTTGCTGGTGAATGGTGCAGGTTGCATATGCCATGCCATAAAGAAGAGACGTAAGGTTGGTGTTTGAAGACGACTTAAGACCGATTTTTCTATAATCAGATAAAAGTTATAAGTCGAATAAATTATAACTTGAATTCAAAAGTGTAACAATTGCACTGTTTTATTCATCCTTGTCGCATTTTTAATTTTTCCATTTTTTGTTATGAATAACTTTTATCCGGTGATGGAAAAATTGGCCCTAAGTGTAAAAACTGTTTCGTCATGCATAGAAGAAATATTGGAAATTACAATTGCCTATGGCCCCAAGTCTGTTATTAGAATCGTATCGGAATGGTTATTCACTGGCGTCTTAATAGCAAACAACACTCCAGCTTTGCCTTACGTCTCTACTGTGTTTTGTACTATACCAATCAAAACAGGTGAATTTCTAATGTGGGCCATATGGCCAAATCCTATAGCGATAAACACTCAAAGGAGTCTCGGGAAGAAATTTTGACTAAAACATTAAATTTTTGAAAAATCAATTACCCTTGTCAGGTACCCAATATCAGATTTTGAAAAAAAAAAACACTTATACCAAATCATAGTGTAGCTTGTAAGAATAATTTCTGTGAAGGAATGTCAAACGGCAAACCAAGGATAGGAGGGGTATTCCTGATAGTTACGCTGGTTTTTTTTGTAGTCTCGTCGCGTTGGCAAAAATGGCAGAATGGATCACACAATAAATATAAGTAACCCTCTATTGACAGAGGATAGGATACAAGAGAGGACTCGCCGATTAATTGTGGTGATGACGATGCCGGAAGTGAGGAAACGCAACACTTGTAGATTTTTATAGTTTATTTATTATTTGCACAGCACTTTTTTGTAGGGGTAGCAATAGGGTGGCGCACGCGCCGTAACAGATCGACAACTACTGGACCGTCCGCTAGGTGGCGCGGCATTTGTAATTGGCGAATTATGGGATAAGGAGAGGGTTATTAGGAGCTGTAAAGGTGTGAAGGAAAGGCACATACAAGGTATTAATACTATTACGTGATCCAATTATTTAACGTATGGCCAATACACCTGACGAAGGTAATTGATTTTTCAAAAATTCATACACCACTTTGGTTTCAGTCAAAAACAGCCCGGGACTCCTTCCAGTGTTTGTCGCTATTTCGTATAGATCAGTATTTGGCACTGAAAGGCAATAGAAAAATTCATACTATATATTAAAAAATATATATTGTAAATATTTGTTATATACACAAAATTAGACAGTAATAGTTATTTAGCATATTTTTGTTGTATATATAAGCTGATTTTTAAAGTCTTATTGTGAAAATAATTCTGAGCATAGTATGTATATATTTAAAAACTAGTGAGTGTTTAAATTGATGGCAAAATTTGTGCTAATATCAGTCACCTTATTATAACCCCCGCTAAACTTGTAGTAGTGGTAGCGGGTTCGAATTATGGCCGGAACGCATGCACCACTTAGGCAGTTTTTTGGCCTAATGAGCATTTTGTTACAATTACTACGGTGAAGGCAAAACATCGAGATGACCGATGTTAAACCTGCAAGCCGCCTTGGACAAGCGTGGCAGGTATACTGTCCGTTCCCCTATAGTGACAGGCCTGAGGTCAGCAGTAGGACGCTTATGGGCTGTTATTATATTATTATTATAAACTTATAGCTTGGGAAATGCGATCACACCAAGACTTTGTTCTTACTTTCAAATCCATTGTAAAGCCGCGTACACACCTGCGAGCCATGACGTAAAGCTTGAGCTTGAGAGGTACGCTGAAAGCTCCGATCCTAAAATAAATCATCCCTCAAGGTGTGTCTTTATGGGGACTTATTATATGAGCTTATCATCAGGAGAAAAATGTGTTATACACTGAAAATAAATAAAAATCTTCATTTTAAATTAAAATGGTGTAGGTTATAAATTAATAGAAAAAGTCAAATTGAATAATGTGACATATCTGTAACTGCACTAGTCAGTCAAATGGGTCCGGTGTGTACAGTACCTTAAATATGTTATAGCGAATTTATAATAAAATTTTACATTTTTTCTGTGTGTTTTATTTATATTTTTCTTTTCAAACATGTTAACTTTGTCTTGTAAAGAACATTACCGATTTCACACTAAGAACCAAAAAATAAATATTTAACCGACTCCTTTCTACATCTTGAAGTCGGTGCCAAATAAAACATAAAGCACCACAGCAAATTTACAAAATATAGCAATTTTTATGATTTACTTGACACCGACTTCGAGATGTTGAAAGAAGTTGTTAAATATTTATTTTTGGTTTTTAGTGTAAAGTCGGTATCGTTTTTATTAAATAAAATATTTTGAACTTTCTACTTGCGCAAATACGCTTTAGGAATAATATATTAAGCACCTGTAGAAATTTTGCTAATTTTGCTGGCACGCGATACAAAAATGCCTTCTCACTCTTCGGTGTATATGCTCTTCAAGAATGGTTGCTCTAGATTTCCTTGGGACCCACAAATCAGATTCTGACTTTGTGTCTATGGGACCATCTCGCTAGTTCAAAAAACAATTTGAAAGTCGGTCAACAATTGACGCAGAAATCGCGTAAGATGCCTATAAAAAAATTTTTGCGCCTGCAGAAAGTGTAATTCTAGCGCGTGTATACAAGATTTTATTTTAAAAATGTAAGCTCTGCGTTTTTTAATAAGGGTTACTTTCAATTTCTCTGGGATCCACTCATCTTATCATGACTTTGTGACCATGGAACCGCCTCGGGAACATACACATTTACGAATAAAGAAACAAATTTTAAAATCGATCCACAATTGACGGAGAAATCGCGTAACATGCATGTAAAAAATTAAGCGCCTGTAGAAAATGTAATACCTACACATTCAAGAATTTAGGCGCACGGCGTTCTTTAATAAATGTTGGTTACTCTCGATTTGACTGGAATCCATTCACAAGATCTGACTTGTGACCATGAGACCACCTCGGGAGCTTACAAAAAAGAAAAAAAAAGGAAAATTCGGTTCACAATTGACGCAGAAATCAAGTAACAAACATACTAAAAAAACTAGACGAATTGAGAAGTTATTCCTTTTTAAGTCGGTTATTTTTAACCGGCTTCAAAAAGCGGACACGCGATGGGAAGCGGTTACCATCGCCTATGAAAATTTTCAACACCAAAGGTGCTACAAATGCGCTACTGTTCTCTTAAGGGAGACTGGAGCCTGGTCACTGATGCCGGAATACAACATAAGGTTGTTAAGGCAGCATACTTCAGAGCAGGGGTGGTCGCCATCCAGTCGAGTAAATACCCTACCACCTGGCTGTGGGTTGTATTGCGCCTCTTACGACAGGCCGCCCGACCGCAGGAAATTGTATTCTTGTATTACTGTGATATCTATACATATAATAAAACTGTAGAGGTCGAATTTCTGTACAATGAAAAAAAATGCTAAAAACCGAGTCAGGGGGATGTAAGAAGTGAAATAAAACTAATTTTAATTTTTTTGTTTCTCTGTTTGTTTGTACCGGCTAATCTCCGAAATGACTGGACCGATTTACATGAAATTTTGTATGGTGGTAGCTTATATCCCTGGTCAACATATAGGATACTTTTAATCCCGAAAAATTAAAGAGTTCCCGTGGGATAGTTAAAAAGCTTTAGTTACTTAAACAGTTTATAACAGGCTGAAGTAATTTCTCTGCAACGTAACATAATAGAAGCGGCGATTTTGACAAGGTGTGGCGTTGGTGAGAGAGTTTTATCTTATATATATTATATATAATATATAAAGTTGATAAGTTTGTTTGCTTGAACGCGCTAATCTCAAGAACTACTGGTCTGATGTGAAAAAAAAATCAGGGTTAGATAGCCCATTTATCGAGAAAGGTTATAAGCTATATACCATCCCGCTAAGACCAATAGGAGCGGAACACCAATGAAGAATGTTTCAAAATCGCGGGAAATTTTTAACTTACTTTTTTTAAAATAGTTAACGCGAACGAAGTCGCGGGCAGTAACTAGTTGGGAATACGAATGTAATCTGCGTTGGAGCCATAATTCCTTCAAAAAAGAAGACAGATTCCGTTTCCGTGTTAATCAAAATGGCTACGGGACCCTAATAACAAGAAAGAAAGAAAAAACATTTGGATAACAACCAACAGACAAGGAGATACATTGAAAAAATAATAACATGCACCCTAATTTAAAAAGTAGGTTATGACTATATCCTCAGTCAGAATTGTATCTACGTTACTGGAATATAAGAACCGATGTCGGATTTTATATACAAGTTAATGGTCAGAGTAGCCATTGTGGTTTTACAATGTATCGTTTTACTAGGAACATAAATGGTGTGCTGACGCAGTCGTTACAATGATGCCGTTTGCTTTCTGTCACAGAATTGTTGGCAACACCAAAAAACAATTGATTTTTGACTTTTGTCACATAAAAGTTTTCCTTCGACATGTACTTAATGGTGTAAATTTAATATATTAATAAAATATCTCTCGTGGTACAATTTCTACCCTTTCCTTATTAGTTTGATTTAATCATTTGGTCCTTCGAGCCGGATTTGCACCAGCGACCTATGGACCTAAATTTTTTTCCTTCAACATGTAATGGTGTAAATTTAATATATTAATAAACACTCTCGTGGTACAATCTACCCTTTAGTCATTAGTTTGATTTAATCAATTGTTCCTTCGAGCCGGATTTGAACCAGCGACCTATGGACCTAAAAATTTTTTCTTCAACATATAATAATGGTGTAAATTTAATATATTAATAAAATATCTCTCTTGGTACAAATTCTACCCTTTCCTTATTAGTTTGATTGTAATGATGATGATATTGATATGATGATAATCAGAATGACCTTTGATGGAATATTTACATACATATTGTCACGCCTGTTTCCCCCATTGGGGTAAGGAAAGAAGACGGATCTACCTGCTACGATCCTAACAAACGCTTTTCGCTTTGTTGTGGCGGTGCTGGATTTGCGATAAGCCAACTGTTTCAAAATGAAAAAAAGGAAATTGGGATGATTTTGAAGAGGGCAGTGGAAAGAAGAGTACGCACGCTCCTCAGTCCTCTTCACTATCACCTTTGTTATGTTATTGTAATTTGTTTATTATTTCATAGGCGGCGCCGGTGTAAAGTTTAAATCTTAAATTATTTGTAATAAGTTATTAATCCGGGACGCTTTCCTGTCCTTATGCAACTTGTGCTGGAGGACGGGAAAGGTTCCCAAGGACTGGAGGCGCGCTGTCATCGTGCCCTTGTATAAAGGCAAGGGGTCACGTATGGAGTGCGCCAGCTACAGGGCCATCAGTTTGATCAGCACAGCATCTAAAGTATATGCGAAGATTATTGAAAGGAGAATGAGAGTGGTATCCGAAGGATTACTGTGGGATGCACAAGGGGGCTTCAGAAATGGAAGGGGATGTATGGATCAAGTTTTCTCGCTCCGCAATATCGTGGAGAAGCAGCTGGCATTGGGCCGGAAGGTTTTCTGCGGTTTTGTGGATCTAGAGAAAGCATTTGACAGGGTTGTGCGGAAGGACCTCTGGGACATATTGCCCGGATATGGGATCAATGGCCAATTGCTGCGTGCTGTGCAGTCCACTTACGAGGACTGTATGGCATGCGTGCGGGTGGACGGCAGCCTGTCGCCCTGGTTTGACGTCAATATTGGCGTCCGGCAGGGCTGCGTGCTGTCGGCTTTGCTGTTCATCCTATATCTGGACAACTGTCTCCAGAGATTAAGATTGATGGATGTTGGGGTGCGGATGGGTGATCTAGTTGTTAGCACTTTGCTTTATGCGGATGATGCCGTGCTTTTAGCCGAATCGCCATCAGAACTGCAAACACTAGTCACAATGATGAAAGATGACTGTCAGGCGAGAGGCTTACACTTGAATGCGAAGAAAACAAAGGTTATGGTGTTTGAAAGAGAAGAAACCAGAACGAATGCAAGGATAATGGTCGATGATGTTATGCTGGAACAAGTGAATGAGTTTGTATATCTTGGATGTGCTTTTAGCAGGGATGGAAGGTACACCGCTGACATAGAAAGAAGAGTAAATTTGGGGAATAGTGTGAATGGAGCGTTAGGTAAACTTTTAGGCGCTAAGAACCTCAGCCAGAAAGCCCAGCTTGTTATACACAACGCGGTGCTGGTACCTACGCTCACGTATGGAAGCGAGAGTTGGGTATGGAACAGAGAGCATGAAAGTAGAGTAAACGCAGTCGAGATGCGAGCACTGCGCAAAATCTGCGGAGTGACGCTCGCGGACCGCGTTCGTAATACCGAAGTAAGAAAGAGAGTTGGTCTGAAAGAGAGTGTCGGGGTGAAGGTAAGGAAAGGAATGCTCCGGTGGTTCGGGCATGTGGAAAGAATGTTTGATGAAAGAATGATTAAACAGATCTACAATGCAAAAGTGGATGGATGCAGAAGTCGCGGAAGGCCACGACACACCTTCCATGATCAAATTGATCGTGTATTAGCAGAAGGTGATGTCAGGAGCCTTAAGAACAGACGAGCGTGCATGACAAGAGCTATGAATGTCAAAGAAGCAAGTGAGGTGTGTAAAAATAAGCCTGTATGGCGCTCTGTTGTTCGTGCCTACCCCGCAAGGGACCTGGCGTGAAGTTATGTATGTATGTATGTATGTAAGTTATTAATATAATATAAATTTACAGAGTATTGCGAGTGTAGTATGTTTTGTATTATATTGTAACTTGTTGCAGGACTCGAATTTAAGTGGCGTTGGAATTATTATAGAGTTTATTAGAACTACACACACATACTACAAACACGTATAACACAGGTACAAATATAAGTGAACACAACCAGTCCTAACGTAAAGCACGATTCAATAACACGCGCAAAGTTCGTCACTGAATAGATTACCGAATATATACAAGTGTTGCTCTGCTTGTGGTTATCGCTCGACTTCCGATCTCTCCATTGGGACATTGCTTTATACTGCACAAATACAATATGTCTCTCGGCCGCGTGGACTGAATTTTTTAGAATCACACCTGGCTTTTGCATAAAAGATTACAATACACATTGGGCTGTTTTTAAACACAAAGTAAACAAAAGAAGTCCAAATGCATGCATACATACATACATACCTTGTACCAAAATCGATACCGCGGTGTTTCCGTGAAACTGTAGCAGACAGACAAAAGCTACTTTCGCATTTATATTAAGTAGTACGGATTCTTAGCAAATGCAAATTTGAAGCAATGACACAATGTCAACAACACACGTGCAATGTTCAAATTACTGCATCAAACCGGGTTTAGTTTGTTGTCAGGTGTAATTTGATAATTGGATGAAGGGGGATGAGAGGGGCAGGTATATAAGGGCAGGTGGTGTTACCGCGCGCAGGAGTGGCCACCCGCCAGCCTCGGCGATTGTTTTTACGTGAGTTTAGTTTTTTTTTTCTATGTTGTTTTTGGTATTCTTGTGTAGTTCATGAACGAAGTACTTTGATTGCTAACAAAGGAGAACGAAATGTTCTAATGACCTAATTGTACTGATAGTACTATTAAGGCTCCTATTGCCGTAAAATGTCGAAAGTGGGATGTAAGTAAAACAACAATTCGTTGGAACTCGTTTTTGTATGTGCCCATTTTAAATCATGTCTAGAAAAATTCCCGCGGGATTCCCAGATTAAGAATTAGTACAGATTTTAAGTCTAAGATATTTGCTGTCAATTAGCGGAAAACCACATCGAAATCGGTCCAGTAGTTTTTACGCGAATCCCGAACATATAGACGAGAAATTTTAAAAATACGTATCCTGATCTCCATAGTTTATATAGTGTATTCCAGTTGTTTTTTTAAATAGCTTCAATGTATGTACAGATTCGGCATGCTTAGAATTTTATAATATAATAGATTTGAAATATTTTTTTCTAATAAAATATGTCGCAAAAAATTCTTATATAATAGTATAGCTAAACTAGTTTTTACTACGGTACATTTGTCAGTTCTGTAAACAAGTAGCTCCTTACTTTCACGGCAACATGCTCATAATATAACCAAGTGGAGAAAATGACAGGTTGGTACATATTGGTAATCCTTAAAGCATTCGACAAACTAACAAATTGATCGGAAAATTAATCTTGACATCCCGAATATTCGTGCGTAAAAGAAAACATGCATATTTTGATTTCATTTAAGAAAACGCTTGAACTGCTTTGGTTTTATGTATTCTTAGGTATACTACCTACTACATAATAGGTTAAGGTTAGGTTTATTTATAGAATAGTTTAGTTTTTAGTTTATCATAAAAAATTAGAAAAGTTGTTTAATCTGGTCTAGAGTATGCCGTCATAACAACCTTGTGTTGCGTTCCAGCATTAGTGACCAGGTTCCAGTCTCCCTTAAGAGAGCAGAAGCGCATTTGTAGCACCTTTGGTGTTGCAAATGTCCATAGGCGATGGTAACCGCTTTCCATCAAGTGTGCCGTCTGCCTGTCTTCCTACGCCTATATAATAAATAAATAAAATAAAACAAATTGAATTCACTAAAGTATCTTATATCTTATACTAATATATAAAGCTGAAGAGTATGTTTGTTTGAACGCGCTAATCTCAGGAACTACTGGTCTGATTTGAAAAATGCTTTCAGTGTTAGATAGCCCATTTATTGAGGAAGGCTATAGGCAGTATATCATCACGCTAAGAACAATAGGAGCGGAGCATCAATGAAGAATGTTTCAAAATCGGTTTTTTTTTACTATTCCACGCGGACGAAGTCGCGGGCAGAAGCTAGTATTAAATATATAAACTACTTAGCAGTTCTTCTATGGAACCTGCTGCCTGTTAATATCAAACTAGCCAAGTCACTGCCTATTTTTAAGACTTGTGAAAGGTTATTAGTTACCTGTCCTCAAATAGCTGAATTTAAGGATGCAGCAGCAGTAGCTTTTTTCTCGTTTTACCTTTATTTATACTAGTGGTCGCCCTTTGACAAAATTTGATCATAAAAATTAATTTAAACTATAAGTTTGAACATTATTAACTTTCCGTTCTCAAAGACTATAACTTCTATAATCACAGATTTCGCCAAGGCTACATTGTTAATTTGACTTTTACAATGAACAAAAGAGTATATATATGTGTGCTTGTCAAATATAATGGTAATGTGTGTAACAATTTGGGCAACCTGCATATTTGTAAACAAAGCACATTTATTATCCGTCGGCGTTTGAGCTAATAATATTGAAACTCTTTTGTGACCGTCTTATTTTGTTTACTTTGTGTTTAAAATTTGTGATTGGAAAATAGCTCATTGTTATTGGACTCTTCTATGGCTATTTGCGGCCGAGTCATTAGCAAGGTGTGGCGAATGAAGCCGACTTAGATATGGCAGACATATTGCATTTGTGCAGTATAAAACAATGATCTGATGGAGGGGGGAGTTCGTCTAGCGATAGCCACAAGCCAAGCAAGACGTTAATGACGGACTTTGCGCGTGTGATTGCATCGTGCATTACGTTTGGGCTGGTTGTGTACAGTTATATTTGTACCTGTGTTATACGTGTTTGTAATTCTTTATCATTTGGCTGTGGGTTGATTTGTTGCCTGTTATGACAGACCGTCCGGATGCAGACGAGGCATTTACCATCTGGATAAATAACACCCCTGGCTTAGAATATGCCGCCATACCAACCTTGAGTTGTGTTTCGACGTCAATGGCCAAGTTCCAGTTACATCCTTCCAGTCGGCAACAAATTTACATGTGCGATTATATATAGGCGACGATATCTTTTTTAATTTAGATTTTATTTAAAAATACTATTGTTTGTAAAATATTACTTGTCAAGTGACAGAAACAGTGGATGTTCGTCACCATTACGCAAAGGCGACTAAAGTGTGGGTGACGTTGGCCATCGCCTATGGCCTCGTACTCCTAGGGGCCTCGAACTCCTAGGAGCCTCGCGCCCCGAAGACAGGACGATACAATCTATATAGATAAAAATTAATCATAGTGCACGCATAACTTGAAAACGATTTTATCGATTTTGGTGACATTTTTTGGGTGTGTGGGTTCCCGGATGGTTTAGATTTACAATTGTAACTGGTAGACTGGTAGAAGGACCTAGAATCGGGTGCTAGATTTTAATTTTTTTATGGCAGCGAAACATCTGCCAGGACGGCTAGTATTATATAAATGTATGTTATTGTTTGAATAAATGAATAGAAAATAATATTAAACTTTGTCCACCCTCAAGTTAATCGTTATTAACATTCTATAAGTGCGGCCTATAGACTAGGTCGTTCTGGGTTACGACCCATATTTCCAGGCTACAAACTCACATCTATATCTAAAGTCTAGACTGTAAACTTACATCAATTGAATTATCAATTACAATATAAGGTTATGTACACGTAAGTAGGTGACGGTCGTAATCGTCATGTCAAAGGGGATTAGCAGTCTCTATGTAGTAGGTATAGGCTGTATGAACACTTGTATGACTTCATCTATTGGAGGTTGTGTACTGGATTTGGGTATAGATGAATTCGTTGTTAGCCGTATATTATCTATATGGGAATCAAAAACTTTTTATGAAAATTGCGCGGACGGAGGAGTATGAAATTTCGTACATTTATATAAAAAGAAAGTCGTGTTAGTTACACTATTTATAACTACAGAACGGCTGTACCGATTTGCCTGAAAATTGGTGGGGAGGTAGCTTAGAACTAGGAGACGGACATAGGATACTTTTATCCCGTTGGAACCCGTAGGTGGCGCTGAGATCGGGTTCTAGAATCCTCCTAATCACCTGGACCGATTTTGGTGATTTTGTTTTTGTGTGTTTGAGTGGGTCCCCGGATGTTTAGATTTACAATTAGAACCGGTAGGTGGCGCTGAGATCGGATCCTAGATTTTTATTTTGCCAGCGCAGCAGAAGGTCTGCCGGGGCCGCTATTAGTGTATATAGAAAAGAAACGACGAATGCTAATATTTATTTTAAATAACGCAAAAAATACATAAATCATTAAAAAAACATTACACACACTACCATGTATTTGACACCCACACCCATATTCAGTGATCTTATATTATAAGATCATTGCGCATATTATACTCGTAGTGTTTTGTTTGTTGTTCAAGTTAATTAAACAGTGTAGCCTTGGTGAAATCAGTGATTATAGAAGTATAGTCTTTGACATTAATTATTATGGCCGAATTTCGATCTCGGGCGGCCACTAGTATTTTATAAATCGGCAGACCAACACAAATGTTGTTTATTTCAACACCGGCCCACAAAAAAAGTGGTTTCTACAAACCACTTGATGAGATCAATCTATTATTATGTGTTAATTGCCTTGAATCCGAGTCTGGGGTCAGTTAGGACCATATAAAATTTTGAGGGTGTATGGGGGAGGGGAGGGCGGAAAAGGTAAGGAGTATACTTACTTCCGCATTTCATAGTTATTTATGTATTAGTATCGATTGAAATTGCAAATAGATCTACCATAACAATTTGCAAATCGTTAAACTATAGTTTAAAATATTTCTAATCTCTAAAAATTGATATAGAATATTTTGTTACATTACAATAGGTTTAGGACAGTCTGCTAAAGGGGGCGGATGCTGTGACCCTACAGACCACCGGTTCAACCGAAGTCATGGCGGAGAAAAAGGATTTGGAGTCGGTATGAACATTATTTAGAGCGAGAGAGAGATAGAGAGATAACACTTTATTGCACATCAGAATATGCGACTAAAAAAAACAGACAATATTTACAATATTTTCTAGGCAATACAATAGGCGGCCTTATCGCTCAAAGCGATTTCTCCAGGTCACCTAAATCAAAGAAATTTGAATCAGGCGATATAGGTGGTGCAGGAAAAAGGCAATACATTTTACATACTGAAACTAGTTTAAGAATTAAATATACAAATATATACATAGTCATAGATATACAATAATATAATTCAAAATACATAAGTTATTTAATAAAACTACGTTTTAACGGTTTTAAGCGCGGTAATTTATTTGATTTTGGTTTATCCGACGTTTCGGCCGCTTTTCAGTGGCCGTGGTTACGGAAGACAAAGACGACATTTGTCTAACGTGTATTGTCAAAGTTTTTATTCAGCCTACCGCCAACTTGTTCATTTTAATTATTTAGTTTTAATTTTGTGTATGGATATTATTTACTCTATGGGAGCCTAATCTAATTTACCACCGCTTCACAACATGTTGTGGCTGGAAGAGAAGAAGCGGCGCAAGAAACTCTTCAGCAAACATGCCTAGTTATAAAAAAATTATATAATATTAAAATGGGTGGAAGGAAAAATAAAAGAAATTATCAGTTAAGTTGGTTTGTGTTTCGTTGCACGCAGAAACAGCTCACAGTGTCTTGAGGCCTGGCAGTTGGTTTTTGCTGGGTTTGGGTCTTAATAGTTTTGATGATCGGATCTCAAACAGGTGGTACCTGCCAACCATCTTCTCTATTGAAATTTGGGTGTTTTTTGATTTCAATAGCCTCACGCATCATTTTGGTATGAAACGATTCTCTTTCGCGAGGATTTGTGGGTTATCGAATCTGATGTAATGGTTGGGTTTATCCAGCGTGTGTTCACTGATCGCAGACTTCGTAGACCTTGTGTGTTTCATGTCAGCAATGTGTTTTTTTACCCGTGTTTTTATGCTCCTCTTTGTTTGCCCAATGTATGATAATCCACACTCACAATCGAGCTTATAAACACCTGCATCCTGGAGTGGGATTCGATAACCCACAAATCCTCGCGAAAGAGAATCGTTTCATACCAAGAATGATGCGTGAGCCTATTGAAATCAAAAAACACCCAAATTTCAATAGAGAAGATGGTTGGCAGGTACCACCTCTTTGGGAACCGATCATCAAAACTATTAAGACCCAAACCCAGCAAAAACCAACTGCCAGACCTCAAGACACTGTCAGCTCTTTCTGCGTGCAACGAAACACAAACCAACTCGACTGATAATTTCTTTTATTTTTCCTTCCACCCATTTTAATATATAATTTTTTTATAACTAGGCATGTTTGCTGAAGAGTTTCTTGCGCCGCTTCTTCTCTTCAAGCCACAACATGTTGTGAAGCGGTGGTAAATTAGATTAGGCTCCCATACAGTAAATAGTATCCATAAACAAACTTAAAACTAAATAATTAAAATGAATAAGTTGGCGGTAGGCTAAATAAAACTTTGACAATACACGTTAGACAAATGTCATCTTTGTCGTCCGTGACCACGGCCACTGAAAAGCGGCCGAAACGTCGGATAAACCAAAATCAAATAAATTACCCCGCTTAAAACCGTTAAAACGTAGTTTTATTATATATGTATACAAGTCGCGAAAACTTAAGAAAATATTACATAAGTTATTATAATAAATGTATTATATTGTGTTTATCGGACATAGCTATTTGTGAATTTTTTTTTTAATACTTACCAATACTTTAGTTAGTTAATGTATGCTTAGGAATTTATGTCCAAGTCGCTGTATGTACCATGGTTGGGAGCAAACCCGGGTGCTGAGCAGTGTCCTCCTTCTGCGAGCGTGTCATGCTTGCGAAGGAAGAGGTTGAGCGGGAGCGAAGCAATAGCGGCTCATTGCTCCGTTTTCGCTTAAATCTAAAATATTTAAGCTTTAAAACACGATATTTGAACCATTAATAAAAATCTGTGTGTCTCGGGACGCCCGACAGAAGTGAAAACTTGCGTGAGAGAAAGGTAAGCTAAAGAGTCTGTCGCCGTAACGCGTTACGTAACGAAGCGGTTTACCCTCCCATAAGAAATTATCACTTCAAAAACTTTAAAATATTTCCAACTTGATAGATTGTGTAAAGGATGATATGATGACAGAAGATGTATGTCAGAATAGAGAAGTGTGGAAGGAAATGACATATTGTGCCGACCCCAATTAATTGGGATATGGTAAAAGAAAACAGAGAGTTGTTTGACCTCACTATTGGTAGAAAATTGTGTGGTTACTTCTATGTCATAGACGTTACTTGTATGGTACTTTATGTCTAATTATAAAACAGATATGTCGATAATAAGAATTTAAAAAATACACATAAAATCGCATGTTCTTCAGCGAAGGCTGGCAACATTGATCAAAGTCTGAATTTAAAGTCATTTATGCGTTTTTAAACAGGGCGACCCAGAATTAGAATGTGTTCGAAAGCCAATGGAACTGCCTACATTGCCGAAGGCTCTGACCCTCGAGGAGAAGAAGTACCTGCTTGCCGTGGAGCGGGGGGACATGGGTAATGTTAGAAGGTAGCTACACATATATTCCATATAACATTTTTTTTATTGCATAAGTTCAGCAGCCAGGCAAACGTTCTATCTGATGGAAAATCGTCACCATCGCGTATGGACATTTGCGAGACCAAAGGTGGTACAAATGCGCTGCTGCTCTCTTAAGAGATACTGGAACCTAGCCACTAAAGCTGGAACACAAGTCAAGGTTGTTATGGCGGCATACCCTAGACTAGGGGTGGTAGCCATCCAGACGGGCAAATTTCCTACCACCTGGCTGTGGGTTGTGTTGTCACCTTTCCACGGATAGGACACATAAACAAGATTTATACACGTATATGTATTATGGTAATAAAAATTCTCTTCTAATCTTTATGTTAATTAAGAGCGGAGGGTTCTTCTGACATAATATTAATACTTAATAGAAGGTCCCAACCCCAAAACTTTTCTGCATCATATCACCACGATTTTCTTTTAAATTTTCAATTTCGTGTATTGTCACTGAACAAGCATATAAAATTACAAAATCAATACATATAAGTCACAGGGAACGGCTAGTATCTTATAGTAATATATAAAGCTGCTTGAACGCGCTAACCTCAGGAACTACTGGTCTGATTTCAACAGTTCTTTCAGTGTTAGATAGCCCATTTATCAAGAAGGGCTATAAGCTATATATCATCTCGCTAAGACCATTAGCAGCGGAGCCCTAATGAAAAATGTTTCAAAATCGGGAGGTTTTTTTAACCTACTTTTTTTTAAAACTATTCCACGTGGATGACATCGCATGCTGAAGCTAGTATGTACTTAGTATGTAGATAATAAAGAAACAAAAGAAGATTAACTAACACGTAATATTTCAAATTGGGTCAAACCTCTACGTTGAAAATGGTTAACCGGCCCCGAAATTGTCGTAAAACTGACTGGCATTTTTAAATGTTTACAGGCTGAAGTTATGTTGTCATTCAATTATTTTTAAAAACCTTTTGTAAACGATTGCTGCGGAAAGTAATCGCGCTGTTTATGGTTGTAAACATAATTTTTAAAGCTTTCATTCAAGGTGATAGAAGAACGATAAAGATACCTCATTTTATCGATGTTTTTAAAGAATTTTATGGTCAGCTAACAGTAACCTTTAGCCAAGTCTTATTTAATTCATGGTTCACACGGTAGCGAAGCCTACAGGTAATTCTAGATCACTATGACTGACTTTAGACAACGCAACTCTCGTGGTGGTTTTTGTTACCAAACACACGATTTGCTTATAAACAATCAAGAGAGTTATAGGAATAACTATTGTACGATTTTAAACAGAAAAAGAAATATATATTATATATAAAATAACATACATTAAGAAAAAAATTACAAATCCAAACTGTTGTGGTCTGTGGTAAATAAGCACGAGACTCCAACACCAAACACTGTGATGATTATGAATACGTCCACTACTACCTCAACATTAGACTCGCGTTCGAGACTATAGCTCTGTCTGAATTATTTTCGAGTATAATACGGGCATACGATGAGTATTATAATGTGTAATTTTGATTTTGAGAATGAAAGTTATCATTAGGAAAAACGCAGGCGGATTACCCACAAAGCTACGAGCTAAAATATAATAGTACATAAATATGACTTCTGTCTTCTAAGGCTTCTTCAAAAAGCTCACCGTAAGAAACACATAGACGTGAACTGTGTGGATTCCCTCGGCCGTGGTGCTTTGACTCTGGCCATCGATGGGGAGAATCTCGAGATGGTGGAGCTCCTTGTCATCATGGGAGTGGAGACAAAGGACGCGCTGCTCCAAGCCATAAATGCTGAGTTCGTGGAAGCTGTGGAACTACTTTTAGAACACGAAGAGCTAATTCATAAGGCGGGGGAACCTTACGTATGTAACTAAAATTGAATTCTGTTGGTCGTTAATAATTTTATGCTTAAATAAAGAAATGTAAGAAAATTATGAAAATGTTGCCCTTTATGTTTTTTTAAAGAATTGATTTTTCTTTCGATTAGTAACAACTGGAAAATTTATTATCTACAGATATATGAAATCATTGTAAGTCCTGTTAATTGTAATTCTTGCGTGAACTTTGGATTACAACGTTAGGCAAAGTATGCATTTCTTATTCTTTTATTTCACCATATCCCAATTAATTGGGGTCGGTACAATATGTCTTTTCCTCCCACACTCGTCTATTCTGACATACATCTTCTGTCACACCACAACCTTCACGCAATCGATCCATCATTTTTTTGTTCTACCTTTACATCTGTACCCATCCATATTGTAGTTTAACATTTATACTTCCTAAAATTGGAAGCGTCTAGTACAGTAGGGGGTAGATCTTACCCAAGTTTAATCGACTGCGTACGGCGTGACCCTGTACCCAACCGACAAATGCTTATTAGAGAAATGCACTTGAGTGGTCTCTCTCAAACGCCTGAAGCAGTGTTCCTAAGTCGTATGTCGCGTCCGTTATCATTCTGGACATCTCTTATTTGATTCAAATTAATCTGTCCAATCATAGAGAGTGCACGGGAAGTTATGGACTGTTTTTAGACATTTGTAGAATAACCATCGTGATAATGTCAATCGGAAGCCGGAAGCGGCGTAAAGCGTCGGTTGACACTAGACGCCAATTTGAGCATCTGTGATAGACCACAGCCTAAGAAATACACAATTAAGGCATTGTTTTCAGAGCTGGCAAAAGGTTGATCCGAACACAGCAATGTTCACACCTGACATCACACCACTGATGCTGGCAGCTCATAAAAACAACTACGAAATCATCAAAATATTGCTCGACCGAGGTGCCACGTTACCCAATCCTCACGATGTAAGGTTAGTAAGTGTTTATTTTTAACAAACTTCCAAAAAAAGCAGGAGGTTCTCAATTAGTCGGGTTTTTTTTTTTTTACTTATTTTTATGTATGTTCGCCGATTACTCCGTCATTTATGATCCGATTTGCGTGATTCTTTTTTGTTCGAAGCGGAATAGCTTCCAATTGGTCCCCTAAAGATTTTACATAGTTTGGCCCAGTAGTTTTCATTTTACGAACATTTTTTTGTTCCCGGTTCTTGGGACCTATATTTTTTAAGAAGCGCGGAAGAAGCCTACCATTCGTAGGTCCACCCATACATAGCTAGACACTAAAAAGTAACAAATAAAAAATAAAAACTTCGTTTAAAAAAACCGACTTCAAAAACGAAAAAACTAAAATGTATAAAATAACTTATTTCTAAAGCTATTATTATTAATATATATTATCTAAAACATCTTAAAGTCGGTGCTTAGTAATTTTCAAAATAAAGTAATTTTTATGTTTTGCTTTGCACCGACTTCAAGATGTTTTAGATAATATATATTAATAATAATAGCTTTAGAAATAAGTTATTTTATACATTTTAGATTTTTCGTTTTTGAAGTCGGTTTTTTTAAACGAAGTTTTTATTTTTTTTAGTTTTCGAAATCGGTTTTTGAAACGAAGTTTTTTTTATTTATTTATTCAGTGACACTGCAGGCTGGAGTGAGAGTTACAGCACTATCCCTGCGGAAGCGTATGCTCTTTCAAAAAGGGATCCAAATAGTAAAAACACAAATACTGCTATTTTCCATAATAGCCCTACACTGACTGATATTTATCCTTAGGTTTTATTACATGAAGCGGGCAAATAGGCAGACGGCACACTTTATGGAAAATAACCTTGGATTATCGAATGGATGTATCTTATATTGGGCGCAATGCCAATGCGTGGTCAGCTTTTAAGGTGCGAAATGATGATATAGGACGGATGGTATGGAGAGAATGATTTAAGAGGGATAACACAGTAAGAGACAGGGGAAAGTGGGCATTGAATTCTCATTCACTGTATGAAATACGATTAGCTAACTTTTTCACGCCGACATTGTTGAGACCTCACATACGCTTTGAGAGTTAAGTTATAGGTAAAAATTCCAGCATGAATTACTGCATCTTAATGCGTTTCTATACAATGTGTACAGGGATAATCACCGGTCAGCGTCACGTCATTCCATCAATACAAGTCTGTATTTTCAGATGTGGTTGCGAAGAGTGTATCCGTGAATCATCAGAAGATTCTCTTCGCCACTCATTAGCTCGCCTTAATGAGTACAGAGCGTTGGCGTCCCCGTCTCTTATAGCGTTATCATCCACCGACCCCATCTTGACTGCCTTTCAACTTTCTTGGGAGCTGAGAAACCTGGCTTTTGCTGAACAGGTAAAAGTTTTTCCTTAAAAGATCTCAAATTTAAAAGTTTTATTCAAGCCAGGTTTCACTGGAGACTAGGCTTTGAAGGTCTGAATTGATTGATTCAATAATATTGATTATGAAAGAAGAACTTTTGTATAAGTTATTTTTGTGTTGTGTTATTCCTTTTGCTAAATCCCCTTTAATCTCCAAGGAACGTGATCATTTTTTTTTAAAGTTTGTTTTCGATATCCACTTATAAGTTTTACGACTGAACAATGCGAACGCTTTGGTAATATTGCTATCATAAAACCGAACTTGTACTCATTTTAGTATTACCTACATTTTTATTGTTTTACATGGTACTAGAGCGGTTATTGCACAATACAGTGCAAAATGCTTTTCAATCCCCTAAATCAGGATGCAGATTAGAGTTCCTGTAGATCGCATTATGTTATAAACGAATTAACATTTTTTGGTTTGAAACGGCTCATCTGACGGAAAGTGGTTACCGTTGCGTCCGGATGTTTGCAAGACCAAGAGCGATACCAAAGCATTGTCGGCTTCTTGAATGTGATAGGATGAGATAGGAGCGATGGCATAGAAGAGAGCGGAAGTGGGCTACCGGAAATGTCACTTACCATATAAAACACGTGTTCGCTCCTGGCCTATAATAAGTAGGTAAAAGATAGCTTCGCTGATTTTGTTGGCTACCCTCTTTCTGTGTGAGGCGACGGCGAATACACAGCAGGGTAAGAGCAGTCATTTTGAACACATGCTGTCAACGTTCAACAACATCGCGCCGTGTGCTCATATGTTTTTAAAATTCAAATAATAGTATTTATTGGCCGTACCAATAACTTTTATTAAGACCTAGCCTGTGTACAAAGTGGTAGGTAGCTCTCAAGTGAACCCATAGTCCCGTGCGCTGTACCCGAGTGCAATCTGAACCGAGCCAGGAGAGGGCTGATCTCAGGGTTGGTCGAGCTTCTGCTTTTATAGTGCAAGGATCTAGGACAGGTCATATCTCCGCTATACAGTCCATAGAAATCGAACCACTATAACCTGTGGTTAGACCATCCCAGAACACAATTAGTTCAGTGCTAGCCATTTTACAACGAAATTCTGTGACATCGCAGCATCACACCGGTCGAGCTGGCCCAGTAAGCTATAATCAAGACAATGATTCTAGCACGGCGATACCACATTCACACAATAATATAATAATCAAACACGCTGGAATAGTAGACCAGCATATATGACTATATTTATTATTAATTGAAGCTGTTTTTATGGATATTTTTAGTAAGTGTTTTTTGCCTTTGTAAATGTCGCGTCGAACGGTTTTTTAATCTAGCCATTGTTAAATATTTATGAATATTCAATTATTAGAATAAACGCTAAGCAAAATTTGACACTCCCCTAGTCTTATCTAACTGTAGATTTTTGATTGATGCTGTTTGGCATCAGGTTCTTGTGGCAATTTTAAAACTTGTATTGCACTAAACAGTCAACATGTGTTTATTTTTAATAAATTGGCAAGAAACTCTTCAATCTGTGATCAGAATACAGTGCGGCAATGTAGCCAGCCTTCTGGGCACGCTCCCATCTGGCAGAGTTTCGTTACACAGTCTATAATCGCTTGTACTATTTAGAACTCAATTTATTTTTAGTGTTTAATTGTATTTTTAATTATTCAGTTCTAGTTAAGTTACTATATACATCTTTATATTCTTCAAAATTTTTAAAATCCACTAGGCTTATCAGTCTCACAAGTATATAAAAAAATTCGGCTTACTTTATTTAACAAATATATTTATAGGAAAGTAAATCAGACTATCTCGAATTGCGTCGGCAAGCGCAACTTTTCGCCGTGGACCTGCTGGACCAGTCTCGGAGCTCACAAGAGTTGGCAATCATTCTGAACCATGACCCTGACGAACCGGCGTTTGTTGATGGAGATCACATGAAACTCGCACGATTGGAACTTGCTATTGATTTTAAACAGAAAAAGGTAAATATCCATTTTATATTTATGTTTACAATTATGCAAACAAGTGCTGGCAAGTGGTTAGAGCGCCCATAAACTTTTGTATAAATCAAGGGAACTGACCTGTTGTTTAACTCGTTGGGATTTTAAGAACCTGTTGCTCCTTTCAAAGAGCCCATACCGCTGGATCATTCCAGCGGTATGGGCTCTAAGCTCATGTAAGTAAGCTCATGCTTACTTCACAACTTGAACACGTAGAAGGAGATAGTACCATATATGGTGGACGACTACTAGTGATTGAATAAGTGTAGATGAACGACGAATGGTAGTGTTAGAACAGAAGTACAAGTTGTTCTTCAGAGCACTTGCCATTATACAGATGGTAGAATACAATTCAAAAACATTTTATGTTTGTTATGGGTTAAGAGTTCTAAATCATCTCAAAATAAGATTATCTACAATTTAAACAGTATGCTATCTAAGCTTTAGATATCAGGCTTTCTGAGAATCAGATAGATACCAGTGGTCAGAGATGGCCACTTCTCAGAATGCTCTTTGTGCTAAATATCAACGACTTGCTCGATCACGGTATTTTTGCATTTGCAAACGAGAGCACCGTAGTAGAGAGATATACATACAATGCGAGAGCTATCAGGCTCGAAACTTATTTTGTTTAGAAAAAAATGAGATAGTTGTTATCATTTGTTAACAGTTTGTAGCCCATCCCAACATTCAACAACTGTTAGCTGCTATCTGGTACGAAGGTGTCCCTGGGTTTCGTCGCAAGACAACCATGGAGAAGATAATGATTATTTGCCGAGTCGCCCTGTTGTTTCCCTTCTACTGCACTCTTTATATGATTACACCGAATTGTGCTACCGGAAAACTGATGAGGAAACCTTTCATGAAGTTCTTGATTCATGCTTCGAGTTATTTATTCTTTTTATGTAAGTATTCATAACTCACGGTTGTTGTTAAGTTGTGAAGTAGATTTTTGCATATCTTTTAGATAATTGAAAAGTTTTCATTGTCTATCAATTTAACAATATGGGATGCAATCTGCGTAAACACGTTGGTCGTACTCAATTTACCAAATATGGTCAGATTAGCTGGTTCGGTGGGGATACGGTTGAGCCAGTCAAGCGGCGCAAGTATGTCATCCTCTGTAAGAGTTGTTTAATTGTGCTGGTTGTTGTTGAGACGCTTGGACGCTGTAGTCCAAGCGTGGGGTCTTGAAGTGATCAAGTCTCGTGCCTTCCTCGGACAATGAACTGGTAGGGCAATCCAGCGAGGTAACGTAACCAGCCTTTTGGGCACCTCAGTTTTATATAACAAATGAAAACTTTATAAAAAAACTAAATATTTAACGTTTCATAAAACCCGTGCTTCATCCCCCGTCGATCGAACACACCACATCCATTACGTACCTTGATATCCAACTAGATGAAAATTTAAACTTCAAAAATCACATTACATCCCTGTCTAAAAGAGCCAGAAAAACCATTTACATAATGAAATCCTTTCGTAGCTGGGCGACACCAAAAACTTTAAAAATGGTTTATTATGCGCTGTGCCAGTCCTTGCTTCTATACTGTCTTGCTGCTTGGGGAAAAATCCCAAAAACAAACATTATAGAGGTAGAACGAGCACAGCTAGCAGTACTTAAAGTTATGCACAAAAAACCGTACATATATCCCACCCATACACTATACATAGAAAGTGACGTTTTGACAGTCCGACAACTCTATATTTGCAAGGTAGCCACAGCAATTCATAAAGAAAATCTAAATGCCCCTAACTTCCAATACCTCACTTCCCGTAGAATTTATAGTATACCCTTACCAAAACTACATACATCCTTTGCCAAGCGCCTTCCCCCATACGTCCATATATCCATTTATAATAAAGTATGCCAAAACACACCAAAGAAATGTCAGCATCAAAGCTTAAACACCAAGTTAGTAAATGGTTAAAACTTTAAATTACAGCGACACAGAATGTATACTACCAAGCCGACTCTAACACTAGGGGCACATACAACGAACGCAGTCACACACACAAAACACACACACACACGCACACGCACACACACACACACACGCACGCACGCACGCACGAACACACGCACATACGCACGCACACACACACACACACACACACACACACACACACACACACACACACACACACATACACACACACACAAACACGCATGCACTTATAGTTAGGTTAGTCAATTAATAATTCCATTATATTTAAGTTTCCATAATAAAATTGTATTGGGTGCCGCGATACATACCACGAGACTAGTGCAGCAACCGCCGCCAAAGAAAAATTGGAGCCTTAATTTTAATTCAAAATGTGTTATTACTATAAGTTTTAGATATAATAATTATATAAGGCCTAGACATAAGTTTATAAAATAAATGAATTTGAATTTGAAATATGACTACAACTAAATTAAGCTTGTTTTATTGTAATAATAGTTAAATAATTATTTAGAAAATCTATTGAGTTTCAATAAAGTAGGTAAGAGAGAGTGATTATAAAAAAGGTTTTTAAAGACAAAACATTTTTAATAGTGATCCTGATTTTGGTATCCCAAAGAGCGGAAGTGCAAGCAATACAGCTATTTGGACCAGATTGGATGGTTAAGGAGCTGGAAAAAGAACTCCTCAAGCAACGTGGAAATGGACCGACGTATTTGGAATTGGTTGTCGTGGTTTACGTTTTAGGTAAGTAATATGGTTGTCCTCGATATTTATTGAAATTGCTGTAGTAGCTGCAGCACAATAATTGAATGTGTCATAGAGCAGGCTAACTGGGAGGGCATAGAAGGATTAGACAGGAAGAATGAGATGAAGGGAATAAAATTGGGGAGTAGTGTAGGGAAGATGGGAAAAGATCGGATATTCTGTGAGAACGTGGTATCACAGCGATCGAGGCGAGCGACTCTAAGAGCCGTAATCGAGATAATGATTCCAGTATGACTGTATCATGTTTAATTTAATTGTCAAAGGCAACGTAGAATTACCTATGACACAAATAGTGTATAAAGTCCAAAAACTTTAAAAAGAAAGAAAGAAAATATATTTATTTAGAATTAAGTACAAACCAAAACATACTTATAAATAAGAAAATACAACTAGGAAATGAAGTTCTAAGGCGGTCCTAACTCAGCATGATGCTAATTGACTCGACCAACGCTGGTCTTCCGCTAGGATCGTTACAGTGACCCACGGATAGAGAAAACAAAACAAACAAGAAACAAAGAAAATATGGTGAAAACTATTGGAAAACAGAATACTAATATAAAATTAATGCTACGAAGGGAATTTATAAACAAGAACATAAAGCTTAAATATATATCCAAATATTATGCTTTGTAATTTATACCATATTATGTGTCGTATGTATAATTATGAATTAGTGCGCGTTCACTTGATTATGCAAAATTTGTTAAATGCGATTTCCGAAATTGAAATTTGTATTTTACCCCTATAGCATTCAATCAGCGATGATTCATTAAGTAGCAATTTCTTATTATTATATTTATATGATAAGTAGATACTTTTGTTTTATTTAGGTTTCATATGGGAAGAAACACAAGAAATCTACATCGAAGGCATCCAATCATATCTCCGCAATATGTGGAACTTCATTGACTTCTCAAGGAACATGTTGTATGTGTTAGTAGCATTGCTTCGCTTTGCTGCTTACTTGCAACAGGCCGCTGAAATTCATAGGGACCCCCAAACGAGGTTCATTCCTAGGGAGCAATGGGATGCATTTGATCCACAATTGATTGCTGAGGGGTTGTTTGCTGCGGCTAATATATTCAGGTGAGTTAAATTGGCAGCAGAAGCGTAACTTAATTATTCTTTTAGATTAGCAGGAGAAGGCTTAATGCATGCGCAGTCGATTTATTAGAACAAAGTAGGGCAAACATGGCAGTCTACAATCTGTTTAGGATTCGATAGAGCTGACAAACTTCCAGGGATTTTGTTGTTTAGCCACAGAACAAAAAACAACATTTAATAAAAAAACACCCCACAGTTCAAAAACTACTTAACGGGTCCGTTGTTAAACAATTTTTAATGAAAATCTCATCAAAATCGGTTGTGTAGTTTTGGTGTTCATAGTGGTCTAACACTGTGACAGGTAGATCACGATGAATATATATAGCTTGTTTCTAAGTCAGAGGGCGAGGCGGTATCTACGACTCTGGAAACCAATATCTTCCTATCTGTTGAATTAAATTTTTATTAAAAGATTATTTTATGATTTTACAAGATCTGTCCGACGATACTCCATAGGTTTGTATGAATTGAAAAGCATTACCCTCATTTTTATGAATGGCGGTCGCACCCTTCTTTCTTTATTCTTTTTATAATAGTTGTTTTGAAGTTATCCACCATTTATAGCGACATAGAATCTCTTCCTTTCAACTTTTATATGTTCAGTCATTTAGTTGTGAAGTTACTTGTGTCGTCGAACACTCACAAGCTAATAGATGGCACTGTACAATAATTCAGGTCGGAAACGATTCCCGAAACGTACAAAAGAAATATACAAATTTCCAACAATAATAGATAGGGCCTAGGCCTGCGAGGAATGTTGATAGCTTCGCTTTTCTTGAGACGGAGGATCATTCCATCTCGCTCCTCCACGCTAGGGCACTTTACTCACTTGCATAGTTATTTGTATAGGATAAACGTATTTTATGGTATCATGAATTATCTCTATTTGCAATTTTTGTTAAAGTATCTACGATATATTTTTGTCCTCAGTGCTCTCAAACTGGTCCACCTATTCTCCATCAATCCCCACTTGGGGCCCCTGCAGATCTCCCTCGGGCGCATGGTCATAGATATCGTCAAATTCTTCTTCATCTACAGTTTGGTTCTCTTCGCTTTCGCTTGCGGTGAGTAAAGAATTTAATATTTCTATAGGTATAGTATCAAAAAAATTCAAGATTATTGTAAAGAAATATTAAGCGACACTACGAAAATATCTTCATGCTATTGTTTTATTATACGGGTTGTAATATATTAGCGTCATGAAATGATTAGGTCTGAATCAGTTGCTCTGGTATTTCGCGGACTTGGAAAAGCGCAAGTGCTACGTACTGCCCGGCGGGTTACCTGACTGGGACAACGCTGGAGATTCTTGTATGAAATGGAGAAGTTTTGGAAAGTGAGTCTTGGATAACAGACGCAAGATAGTAGACGCTAGGAAACTAGATATATGTTACAAGCTCGGGACGATTCACTCATTATATAGTCTGTACAGCTAGTTTGTACAGTCGTATACGATCACGAAGTCTGTATGTACTTTGTAGGTGGAAATATGGATGCTCAGTAAATATACGATACGCCTAAAGAATTACGAAAATCGGTATACACACGCAAAACGTGCTCAAGTAGCCAGGTTTACATTTTATATGTTGCAAACAATGCGTGTAAATACTAATAATAATTTCTAATGTTAGTAGTATTTCCACGTAATGTATATCATATAATTTCACATATAGTCAAGGTGGAAAAGTCCGTTAATGGGTAAGTTCATACACCGCTCGTTTTTTAACTTTTATAAACGGAATTTAACACCAACTACAATTCGAAGACAGAATTCAAGTTCACTAACTGATTTGTTGTCCTCGTAACCATTCAAACTCAGAAATAATGAGAGGTGTATGGAGTTCCCCCACTGACGGAATTCGCCACCTTGACTATATACATACATACATCATAATAACTTCACGCATTTGAAAATGCTATATTTAGTTATCATGCTTTTCTCAGTTAAGTACTAATAAGGTATTGTTTGTATTTTGTAAAAAATAGATATGTTTATACATATTAAAAAAGTATCAACGCTATTTGCGAGCAATCATCATTGAATTGATTCTTGTTAAGCTACCACGTAGTACATTAAGATACTTTTTACATCGCTTTAAATAATGGCTGCAACTAAATAGGCTTTCAAAAAAACAGAAAGCTCTTTGGTGTCATACATAGATGATACATATATATGTCATACTTGTCGCTACTTTCCAACAATTTAATATTTTTCGTTTATTTTTTTGTACAATTGTTTTGTAATTTATTAACAAAATGAGTGACGCACAGTTCGGTTTGCGCCATATTATTGGTGCCCCAATAGATGCTACGAGGCTGTCAGAGCAAGCTTTGGTCTGCATGCCTCCAAGGACAGCGAAATTTACGCTATCAGAATGGAGGATGAGCAACGATCAACGTTGCAGAAATACAGAAGACCAGCAACAGTTAGCAGACCGAATTATTGGAGAATGTGATAGAATCAGTCAGGAAACAACAGAGCGAGCAGAAATATTGAAAGCAACGGTAGATCGACGCATAGATGAGCGCATTGGAGATGTTGAGTTTAATAAAAAAGAACTACAAAACCAACGTAAAGAAATAAATTTTGAATTAGAATCACTAGGTGTATATAAAACTCGCCTAGAAGATTGTTTGTCTGCGTTGCAATCGAATGCATTGACGATATGTCGAAAGTGTCTTATGCTAAGAGATGGCAGGATTGGAATAGACCTGGTCGTAGATGAGGTAGAACATGCTTTACAACAGGAAATCACGACAATTTTGGGTGGTCAAAGCCTTCTTAAAAGAACTTTAGAGCAATTGAACGAACAGATGCGTCGTTTAAGAGCTACGCGTTATTTGTTAGATAGAGATCTGCAATACAAGCAAGGCGCTATAGACATCGATAATAGTTGTTTGTCATTAAAATCAAGTGATCTTTGTTTATCAGTTTATGAAGGTTACACCAATTTAGATCCTGCAAATATTTCAGCTGATGAATACAATGCTTACTCTGGCAATAATATACAATTGGCTGCTAGAGAAGTAACTAGCGCAAGACCTATTAGAATATTTGTCGATACTCTATTGAAGCAAGTTATTGATGATCTATGGGCTGCTTATAACAAGTGTAATCATGAGTTCCGGGAACGTATTATAGATACGAAGCTTGCTAAAGCAAAACTGGAAGATATGCATAGAGAAACGACTCAGAAAATATCGCATATGATGGATACTATTCTGAAGCTGCAGAAATCACTTTCAGATAGAGAGGGGAATACTGCTTTAGCGCATACTAGGCTAGGAAGACGAGCTCAACGGGTTGGAGCTGAGTTGGTTCGAGACCCACCTGGCCAAGCCCTGTATTACGAATGTGAGATGTTAAGGCACAGCACTGAGCAATTACAACATATGCTTCATGAAGCAAATTCATCGCTAAGATATTTGCTCCAGACCCAAATTCAACTGGAGGAGGATATTAATGTTAAGATGAATACTTTGAAAATAGACGAAGTGGATTGTATGACTTTAAGGGCGACAATGGATTATCATGCATATTAATGTTTTCTTATATCCACACTTGGAAGAATTAGTTAAACTCATTTAGTTTTATAATTAGTTATTTTTTGCTAGATGTACTGTCTATTCATAACTATCTGAATAAAGTAGTTTTTAATTAATAAATTACTTATTTTTTTTAAATATACTATTGATTAATTCTTTGTTAAAAATCTCTTTTTCTGGGATTTTATTTACAAAAAAATCTAATAGCAGCTCAAAAAGGCACTTTTTAACGCCTATTCAAACTGTAAAAAAGTTTCTCATTTGGCATTAGTCAAAGACTTAAAATTTAGCTGATGATTCTATATTCTATAAAATGTGGTCGGTTTTTGCCTGGTTCCTATTTGCTTCAAGATAACATAAATAGTACATAGATTTAATTAAAAGAAGACTTGCTTGTCCGGTACAAACAAGTCTTCTTTTAAACAAACGTATCACCATGCTTGTCTCAGAGTGGTCAAGACTACTTTTGTTCTAAAGTGCCGCTAATCATTTAACTAGTAATCATCCGTCAATAATAAACAGACTAATTTCTTTGCAGCGTATTCGAAGCATCGCAGTCTCTTTTCTGGGCGTCCTTCGGCATGGTAGGACTTGAGAACTTCGAGCTAGCCGGCATAAAGAGCTACACGCGGTTTTGGGGTCTCCTCATGTTTGGGTCGTACTCCGTGATCAACGTGATAGTTCTGTTAAACCTCCTCATTGCCATGATGTCTAACTCGTACGCGATGATTGATGTGAGTTTATTCTAACAGTCAGTAGTAAACCTCAAACTATTTTGAGGTTGACTATTACAATTCATCAAATGGATTTACGTAGAAAGTATTTAGTAAGCTTATTGATTGTGTTATTAAAAAACGATGGTCAATATAGATTGATATATATAATCTATAAATTTATTTTTGTTTAATTGGATGAATTCAGCAGACAGGCAGACGGCCCACCCCATGTAAAGCGTTACCATCGCCTATGGACATTTGTAACACCAAAGGGCTACCCATGGGCTGCCACTCTTTAAAGGGAGACTGGAACCTGCGACTAATGCCGGAACACAATTTAAGGTTGTTATGGCGACATGCTCTAGACCAGGGTTGTTAGGCATCCAGACGGGCAAGTTTCCTACCACCTGACTGTGGTTTGTTTTGTCGCCTCTTATGACAAGCTGTCTGTGTGCAGGAACTTGTATTCTTTCTTCGATAAGGATAAAATGATGATCGATGATCATTTTAAGGGTTAAATTTAATTGATCGATATATGTAGATGGCATTCAAAGTAACAGTGAAAAACATAGTTGTAATTACCAAGTGCCCGATGGTGAAAGAAGAAATATATAAACATCGTGCTGAACCCTGCAAATAAAGGTTATGGTTTCATGTTACTCGCCAATTCTCTTTAAAAAAGCATGGTGATTAGAACGCCCATCCTAAAACACCCTTTTAAGGAGGATGCTTCGACCCATCTGTGGGACTCATATTTACAACACCTTTATAACTGGGATAATATTATATCATCGTTTACTTTAAGTGATATATTAGGTAACTACACAATTTTTTGATTATTTGTTAGCTTATAAGACTTTTAATATGTGAAAAATAAAATAATATTATGTCACCGGTTTGATGTTTAGTATTCTATGACTTGGGAAAGTAGTAAAATTATTTGAAGAATAATAATTTGAAGAACAAATACTGTTCGTCATCATAGACATATAGACTCTGAAGGTTTGACGAATTTCTAAACAATAAATCGTTGTACTAAAACTATTCCATCTTACTTACTTTTCTTTCACCTTCTCCCAATTATTTGGGGTTGCCTTAATAGGTCTTTTCCTTCGATACTCTATTCTGACATACGCCCTCTGTCATACCACAAATCATCATATCATCCTTCATATGTGTACAATCCATCCATCTCATTTTAGGTTTACATTTGGACTCATTAATCTTGTAGTTTAATATTATTTTTGTCACGTGACTTTAATTCCTCCTATAGTAACCCGTGTGGGCCGTTATATCAAACGGCCTAATAGGTACGTGGAACACGAGGGGGAAAGAGGAAGAGGCACTCCGACGCAAGCCGCGGGGGTCGTGTCTCCCACAGTCTTAGACCATTATGGTCTAAGCCCACAATCTGCGTATAGCCCACGCAGTGGAGGGTCGCGTGCATAAATATATTTCCGTGCCCTTTTCCTCACGTGTTTTCGCGAGATTTACCGAAGGAGGCTTACAGCCCTTTCGTGCATTTATTTAACTTTTTACTGTACCAGTTCTATTGTGAATGTTTTGTGTAAACAACCGACTGAATAATCGTGTTTCTTTCGTGAACTATAGTTTTCGTCTGATAATAGTAGTCACCCTGACAATACTCCTCATTATATGCCTATACCACCTTAATCTTCTTCTTCTCAAATTTTCAGTCACAGTGCAGTGCAACTTTCAAAGATCCCCTTACGTGTTCATTCTTATCCATTCTTATAACACCACACATCCATCTCATCCATCATTCTCATCTCAGCTGAGTGGAGATGTCTGTGGTTTATCACTTTAGCGGTCCAACATTCGGACCCATATAACATGAACGTTCATATTTTATGATAGATTTAAACTGACCTTTTAGATTCTGTGGTATTAGTTTACCGCATGTCACCTTATGTTACTATTTACCTTGAAATAATGTCATTAGACTAAGACTGTTCGCAGTGATGACGCTAAGGCGATGCTACTGAAGTCTCCTTAAAAATAGGACAAGTGTGTGTGGGCATACGTAGAGTCCAAAGTTCGGTGGAGAATGCCCACTGTCTTTCTCGTGTGGTTACAAAATCCCAAAAGTATGCCCTATCTCAAAAACTATTCAAATCAAATAATATGATACGTACCGAAAACTTATGATGCCTGCACACACTTCATCCTATTATCATAATTCTTTTACGGTGCAGGCTGTCAAACTTTGGAATATGCTGCCTCTTACTGTCAGAGAGGCTAAATCCTTACCAATATTTAGAAATTTACTCAAAAAACACTATTTGTCCACAAATAGATATGTCTGATTGACAGAATATAATCATACTAATACATTTATTATAATAACTTATGTATTAATGTTTATATATAATTATGTATGTATTCGTATATTTATGTTATAAATTAGTTTTGAATATTTATGTATCTATTGCCGTTTTCCTGCACCAGATATTTCACCTGATTCAAATTTTTTAATCTCATTTAAGTTGACTGGAAGGGATCGCTTTGAGCGATAAGGCCGCCTATTGTATTGCCTAGAAAATATGTAAATATGGTCTATTTCTGTAATTGTATATTTTGGTGTGCAATAAAGTGATATCTATCTATCTATCTATTGCATAAAAACATGGTAGGTATACAAATAGATTGAGGATAACCCGCAAAGGCGCCGGCTGTCCGTCCGAGCTGGAGGTGAATGCGCGAGCGAGGCCACAGCCTGGACGAAGGACGCTAGAGGATCGAACAGGGGTTTTAGTGGGTATCCCTAACTGAGGTTTGGAAATAGCACTTCACACGTGAGGGGCTGTTGCCACCCAAACCTAGCGAATCCCACACGGGTCGCGACCTTTCACCCTCACGCGGCTTCTGGTCCTCAAGCGGATTTTTATAATGATCTGTTTTTTGCCGCTGAACCGGCGTACATTTTTTTGTAACCTATATTATGTAGGCACATATTAATTTTCCTTCATTATTAATTTTATTTTAATTAATACTGCTCATATTTCAATGTTATAATTATGTTTACCTTAAATTTAACAAAATACTATAGCATTTTATTTAACCTAACCTTCGTGGAAAATATTTTTTCCCAGAATTTTCCATTATTAGTTTAGAGTTCAGTGTGCTCAGTTTTTGTCGACAATTTGACATTTAAAGTGTACTTTATAAACTAAGTAATTACGTTAAGGTCACTTAAGGTTCACAATTCAATGCCAAAAACAGATTAATTCAATATGTATTCATTTTTCTTATTCAGTCTATTTATTTATACAACGCCTTTAACGACGGATTCTAATTTTCTTTTGTAATCAATGGAAAGATAATGAAAATAAGTTTTAGAACAAATAAATTTTATTTTATGTTTTTCGCTATAATTAAGAAGAAGAAAAAAATTTTTTTAACCCGAAATACTCGAGCAACGAAAACGTGCCGATAATTCCCGAAGAAACTATTCATCAGCTACAAAGAGTTATTATGAGAAATTACCATAGTGACGTCACACTTTCTGTCACAGATAGTACAACACAAGCAAAACAAAAAAGTATTTTTCTCCATTCCTGCACAGAGATAACAAATCCATACTAATAATAAAGAAAATATTTGATGGTCTTGGTAAAACACTTACTGCTATGAAGACGTTTCCAGCACTGTCAGTAGCGCGGGCACCTTCCTCGTTCCGCTTACCGCTGTGGTCTGAACCTTGGTCTAAGCGTCGCGTCGTGTGCTAATTTCAAATCCTTATTCAAAACTAATAACTAAGTTTAACACGCTTTTCTCTTTACTAAGTTGCTTAAGTTGTTAAGTTTTAGTCTACAATGCAGTTGATAAAGGTGTTTAGAAACAAGTTAGTGTAAAGGTAGTGAATTACAGAAATCTTGTTGAATAATCTACGGGTCTTTATATATATATACAGATTTATAAAATTAAAGTGTCTGTTTGTAATATCAAAATAAAATATTCAAATCAACGCGCACTACCACCGCATTGCATTACACGCACACTTCACAAACAAACCAAGACACACAAAGAATCTAAAAATTAATAACCCAGACACAGAAAGGAAAAAACAACACACATGTCACTAGATAGGATAATATATATATAGGTATAAACATAAGGCACACACTGCACATGTACTTCCTCACAACACCAGCATGTAACAGATACACTCTACATTAGTATAAGTTTAGTATTAAAATTAGAATAAATTTATATAATAAGTTATTCGTAAGGTACATATCAACACAAAAATCACTAAAATAATGTCAAGAACCAAAATAACCAAAAAGCGTGTTTAAATTCTAAAAATGAAATCTAGAAATTTAAGTTGTAAAAAAGGGTATGGAACTCGAGTCCGAAGAGTTGTTAAACAAAAAAAATATCAAATAAAGATACGAAAAATATCAAGGGGGTAATTCGGACCAGTAGCGGCAGATGGACATCCTTTGTAGCTGCATATCTCTCTTAGAAATAAGCAGGATGATATAAATGTATTTATATATATGAAAAAGCAATAGGGTATTTTTGTTAACAGGAACACTCTGATGTCGAGTGGAAATTTGCGAGAACCCGCCTCTGGATGAGTTATTTCGAAGAGAGTGCGACTTTACCCCCTCCTTTCAACATTATGCCAACACCTAAGCTGTTCTTGAAGATGCTGGGCTTGAGGAAGAAGGATAAACTTAGAAAAATGAAGTTGAAGGTAGACTCAATTTATATTTGTTTATGGAAGACTGACTAATTATTGTAGTTATACGCAACTCTTTCAGTATTAACTTTATACGTTAATAGTGTCTTGGATCTAAAATTGTAATTCTTTTAACACTCTAAACTCTAAAGTCTATTTAAAAAACTCCCTTTTTTATTTCTAAGTCAGTCTTTTATAATATTAGAAAATTCTAAACATCGAAGTTACTTTAAAAAAACCGTTATACGCTTTATAAATCATGGAGACTACGAAGAAATTTTAAAAAATTTCTTTTCTGTTTGTTCGGGATTCAAGTAAAAACTACTGGGCCGATTTCGATGATCGTAAGCAAATTTTTAGGTTTAAAATCTGCGCTACTTTCTATGCCAGGAATCCCGCGGCTTTTTTCTGGGGATGGTTTAAAATGGTCAGTTGGAAATCGCATTGCAACGGTTTTTTTCACTAGTCGGTAGCAAATTCATGTAATAAAATCAGTCATACTTTTTATCCGGAGAATCCTGCGGGAATTTTCCTGGGAGCAGTTTGTAGTTGTTCCGATGCATAAACATTAGCGAATTCCGACACAGTTTTCACGGGAACGTTACCTTACCTTCTTTTTAAATTTTGTGTCCCAGGAATCCTGCGGGAGTTTTAAGTCAAGCGTGGACGAAGTTGCGGGCACATCTTAATGTTAAATATATTTTTTAATATTCCTAACTTGAGAGATTATGGATATTATTAATTATACAATTTATATTCCCAGTTTCATTTCCTGTAGCATTGTTTTTTGTTTTACTAGGCGGCTTTAGCTTCAATATTTTTAAGAAGAATTTAAGATTAAAGGGAAGTTAACGATGTATTTAATTAAGTTTTGATATTAAGCTTGGGTTAAGTATTTTACGAAATATGGTATCTGGAACTATGACACAGCATGAGGTAGTATTTATTTGAACATCTTTATTAAATAAGGTGTTATAAAGTGACAATCTCATAAGCGTTACTTAATTAATTATTGCGCCAATGTACGAGGGTGAATCAAAAAGTTCTTGGAATCAGTATTAAAAAATGCAAAAAATTGAAACAAAGATATTTTATTTTTCTACATAATCTCCCTTTTAAACTTTCCACAATACCTTTATTAATTAGATATATTTCATTACAAAATATGTCTAAGGACCAGTATTTGGTTACAGTTAAGCGGTATCCGGCTCGAAGGACCAAATAAGGAATAGAATCGCATTCAGACAATCTCCGCAGTTTGGAAAGTTTATGTGTTCAATATATGGACATTCCTTATTCCCCAATTAAAAACTTGTGCCCGGAGAGTACAGGAATCTTGCATTTACTTCCTAGTCAGCCACCAGCTCACGACAGCGCTGGTTCAGGGGTTGCCACGCACTCGCCATTTTAACCGCACATAAATTAATCTATCGAAGAATTCCGCGTCCTGCAGTTATTTATTAGGACATTTGCCTCGTCTATTGTAGGATTGAGGCCTAATCATAAACTTAAGGGGTCAGTGTATCTACGTCCCTTGCGCCTCGGGGTTTGTGTAGTAGAACCTTGCCATATCTCATCACTACTTGACTTGGTGTCTTGCCACGTCGATCAGCAGCGGCAGAACCCTGAAACATCACTGGGCTGATCGCCGACTAAGGAAAGTGCAAAATTTATTTATTCTTCGAGCATCAGTTTTTAATTGGGGAATAAGAGATGGCTATATATGGAATACATAACCGCGGAGATTGCCTGATTAGAGTCAACACTTAGGACGCTTTTTGATAAAGGACGTCGTTACCTTGGGATAGAAGAATATAGTTAAAAAAACGGCGCTGTTGTATTTCTTTGGTGCCACCGTTCCAGTTCACTAGCACACATGTCGTCATGAGAAACCCAACGACGTTTCACTGGCACTACTAGTAACCAATAAAATAAATATGTCTTTTTAGGAGCAAAAAGAGAAGGAACATGACGTCCGTTATACAGCGGTAATGCGAGCTTTAGTATGGAGATATGTCTCTGCCATGCACAGAAAAATGGATGACGAGCCAGTCACAGAAGACCACGTCAACGAGTTAAAAGGAGACGTCTCTGCGTTAAGATATGAACTGCTAGAAGTGTTTGAGAAGAACGGGATGGACGTATCGTTTACTGATAGGAAGGAGAAGAGTGAGTATTTTCTGAGTTTTGAGACTATTTTAATTCTTATTTACCAAGGTAACTAAAACAGCTCACAGAATCAATCAATTGAAGTGGCAGTGGACCGGTCGGTTTTGTCATAGGACTTACAGCTGATGGGCCAAACGAGTTTTTAGATTGAAGACCTGCGTAAGATCACTAAAAAGGGTTGTATGAAGAAAGCCCGGATATATGGCGCAATCCTGAAGAGGTTTATAGGTTTGGATATCGATGGTTAAGGAGGATAGATCAAGATACGTTTTTACAAAGTAATGTTTTTAGATTCAAACGAAAGGTATATCCGCCTTGCTTGTGAAAATAATTTGGTGCGTTTGGTGTTTGCTACGTGCATAGTAATTGTAACAATATACACAATATTGATGTCTAAAACGGAGAAAGAATACAATTTCTTACGGCCGGGCGGCCTACCGTAAAGGCGACAAAATAACCCACAGTCAGGTGTTAGGGTATTTGCCTGTCTGGATGGCAACCACCCCTGATCTAAAGTAGTCTTGAGTTGTGTTCCGGCATTAGTGGCCAGGTTTCAGTTTCTCTTCCCTTTAGAGAGCGGCAGTACATTGGTAGCACTTTTGTTGTTATAAATGTCCGCAGGCGATGGTAACCGCTTTCCATCTGGTGGGCCGCCTGCCTGTCTGCTGAACTCCTGCAATAAAAAATAAAAAAGATTGGTTATGACTGCTTTTAAAATCAAATCTTTACAAATTTTTCGTAGTGGTACTCGGTAAAAGAATGAAGATTTGGGAGAGACGTTTGATGAAGGACTTCCACGTGGCACCTGTAGCTCTGGATGAGGATGAGAAACCAGTGGAATCTGGTCTGTCCAGATTCAGGAGGATTGCTAAACTAGCTGTTGCGAGTACCACAAATGCTAAGTGGGACCAGACGCTCAGTGGTACTGGAATATCGTGAGTAGCTTGCGTCAAAGGCTTAATAATCTTTTGCTGTTTAATTTTGACATTATTTTAGGTCTTAAATATTCTTAAATACTTATTATTGATTAGATCCATAAACCATTTGAAGTCATATTTAAAGAAAGCAGAAATCTACTGGAGGCGCTACCTAAGGCCATATTTATTAACATTTTATTATAATAATATAAAATAATTTGATATATTTTGAAAAGCTCGCAGATTGGCCGCTGTCGCAGTCGTGAATCTTTCAAGAATCAACAGAATTTGCAGCGAGCCATGGAAGAAGCCAGAAAATTGGTGTTGCGTTCGCCTCTACCAGGTGATATACATATTTCGAATTTCATGGCGTACTAATTGATCTGATTGTCTTTGCGTGTGCTTTTCTATTTCTTAAGTTTATTTTACGTCAAGCTAGTCTTTAGATTATGTCGGTACTGTCAGTAGATACCTTGCTTCTTTCGCATAACATCAATTTTGTCTAATACAAAGTTTTTATTTAACATATTTGTTTTGATATAACACAGGACAATTTAGTATTGTGCTAGATTAATATAATTGTGTTGGTTTGAAGGTTCTCGAGCCGGCTCACCTATTGAAATGCCAGTAAGTCCAGGACAGACATTACTCGAGCTGATTAAAGACATATCCACTGAGGTGGGAGAGCCTATAGATCCCGCTTCACCGGCTCCCAAGTCACCTTGGAAACCTCCTAGTAAGTGAATTTTAGTATTTGTTTTAAGTTGTATATGTTCGCGTTTGACAGAAATTGCATCTGATGTCAGGTGGAAATGCAGTCTAACATAGAGCACGCTTGTCTAGACTCTAGAGTATACCTGTTCACGTAAGATTTGAATACACCAAAATTGTATGTTTCTCGAAATATAGACGACGGTATTTCTGTGTGTAATTCTTAAAATTATTTACTTTTTAAATTGTTTTTCGTATATTATTGTTATATTCACTCGTGTTATCGGAAACTGAGAAAATACAAGAAAATGTACATAAAAGGATGTCGTTTGCAACTAGAAGTTATTAGATTAATAGTTTTAATCTGTATATACGTACTTGATATTTTTTTAAGATGTTTTGTTTTGTTTTATCTCAGATAACGGTTAAGTTTAATGCTATCATAAAATATATTTGCGGACTTGTTTTTTTCTGCAACACGTATTATTTTTAAAATAAACAATATTCTATTAGGCAATGGAGCTGGAGGCTTGGCTGGCGGTTTGTTATCAGCTGCTGCAAGCAGACCAGTGTCTCCGAAACCACGCACTCCTAGTCCCATTCCCCCTGCGGTAAGAGAATTATAATATAATAATAACTTAGATGATCTATGTACAAATTTCTCTAAACTGTAACTTCTGTGTAGTTTTTCGCTATAATCTGAAAGTCTACCACAATTGTGGAAGTTTACACACAGGCTTTCTATATAACTCATAAAAAGTTGGAATGGGGTAGTAATAATTTCCTTGAATGTTATCCGATCGTGTCCACCGATAATATAAGTTGGATATTACATAGACGCTGAAAACTTTAACTGTAATTGCTTTATATATAGTCAGATTATTAGTGCTTACTTTTTAAATTATACTTTTAAGGGTTTGGCGGATTGCACTATTTTTTATTGCATGAGTTCAGCAGATAGGCAGACGGCCCACCTGATGGAAAGCGAATACCATCGCATATAGACATTTGTAACACCAAAGCTGCCACCAATATGCTGCAGCTTTCTAAAGTGAGATTACTAATACCGGAATACAGCTCAAGGTTGTTATGGCGGCATACTCTAGACCAGGAGTGATAGACGGGCAAATACCCTACCACCTGGCTATGGGTTGTTTTATCTTCTCTTATAACAGGCCACCCAGCTGCACGAAATTGTATTCTGTCTCTGTTCCTGCACGGATAGAGTGTTTAGTTCCTGTTGTAGATACTTTGCAACTGCAATGTTTATAAATTTCTTCTATATATAGATAATATTTTTATTGTGCCACAAAGCACAGACAAACACGTATAGGTTTGTGTACAAGATTATGAAAAGCAGTTTCAGTAGGATGTAATTGATCAAATATTATAAATTATGCGTAGCCTGCTAAATCACCATCACCAGTTCAGCCCTCTCGTGTTCAAAGTCCTGTCCCTAGGACTATTAGTCCAGCGGCAGGAGAAGCTGCCTCCACTCAACCAGGTAGGCAATATGTATTTTTGTAATTCTAAGGACATATTCTCCTTAATTCCTATAAGGACAATAATTATGTGTATACTGATGTTTTAAATGTGAGAAGTGTCATTGAATACACTTTAAATTTAAGTATGAGTATGAGCCAATCGTCAGTTTGGACAATACGAGAAAACGGAATGTCCGCAAGTATTTGAAGACAACGGCAATTCCAGCAATAACAGCAAATGTTGCTGCTGGGAAACTTTATAGACCGAAGAGTTTCTTCCAAGATATGATGTTCTATCAGCAACCAATTTTTTATTTGATGTCACCGTAGTTTTCAAGATGTAATAGGGGGGGGGGGGGGATAAACTAGATAGGGCTCACAGTGTTACAATTTTATTTACATAGGTATATTCTTTGAATTTCACTGTTCAGAATTTAAATCGGGGATCTATATGTTTAGATGTTTTCTCGAATTTGATTTGTTCAATGCGTTTTTTATTTTTCTATTGATTTAAAATTAATTTTACAATTATTACCTCTTCCTTCATGATAGATAAAATAATTAGCTAAAATAATGTATGATTATATTCGCTCGGGTACTAAAGTTTGAATACATTAAGTGTATTTACTTTGTTTCTTAAATATTTAAAGGACGATTTCATTAGTACATACTTAAAAAATATTTTTAATAATACTATACTTTCTGTTATCAATTACTTTGACTAGAGCCAAGTCCCTTGAAAGCGAAGAGAGTCCCAGGTGATACTCCTCCGAAAGTGATTAAGAGGAAACCTTCAGGAGCTCCATCTCAAGATGAGCAGGTAACACACTTCATGTACACTATAATTATTTAGATTGTTTATTTCGAATTTAAATATAATAGTCGTTTAATCCCACAATGTGATGATAGGAGATTAAATAAACTTATTTCTAATCAGGCACCAGAACCTTCCGAAGAAGGTGATACCAAAGCTGCTGAAGACATAGCAGTAGCTAGACCCGTTGCTCCAGAGATAAAACCATCTGAAGGAGCAATACCACCACCCCCACCACCACCTGTAAAGCCTAAAGTAAGGAATTTCTTTTTTACTAGTACTTTATTAAGTCGGTATCATATTATAGTTTCTATTTATTTAATTTCCACAGCAGAAAACAACCATTAATACATTTGAATATTTTAGACATAATTTTAGAATCTAAGTTGTGAATACAGCGAATTTAAAATACAGATATTGCATTATGTAGTTGATATACCATACAATTGTTTTAATGGTGTAACAATCTGCCCGTAAGTTTTCTGTAATGGTGTTATCTCTATATTTATTGTTTGTCAGGCTCCTTCTGCTCCAGCAATGGAAGTGACGCCTAGCACTCCACCAGCACATACCCCAGCACCGACTTCAGCATCGCCTACTCCTTCGAAGCCCCCATCACCCCCAAAAGCGACACCTTCAAGTCCCAAGGCCGCATCTGTAGCACCAACTCCCACGACGACTGCTGTGAGTTCATTAATTTGTACTACTACTAGTTTTATAAACGAGGAAGATCAATGTAAAAATGTTTTACTTCAAATATTTACAACTCGGAAAAAAACTTTCATCATTGATTTTTTGTTTTGATTTAAAACTATAAAAATACTTACTACGTAACTCTTGGTAGCTTAGTGGTGAGCGCGGGTGTCCGTGTTTCATCCCAATGACGAGTGCTCGAATTTTCGCCGGGAAGACTGTACTGAGATTAGGCTATTTTTATGTAATAAAATGTGTGATACTTATTGTCCCGGGAGCGGTTCGAAGTTGTTTGGATGCATAGAAATTAGCCTATTCCGACACAATTGTCACTAAAATGATATTTTTTATTATTTTTTAAATGCTGAACTTAATGCTTTGAGAATCCCGGGGGAATTTATAGTCAAGGGTAGACGAAGTCGCAGGTATATCCTAGTTAAATATAAATGTGTCTAAATGATAAGAAATAAGATATGATCAATACTTTAATTTATACAGCGGGCCCCAACTCCACCTTCGCCACCCAATCGCCTCACGTCGACGTCCAGCACCGAGCAGCTCATCCCTCCATCTTCACCGGAACCACTGCGCCCCATCAAGAAGATCGAAGAAGTAAAAACCATCAAACGCCAACCTAAGACCGGCTGGTTGTAAACTGATTATTTTTGGTTATGTTTATACTCGGTGTTGTTTAAATCCTATACAGCGCGTTCCTTTAGTAGCTCACAACGCCCAAAATGCTCCGTCAGCCGTTCCACCTGGCGACCGCGGTTGTTATGGTCGTGGCGAAAACGTCACTAATGACGTCATAACTTTTGATCAAGCAAAGCTCACAACGACCCATTATAAGAGATGGGTCGAATAACAGTTCCATTAGAGTCTATGATTGTAACGTCCGCAAGCAAGTGGAATGGGAAAAATCGCGGTCGTGAACATGGTCGTTGTGAGTCTCTAATGAAACGTAGCCATAGTATTATAATTTATCAATTCCAAAGACAAACATTAATCTGAAACACAGTAGCTTTCGGTTGTTCTCAGACATTTAATTTTTATAGTTCAAAAATATTGTTTGCTGTTACATGTCGCTCTTTTAAACAAATATTCTGAACTATATACCTAATTAGCTCTACATCCTTATTAGTTCCATTTTCGTTTTGTAAAGATTTTAAAAAACAGTTAATTTAAAAATAATTACACTCTTCTCAGATATACTACTTACATAATTATTTCTGTTGTAAGTAATACTTAATGGTTTATAATTTAAATATTTATGGTAATTTGATTTAAAGGAGCTATTCACTGTCTGTATTGCAGTCCGCAGGACTGTGAATGTTTGATAGTGAATGGGGCATGGTTATATGCATTATGATAATCGCAAACATAGAGTATCGTGTTCAATTTAATTTTTACCAATAATATTATTAGTATAATATATAATATAGGAGTTTTTGTCAGGAACTGAAAGGAGATGTTGTGCTCTGCAGTTTTATTTTCTAAAAATGTGTAAAATTACTCTAAAATGAACAATAGTTGTAGGGTATTTTTAGTTCTTGAGTAGTAATTATGTGTTTTGTGAGAAATGCGAACTATATAGTCAAATGTGGCCTTTTGAGTTGTCACAAGAACTCCGTTGAATGGCACTAGCTGATAACCTACAGTTCAGCTGTGCTACACATAGGCTTGAGAAAATGAAGAAACTATATTGTAAACTGAGATCTGGCTTAAAGGCCTAGCTGCCAAGCCATAAACCTAAATAATAATAATAACTTGTTGCATAAACCACCGCTGCACCGTAATTATTGAATTTTATTAATTGAAATTTGAATTTATGTTACTAAACCCATAATAATTAATATTTGTGATATACTGCGTTCTTACAGCGTTTAAAAATAACAAAAAGCTAGTATAATTAAATGTATCTTATGTCCATACTTCTTATCTTATGTTCATCTTCTGAAAGATTGTTTTTTTATATTTGCATAAATTATAGATCTATGAGATCAAATGTTATATATAACATTTATGATGTGCGAGCACGTCGTGTAGTTTCAGAGCGTCAAATTCATGACTAATATGAATGTCTGATAGACCTTCGTCGTCGCGCCATTACTGTGACATTCGATTCCATAGACAAATGATTTTGGTAACCATAGATTTTATTTTTATAGAGCCATGTAATCTGTAACCTTTTCAGACGTCACCCTTTGTTTTAATATTATTTTAAATTAAGTTTATCCAACTATTTTTTTAGAACTATGTTTTGGATTATGTGATTAAAAAGTATTATTTTAAATTGATATCATAATTGTTTTATTTCAATCCCACTTAGGCTGTATAATCGAATCACTCGAAACATGCAGCGCGTAACAGTGCAACAAGCACAGAATTCACTGGAATTCTCGGACTTGTAAGCTTATTGCGAAACAACTTGGCTTCTTAGAATTTACGACGTAATTTAAACAATAAAAACAGATTATGATGTCTTACTCGTAGGTCGGCCATAAAACAAAGAGAGGCTTAACTTAATTCGTTAGGAGGATTACTCATAAGAGGATTAATTTTAGATTAACAAAATAGATATTTTTTCAAAACTGTAAATATTAAAGTGACCATAAAAGGATTGCAGTTATGTGCAAGGGGTATTAAAATACGTGTTGCAAAAGATTATTTCGTCTTATCGGAACTTCAGTTGTAACAATATCAAAATGGAATAAATACAACATTTTTAAATAAGTTTCTGTTTTAGACTTTTTTTTATTGAAATCCTTCCGGAGTCCATGCCAGGCAAATTTTTATAAAACCTAACAGATAAATATTCTAAAAGCGGATATGTCTAGACTCTGTATATATAGCAATATTCACCGAAATGGCATAAGCGGTACCATCCAACGCCGTAATGCGGCCAGCGTTTTAAGAACGTTCCCAAGAAACAGTGATTTTCGGTTCCTTATATTATTTGTAATGTGTAATTATATTTTTTATTTAGTAAGTTGTATGTTATGTATTATGTTAGCTAATTTAAAAAGGCATTTATTTTGAATTCACAAACAGTCACTTCAGTTGTTTTTCTTGGTTTTAGCATATTTTAGTACGTCACGATTATTTATGTTCATCCAGTTTCCAATCATTAAGTTAATTCAAAATTATTTTAATTAAATAACACATGGAATATCAAGTACAATAAACTTTTAAAATTAGGTATTAATTTTATTTATTAATTATTCTTATAATAATTATTATACCTACAATTAAAGCATTTGTTACAATTTATTAACCCGGTATATGGTTACTATTAAGATCATCGTATCGTAATAAAAATAATTGCTAAATAAAACTAATAAGTTATTGCTCTGAATCATAGATAATAAATACACTATAGCTAAGGTCCATTAGGGACTCTCAACGACCACGTTCACGACCGCGACTTTTCCCGTTCCACTTGCATGCCGGCATTACAATTTTAAACCCAAGTGGAACGGTTATTCGACCCACCTCTTGACATGGGTAGCTGTGAGCATAGTGTAATCGAAAATAATGACGTCATTAGTGACGTTTTTGCCACGACCACAACGACCGCGGTCGCCTTGTGGAACGGCTAACTGAGCATTTTGGGCGTTGTGAGCTACTAATGGAACACCCTATATACAAGTACTCTGTGCTATATACGCTCTGAATCGTCAATACTTCCTTGCCTTTCAAGGTTGTCTGTATGGAGTTGCCATAGCAACGTTCATGATTTGTCAATCTGATTTCCACGGTGATGAATTTTATCTATTTAGTTTGTTAGGACGTTAGTTTCTGTAAAGATTTTGATATATTTTATAAATTAACAAATTCTCTCAACATGACCTATAGTTAGTAGTCTCTTGGGTACTGTGATTGGATAATAACAGGTAGTAAATTATGTCGTATAAATACTTGTAAATTTAAAAAGATCACTGGCATTAGAAACTTTGAGATCAAGTTTTCACTGCAGTTGGACTTCTAGTTTTCAACATGGGTGAAGCCCAGTTTGGTGTTCGCCACGCAATCGGCGCACCAGTTGCCAAAACCAGACTAGCAGAACAAGCTGTAGTTTGTATACCTCCAAGATCAGCAAAATTTACCCTTGCAGAATGGAAATTGAGCAACGATCTTCGTGCCAGAAATACTGACGATCAACAACAACTAGCTGACAGGATACTCGGGGAAAGTCAGAGAATACGCGAAGAAACCGCCGAACGATCTGATATTCTTAAATCAACTGCAGATCGACGTATAGAAGAAAGAATAGGTGATGTGGAATTTAATAAAAATGAATTGCAGATTCAACGTACTGAGATATACCGTGAATTGGAAGCGTTGAGTGTTTACAAGACCCGCGTACTTGACTGCCTCAAGTCTTTGGAATCTAACGCATTGAATATTTGCAGAAAATGTCTTATGTTGAGAGATGGACGGGTAGGAATTGATTTGGTGGTAGATGAAGTGGAATCCGCTTTGCAACAGGAGATAACTACGATATTGGGAGGACAGAGTCTTCTTAAGAGATCTTTGGAACAGCTAAACGAGCAAATGCGTCGTTTGCGATCCACACGATATTTGTTGGACAGGGATTTACAGTACAAACAAGGAGCTATCGATATTGATCAAAGCTGTTTAGCTATGAAGCCTACCGATCTTAGCTTGGCTATATATGAGGGTTATACAAGTCTAGATCCAGCGAGCATTTCTGCTGATGAATATAATGCATATTCCGCTAACAATATCAAAATGGCCGCTAGAGAAGTGAACAGTTCAAGGCCTATAAAGGTGTTCGTAGATACATTGCTCAAACAAGTTATTGACGATCTCTGGTGTGCTTATAATAAATGTAATCATGAATTCAACGAGAGGATTAAAGAAACCAAACTTGCTAAAGCCAAACTAGAGGATATGCATAGAGAAACTACACAAAAGATTGCAGATATGAAGAATAATATATTTCAGCTGCAAAAAGCGCTGGCAGATAAGGAAGGACATATTGGCTTAGCCCATAAAAGGCTTGGGAAACGGGCCCAAAGAGTTGGGGCAGAGTTAGTCCGTGATGCACCAGGCCAAGCACTATATTACGAATGTGAGATGTTAAGGCACAGTACTGAGCAATTACAGCAGATGCTGCATGAAGCGAATGCATCGCTAAGATATTTGCTGCAGACCCAAATTCAACTGGAAGAGGATATTAATGTCAAAATGAACACTTTGAAGATAGATGAAGTAGATTGCATGACTTTGAGAGCTACCATGGATTATCATGCATATTAGAGAACAAGTTTTAGTTATTGACTTTGTTTTTTTTTTATTGTAATATTTCAAACCCTTTGTATCGAGTTTTTTAATTATACTTATAAAGAATATATTTCCATTATGACACGATTCTTTTTGTATAATAAATTCATTATCATTGATCACATGTCATATTTACAGAGTCTATGTTTCATTTTCATATGCACTAAAAACTAAACTCCTTTCTAGATTACTAAAATTTGAAGTGCTACTAGAATTTTAAATAACAAGGTGGTGATGCGTTATTGGATAGATAAGGAGAAAGGAACACTCACTTGCTTGCTGGGTTTGCTGGTTCGTTGGTATTTTTCACACGTTAACGTACACTGTCGCAATACTGAATATCATCTTGACAAAATGCGGAAGCGCAGCGCCATAGATAGTTTCTTCGCATTGTCCGTCTCGTTCGCGCGAGTGGTGTGGCGGATAGGGAAGAGAAGGAAAGGACAATGGGAGGATATTTACTTTTTTTTTCTTTCGCGGTGTATATGGCACCGACACAAGGTGTCAAAAGATATAATTTGAAATGAAAAGAAATAATATTATTATTTCTGTCGTGACCTTATATCTTGTTAACTTCTGAAAGGTTAATAAAAAAAGCAATATTAATTTGCGTCGAATAACAGCGCCAGTGGCATATCCATGGGTCGGTTTACCTATTGTAAAGGAAGGAATATTGGCTAAGTAATAAGAGACTAACGATTGTTTAGAGCCGCAAGTTTCTAAGGCTGCGGTGGGTTTGAGCGCGAGTACATATTACCATGGAAGAAAATAAACCATATTCAAAATACTAAGGTTGATAATCGATTCATAAAAATGGAACTGGGAAGAACTCCGAAATCATTCATGTTCGGGCTTCACCTGGGATAATTCAAATTCAAATTTTATATTGTATTTTTTTGTTATTAAGCCGTAAAAATTTAGTATTTTGGGAAATTTTGGTGAAAAAAAAGTACACTTTCATATATTTTCTTTATTTCATTATTGGGTTGCCATGTATATTTATTACTACTTTTTGCTTTGTCCAGCAGTGTTTAAAATATCCGAACTGAATCTTTATCTGAACAAAAAGCACGACAATTGAATTAGCGCTGAAAATATAGTACATTTCGTACTATATAATTTTTAGTATAGTAAAATTGTATACGTACATAGTATAGAGTATCGTAATATATTGTAGCCAATTGGCTACAATATATTACGATACTATATTTTAGCAATTGGTTTAATGGAATATGTATTGTATAAGCTATTCATTAACGTCTTACTCGTATTGAGATACAGTAAGTTTAAACGCTTCTTCAAGATTCTGAAAGAAGTCCTGTATAATAATCGCTCTCCTAACGACCGCAGCTGATTATTCCTTCTAGCTCATTTTGCGGCTTGTTAACACTACACAAGAAACGGTCGTACCGTTTAATAAAACACTGAGAATAATAAAACAAACATTTTATTATCTTATAACTATATATTTAAATATATATTTATTAGTTTGGCAAAATAAGGCATTTGTTGGCAATGTCTACATTTTACTAATATAATTTGACTGCAATATAATATAATTAAAGAGATAGTAATACGGCGTTGCACGCATCAAATCTCTAGCAGACTATATAATTTAATTCCGTGGTGCGGTTCCATAGGCTTTTGCGATTTTCTTAATGACCAATTTTAAATTAAATGTGACATAACATAATATATACCTTGACATTTTTTATTATTCTAATATTTCATTTTTACATTTTTGACATTACATTTTATATGGAATAACTCTGAACTCTACATCTACAATTACTGTATAATTCTAGGAAAAAAGTAAAATTAATGTCTTGGATTAAGTGGGTTACAATCTGCTATTGATAATTAGTTGATTTCAACTTTTAATTACTGTTTGTATCCCTGAAAGGGCAAAAACATGTGAAAAAAATAACATATTGTCAATTAATGTTTATCGAAATGATTTGATTTGATTTGCGGGAAAAAATCACATCAAAAAATTCTTATTTCGCGTATGGCTTAACAGTGTATTTCCATTGATCAGTAACTAGGTTGATATGTTTACATTCGTGACTATGGTAAGTTCTCGACTTCGTCTCTGGCTTACAATCATCTACTCGTTTGTAAAATTTACTGCACTAGTATCATAAATAACTATTTCGTTAAACTAATGTTGATATTCAATTCGTCACAAGCACACTACTTTTGAATTTCTCGAAGGAAAGCAAATATAGGGACAATAAATGATCACTGGCGCCAAACATTGCGCTTTCTTTATATTATGCTACTAGCTGATGCCAGCGACTTCATCTATCCCACGGGAACTCTTAAATTTTTCGGGATCAAAAGTATCCTATATGTTGACCAGGGATATTGGCTACCACCATACAAAATTTCATTTAAATCGGTCTAGTCGTTTCGGAGATTAGCTGGTACAAACAGAGAAACAAATAAATTGAAAAAAATCTAAATTAGTTCTATTTCACTTCTTACATCCCCTGACTCGGTTTTTAGCAAATTTTTTTCATTGTACAGAATTTCGACCTCTACAATTTTATTATATGTATAGGTTATTCTTTAATTATGCTTATTATTATAAGCTACCCGATTTTATAATAAAACTACGTTTTAACGGTTTTAAGCGCGGTAATTTATATTATATAAAACTTTTAGAGCTAGGCATGTTTGCTGAACAGTTTCTTGCGCCTCTTTTTTCTCTTCAAGCCATTACATGTTATGAAGCGGTGGTAAATTAGATTAGGCTCCCATAGTGTAAATAATAACCATAAACAAAATCAAAACTAAATAATTAAAATTAACAAGTTGGCGGTAGGCTAAATAAAACTTTAACAATACTCGTTGACAATTGTCGTCTTTGTCTTCTGTGATCACGGCCACTGAAAAGCAGCCGAAACGTCGGAAAAACCAAAATCAAATAAATTACCGCGCTTAAAACCGTTAAAACGTAGTTGTATTATGTATACAAGTCGCGAAAACTTAAGAAAATATTACCCGATTTTATATGAAAAAAACGTCTATGTCACAGTCAATCTATTGCTAATTAATGGCGGGTATATGTATTCAGTATAACTAAATTTTAAGTGACTTAATACATGTAACCAATAATTATAGCAATAAGTTGCAATTGAAATTTACGTACATATATATCACGCCTGTTTCCCATGGGAGTAGGCAGGGACGATAGCTCGCCACTTGTAAGATCCTGACAAACAACTTTCGCTTCATTTTCTTTTATTAATCTCTTCATACATGCACATTTATTTGAGATACTTTTACCTGACCTTTCTTTAACACGTATGTATTTAAAATTTGCTTATCTTCTTTATACGTGTAAAACAGCAAGAGCGGCGATGAAGTATTGCGCGTAACAGAGTGTTCTAAACCGAAATAACATATTTTTAAAAGCAGGCACTTTTATTTAATATGATAAAATATCTTTAAGGCACTCACAAGTTTTACTTACAAAATTTATTCATAACTGCAACAAGAATTTTGTATATCTAGCTGGCTACAAAAATAAATACAGATGTTCATAGAGAAACAGACTGCGAAATTTTGTGAAATGACTATATCATCTTACATTATTTATATCTATACTAAAATAAAATTTTGGACTAGAGATGGCATACATCCAGACGGTCAAATGCCCTACCTGGCTGTAACTTACAATTATTGATTGACTAGGTCAAAAGACGTATATATAATCAGAATGAATATCCAAAGAAAGTAATTTTCATATTAAACTAGCAGCCCCGGCAGACGATGTACTGCTCTGAAAAAATAAAAATCTAGGACCCAATCCCAGCGCCACCTACCAGTTCTAATTGTGAATCTAAACCACCCGGGAACCCACTCAAACACACAAAAATAAAATCAGCAAAATCGGTGCAGGTGATTAGAAGGATTTTAGAACCCGATCTTAGCGCCACCTACCGGTTCCAACGGGATAAAAAGTATCCTATGTCCGTCTCCTGGTTCTAAGCTACCTCCCCACCAATTTGTTTCAAACTTACACGACTTTCTTTTATATATATAGATTTTAAACTTTACTATGGATATCATAAACACAGTTTTAATTGGTCTTGACGGTAATCCTTAAAGTTTGACTCTGAGTGCGACATTAAAAATTATATGGACTAGAATGAGTATGTAAATAAAGACATAAATGCTATAATTGTCTGTACTTCGATACATGTATTTTATACTTAACCTTAAGTCTGATTTTCATTTACACCACTTAAGTTAACTTGCGAAACTGACGAGTTAAGTCCTTATTATTGTTTGGACCGAAATTTTCTAGTTGAGTAATAAGTTATTGATTAAGTACATGTCTGTCCAAATCATATTAAGGACATATTAGCGACTAACTGCTATACTAATGCAAATATAAGGTAAGGAAATGCATTTTAAAATATTAGACACTATTATTGCTATCTATCATCTCACTAATAACGTCGATTATGTGAAAATTAATTCTTATTTAAGTTTCTAAAGCCACCCAGAAACTACTTTACCAGTAACCTTTGATTTGCCTCTATCACTTCTACCGGTTGAAGATGGAGTAGGTGATGGTGATGCACTAGATCTAGTAGATCTGGGATTTAGACTGGGTTTATCAGGAGATTTAGATTCCCTGGAATCGGTTGAGAATCTAGGTGATGGTGTTGCTCTTTTATATTCAGAACCTACTGACGCTCGTCTTTCTGATAATTTAGAATCTGACAATATATATACTTGAGGAGATGTCACAGTTTTATGTTGACTTTCTAGAGATCTTGCAGATAATATTTGTTCAGAAATACTAGAGGAAGAAGCAATAGGTTCACGTAAATCAATATCATCGGATTTGGTGATGCTTAAATTTTTTGTAGGTGTCGCTGGATCAATTTGAATGACTGTTTGACATTCTACTGGTGGCGTTAATTTTCTATCTTTTGTCATATTGATGCCAGGTGTGCTTGGTTCTGAAGGTTCTTGAGATGATGATTTCAGAGGTCGTGTTTGTTCTGATCCACCATCTGATCCTGTAAATAGTAAATGATTCACCATAATATTTACAGAAGATTCCAGGTATGTTGCATTTCAACATTTTACAGGGTTGAGAAGATATGTACTTGTATAAATATTTGCAGTGTTCAATTCCCACACGAACGAAGTCGCGGGCAGAACTAGAGGCATAATAGTTGTAGGAAGCCTTACGTTAAACCGACATAAAATATACTAATCATTTAATTTTTACAAAATTATTAAATATTACACGCTATATTTACCTATTCTAAAAATATATATACAACTTAATTTATAAAAGATAAAAACTACAAATAATAAGATTGAAGATTCTATTACAAGTAACAATATTAAATTATAGCCTGAAATTGTATGAGAATAATTAGCAACTTTTGTACTAAGAGTTTCTTTGCGGCTTTGTTGCACAAACTTTTTTAAATTATAATATAGGTTCTCAGTTATTTCCGTCATTTTCACGTATATTAGTATTTACTTGATCTGATTTAATTAAACTTCATATTTATGTTTCTTGTGTTATTAAAGATTATGCAACATACTGTGATGTTTTTTTTTACATTTTACCTTGGTCTTCGATATCAGCTTCAAATTGAATTTGCGTATCATTCAGTCCATCATCATCTGAGGTCTCGGGGATGGGAGTTCTGCTTCTGAACGATCGACCTGTTTTGTTGAAAATATTAAAGATTTTTAGTTCTAATAATTGTAATATAGTAATTCAAATTATAAATCTTACCAGTTTGTTTCTTCAGATCAGTTGTTTCAGAAGCTTCGAATACCTCATCATCCAAACTTAATTCGGGAATGTCGGATGTTTCTCTCTTGCGTTCTTTTTCAGCGAAATCTGAACGCATTTTGTTTCTCATGAATTTTGCATAAGCTACTCTTGTTGTCGGTGAGACTGCTGATAGTCTGGGATTGTATTCTAAAAATTATAATAATGATTTATTTATAGCCATTCTCATACATTCCTGGTAGGTGTGACAGCATTTTTTAAGTTATCAGTTTTTATTTATATCGATTACCTAGCAATTTCTGCGGGTCCATAGTACGAGTCTGGACATTCTCCAAAATGTGAGCTCTCAATGATTGTCTACTTCGTCTTATTTCAGCTTGATCAGTGGTTCCAATAGGATCTCTACGCAGTGTGTTGGTACGTACAAGTGCGTTCCAGTCACGCTTTTTGCTGGAAAATTAATGTAATTGTAAAGTAGATATCGCATTATTGCTTGTGTCTCCGGTTACTATATGTCAAGTTCATTTATTACTGTGAAATAATGAATTATCTATCTATTTAAGCTACTGTTGAACGAGTTTTTTTTTGTGCGTTTGTTTATATATAATCCTTATATGGTAAGTTTTCAAGGTTATAAACATCTAATGTTAAAAAGTTTTATCTGGTTCATAGTCAGTTTTGTTACAATAACCGTACTGCAATTCAAGATTTTAAAATGTAAATTTACATTCTTTGTGATTATAACTAATATAAAGTATTTATAAATCAAGTTTTAGTTATAAACGATGTTCAAGTAAGACTATGATACAATGATAGCTGGACTCACATAACCACATGCAACCTGGCTCCAGTAAATTTTTATAAGTTTTTGATTGACACCTAGCGATGAGATTCTAGTGTATGTATGCGTATTGCACTTTTCAACAATAACACATTTTAAAAGTTATAAAAGTTTAAATAAAACAATTAATAACCTTGTATTTTAGAAAACTATGATTATTTGGAAATAAAATTATACAGCAACTAAGTTATCAATAAAAATAATCTTTTTCAAAGCAGCATTAAGTCTTGGTCGAATACGAAATGTTCTCTTCCAAAAACGCCTATGCTATACCTAAATTAGACATTTTGAGGTTTTTTGTAACTTACCTGTCAGTACTACCTCGTCTTACAATCGCTTTTGCTATTTGACTGAATACATCTTTAGGCTTGTTTTCCTTAGAAATAACGTCTTTTATTATTCCTTCAACGATTCCAATTTGGAAATCTTTAAGAATTCGCCTTTCCATCACTTTACCTTTTTTGCCAGATACTGAAAATATCAAGATTTTTTTACCAGAAATTGATAAATAGTTTTAATATTATATCATTTTTTTCCAATTGATATCACTCGGAAACCTAATGTGTAATAGTTAAACAAATAGTTTTATTTTTAGCCTATTGAAGAATTGCAAGCTATGGTTTCCTGTATAGTTTTTACTCTCTCTTAGGACTATATTTACTAGTAAAATGTTGCTCTGTAGTCTAACAGGTCTCTTGGTTTAATACACGGTGGAATCAACTTCAAAAACTAAGTTTTATAATTTAGTTTTGTTTATATGTTACTGGGAAGAACTTTCCACTGTATTTATAATACAAGTATCTCTTACATAAACTCGGAATAAATAATTTATGTATTACTACAAAATTTATAATCTACTTTTTAATAGTTAAGATATTCTGCATTCTAAAGAATATTCTTATCGGACTATCTCTAGGTAACTCTAGATAGAATAACAAAATTGTTTATTGTTTCTTCCACTTACCAGTAGTTTCCTGCATGTTGATTCTCGGTGTCTTCATCCCATTATTATGCAATATATCAATAAGCTCATATCTCAATGTGGATATATCTTGCCTTATCTCCATAACATCATCTTCTGTTACGCCAACCTCATCTCTGGCTCGTTGTTCAGCTGTTACATATCTTCGTACTAACACTCGCATCACAGCTTCATGTTCTTGGCGAGCCTTTTCACGGGATTTACTCTGTAATACACAAGAAGAAATCCATAAATCGAGTATCAATTATATTATTCAATTTAACATATTCAGCTCGTGTTAACTGTATAAAAATAGATACCTGTTAGAAAGTAACCGAAGAAATGTTTTCTACCAGGATTCGTACCCACTTTATAGGAATAAGTCGAGGGTATTTTAGTCACTAAGCTACGACCAATAATGTAGTACATAATGTCAGTGCTATAAGACATATTGTGAAACGATTAATGCGTTATTACCATTCGAGTTACTTTTTTTATTTACACATTATTAATTCACAGCTTCACTCTTAAATTTTTCGTTTTAACATCTGAGCTAATAAAGCTCGTGCTATAGCGCGCGACGCTATCCCAGTTGAGCCTCACGGTTCTCGGGAGCCTGGCACGGATGGTACGGGTGGTACGGCCACCCTCCCCCTCCCTCGTCCTCGCAGGAATCGCCAGCCACCTGGCACGGATGGTACGGCCACCCGCCCCCTCCCTCGTCCTCGCAGGAATCGCCAGCCACCTGGCACGGATGGTACGGGTGGTACGGCCACCCGCCCCCTCCCTCATCCTCGCAGGAATCGCCAGCCACCTGGCACGGATGGTACGGGTGGTACGGCCACCAGCCCCCTCCCTCGTCCTCGCAGGAATCGCCAGCCACCTGGCACGGATGGTACGGGTGGTACGGCCACCCGCCCCCTCCCTCGTCCTCGCAGGAATCGCCAGCCACCTGGCACGGATGGTACGGGTGGTACGGCCACCAGCCCCCTCCCTCGTCCTCGCAGGAATCGCCAGCCACCTGGCACGGATGGTACGGGTGGTACGGCCACCCGCCCCCTCCCTCGTCCTCGCAGGAATCGCCAGCCACCTGGCACGGATGGTACGGGTGGTACGGCCACCAGCCCCCTCCCTCGTCCTCGCAGGAATCGCCAGCCACCTGGCACGGATGGTACGGGTGGTACGGCCACCAGCCCCCTCCCTCGTCCTCGCAGGAATCGCCAGCCACCTGGCACGGATGGTACGGGTGGTACGGCCACCAGCCCCCTCCCTCGTCCTCGCAGGAATCGCCAGCCACCTGGCACGGATGGTACGGCCACCAGCCCCCTCCCTCGTCCTCGCAGGAATCGCCGGCCGCCCCGTCGCTTAGTCGTTTAAGTATGTCGGTAAGCAATGCCTGTGCGCACTGCTCTATTTTCCATGTACTTGAATTATGACGAAGTATATTGTTTACAGTTTATTATCTTTGTTTTCATTTCTTGCACACCAAAATGCCCCTCTACAGTGCTTAATAAATTGTTATGATTTATCATAGACTAACTAGCTATACCCTGTGCTTTCGCCTCTGATTTTGATAATAACCGTGATCACCTCGCAGCACTATTGTATTGCTGCTATTGCTTTTCATACTTGTCTACAGTTGCCAGTTTGGTTTATGTTCTTCTGCTCCCCTCGGGAACATATTTTTTTAATATTAGAGAAATTAGGGTTAATTAAACTAAAAGGTAAATGCGATTAGCGCGGCCAGAATCGGCAATTTTTAATTGATTTATTGTAAGCGGAATCAAGAATATAAATCAATTATATTTTAATGATTTGAACCACTCTATGTTGTATCATCTTGCCGGCTTTAGATAAATAGGGGTTATTTTGACTAATATTGATATTTATAACAACTAGTATTTAGTGTATGAACTTACCAGCAATGGACTGTTATTAGTTCTATAGTATCCTAAGTTTACCAAATTTGAATCTACATACTCTTATTTATAAAAACATTAATTTTCAGGACTTACGAGAATGGACCCCATATCCCGACTACTGCAGATCCGACTCAACCAACTAAATAGCTGCTTAGGTGTGGGAATGATGTTGAACGGCGGTGGGACGGTGTCACCATCTTCAAAATACGACATCCAGAGATTGCTCCTGGCAAATTTCCATTCTGTGTCTGCTCTTTCCTAGATATTTTTTATTATTTGTAATTTACAAATGGTATCAACCAGTATTACACCTGATAATTCTGTTCACAGTGCCAATTTTTAAAGATTGAAATAACCTGATAACACTTAAACAACAAATGTAAACAACTAAACGCACGTTTAGAATTTGCCTTTGCCAGTTCAAGCATATGGATGGGCTAGAGGAATGAGTTGAAACAAATAAAATAGGTACCTATCCATCTTTTTCAAAAATGTGATTTTGATTTTAAGAGGAGGAAGAGGAAGATGAAATTGAAATCTCTAATTGCAAATACTAGTCGCCCACGGCGCTCATGAAATTAGTAAACATCGTAATAGATTTTCAAACTCCAAAAATAACGGGAACAACCTTAAAAGACCTGGAACTAAAGGTTGTCGATGTGTACGACCCAATAATCGACGTTGGGCACGTGTAACTTATTTATAGTAAATATTGTTGCGGAGATAACCCGGGGAATGATAGGCTTAGGTAAAATGAATAATTTAATGGAAAAATGGCAAAATACAATGATCGGTGGTATGTGGCAGACAGAGAAAATATTATTAATAATAATTTGACAACTTCAAATCAATTAAAAATATATACATAAAAAGTTACAAATCAAAGGAGTACGCAACACATATATTTTATTTATTTTGGTGAGGCTTACAGATAAACACTCATATTAAGTATATATGGTGGTGCGGGTGACAAAGGCAAGAATTTGTTGGTGGTGGAAGGAGACAAAATCCGTAGCCGGGCAGAATATGAGAGGCACTCACCTTAGGATCCCGAATCCTCGTCGTAACACATGTCTTCAGGGGTTGCGTATTATTCACACTAACAACAGGAGCGGGTTTATAACAGGTAAAAAGCGTTCTATGCAAAATCATTTATGCGCGTGCGGTGATCGCGAGGTCGTCGACGTACTGGGCCGCCCACCGGAACGAATTATGGATAGCCGACAGGTGGCACCGCCTGTCTCTATTCAGCGTACGGTTTTGCGGGAAGGAGGGGGAAAGATAGGTAATATAAGGCATAAGATGCCTAACCAACATAAATAAAAACATTGCTAGTTACAAGCCTTAACATATGAACTTACTCAGATAAGTAGCTTAGGACACGTATTTTTTTAATTTTATTGAAGAGAAAAAAAGAATTCTTTAGAATAAAGTGAGGTAAATCTGCAGTTTAGGTAAATATATATCCAATAGATGATATAGATATTGATGATTGATGATATAGATGATTTATTAACTCTAGAGTATGGTCTTTGCGTTATGACTAAAACCATGGCAATACTTACAGATATTATCTGATAAGAGTTTGACATCATCGCAATCAGCATATTCAGGAGAACGATGATGTTTATCACCGAATATGAGCCAAAGGTCAACAGTGCCCAAAATCTGGTGAAACTCTTGATACCGGTCAATTCGAAGGTTGTTAAGTCGACCAGCCCAAAAGATGCCCAAAATAGAGATTGTGAGGTCTCGAAAAGACTGTAAATAAAGATTTTATTATTGCTACTGAAACAAGTGCAGAGTACCCGCCACGCTTGTCCAAGGCGGCTTGGCAGGTTTGACACATCGGTTATCTCGAAGTGTAGGTTGCATCACGATCTTTTCCTTCACCGTTATTAGCACGTAGTAATTGCAACAATATGAACATTAGATCAGAAAACTGTGTAAATGGTGCATGCATTCCCGCCAGGATCGAACCCGCACACTTTGAGTTTGGGACGCGCGTGCTAACCATTACGCTACCACAACTTGCAAGATTAAAACAACATGGATAAATTAGCTTTATTTATGGTTCACTGACCTTGACGACAGATAAAATAGAATATTGCCAGATATTTGTTAAATTATGTATAGTTTTAGATAAGTATATACAATAATAGTAAGTAGTACAATACAATATTAGTAAGTACTCATCGGCAAACCTTCTGCGCACGATTTATACATACATTGGACGGAATATTTGAAAGCATTCAAAAGTTTATTCAAAAATAAGTTCCACTGGAGAACACTTTTGAAGGTCATACATATAGGTTACAATTTAATTGTACTGCCTAGTCTATGTACACCGCTTCGCAACGTGTTATTGCTGTTAAAGGAGAAAAAGCGGCAAGAAACTCCCCAGCAACACGTCTAGCTAAAAATTGTTTTTCTTTATATTTGTTGTTCTATTTATATTTAAGTTCTTTTTTTTATAAAGTTTTATACAGAATTATGTTACAGAATTACTTTTGAAGAATTAATGCAGTTGTAGCAAACAGTGCATATTCAATAAGACAGAGCGCAATAAAAGGATAGATTACTCACTTAGCATATCTCCGCCATATAGTGCAAGCTCGTTCTTGTCCATCAAAATCTGGCATACCATTTGGCAAGTGGTAGCATTTGTTTTTTTCTAATTCGGCGTAATACCACATCAATTGATTCAGGCCTAATATAAAGACACGGAAATTATTAAGTAGAATCTTGTGAGATAGTTAGTTACTCAAACCAAATTGGGTCGTTTTCGTCTTACGCCAAAAGGAAGGTTTGCACTGAAAATCAGCGTTGTGTCGGATATAATTCCGGCACAGCAATATGTTGAGTGCAAACCTTGTTTGCTGAAAATGCGGCGTACAAATTTTCATAATATGCTCTGTGTATAAAAATGTATAAGGAATGTTATTACGTCGCTATTTTTGCAAATAATATTTTTCTTTCTTTGTTTTTTTTTTCTAAATTAATCATGTTTAAAATATATTTTTACAGACGTTCATTCCTTGAGCTCCCACGCTTAACTATACAATGGTTATCTAGAACAGTGGTTCTCAACCGTGACGCGACATATTGGTGTGTCGCAAGCACATGTCAAGGGTGTCGGTAATTGCGTTTATTTGAGATCTTTATCTTTTGATTGCGATAAAAACTAACCGAAAATTAATAACTGCTGCCATTCTGCAATGAATAACATAATATCTCTATAAAGGTACCGTTCTCGACTACTTCATGTGGATAGCGAGATGAGAGTGTGCCTGTCAATAATTCGTCCTTGCACAGTTAAACTTCGCAAAGGCCACCAAGATCAAACGTGCCGTTTGATTTATTTTATTAATTCTTATAATTTAGCTTATGTGTTTGTATGTTTTTGTTCTTATACAATAAAAATACGTCCAATAGACTAACCAAGTTTCATTTAACAAATATGCCTATACCTCCTTCACTTATTGTGTTTTTTTTTTAGTAAGGTCAAAGTCAAATAACAACATAAATACAAAGTATTGCTAATTACAAGCCTTAGTATATAGACTTGCTCAGATTAATTAATGAAGATATATGTGTGTGTGTGTATGTCAGTGTGTGTGGTTGATGATGAAGATTGAAAAAATATAAAATGAAAGGTGAAATTAAAAGGTTGAAAAGAGAATTTGGATTTGAAGTTGAATACATATTAAACATTTTAGAAAAAACTAGTTTTCTTGGAAAAAATCTGTGTTCATTATATTTCTAAATATTATTTTTACATGTAAGTATGTAAGGACGTCACAAATGTGTAAAGAGTATGTTAGTGCGTCGCTGTTTAAAAATAGGCTGAGAACCACTGTCCTGGAATATCTTATTTTTACGGAACTACAGAATTTGGCACTTACTGTATGTAAGTTTTAATTATTTTTTTTGTGTATTCAATTTCAATATATTTTTTTGTACTAAATACCTTATATTGATTGTAAGTAATCGTTAATTTGTACAATGTAAATACTATTTATTCACCAAAAATTTAATTATAATTACATTGTTATTTATATTTGATTTCAACTTTATGAGCATGACTTTATATTAATAAATAAAAATTTAATCACTAATTAATAATCAAATATGAAAAACAACTTACCACATCCAAAAGCAAACAATACCAGCATATAAACAAAGAAGAACTTCAGGATATCCAAGATCATTCTTCCAAGCGAAACTTGCAACGGTCCAAGGTAAGGATTCATGGAGAAGATATGAACCAGTTTTAAGAATGAAAATATCATGCCGGCTGCAAAGGCCCCCTCGGACAAAAGCATAGGGTCGTAGGAGTCCCAACGTTCTCGAGGATACCATGGGTCTTCACCTTTGGTGTAGTCACGCTGGAAAGAATAGGGTTTACTTCAAATAAGGCCGTGTACACAGACCCAATAAAAGCTTACAACTGTTCGTTGGCGGTTACCAGCAATCCACCGCAAGATGAGGTTACATCAAAGGAATCTAAGCATTTGACTTCTTGACGAAATGTCTACATAGGGCCAAGGAAGGCCAAGAATAGATCGTTATAAGTATACTTTTTGCATGAATATATGAAGGGCTTACAATACAATAAAAGAAAACTTAACTTAGTTATATTGTATTCTATCTATAATCCTTCAAGACTATAAGTAGAAAACTGAGCCTAGCTCAACGTCTTCTATGGGTAAGGTGCCCAGAAGGCTGGCTACGTTTCCTCGCTGAATACATAAAGAATATCTACATAATAACCTTTCAAATTAGTGTCATAAAATTTTCTTGTAGTAAAGAGATTTTCCTGTGCAAAAAAGGAATTTTCCTGTCTAAACGAGATTCTCGTCTAAAACAGATTTTCCTATTTAAAAAAGATTTTCCTGTCTGAAAGAGATATCTTGTTTGTTATATATTTTATCGTTGGGTGGGCGTCAATCAAACAAGCGACTACGAATCACACTGCTTTATTCAGGTAGTTAGGGGCGCGGGGGAGGTGCCCCGCACGCATGCATAAATAACACTGTTTAAAACGATTTTCCTCTCTGATCGAGAATTTCCGCTTAAATAGAGACTATCGTGTCCAAAACCAACCTCTTTTCCCGGACTGCTGCATATAACTATAAAAATATTTTGTTTCGCCTATTTTCTATTTTGTCTGGCATTTGGCACACAAACGTTTTCTTTCTTTCTTTTTTTTTTAAGAAATGCTTCCATATAAAAATGATTCTCCTGCCTTAAAGAAACTTCTATATTAACGAGATCTCGCTACAAGTTTTTGTAATATTTTATATGACATTGCTTAATGTAACAAAGTGATAGGTTAGGTTAATATTTTTGAATACGCGACCCCCTGACAGGTTGAATAATTTGGACGACCCGCTTGGGTCACAGACAGACGAAAGTTAGTAGTTTAAAAGACTACGTTTATATTTTTTCTCTATTTTGTTACTCATATTCATTTTTAGGGTCTTATACTTGGCAAAAAGCTGCTGAGCTTAGAAAGTACCTACCTAAGTACGAGGTAAAAATTTAAAATGCCTTTTACCTTTTGCCGGCGACCCCCCTAGGGGTCGCGACCCACAGATTGGAAAACACTGGGTTAGAAGAACATCAAGTTATTGGTTTTTAGAGTATTTAAATAAAAGCTTTTTTTTTACTGCTTTTGTCATCTAATTTTAGCTTTATATGGTGTTATCACCACAACTAACCTGTACAATATACCACGACGATATCCTTAAGCTAATCCAAGCGATATAAAACACGTTGGTGATAAAATCAACTATGTTCCACAAGTCACTTATGTATTCAGTTAGACCACCGGTCCAGAGTGCTCTTATTTCAGCCCATATCAAACCTGTTGAAGACAAACTGGGAGTTAGTCACTGATCAATATATTATATATAATAGTCACCGCATAATAATTGAAAAAACCGTTAAGCTATAACAAATCTAGTCAGATTATAAACTGTCGGTAAATGAATGAACTTAAAAAGACATCAGGGAATAAAGTTTTGACACTATATTTTTTTGAAATATCGTGTTACTATATTTTGTATGTATTAGAGTGTAAGTCTTCCGAAAAACATATAAATAAAAGAGGAGCAAATCAAAATCGCATGCGAACAAACGCAAATTTACTTGCTATGTAGATGATAACAGCAAACTCGATCAAGCCAGGGAGTGAACCTCGCTCGTGTTCCTTCCAGTATTCCACTAAGTCCTGGAGCCAGCTCACCCCTGACCATTCTAGGACTAGATATTCGGCGCGTTGGGACGCCAGGGAGAGGAGCGCTGAAATAAGATTTACTGTCTTATTTCTATCTTAAGTCATCAAAGAACATAAACTGAAAAGAACTGGAAATAATAATCGTCCAGTAATAAAACCCATACTTACTGAAAAGCTCCTAAATCCTACAAGACTTATGTCACCCGGGGATAGTAGTTTCTCAACAGTGAAAGAATTTTTCATATCGGTTCAGTAGTTTCGGAGCCTCTTCAATGCAAACAAACAACCTAACAATCAAATTGTTTATTATTTTATTAACAAAATTGGGTCTTTTTCGTCTTACGCCAAAAGGAAGGTTTGCGCTAAAAGTCAGTGTTGTGTCGGATATGATTCCGGCACAGTAATATGCTAAGTGCAAACCTTGTTTGCTGAAAATGCGGCGTACAAATTTTCAAAATATGCTCTGTGTGTAAAAATATATAAGGAATGTAATTACGTCGCTATTTCTGCAAATAAAGTTTTTCTTTATTTCTTTCTTTCAAATCTTTATAATATTATTATAGATTACTTAAAATAAAGGTGCCCTATATCTATACCCCGCCCAAAGCTTCCTGAAGCGAAGCGATGCATGTCCATGGTAATTATACTTAAATATCTTACTTAAAAACAGCATATAAGAAGAACTGTGGCAGATGAATTTCACGAAGGGTTTCTTCATGAATCTTCCATATTCTGAATTAGGCGCTAGCATGTATATCGTGCAATACACTGGAAACATTATTCCTAATTTGGCAACCTGCGACAGAAAATAAACATTATTATTTATTTATTTAGGTTTAGCAGCTAGGCAGCTAGGCCTTTAAGCCAGATCTTAGATTACAATATAGTTTCATCATTTTCTTAAGCCTATGTATAACTCAGCTGAACTGTAAGTTATCAACTGAAGCCATTCAACAGAGTTCTTGTGACAAGGCCACATTTAACTATACAGTTCATATTTCTCACAAAAAACATATTATTACTCAAAAACTATCAATATCCTACAACTATTGTTCATTTTAGAGTAATTTCAGCACAGCACAACATCTCCTTTCAGTTACCGCCAAAAACTCAGAAAATAATCACAGTAAAGTTTGACCATAGACTATAATAACATCCACGAATCAATTCGTTTTCATATCACTAGTGTATAAAGCCCGCCTTTGTTGTTCAAAACCATACAGCAAAAGTCAATTTTCTCATCGTTGCAAGAATTTTAAATTTAGAACGTTACAAATTGCGTTCCTAATTGGCTCACGAGTTCCTGACAGGAAGGTTGTGGTTTTGCTTGCTTTTTATATATGGCATTGCAAGCGTTGTATATTTAGTCAGTGGAATATTGCCGGAAACGCAATGCAATTTTGAAGGCCGGAATGAATTCAGTCAAATTGTGTCGGCGCCAAGCAACTACATCCCGGTTGGTAATTTAAAAAGTTACAACCCACTTAAAACAATTGAGATTTTCAACAAAACAATGGTTGTAATAGTATATATATTTAAACAAAAATGATACGTGTTTTGAAAATATAATTGTAGTGCGAAACATCACTGCCAAATCCATTAAGGAATGGAGAAAGAATAGAATTTCCTGCGGCCGGGCGGCCTGTCGTAAGAGGCGACAAAACAACCCACAGCCAGGTGTTAGGGTATTTGCCCGACTGGATGGCTACCACTGACTGGTCTAAAGTATGTTGCCAAAACAACCTTGAGTTGTGTTCCGGCATTAGTGAACAGGTTGCAGTCTCCTTTAAGAGAGCAGCAGCGCATTTGTACCACCTTTGTTGTTGCAAATGTTCATAGGCGATGGTAACCGCTTTACATCAAGTGGGCCGTCTGCCTGTCTACTGAACGGCAGAATAAAATAATCCTGAAGGATAACCAGTGTCACTTGTATAAAAACTTATTACACAAACATGGAAATGATAAAATTGATAGATAACACTTTAATGCACACCATTACAGAAAACTAACGAAGTAGTATCATTCTAATTGTATACAAAGGGCGGTCTTATGGCTAAAAAGCGATCTTTTCCAGACAACCCGTGGCAAGTATATTGGTGATTAGGAGTGGCGATTGTGCCATACATAATTATTGTACGATTACTTATGAATAATAAATATACAAGTAGGTATTCATTGAACTTGAGTTGTCACTGCAGAACAGTTTTATACTTTTGGAACTTAACGGAACAATTCGTTGCACTACGAATTGTTCCGTTATTATGTAAACATGTGTTTCTTTAGCTAAATAAAATATTGATATATGAATTTGATTTGAACTATATTATTATATATACATTGAAGTGTCACATGACAGTATAACGTGTCATGCATTCAAAAATAGGGTTAACTATACCATTACTACCACCCCCCCAATGAACAATGATTGGCGGGTGCCATATCGGGTAATAGGGTTATTAATTTACTCAAAATTTCAAGAAATCTATTTTTTTTTAAATTTGAACAGCATTATATGCGATAAATTAAGCTGGTATATATTATAATCTTTATCCTTAGACAATTATTCACAAGTTCGACTTGTTTTAATCGAAATTATAAGTGTAATTTAGCTGAAAAAATAAATAAATAATCGAATACAATAAAAGAAAACATAAGTTATTCATATTGTATTCTACCCATAGTCCCTCAAGACTGTAAGTTGAATACTGAGCCCAGATCACCTTCTTCTATGGGTAAGGTGGCCAGAAGGCTGGCTACGTTTCCTCGTTGGATCGCCATACAGATACGTTGGCCGAGGTAAGCACCAGCCTTCCGATCACCTGACGAGTCAATGAGTCTTTTTGATAAATGTTGGTAGAGGCTTAAAAATAATACTTTATTAAGATTTCTTAATATCTAGAATAAGTTGATAGGGTATTTTTGGTCATGTGTAGTAATACCACCTACCTGAATACATTGTCCTATAATATTTGAATACGCTTATATTAGCTTCATACGTATATTAGTATGTATGTATGTTAGTATGTAACGGAAACTTTCAAGTTAAATTTGATCGACTTCTCGGTTTCCAATTGAGCTGAAATTTTGCACGTATATGTATATCGCGTGACAATGCAATAATATGGTACCATGGAGCTGATCTGATGATAGAGTCGGAAGGTGGCCATATAGGAACTCCTGTACTAAACAAGATAGACCCGTCGTGTTTGGGCTCGTTTTACTTGTCTTGGCTAGCACTCTGCTGCTACATGATATGCAGGATCTCAAAAGCTTGTATTTAAAAACCTTTTTAAAAAAGCTTATTTTACTTAACGTTCTATTTTATCATAAGAGTGTATTTAATTCATGTTTCAAAGTTTCCACGGAGAAGGGAATTAAATCACTAAATAATCACTAATGAAAAATAAATAATAGTTTAAAAAAACTAAAAAAATACGCTTTTATAGAAAATCCAACTAAAAAATAGAAAATAATTTTTAATAAATTTGAATTAAAAAAAAGTGTAAGGATGAAATGATTTTATTGTAAAAAAAGCGTGGGGTGATTTTCAGGAAATTATTAAAATAACCCTTCTACTCATATCTGTTCATAAAATATTTATAACTTTTGATACCATGCATGTCATGTCATGTGTAGTAATACCACGTACCTGAATACATTGTCCTATAATATTTTTTCTTTTAAATCCTGGTAATCCTTCGTACCAAATAGCTCCTAACAACTGCTGTACATTGGGATGTGCCACAAACTGGAAAAAAATAGAATTTTAACGATAAACGGATAAAGGAGTTATATAATATTTTTCAAATGGTATAAGGGAGGTGTAACGTCCATACAAAGCATATTAAAGCTTTCAGCTTGATTTTAAAATTTGAAAATGTTGAAAGCGTTACGTACTACAAAGGCAAAATGATAATCCTATAAATATTATAAACGCGAGAGTTTGTAAGAATGTATATATGGATGTATGTTTGTTACTCTTTCACGCAAAAACCACTGAATGGATTTTGACGAAACTACAAAAATAGTTTACACATCAGAATAACACATATTCTATAATTTATATATAATTATATTATAGTGTGAATTTTCCAAAATATAATGGTTCTCCATAACCACACACATCATTATAAACTTGGTAGAGCCATTTTGTAATCATTATCCTGATTGCATCACTTAAAGGACCCATACACGATCCTGCAGTGCAGTCCTGTAGTTGACGGAGTTTGCAGGACTCAAGAGGGATTCTGCTCGGCTGCAACAACATTCACAGTCCTGCAATACGCGGCGGAATGCTAGGCTTACTGCAATGCAGGACCGTGAATGAGCCCTATTAGGGTTCGATCGGTGTGATATCATGTTGTCACAGAATAGTCCATAGAGTAAATAGTAACCATAAACAAAAATTCATATTAATTAAGTAATTAGAATGAATAAGTTGAGGGTAGGCTAAATAGTACATAATTAAAATTACTCACTGACAATTGATATCTTTAACTTCCTAGATCACGGCTACTGAAAAGTGGCCGAAACGTCAAAAAAAAAACTGTTTTTGCTAGGGTTCCTTTTATGCCAAAATGACTACGCCTAGTAAAAGTTGCCCCGATGTACTAAATGTCATTAGGCTTTCTCACTTCATCTGTCTGTTTTTCATTTGTATATATAAAAGAATTGTAACACGTATTAGTTTGTTTACAACTCCTTTAATCTTTCCGTCTGGCTCGATTCAAATGCTCCAAACATGCCAGTTTATTTTCTTAATGATTTTTCAACAAAAACTTAACTTTACGAGTACATGTACAACGGTATTGAAGATTTATTTTAATTCAATAAAATGGGTTATCTTTATTGCGTGAGTACATTTGCTGTACTTGATAGAAGTGTACCGTGTATGATGGATGTTAGCAACACCAGAGGTCTTATCTAATACGCTGCTAACTTCTAAGGAATTATATGACACCTTGTTTGAAAAATCTCATATCATAGCACTGTAGGAAAACATCAGCTATGAGCTCATTTCAAATTTCCAAGATACTTAAGAGAAACGTACTTCAGATGTGTTGTGTACATGAGGAAAGTGGCTAAGGGATGTGGGGATAAATGCTCAGCCGATGGCGAGCGGTGCGGCGGTAGAAAGAAGGCGAAGGCTACTTCGAAGAGTTCCTCGGAATACTGCCCAGTATCAGTAGTCAGTATATGAATATACAGTATGTAATACTAGAGTACTACGAGTAAAACTAAAGAAGTTATAAATAATATTTTCTTAAGTTTTCGCGGCTTGTTGGCTTGGCCATTTTTATGGCCCGTGGTCGTCCAACATACATTAAACGATAATGCTATAAATTACTTTTATGGATGTGACAGCCATACAGTCTTATTTAAAAAAATTCTCCGTGCAGGAACGGAGAAAGAATACAATTTCCTGCGGCCCGGCGGCCTGTCGTAAGAGGCGACAAAACAACCCACAGCCAGGTGGTAGGGCATTTGCCCGACTGGATGGCGACCACCCCTGGTCTAGAGTATGCCGCCATAACAACCTTGTGTTGTGTTCCGGCATTAGTGACCAGGTTCTAGGCTCCCTAAAGAGAGCAGCAGCGCATTCGTAGCACCTTTGGTGTTGCAAATGTCCATAGGCGATGGTAACCGCTGTCCATCAAGTGGGCCGTCTGCCTGTCTGTTGAACTCCTGAAATTAAAAAAGAAAAAAAAAAAATTTGCCTCCACCGATCCCTTAATTCCACGTGTACCTACACGCACTCAGCCGATTTTACCATTAAGCGTCGGAACACTAGAAAATAACACTTTCTATATATCACATCAATTTAAATGCTGGGTATCACTGAATCGCTGTACACTTTCCATGAAAACCGTGAAAAGCTATTGCGGACGGGAAGACGACGGATGGAAAACATTTATTTCCTCATTAAATAGAAGTAATGCTGCACAGATTCACTTGTAGTCATGTATTATAAAGGTGAATGCACATTGAGACTGTATTTATTTTGAGGGATTTTTTGTATCAAGTGGAAATAGACATAGACAACACTTTATTGTTCACCAAAACAAAAATTACAAAAAAATCTACAACAAGACAATAGTTGCTTGGTAAAATAAAAGGCGGCCTTATCGCTAAAAGCGATTTCTTCCAGGAAACCTGGAAAAGATACTGTGCGAATGTGTTTTGTCTGCTCTACTGGACTGACGGCTGGTTTACATTTATTAAGTTTAAGTCAATTTTAAATGGATTTAAGTTTAATTATCCACTTACTTACATCCTGGCCATAACGTATAGAACGAGAACTATTTTTCAGCCTTCTGGCAGTATTCTGTTTTATCTGTAGTGAAATAAACAAAGCGAATTTATTCACGTTACTTTAATTTTTACGTTGATCCGAGTCTAAAATCTGTTAATAAAATAACTAAATATGCATGTAACAATAACAAGTTTCACGTGAGCAGTGATTTTTAAAGTCTACATAGGATACCTAGTGGAATTCGAAACAAAAATCTTTTCATTATAATTCGACAACTTTTACCAAAAAACAGCTGACATGATAAGGTTTGTAATGATTAGCTTTTTTTAATCAAATAATTGTACTGTTAACTATCACTAGGTGTTAAAGCTCTAGTTTACAAAATTTTAGCCATAATTATTAAAGAAAACATAGGCTATGTGGACATAATTCGTACGTCGTAACTAAAGCAACTTGATACTTGCACGGTGTTTGATGTAGAACTAAAAATCACTAGTAAGTATAGAAATTACTCTATATTGTATTGGAGTTGCTAGAGTTTAGACCAATTTGCGAAAGTGGCGCCCCTATTATTTTCTAGTTTATTTCTGCCACTCTGTAATACCTGTAAACCAACAATGTACGTGTAGCAGTGCTTTACAAAAACTTTTTCGGAGTGCAAAATTTTGCTGCGTGATGTCAAAGTTTTGAGTTAACTTAAAGTGCAGTAAGCTATGCATGAGTTCTGAATTGACGCAAGGAATTTAGCAGAGTTACCAATGTGAAGTTGGTTTGAATTATGAGTGGGACGCATGTACCACTTAGGCAGTTTACTAACCTAATGAGTATATTGATATCATTTTTACTTTTTAACGGTTGTGATGGTATCTGGTTGCAGGTATACTGCCCACTCCCAGCCCATTCAGCAGCCCAGCAATGGGACTTTATTGAGTGTTATTTAATAATATTTGCATCTCATGTGTGACTGTATTCCACATTAAACGAAACACATGATGATATTATTCTCTGACATTGCAGAAATCTATGTTTGTTTTGATGTGTGTGTGTTATCATGTTCTTCAACAAAATCGTAAATAACGTCCAAGAACTTTCAGTGAAAATTAAAAAAAAAAATAGTAAAGCAACATTTGTGCGAAAAGACGACGGCACTGAATGGGATTAATGAGATCGATACTAAGTTCTATTATAAATTCATACAAATTACTTTGTTAAACCAAGTGTTAGTACAAAATATATTTAAAAAAGACACCACGAATGTTGTTTATGTATAATAATAATGTGTTGTTGTTGTGTTCCCCGAACATTGCGACGGGCAGACGCCATAGTCCCCATATTCCCAGACCCCTAGTACCACTAGCAGTTCACCGCTATAGCCCGGTACTTTTTGTTCTCATTTCCCACAATAGTTCTACACTGGCCGGGTCTTGTCCTTGGATGCATTAGTATATAGTGTAGACAGGGATAATCGCCGGTCAGTGTCATGCCACATTTACATTAAATTTGTCTAGGGGCTTCTACGTGTTGGCCTTCCCATGGCCCCACGGAAGCCCTCCAAAAGTCCGGGATATTTTCATGGCGTGTGCTCTTGAAAGACATACAATATATGATGTGCTGCTGGGGAGTTTATCGCGCCGCTTCTTCTCTTTTAACAGTAACTAAAATTGTTTTGGAAGCGGTGGCAGATTCATAAGTTTCAACAAGTAATCTGTAAGATTCCATTTTGAAATAAATAAATTCATTTTCATTGTTATTGATTTATAGAATAAATATTGCGCCACCAGTGTAAAAACGCCTTATCCTATTCTCTTTGTGGTGTGGTGGAATGAGAAGTAACGATACGACTTAAGTGAGCGTTATTTATTTGCCTATGAGTTTGGTACTGTAGGATAATCTTAGTATATTTACGACACATCTACACAACTTGCAGATTTTCTAGAAAATGTTTCCTAAATGTCAACTACTAACACTTACTCGTGTACTTTTCGACTGTATCTTATATTGATATATAAAGCTGAAGAGTTTGTTTGTTTGTTTGCTTGAACGCGCTAATCTCAGGAACTACTGAAAAATTATTTGAGTGTTACATAGCTCATTTATCGAGGAAGGCTATAGGCTATATATCATCACGCTAAGACCAATAAGAGCGGAGCACCAGTGAGGAATGTTTCAAAATCAGGGGGTATTCTTTAACTTACTTTTTTTCTTTTACTATTCCACGCGGACGAAGTCGCGGGCAGAAGCTAGTAGTTATATACCATGAAACCTATTCATTCTCTGACGTAAAAGTTATCATAAGTGCATCGCTATTGTAGTCGAAAGTAAAAGTGGATTTCTGTCAACATATACCTTTTTGAAGAAATGAGAGAATATTCCTCTATGGTACAGTCTACATAAGTAGATAGGTCGTACTATCTAGTTATGTAGACTGTATGACTTAGGAGCTTTTTCAGTAACATTTTACTGCTGAACTGTCACTGCTAGTATTCTTCTTCCATCAACCTACAGGTCATGCAAGTATTATTGTTTCTACCGAAATATATGCGGGTAGTTGTGATTACTACTCGGATCGTTTCGTCTCGCACGAATATGAAAGCGAGCGTGCATAGCGAAGAACGATTACGCAGCCAATCAGGATCTTTCCTTCGTCCCTGCGAAGGATCCCAGGAGACGTAGCGTACACTCGTTTACTCTCAGGGTAAACTAGACGTGTTGCTGGGGAGTTTGTTTCACTGTATCTTCTCTTACAGTCGTAACACGCTGCAAAACGGGAGTAAGATAGTGCAGGAAATCTCGGATCTCCAATCTGGGTCCGCCGGGATCATTCCCCTCGGGCTTCATATCACCCATCATCCGTCATCAATTAGTTGTCACCCTTTGGCTGGCATCATTAGATTCCAGTCCAGCTGAGGTAAAGCCTTCTACGGAGCTTCCTTGAGCAGATTGGCCCCGGGGTTCGCTTCGCTTCGCGCAGGCACTCGCCCCAAAACCCCCGGTAAAGCCAAAGGTCTTCGGACCAAAAGCATAAAGTCAAGTCCATATAGAATGAAAAAACGAATGATTTTATTTCAGCTTTGGTCGTCGCCCCATGCGATAGTAGCGCTCTGGGGTAGCTAATTATCTTGTGGGAATCATAACTTAATTCTTCTAGTTCTAAAATTTTCGTTGTATACATCACCACAAACTAACGGTAACGTGAAAAAAAAAATACAATAATATCTTACCATTTTTTGTTTATATTTGATAGCGAGTTTCAATCGTCCCAAAGTTTGTCGTTCACCAGGCTCCCAGCAGTCTATATCCCATGGGTTGTAGTTTAGCATGATCTCCAATTCTTTCGAAGTTCTTGTATGGTCCAGCAATGCTGTGGCGAACTCTTGACACTGCTGTCGTAAAGCCTAGAAATTTATTGATATCAGTGTTTTTTTTGACAACTATAAATATATTTATGTTAGATTCGATAATTTAGGACTAAATGATTTATTACTTCCATGGAAATCAAAATAGAATAAACTAAAATTATTTTAAAAATTAAACTATACTATAAAATAGAAACCTAAAATGAAACACTAAAACTAAATAAAAAAGAGCATTATTATGGATAAAATATTGGTCCCAAACCAAGCCTAGAAATAATGCTTTGTGAAATTTGAAAAACCCTTAAGAGATATTTAAAAAAATTAGGCAAATGCATATCGGACTGTACATATTGTAGGGTTCCGTAGAGGTGGTGTCTGCTTGGTTTCGAAACACAAATACCATATCAAAAACCAGTAAATGATTTTTTTTAAAGTTATATCTATCTTGATTGTTTACAGTTTACTTTTTAAGTATTTAAATAAAGATAAAATAAAATAACTTTTACAATTTTTAAGATCTAACCAATGATAATCCCATACAACTTTGAATGAACTTTGTATGGCGAATACTCCGAATCCTGATTTAATTTCTAAGTTAACTACAGCATTATGCTGCGTCATAAAATTATTCATATACACAGTATCCAGTAGTTTCTCAAAAAACTAATTGCTATATACAACGACAGACGATTTCATCTTTGTTATAACGAAACCATAAAAATGTAGTGCTAATTTTGTAATATATTTGTTATATTGCGTGAGCCCTCCTGATGGAAAGCGGTTACGATATCACTGTGCTGCCGCATTCTAAAGGGAGACTGCAACCTGTCTACACTAATGCCGGAACACATCAAATGGCGGCATACTCTAGGCAGGGGTGGTAGCCATCCAGTCGAGCAAATGCTCTACCACCTGGCTGTGGGTTGTTTGGTCGCCTCTGATGCGAGGCCGCCCAGCCTCAGAAAATTGTATTCTTTCTCCGTTCCTGAACGGATAATTATACCTTACCTTACCTTAATATATAAAGCTGAAGAGTATGTTTGTTTGTTTGCTTGAACGCCCTAATCTTTATCGAGGAAGGCTATATATAGGCTATTTATCATCACGCTAAGATCAAACTTTTTTTAACTATTCCACGCGGATGAAGTCGCGGGCAGAAGCTAGTTTAATATAAAATAGAACAAAGTTTTTTATAGATAGGTACATTACTTTGAAATCATACAATTATGTTATTTCAAAACGATAATTACCTACACTCTGTGTGTGTGGTTAGTAATGTCCTTACCCTATATTCAACTCGAAACTCAGTTTCCATCCTGCTTAAACGTCCCAATTCCCAGGACAGCTGAAAAGCTGTGAGCAACGGGTCTGGTGATGAGAGCGCTATCAGGGACGGTGATGACAAGGCCCTGTACGCGTTGATGCGCGCTTGTGAATGGCGTAGCGAGTCTTCTTGGGAGGACTTCTCGCACTCATCGCATCCACACCTATCAAAGTCAAAGTAATTTATCTCGTGAATACGGGTGAATGAATGAATGAATAACTTTATTGTACATACATAAAAATATATAAATATAATTTTAATATGATACATTAACATTATAAAAAATATTAAGCCCAAAAACTAAACTAAAACCTGAAACTACTCTTGCTATTATTATTATAGACATATGTACTTCTCACTCGCTTTAAAATAATTTCGATCTACCTTTTAAATTATTATCTTTCTAATTCTTTGTTTCCGATTACTTAACTTACTTTCTAAAATCGTTACACACGTCGTAGTTCTTAAGTCACTGGAAGGAACTAACTCTACATATATTCAATGTACTCTGTGGAACTAACACCTAAGAGACAGGCTTGGCCTAGTTTAGGTGTTAGTACCCAAACAGTCTTAAATTTTAAGACAACATGAAAATTTAATGTTGGTTTCAATGAATATTATTATTATGTATGTATGTCTTTGACGACCACGGGCCATGAAAATGGCCCGGACATTTGGAGGGCTTGCGCGGGGCCATGGGAAGGCCAACACGTAGAGGCCCCTTGACAAATTTAATGTAAATGTGGCGTGACACTGACCGGCGATTATCCCTGTCTAAACCATATAATAATGCACACAAAGACAAGCCCCGGCCAGTGTAGGACTATTGTGGGAAATGAGGACAAAAAGTACCGGGCTATTGGGGTGAACTGCTAGTGGTACTAGGGGTCTGGGAATATGGGGACTATAGCGTCTGTCTGCCCGTCGCAATGTTCGGGGAACATGGATAAATGGGCAGACGGTGACTCGCCACTCCCTGCATGGGCCCCAAAAATGCCATAGAAGGCAGGGGCAACATGGGTATGAGTGGCTAAGGGGTGTAGAGAGGTGGGCTGCAGGTTCACCGAAGATACTTCTGACGTGATGCCATTTATAACTTCCACCCCTGGAGCTTGAGTCTTAGCTCTAGCGATCTCCACTCCGTGCCGGCTGGTTAAGGCAAGCACGGAGGCGGGGGCCTTGCCTTGGCCCCCGGAGTCGGGTACGAGGTGTCGCTACTCACCTAAGGCTTTGCCACAAAGCCCCCCTGCGGGCTTTGTGGCGAATGGCTTATTATTATTATTACAGTGGGCGGTCTTCTCTGCACAGGCGATCTCCTTCAGACTACCCCACAGAGTGACCATAAATACTACCCTTGCGCAGAAGGTTTGCCGATAGCCTCATGGTGTCACGCGTCGATGGTCAGTTGGGTTGACAAAAAAGGCTACATAAATAGTTGTTGCAATGAATGTATTATTGTATATACTTATATAAGTATTATACATTATATAAGTATATCCCTATCCAGAGAAACAAGTGTCCAGAAGTCTGTGCAAAGTATGAACCAGCCCTTTAAGTCATAGGTCATGTTAAAAAATAGAGTTATGCTTTTTTCGCTAGGATATGGAGTGCCTATAAGGAGTGCTTACAACTTACATATTTTATTATGATGGTTTATGAACGATGAATGAGGAAATGATCTGTACCTACTTGACGTCGTGCGGCACTGGCAGAGAGGCCCCCCTATCTAAGAGGATCTTTAGGATCTCGTAGTGGTTCTTATGAGCGGCGAGGATCAGAGGCGTGATGTCTGGCGTGAAGGTCGCTGATGCAGGTTCTACTGATTCCCAGCTCTGGAGCATATAAAGATGGCATTAAATTCATATCCAATATGTAATAATCAATCATCGCTTACAAGTCAAAAACCTAAGTCTATTTTTGTGTTTATTACAATATCAAACATTTTAGTTTTTACTAGGATATGCTTAATTGAAATTCCCGTGAGATTCCCGGATATACAATTGTAAAAGTGTAGTCTTTTGTTTTTGGAATTTTTTGTGTTAGTCTGTTTGTTCGGGATTCACGTAAAACCTACTGCGCCGATTTCGATGCCGTTTTTGCTGATCGATAGCAAATTCTCGGGCTTAAAATCTGCGGTAGTTTATATCTCCGGAATCTCACGGGAAATTTCTCGGGAGCGGTTTCAAGTTGTTAGGACACGTATAAATTAGTTTATTCCGTCCAACGTGGACGAAGTTGCGGGGGTCTTAGTATTTAATATTATTCTTTACATTTCCATAAAAGATATAAGTAACTAAGTAATAACTATTTGACCATAACATCTTGTATAACACAAAGAAAATCTTCTATGAGTACTTATTGTAATTTCCGAGATTCAATTATGTCCCAGGTCTCACAAACATCGTCTCCACTCATTACTCAAAACATAATCTGTTATTAATAATCTGTTAAACCTACCGTGAAAAGCTTTTCCTCGGATTACAGTATTCATATAAATCATTGTTATCAGTAAGTACATGCCTTTTAAGTTGTTGAATACGCTGCTTAACCAATCAATTAAACGGCTATATTGCTGAACTTTTCGCAGGAGGACAATAACTAAACACGATAATTCTTTGTTTTACGATTATATAGGATCGCGTTTGATTACTTGATATTGTGTAATGACGCGGTCTAAGATGGAGCTCACTTACCTAGAAGATAGATAGATAGATAGATAGATAACACTTTATTGTACACCAATACAATCATGAACTTAAAGACTAAAATTATATCTACTTATGTACAAAGGGCGGTCTTATCGCTAAAAAGCGATCTCTTCCAGACAACCCCAGTCAGTTATTACTAGAAGATGCCTATTCACTCGTGACTTGCAGAATCCTCGATTGTATTTGTCAAGAAAACAGGCTCCGGTAAATTGTTTTATTCGGCAGAATTCTGAAATACTTTTTGATAAATACCTTCTACTATCATTTCAAGCACTATCAGTGCTTCAGTATTTTCCTGGTGTATCGAGTTTTATCACTAAAATCTACATATTCATCAGTAATTGCTCGCCTACATAACCGAATCGAACGATTCTCGTCATGCAAAATTACGTACTCTTTTTCTAGTCCGCATTGTATTACTACTGAAATTAAACATATATACTATGTCTGAGCTTATTCACCTAAAACTAGATGACAAAACATGACAACGTTAGTCTCGTCATTAATATTTTTCTCATTACGGTTTGTATGGTCGTTAATGTTGCTATAGTTAATGTTACAAATATTAATATTATTGTAAATGACGCCATAATCCACGGGTATCGCCAGAATTCTTTTCGGAAAGGTGCATCTGATTCTTATGACTAATTAGTCACTAATGGTCCTATTCTTATTGAGTTGATATATAATATATATCATATTGAGTAAGACCGTAAATTAAATTAGGCTAAATTTGACAATAAGATGCTAAAGGATATAAGCTCGATCAGTACTCCTAGAAGAAGCAGAACATTAAATTAATTTGTAATACCTATGTTGAGCAAAGAAAAACAATCTATATATTAGTCTCATATCTCATATTTTACAATAAAACCAATAAAATGACATGTACATGTACATAAAACTGAGTTAATAAATGAGACATTGCTTTGGATAATTTGATAAGTTAAGACCACAGGCTCTGAATAATTGGAAATATGAATCGGTTTATTAAAAAATCAACTCTGTCCCTTAGAGGTTTGATATTCCTTCAGAGAAATTGATGTTAATGTTATTTCTTTGAATCAGCGTATTCGATTCCCGGCTAGGGTATTTGTATCTTCAAAAATTTTATATACCACTCTAGTTTTCTTCAAAATCGGCCTCGGGACTCTTGTGTGTATTTCTCGCTATTTCGTATAGTTTACGATTTGGCCCTGAAGGCTCTGTTGAAAAATTCAGTTTGTATAAATAATAAAAAGGCAACATTATTGCTGAGAACGATAGATTTCAGCAACTGTGACAGACCAATGAGCCCTAGGCTTCGGCCTCACCGCAAGTGTCATGATAGAAGGTTAGCTAGGAGGCAAGCTGAATGGTCGGAATGCTTCGATACATAGTGATCACACTGACAGCTGCCGTGCATGCATGCATTCTACAATTGCTCCCTTTTATATACACAGGCTTTTTTTGCAGGAGTTCAGCAGACAGGCAGACGGCCCACTTGATGGAAAACGGTTAACGTCGCATATGGACATTTACGACACCAAAGGGGCTATAAATGCGCTGCTGCTCTCTTAAGGGAGACTGGAACCTGGTAACTTATCCCGGAACACAATTTAAAGTCGGGCAAATGTCCTACCACCTGGCTGTGGGTTGTTTTGTCGCCTCTTATGACAGGTCGCAGGAAATTGTATTCTTTCTCTGTTCCTGCACGGATAAAACGGCTATGATCAATTCCTCCATCGCATCCCAGTGATCCAAGCAAATAACCGACGCGTCTGTTCGCGTAGTTATCCGTTAGGCACAGAGTACATTAATATAATAGGAGAAAGCTAGGCTACTATCGAGGCAGCAAGGGTCCCTAAACGAGCGCTGGGACCGCGCGAATTATATATACTATGTAATGTGTTGGTTCATGCTTTGTCGGAAGTCGTGGTAGCGTAATGGTTAGCGCACGGGCCCCTAAATCGACGGGCGCGGTTTCGATCCTGACCGGAACGCATGCACCTCTTAGTCAGTTTTCTGATCTAATGTGCATATTATTAAAATTACCACGTCTTAAAAACGGTGAAGGAAAACATCGTGATGCATACTGCACATCGAGATAACCGATGTGTCAAACCTGCCAAGCCGCCTTGGACAAGCGTGGCGGGTATACTGTCCGTTCCCCCTATAATGGGAGGCCCGAGCCCAGCAGTGGCACATTTATGGCCTGACATTATTATTATATGTTTTGTCGGGTCCAAAGAAAAATATTTCCGACACAAACTGTCGGTTCTAGAACCTAAAAGGAAAAATAATATGTTAATCACTTCTTTAGATATCAATTTGTTGTGGATTAAAAAAAAACTACACGTGCATATATAATGATGATTTTTAATGGAGGGAAAATATATAGAGATAAAAAATAACAAAAGAATATTAATGTTCCATATTTGAAATTAGCATATTGTGGCCAGTGACAAACTTTATCAGCCGCAATAAAAACTTTTTGGTGGAGATTGCAACAATTAGGATCAAACTCACCTCTTGCCGCTAAGCGTGCCACTTGTGGTGAAAACAAAGCCTAACACTTCCGTCCATCTCTACTGTTTAGAATGTTTCTTTCCACGTGTCATCGTAATGCAAAACTACGAATCAATTTTAAATTTATATATCTTCTCATAAACATAATTTAAGTATATTACCGAGTCCTTATTTAATTAATTAAATAAATCTAAAATACCAACGTAACACTCTCCGGGAACGTGGTTTTCTTCTTCCCATTGCAACAGGAGTTCTACTGCTTCCACATATTCTTCTTTAATGGCATGAAGTAACGCATCCTGAGAACAAAGAATATATGTACTTATAATCATCAGTATTCTATCTGTGTTTTTTTAATCTGTATTTTAACTTTAGTGTAGTAATTTGTTTTAGTATTCATCCATATTATTTCGAAACTCAAGTACTGAAAAACATGACTTTCAAAAATTAAATCGTGTGCAAGTTCCATTCACGTAGCTTGCGATACTAATCAGGACGCTTGATCTAAATAACCTTAGGAAGTTTGTAGTCAATGACCATATTGTTACATTTACCATGTACTGACTGGTGAAGGGAAATATCGTTATGAAACCTCCACACCATGATGCAAACTGCATACCGTGATGATACTTGCCCATCAAGACGATCGATATTTAAAACCCTACAACCCGCTTTGGATTAGCATGGCGGGTAAACTGACTATTCCTCTAATATTTTTATTGCATGTGTTCAGCAGACATGCAGTCGGCCCACCTGATGGAAAGCAGTTACCGTCGTCTATCAGACTGGAGCCACACAACTCAAAGTTTTTATGGCGGCATACTCTAGTTCAGGGGTAAATACTTTACCTCCTGGTGGATTGCTTTGGGAGAAATTTGGTTAAAATGGGGAAGCCCGAGCCTAGACGACGTTTGTTGGCTAACAAACATACATCCATATATCCAAACATTTTTACAAACTTTCGCGTTTATAAAATTAGTAGGTTACATATTGGTAATAGATGAGCAGGTTTCCAGATGCACAAAAGAAATAATAATAATAATTTATTTATTTACTTCCCATAAAAAGAAAAAGAAAATATATAATATACAAATATTTGAGAAATTTAATAAAATGGGAAGGACAGGAGCCCAAACTATGTAAACCCTCTGTGATGGTACTCCTCTCGCTCGTCTCCCATTAAGCACTATTTCTGTAATAACCGCCACCAAAGAACACTACAATGAAAGACTTCAAAATGAAATTAAAACAAAAACTTCGTTTAATAAAACCGACTGCAAAAACTTAAAAGTATAAAATATATACTTTTTAGTTTTTGAAGTCAGTTTTTTTAAACGAAGTTTTTTTTATTTATTTTTTACTTTTTAGTGTCTAGCTACGGGCACGCCTACGAAAGGTGCCGCGCGGAATTGAATTTTTTTCATAAAAAGTGTACATAAAATGAAAACTACTTGGCCAAACTATGTCAAATTTTAAGGGGACTAAATGGCAGCTATTCCGTGTCGAACAAAAAAAGAATCCCGTTTATCGGATCATAAATCTCGGAGTAATCGATGAACATACATAAAAAAAAGATTCCGACGAATTGAGAACCTCCTCCTTTTTTGAAGTCGGTTAAAAAATAGAGAGTTATGCAAGTAAAAAAAAAATAGAGAAATGTGTAAGTGGTCCATCTGCCTCGCTAGGATTCCCCGACATCATTAGAATGAGAAGCAGGTGCCTTAGTCATTAAACTTTACCGAATATCTACGTATATATAAGTAGGTACCTATAATGAACATTTATATATAAACATCAAGAGAGTTTCTATTACCTGAAAATAAAACAATGAAACAATATTTGTTAAGATTTCATCGTAAGCCTATATTATACAGACTTCTAAATAAATAAAACTATCAAAATCTTCAATCAATCTCAACCAAATAAATACAAATGAAATAAAATACGCATCAGGACAAAATTCGTATTTTATGTTGTGGGGTTGCCACATGTATGAATATTATAACTTGAAACTTCTAATAAGAAAACACTTTCTTAAGAAAAGTATTTAATTAAAGCGTTTGACTCTAAAAATATCGCTACAAACATAACATAAAGTAGCGAAACTGGAAACATGTTAATTTTTGCTTTAAAATAACCTATTATGCTTATTCACATCACACACATAGGTCAGTAATAATTAATAACAATACCTCATCAGAAATAACGCATCAAAACTATCCCTACGTTTGCGCGAAAACGGTCAATAACTAGAACATTGTCCCAAACGAAGCAGAGGGCTTACTCTCCAACGCTTTTCGTCGTTCGTCTTCATCCTATCAGTCCGAAAGAGTAAATGAAATTTTAAATAATAAATATTAATTTCAAACTGCAATAATGTAGTTTATTTATTTAATTTGTTTGGGAAACATATAATAATTAAAATTGCATATAAAACACCAAGTTTCAATATAGTCTATATAACACAAAAATGAATGGAGCATAGAACGGAAAAAGTACTTTTTAGGTTACAAATGATGTATTATAGGTAATTTATTTAGTAAAGTTACATGAGACCTATTAAGTAAGACACTCCTATAGATAAAACTAACTTAAAAATATTATATATAGTAAAATAGTAAAAAAAACCTATCTTAAAGCCCATCCAGCGCCACCAGACCACTGTCTGTATAATTATAGTTCTTTTTATATTTTCGACGAGAAGTATGTTGTCAGAGGCTCCGGGTTCGATTCCTGGCACGATAGATTTCGTAACCGAATTTTCGGTTATTCACTGTGAGCTACCTAGTATCTAGAATTGCCCCCAGTGTGGTCTTACGCGTAATTTGCTTAGCTTGGGGATATGTAATATGTATGTTGTCTGGCGGTTATTATCTTACCACGCCCTTACAGAATATCAGCATGAAACGGTTAACCTATAAGATAATTATGTTTCGTACGATCAGAAAGTGTTTCAATGGCTTCTTATATGGCATGCCCTCTATCCCATTCTTTCTATCCCAACCCGTCTATTGCATTCTAAAAATTGGGAACGTATTTATAAACCTCTATACGCGACGGTAACCACTATGCATTAGGTGAGCAGTCTACATGCTTGCCAGATTTGCCATAGAGAGTACGAAGAAAAATGCGAGAGTCCAATTTTCAGAGAAGTTCTCTGCTGTACTCCAACAATAAAAAAAATATCTGACAAAGGCTTTAAAACCGTGACATTCTAGAACAAATTCTGACGCCTGGCAACCCCAGTTCACGTTAGACAGTAGCGCAAAAAAGCTTCTTATTTTCACAGGAATATCTTTGAACACAAAACGCAGACCACCGATGCCCACGGGAAATCACTGCCTTTAGTTTGCATGATCATATCACTATATTTTCATAAGCAGATACTTTTCCAGACGTGTGTGTCAATACGGTGAAGTAATAGCTCTCGAGATGAAATGTACATATTTTATAATGTCGTTATACCTTATACTAGAATTACTGGCCACTTCAATAGCTCAATAATATCATGCCTGTTACCAATGTGGGTAGGCAGAGACTATGGATCTCCACTTGCGTCGTTCCTGACAATCAACTTTGCTGCATCTACTTTCATCAACCACTTCATACATGCACGTTTATTTGGAATGCTTTTGACCTGACCTCTTTTTAACTCTTCTGTTATTTGATCATAGTGTGTACGTCTAGGTTACGGCACCAACTCTATCATTCACAATGCTGTCATACACTTGTTTTGTGATTCTACTTTCATCCATTCTCTCCGCATGTCGAAAGCACCTTAATATTCCTTTTTCAATTCTTGTTATTACATCTTTCAATCCACAACGTTCCCTTATCACACTGTTCCTTATCATATCTCATCATATCTTTACTTCACATATACTTCTCAAAGTTCTCATTTCTACTGCGTTTATCCTATGTTCATACTTCTTCTTCCATATCCAACTTTCACTGCCATTGGTGTTGACACCAACATTCCTTGATGGACAGCCAACCGTACCTTTTCAGACACCTTCCGAATTTTATAAAAGGTTTAGCACTCTATTCACCTTATTAATTAGTTAGAATTACTATTTTATTCACAAACATTTCATTAACATTCATTGAGCCGTTTCAAAACCCATGCAAACTTTCAGACAGGCTGAGAGCCAAAAGATCTAAGGGCCTAAAGCGGTCGTTTTTGGAGAATTGCCTAGTGAAATTGACACGTGTCATATATAGTAGATATTAGTAGATGTAAGCATACAGTTTTACCTTATTTTGATACTAGTCGTCATGTGTGTAATACAGATCCACGAAAGCGGCCGCTTTAGGCTTCCTAAAATCTACAATCGCAACGTATCAGTTCTAATATTCCAAGAAATTTTTAGTATCCCTAGTTTATACATAAACATAGAAAGGAATAGATACTCGCTAAGCTGAATGCCAACCGTTTTACAGGTAGCAGGTATCAAATAAACCATGCTAAGCTCCGTCAAAGTAACAAGGCTAGTTTTTACATATGTCATCATCATATAAGATATTGTTATAAACGATGATATACAGTTGCCAGACACTTCCTGTAGGCCATAACTTTAGACACATTAAAACTTTTAACACTTTTTGAATCATATACATGTGACAGTATACATAATAATCCACACGTCTATTATCTCGTGAAGAAATAGAGTTTACAGCGCAATAATCCCAAAGAAAAAAACAACCGTGAAAAACAGTTTTGGTTGAACGTATTTGCGATATATCACTTTGCGTACAGACTTTGAAATTTTTTATTCCAAGGTTTGAAAACACACGAGCCAATGGCCGCATTAGTACGTTTTATTAGAAAACCGCCGACATTTTAATAGCAGTGAAACCGGCCATATTGCAACAACTAAATCAATCACGCGTCATAACGGAGAGTAGAAAAATTCTATACAAAATATTTGCTACTATTAGTGCAATGCTGTGTTACTGGTACTAGCGGTCACCTAGTGGTCGAAATTCAATCATAATTAATTTAAATTAATTATGATTGAATTTCGACTCTATCTATAATTTAAATTATAAGTTTAAACATTATTAAGGTTCTGTTGTCAGAGACAGATTCACAGATTTCGCCAAGGCTACACTGTTAATTTGACTTTAACAATAAACAAAAGAGTATATTATACGTGTGTGTGTCAAATATATAGTAGTGTGTGTAATGTTATTTTTATTGATTTAGGACCACTTGCATAACGATCGCCTTTAAATAAAATTAGTTAATCATATTAAACTGCCTAAATACGTTTTAGACAAAACGTATTGACCGTTCTTTAAACATATTTAGCGGCAAATTTTGCGTTGTGCAAGATGCTAATCGCATTTAATACCCTTAAGGTATTAAATGCGTTTAGTGTTTCTTCGTTCTCTATGTAAGTTATAAGTGTGTAAAATTTCATACTCCTCCGTCCGCGCAATTTTCGTAAAGAGGGGTACAAAGTTTTTGCTTCACGTATTAATATAATGATTTGGCCGGTCCAACTTCTTCTACGGACATGCTGGTGTAGATTTCGCTGGACCACCATAGTCGCACCCGTGTCACCTGATGTTTTAGACATGAACATAAGTATTTAACGTGTTTGGTTGAGTATAAAACACAAAGGATGCAAACATTGTAGTCATCACTTACGCCAAAGTGCCCATTTTAATTTGCATTTCAAAAATGATTTATTGACCTTCCTCGATACTGATTTTCGTCTTTATTTAATACTAGCGGTTCCAGCAGGCGTTGCCCTGCCATGAAAAAATAAACATCTAGAATTCGATTCCAGCGCCATTTACCAGGTCTAATTGTGAATCTAAACCATCCCGGTACCCACTAAAACACTACTTTATTATACGTTACATTATTGAAGTTTTAGTAAGGATCCCTAATTTTTTCTAGTGACCAATATAGCCTACGTTAATCTGGGATAATGTAGCAATCTAACGGTGAAAGAATTTTTGAAATAGATCCCGTAGTTTACGAGTTAATTCGTTACAAACATACAAAAATACAAATCGTTCCTCTTTATATAATACAAGCAGGTATAGATTAGTTTCAGCACTAAACTGGTTTTTGGAAAACGCGACTTGTGTCTTAAAATTTTGATTCTACAATTTTGGACAAGATAAACTAAATTATAAATAAATTAAACTAAAAATAAACTATATATACAAACTAAAATTAAACTATAAAATCTAGAACCAGACCGCTGTCAGTCGGAAACGTGCCCAAAAGACATGGCCTCGCTGGATGGCAATGCTAATGCGTTGCCCGAGGTATAAACCAGTCTTTTGGTCATGTGAGACATCCACGTTTGGCTATGTCTCGATTAAAGTAAATTTTCAAACAAACACACACATTGTGTACTCCCAAAGCAAGGCATGTTCCTCTATGGGTTATCTCATACGAACAAAATAAGTAGACTAAGCCTCGAGCTCTCGCAGTGGAGCTGGCTATTGGAAGCCAACCGCGCCGCAGTGGGTTACGAGAACTTAGTAGATATTAAATAATTGTATGATGGTGGATTAAGTTTCCAGTGGAAACATTACTATACCCCACGCAGACGCAAACCACACGTAAGTTTACGCACACAAGTTTTTAAAAGATGCTTCACTTCATTTGACGTTATTGTTCACGTAGACTCCGTCTATACTTTGATTTAAAAGTCAGTTTCAAAAATGAACAGTACATTTTTTATCTGTCGTTGTAGAATATAAACGATCTTATTCATATTGAGTAAGAGTAAGTTTACAGGCTTCTTTAAGGTTTTTAATAATAATAATAATAAAGTCCGTTTATTTCCAATCTACAATTGTTATTACATGCTTCTTCTTATTTAGTACTAGCTTCTGCCCGCGACTTCGTCCGCGTGGTGAGGTTTTTTTAAGTATCCCACGGGAGCTCTTTGATTTTTCGGGATCAAAAGTATCCTATATGTTGACCAGGGATATAAGCTATCACCATACGAAATTTCATGTAAATCGGTCCAGTTGTTTCGGAGATTAGCCGGTACAAACAGACAGACAAACAGAGAAACAAAAATTTGAAAAAAATCTAAATTAGATCTATTTCACTTCTTACAGCCCCCTGACTCGCTTTTTAGCATTTTCTTTAATTGTATAGAAATTTGACCTCTACAATTTTATTATATGTATAGATGTTACAAATATAACCTGTAGTAATAAGTTTTAAATATAACTGTATGTATATATGAATTTGTTTCCTTTTTCTTTTGCTCGCTATCGTTACTTTCTTCAGTACCATTGATCGGAATCCCTTCTCAGATAAAGGCCTCCTCCAGCTTTTTCCAGGCCTCGCTATTATATTAAGGTTTTTAAATAAGACCGTAATTTTTTAATCATTAAAACTTTGCAGGGAAATGTGCCTTTTTAAAAGTAACAAAAATGTCTTTGTTGGCTATAGTCTATTAGGTAAAGTTTACTAAGTCTGACCTAAAAGGTCTTCATCACCAGGCCATTAAACCATTAAAAATATTTAAGTACACTTAAATAAAGGCAAGTCTCAACGCAGTTTAGCAACCCGCCATAATACAAGCATCTGACGCTAGTGATGTGACACGTGAAATAAAATTAAGACCACGCCATACGTCCCACTAACGCGATTACGCCATGCACTTACTATTTTACGATATTATCATCATACGGCGAGATCAGGTGTGTTTGGACTTATTAAATGCGTGTTTACTGCAAAAGATGACCTCGTTAAGATTATGGTTGGAGTTTCATGTTAGTACTTGCGTCTGGACTATGAAAGAATGGATTGAGGAATGACAATCTACTTATGAAGGATAACTTTCAAATTTGAGGTGTGACGGAGGGCGTATGCAAGAACAGAAAAATATTGTTACGAGTGCGGGACTCGAATTAAAAATGACGTTGGAATTACTATAGAATTTATTAGAGCTAAACAAACACGTATAACACAGTTATATAACTGAACACAATCAGTTCAAACGTAATGTGCGATTCAATAACACGCGCAAAGTCCGTCACTATATAGATTATCGAATGTACACAAGTCTTGCTTTGATCGTGGTTCTCGCTAGACTGACGATCTCTGCATTGGGACATTGCTTTATAATGCACAGATGCCATATGTCTACCTGGCAAGCGTCGACGCAATTTCCCAGAAAATGTAATCAGCACACCTGCGTAATTATGCCTGCGAACGGCCACTAACGAGTAAAATTTAAACACAAACTAAACAAAAGAAGATTGTCATAAAACAGTTTTAATGTTATTAGATCGAACGCCGCGGCAGCTAGCAAATGTGCTTTATCTACAGGTATGCAGGTGGCCCAACTTGTAACAATATGAAAGTATTGGAAATACGTCCCAAACTCAAAAGGTGCTGAGGCCTTGTTTTTAAACGCCTTTCATCGTTCATTTTTATTCGATCAGCCCGAAAGAGTCAATGCAATTAGATAGAAGAAAGACAGAATAAAGATTTCTTAAGAGGTACAATAACATAGTCCATGTAAAACAAACAAATGTGTGTGTGTGTTCACACACAGTAGAAGTGAAACTAAGTGTGACAAGGGGTGGGAGGGATTTTAAATTTCGTGACGTCACATTTCATATATTACATCGTTATAATATATTTAAGCTTTAAAACACGAAATTTGAAGTATCAACGAAGAACTTCAAAACATTTCCAACTCTATCTGTATGAGCATAGTGTTTAAATTCTTAAATATAATGCATTCTATCACATTCTCTCGAAGTCTTAGTTCTGTAGATCATCAAAACTAACTAAACTTCTTTTATTTTTACTTTAGTGACTCATCACGATATCTCAGGAACTATAATACCTTTTTGAAAAATGGCAAGAACCTTGCTTTCGCCAAGTAGAGGTCAGCTAAGAACGGATTTCACGGCACGCGAATCAGGCGGGTATCAGCTAGTATTATATAAAATTATTAGAGCTAGGCATGTTTGTTCAAGAGTTTCTTACGCCGCTTCTTCTCTTCAAGCCACAACATGTTGCGAAGCGGTGGTAAATTATATTAGGCTCCCATAGAGTAAATAATAACCATAAACAAAATTACAACTAAATAATTAAAATGAACAAGTGGCGGTAGGCTATATAAAACTTCAACAATACTTATTGACACTTGACATCTTTAAAACTGTTAAAACGTAGTTTTATTATTAGTCCCATAGATTTATGTGTTTTACCTCTTTTTAGTGTCGTTTTTTTCGTTTCATCGAGTTTCCAATCATATCGATTCTAAAGAATTTTCACTTGAATAAATGGAACATGCAATGAAAAATGGACATAAATATCTAAAAAGCAAGCAAAAAAAGTTCCATAACGAAAACGAACTACGAAAGACGTTTCAGAGCAAGCACTTTGGTTTTCGAATCATGGACGGAAAACATGCACTAGATTTTTTTTGTCCAAGTGATGATAAGAAAATAACTCAAAAGTTTCGCAAGTTAACTTATTACTTAACTAATGCAAATGCAAATCAGGTTCTGTAATAAGCTGTATTACATAACATATTGCCTAAACAGTTTTTGATCCAATTAACATAATTATTGTTTGAAGAGAAACATCGTGAGGTAACTGATAAGAGCCTTGAATGTCTTGTGAAACCTCGCACTAACGTGGTAGGAATATTAACATTTTATAAAATAGGAAATCTCGATTCCGGAATTAAGAAGGTTCTTTTATTGCAGGGGTTCAGCAGACAGGCATACGGCCCATTTGGTGGAAAGCGGTTACCATCGCCTATGCACATTTGTAACAACAAAGGTGCTACAAATGCGCTGCTGCTCTCTTAAGAGAGACTGGAACCTGGTCACTAATGCCCGAACACAACACACGGCTGTTATGGCGACATACCTTAGACCAGGTGTGGTAGCCATCGAGTCGGGCAAATGCCCTACCACCTGGCTGTGGGTTCTTTTGTTACCTCCTAAGACAGGCCGCCCCGTCGCAGGAAATCGTATTTTTTCTCCGTTCCTGCACGGATAAGTTGAAGCTGATCTAATTTTATTTAACATACCTTAACTTTAATTCCTGAACCCAATAGCAACTTGATCAGTTCGATGTTTTCGTTTTCAATGGCAGCGATGAGAGCTGACCTATTGAGAGGATCCACGCAGTTAATGTCCAAGGCCTCGGGGTTTGCAGCATATTGTTCTATTAGCCTGTGAAACAGATACATAATTCAAATGTTATAAAAGCAACATGGAAACTAGGACGTGAGCAAGCTATGGAATTAACTCCCTGTCGTAGTCTTTCCAGAGAGGGACAACATGGAGCTCTTCAAAAAGGCGTAATCAAACCACTAAATTCTCAACGTCAACGCAAAGCATAGATAGGCTCCCTTAGTGTTGCAGATGTCCATGGGCGAAGATTACCACTTGCTATCAAGTGGACCCCTTTGCCAGTTTCTCTACAAGCAAAAATAAAAAAAAGAATTGTAATTTTTTTTGGCTTAATGTATAATAATGGGCTGAGGGTGTTGGGGCTGCGTGGCGATGCAGTGCGTTAGGGATGTTCACAGAAGCGCGAATCGATGGCTTTGCGGCCATCATTAGAAAGAGATACGCATTCCTACTGGCCCGCGTTTGCGGCAGCATAAACAGCATGCTCAGTCTTTTTGCAGATCGATGGGACTAGCCACTGTTGCGTAAATGAATTTGTGTGTTTTCTGCCGCCTCGCGGCCCGGTGGCAGTGTCCATAATTGAAATCATTTGGTATACATGTCCCTTTGACGCCGTGGAGTAGAAACATTTATAATAATTATAGTGACGCATGTGTAATGCCCTAGTATTTGTTTAATTAATTTATTGTTGTACCGAGAACTAATTTGAAAGTTAAAATTTGATAATAGTGAAATAATTTATGATATAAAACTGTACAATATGGAAATACTCAATTTCTGAGAGAATTGAATTATTATGTTTGTACGTCTTTTGAGACCACGGGCCATAATTTGGAAGGCTTGCGTGGGGCCATATCAAGGCCAACACGTAGAGGCCCCGTGACAAATTTAATGTAAATGTGGCGTGACACTGACCGGCGATTATCCCTGTCTACATCATATATTGATGCACCCAAGGACAAGCCCCGGCCAGTGTAGGACTATTGTGAGAAATGAGGACAAAAAGTACTGGGCTATTGGGGTGAACTGCTAGTGGTACAAGAGGTCTGGGAATATGGGGATTAAGGCGTCTGCCCGTCGCAATGTTCGGGGAACATGGAAAAATGGGCAGACGGTGACTCGTCACTCCCTGCATGGACCCCTAAAAATGCCATAGAAGGCAGGGGAAACATGGGTATGAGTGGCTAAGGGATGTAGAGAGGTGGGCTGCCGGTTCACCGTAGCTACTTCTAACGTGATGCCATTTATCACTTCCACCTCTGGACCTTGAGCCTTAGCTCTAGTGATCTCAACTCCGTGCCGGCTGGTTAAGGCGAGCACGGAGGTGGGGGCCTTGCCTTGGCCCTCGGAGTCAGGTACAAGGTGTCGCTGCTCATCTAAGGCTTCACCACAAAGCCCCCCTGCGGGTGAATTATTATTATTATTATAAAACATTTTTGTAAAATTCTCATATTTCTATGTAGGCAAATATTTCAACTCGTATGCAAATTTTGTTGAAGACTAGGATTTAAAATTTGCAGTAGTTTTTAATCTGTGAATCCCAACGGAGGTCCCAACTTGGTAAATCTCTATAAACTAAGTAAATTTTCCTTTTCAGGTGTTCCCAATTATTTTAGAGCGACACAGTATGCTTTTACGTTTTCTTCTCCCATATTGCTGGTATAAGTTCTGTAGTGCCACAAATCATGTCATTCTTCACAAAATCCATCCGTACCTTTTGGTCTACCTTTAATGCTATATCCATCAAGCTTAGCATTCTTTTAGCTACATAGTTTTCATCTTTGTATTCATGTCCATACCACCTATAATCCACTTGCTCCAAATTTTTCAGCTACGAGTGAAACTTACATAAAATGCAAAGTCAATTATAGAAATGATATAATTAGGTATTTAGTGATTTATTAAAGTACATGTAGACGATTACTGAGAATCACTACAAAGGCCAACTTTACTAATCCTATTACTGGTCTATACGGTTTTACGTGTCCGATAGACTGTGTCCTAATTTATTGAATTTAGTATTTAATCATGTAGGTCACTGTGAAAGGTTTTATGGTTTAAAAGTTTTTCTTAAAACTAGATTTAAACGTTCTAAGTTTTCTTTGATTTATTGTTATGATCTGAAATGTTGTATCGGTTTCAGGTTTTAAATGTGATGAAGGAGAGAGAAGATGCTATATTGCCACAATCACTGAACCAGTTTGAAGGTCTAGTGGTAGTTGCAATGATACTCTCTGATTAGATTGATGCTTATCCGTTATTGCAGTTCAAAAGCAGCAAGGTTCAAAGAAAGAAGAAAGAAAATAATTTTATTTAGGACAAATTATATAAATGCAGTATTAATAAAATAAAATAACAAACAAAATTAAAATATAATTAAACTAAATAGCACTTGTATCATGTTTTAGGTCACGTTGTGAATGTTGATGCACTTTTAAAAATATCTTTCATTTAGTTCTGAAATCATTAAGATATTGCAAATTTTGAATGACGCTTACCCTCAAAGAGGAGAACCAGATTCTAGTAGCGGAAAGGAGGGTTCTCCGTAAGATCCTGGGTCCAACCAAAACAGAGGATGGTACCTGGAGGGTCCGAAGCAACCTCGAAATTGGTAATCTTGTGGTCGAGCCTAACATAATAGGAGAAATAAAGGCTCACCGACTCCGCTGGCTCGGTCACGTAGAACGGATGGAAGAGGATCGCAGCGTGAGGAAAGCATATTTGGGACGGCCGGTAGGTCGGCGTCCGGTCGGCCGTCCTAAATATCGCTGGAAGGACAGAGTAGAGGCTGACCTGTCGGAGATAGGAGCCAGTAATTGGCAAGAAACCGCACAGGATCGATAAAAGTGGCATGCTCTCGTTTCGGAGGCCAAGATCCACTTTGGTTCGCTGAGCCAATGGAGTAAGTAAGTATGTAAGTAAATTTTGAATGGGTGGTGGAATATTATTCCAGCATCTTGATGCTACGTAACGAAAACTCCCGCGGAAGCCGGCTGTAAAATGACGCTCAGAAGTGAGTTGTTGTGTGTAACAGCCATAGAGGAAGAAGACCTCGTCATCGAGAATGTGATTTCTATATTGATACAAAAACTTGCCTTTTAACAGTAACATAATCTCCCCTATCCGCATGTAGCAGGAACGTCTTCTCTTCTTTGGTCAAGGGTCTTTCGTATGTCAATCGAAGGTCATGTTGACTGTTCCGGATTGCCTCCAAAGAACTGCCAAGCAGCTCCTCTTTGGAGCCGCGGTTCATTATGGTCTGGAAAAGAAGACACAGGTATTTAAGAGACCACCTAATATGCTGTATTTTTGGAGTAAAGATTTTTCTACATCAACGGTAATCAGTTTTGAGAACAAACTCCAAACGAGTACCTGTTGAACAAAGATTTTTAGAAAATAAAAAGTGTAGATAAGATTTTCCAAAAGCCAAATTTTACTTTAGAGAATAAATGTAGGTAATAAAACTACGTTTTTAACAATACTCGTTGACACTTGACATCTCAGTCAAGTGTCAACGAAAAGTGGCCGAAACTTCGAAATAACAAAAATCAAATAAATTACCGCGCTTAAAACCGTTAGAACGTAGTTTTATTATTTTAAAGTAGTTTAATTTATAATTCAGTTTTAGTTTTTATTTTAAATTGCAGTCTTAAAACCCTAAAAGTAATGAGCACTAATCAATATTTAAAATTTGTCTAAATATTAAACTAGTAGCATACACTTAATTAACACTGCTTAATGTATTTATCGTGGATAGGGGCCGTACTTTAAAAGTGTCTACACCACTTACCAAATTATAAAATAAATCAATTTCAAATTAACAATATTATATTTTACACACTCACAGGACTGGCTTGTAAGCGTGTTAATAATATACTGAAAGGGTGACCCGCCCTTCGGTATCGAGTTTTTGTCAAGAGGACAGACAAACAGACGAAATGATATGCAAATAAGCATACGTGGTAGACCCATGCCAGAATCGTTATCTTGATTATAGCTCTTAGAGCGCGCTCAATCGGTGTCATACCACGCTTTCATACAACAACGTGGAATGGTTAATCTTGAGCTGATCGGTGTAACGTTGCACTTGCACCATTAAAAACATAAAGACATAGCCAATAACGGTATACTCCAAGATCCCAGTCAACCCAGACTTACGAGATTTTAGGAAAGATGAATTTTTTAGGATCAGTAGTTTAACATAAACTTGGAAAGGAATGGATACTCACTAAGCTGAAAGCGGGGTCGTTTTTCAGGTAGCTGGTATCAAAGGTGGAAAAAAAACCATGCAACTTACGTCAAAGAAACAAGGCAAGTTTTTACATATGTCATATATGATATTGTTATAAACAAAGATATACAGTTGCCAGACACTTCATGTGGGCCATAACTTATGACAGACACTTGAAAAAAAGGGAACTTACGTCATTTTAGAAAGGATGAATTTTATATATATTATAAACTATAATATTTTAAAATATTTTCCAATGAGCCAGACAAATCTGACGGGCCAAACATCTTCCCAGACTCGTTAAGAGTTCCGCTGTGTGAGGAAGCGTATAGTAAGTGTCAGTCTGGGGCGACTGGGATCTCAGTCTAGTATGTCTAGCAAACTATGTCACTGTCAAGTGTAAAAAAAAAAGGTGTGGTTAAGTTTGGCTCTCGCACGTAATTCAATTCACGTAGTGTCGGACGCCCTCCGGCTCGATGGACCGACGACCTGTGCAAGGTCACCGGTAGGCATTGGATGAGGAAATCGGAGGACAGGGATGAGTGGTGTCATCTTGGGGAGGCTTACGTCCAGAGGTGGACTGCGAATGGCTGACGACGACGTAATTCAAAAATATCAGCTGTTCATAATTCTTCTATAAATATTATTCCATAAGTTTCAAAACTTCCTTTAAATTTATGAAACTATGTGTTCCCGTTGGGACCAAGGCTACTCTTACTTTACCTAAGAATACCTGCCAACGTTTACCAGACGCGGACAATTACCGATCTAGCGAATATTAGAGCTATGGAACTACTTAAAGAGCTTCCAAGGCTTCGACAGGCCAGTGTAACCTTTTGTGCATAGAAGTCCACCGGTTGTCACGGAACTAATTAAATACATCATGGGAGCTGCATACGTCTAGACATCGCAGAGGACAACGAAGTACTGACACTACTGACTAGCGCAGCGCGGGAGCGAACATGTTAATAGTTGCTATATCTCGCTCGCACATAATCCGTCCCGCTCACACAATGTGCTATACATTGTACTAGCAGTACTTGTTAATATTTGTACTTAAGGCTACCGTTCACTTCAGTTCAGTTCACATCAGCACTCAACAGTGAATACTACTCTCTACCATCTGAATATTTAACTTCAACCTCTCGTTGATACAACATTATATGCTACATAATTATCTTCTATTCATTGATCCACCTAAACCTATACCGTGGCCAAGGAGGAGGAGCTGATTTTCTCCCCCACGTCACAGAGTTTTATGAGTAAGAGTTACACGAGTGAGAGTTCTGATGGCCTACTTCCTCCTTCTCCTATTCCAATCCCATGCCTTTCATCCCATTTCTCGTGTTGGCCCGACTGGATGGCTACCAGCCCTGGCCTAGAGTATGTTTCCATGACAACTTTGGCTTGTGTTTCGGCATCAATGGCCAGGTTTCATGTTCCTTCAAGGCCGATTGGCATTTGAAAGTCCACATTGGCAACACCTCTGTTATTGTTAATGTCCATAGGCGATGGTAACCACTTTCCATCACACTTGGGCCGTCAGCCTGTTTGCTGTGCTGCAGCATTAAAAAAATTGAGGATATGGGATAGGAGGCATGAGATAAAGAGGATACTTGTGAGCTCCATATTCCCGCGTCTATGAACAAGTAACAAATAAACATATTTATGTCATTTATCTAGAGGTATGAAAGTTTAAATACGATGTGCCTGAATTGCCTGATTAATTAAACTAGGCGTATCTCTCTAATTGCTTATTTGACATACATAGAGCAACTTAAATGTCCCTAAAACGTTTAAATCAAATCCATAGAGACCCATTTAATACCAGGCTACTCAGAAAGTAGTGCGAAAAAAAAATTTTTATGTATGAGAGACTGGCCAGTTATAATCTATTCTGAAAATATGATTATCTATATATATAAAAGAAAGTCGTGTTAGTTACACTATTTATAACTCAAGAACGGCTGTACCGATTTGGCTGAATATTGCTGGGGAGGTAACTTAGAACCAGGAGACGGACATAGGATACTATTTATCCCGTTGGAACCGGTAAGTGGCGCTGAGATCGGGTTCAAGAATCCTAATCACCTGGACCGATTTTCGTGATTTTGTATTTGTGTGTTTGAGTGGGTCCCCGTCCCGGATGGTTTAAATCCATAATTGGAACCGGTAGGTGGCGCTGGGATCGGTCCTAGATATTTATTTTTTCAGGACAACGTCTGCCGCTAGTTTATAACTAAAAATAGGTACGTTCCAATTCCAAAATTTCCCTCTACATTGTTTGCGAGCTAATTTAGATTATCGTGTCTGAAACCGGACGAATCGTACGAAAGACTTCAAATCAACGAATTCAAAGCCGGTCGGCTAACTTTGGGGGATGAAGAAAGAAGTCGCCGTTTGAACTCTAAAGTCGAACTTGAAGGGAGACGCCAAAAAATTCGAGTTATAGAATTTTCGACTTATGGAGGATTTCGACTTAAGTGAATTTTGTAAGGAAATCTTCGACTTGTAGAGGCTAAGATTTATTCAAATAATCGAGTTGTAAAGGTTGTGCAATCAAATATTGTAATGTTCGAGATACAGAGGTTCAATTTGTTTTTTCGGGTTATAGTAGAAGGAAAATAAGTACTGAATTTGCTTATAGGGACTCACTAATTATTTAGATTTTAGAGGGTTTTTTTTATTGCCTGAAACAGGCAAACAAGCAGACATCTCACCTGATAGAAAGTGGTTACTGTCGCCTATGGACGTTTGCAACACTAACTCTAACAAACTTTATAACGCCCTTCTTAAAGAACCTCTTGTCACAGTGCAAAGGGAAGACCGCGGTGGGAAGTTCCCTCCAGATCATTATTGTACGCGGAATAAATTTTATAGCAAAGCATAATATATAAATGTTATGCTATAGAACCGTTGCGTAGTTGAGCGTGGGAGCTCAAAGAAATGGGGGTGAATATCCCGTCGCTGGCGAGCGGTGCGGTTGTAAAAGTGAAACAGTTCCTCGGAACACTCCCCGTTATACAGGCGATAATATACGCAGACGATCAGATTTCGAGCAACGGAGGTTTTGGGGGTTGAATAGAAGGGAACACATATTTTTTCGAATTTTGGAGTTTTTCGACTTATCGAGGTTCGACTTAAAGAAGTTCTACTGTATTTCTGAAATTGTGTCGCGAGACAAGGCATAATGATTTAGTGACTTCGATATCATTAAACCGAATAAGATGCTTACATACATACATAGATTATATTAAAAAAATGCTAAAAGCCTTAGTAGCATTGTGGTTTGCATTCGCGTCCTAAACTGAAACGATGTGAGATCAACAGATGGCGCCACATGCATCCTAAATCGCGCTATACTTTGCACAAACCACATGTTACACAGCACTACTCTATTAAGTAAAGTGTTACCTACGTATAGTTCTTGAGTTATAATGTTGTAAACATAACCTTACTTATGTTAATTTTTGAAAGTCCCTCTAACTACTGGTATGAAGTCAGGGGATTTAAATTTAATTCTAACTTTCTAAGTTCCATTTAGGGTGGGTAAAGTGAATTTGAGTAATGCTATTGATTAATGTCGCTTTTGCTACATAGTGCATTTGCAATCGAAACCATATCGAAGGCTTCATAACAAACGGGCGTACAGACAAAAGTGCAGTTGTACACAAGGGGCAGGGCCAAAATTGTGAATAAAATAAAACCAGTTGATTGTATGAGGTTGAAATTTGGAATACCTTTTTATTTATATTTTTGACGGCCTCTGTGGTTGGGCGGGCAAAGCCTTTGCCGGCCTACCTCACTGCAACGCAGAGGTTCCGGGTTCGATTCCTGGTATAGTTAATTTCGGAAACGTATTTTCTCCGTTATTTACTATGGTCTGGGTGTCTGGATCGGCCCTAGAGTAATCCGTTGTATATTATATTAAAAATCTGAACATATAGAGTCGATGTCTAACAATTATCACGAGGTTACGGTAAGAGAATATAATTATCATGATGAAACTTGCACATTGAGATGAGTCAAACTATATGTCTTGTTACGAGTTGCGGGACTCGAATTAAAATTCCGTTAGAATTACTATAGAGTTTATTAGAACTATACAAACATGTATAACACAGGTACAAATATAACCGAACACAATAAGTCCAAACGTAATAAAGAAGGTCGTAATTCAATATAACGCACAAAGTCCGTCACTTATTAGATTCCCGATTGTAGTACACACGTCTCAACAAAATCCACCTGCATATCTCAAACAAAGCACATTCATTACCCGTCGGCATTTGAACTAATAAATAACATTGAAATTCTTTCATGGTCGTCTTCTTTTGTTCACTTATAGGCATACGGCCTATTGTTGTATTGTAATCATTAGCCAGGTGTTACGGATTTTAAAGCACAAGCTGATTCCAGGTAATTCGATCCACGTTATTGAGCGGGCATATTGCATTTGTGCAGTATAAAACGATGGCCTGATTGAGGGAGGGGGGCAGTCAAGCGAGAACTACGATCAAGGCGAGACGTGTGTGTGACTTGGCGCGTTTTATTGAATTACGACCTTCTGCACTACGTTTGGATTTGTTGTGTTCGGTTATATTTGTGCCTGTGTTATACGTGTTTGTATAGTTCTAATAAACTGTATAATAATTCCAACGGCATTTTAATTGGAGTCTCGCAACTCGTAAGAATATGTATTATGTATGTTTGAATGAAAATATAACCTGCATTCGTCTGACTGAAAGGTAAAAAAATAAATATATTTTACGTGAAACTACGCGGCCATTTATAACATGATTGTATTTATTGAGTAGTGAACGTATAAATTCACGCAGGAATGTCCACAGACAATATTGTTTGTCGTCAATTCAATTAAAATGCCTTTTGTGCTTTGACGTATCCGTCCACAATGTGTTTTGTGCACAAAACGAAGTCACCTTGTTTCATGTTTCTAACATATGAGTAAGTAAAATAATTAAATATCAAAGTACCAGTCTCCAGTAAATGACTGACTCGAATCTTTATCTATACATATAATAAAATTGAAAAAAACCGAAAACGCTGGGCAAGGCCGGCTTATTTTGCCGGTGGCTTATGCCTGCACGTATTAGCCGCTAGCGCTCATTCAATTGCCCGCCGACTTACAAGGAATTGACGTATCAGTGTTTTTATTCACTAAAAACATTATGGAATGGGACGACGAAAAAGTAATGAAAATAATAGCCATTAATATTATAAATGCGAAAGTAACTCTGTCTGTCTGTCTGTCTGTTCCGTTTTCACGTAAAAACTACTGGACCGATTTGCCTGAAACTCAGTATATATATGTTTTCGATGCCGAGAGTTCATTTTCGATAGGATACTTTTATCCCGAAAAATGGGATAGTTTCCGGGATAAAAATATATTTGTCTTTCTGTTTGTTATGCTTTTACGGAAGAACTAATGGGCCGATTTGGCTGAAATTCGGTACGTATGTAAATTAAATACTGAGGGTGGACAAGTGATACTTTTCATTTTGGCCTTTTTGGTCATTTTGGCTATTTTAGCCTTTTTACTCATTTTGGCCATGTCGGTCACTTTGGCCTTTTCGGTCATTTTGGCCATGTTGGTCATTTTGGCCGTTTTGGTCATTTTGACTACTTTGGCCTTTTTGGTCATTTCGGTCGTTGTTGCCTTTTTAGTTATTTTGGCCTTTTTGGCCATTTTGGTCTTTTTAGTCGTTTTTGCCTATTCCGTCATTTTGGCCATGTCGGTCATTTTGGCCTTTTTGGATATTTTGACCATTTTGATTATTTTGGCCTTTTTGGTCGTTTTTGTCTATTCCGTCATTTTGGACATATCGGTCTACAGAGACCGACTGTGGCCTTTTTGGACATTTTGGCCATGTCGGTCATTCCGACCTTTTCGGTTATTTTGGCCATTTTGGCCTTTTTGGCCAAGTTTTGTAATTTATGTTGTTGACAGATAGACGGGGGATGGTATAATTAGCGATATAAAATGAAGTGAATCTTCCGTGGGCAAATTACATAAAAATTTAATATAATATAACCTGTAGCGCTTGCTCTATAAACAAGAGACACGCACCAGAGGTTAACCCGCGGCGCAGCCGCGGGGTAAACTCTAGTCACTAATAAGTGTGAACGCTACACACCACGACTGTCGTGCCGCCGGCAAAATTGTCCCACAAGCAACTTCTACCGCCGATGGGTCCACCCACCGGCACTAACCTGCTGGGTATACAGCACATTGATTACATAGCAACAAACAAGATAGCATTATATGACACTGGAAGTATATAATAGTATATATTTTCCCAATGTCAGAGTAAATAGTGTGTTAGTAAATAAGTTAGTAGAAACGATAGAAGATAGATACAATACAAAATAGTTGTTACTATAAGATAGAAATAGAAAAATAAGTTGTTACTTCCTAGCAATAAATATGAATAGATATAGAATACATAAGATAAAGAAATGTAGCCAAAAGAGTTGTTAAATAGTACCTATGCATACGAATTAATAAATATATATACTTATACAATAAATATACATGTATTGTATTTTTAGCGATAATAAATTTTGCATAAGGGTAAATTTAGCGACCCTGTAATACAAATAAAAATTACTTATTGTAAACTGCTTGTTATTAAATAATAAAGAAATGTAAGACTCGGACATAACGTATTTGCCCGAACCAAAATTGAAAAAAAACCCCACCGGGTTCGTGCCGGCAGGCAGGCGGCCCTGGTGTGCAGGCAGCTTTAGCGACAATAGCACTTCCTATCAAGTGAAACGTTTATATATTTTAGGCAACAAAAAAATTTGTTATATACAGTAGTATATAACATAGGTCCTATATGATTATTATCTATCTAATACAAAAATCTATAAGTAGTTAATCTGGAAGCTTGGGAATTGTGCTATTATAACTTCTTTTAACAATGTAAGAAACATAAGGAAACTGTCCTTCATGTCTGCTAGTACGCTGTATTGTAAACAAGCTATAACGCTAAGATTTATATTGTCTTTCCGCGGAAATCACAGATGGAACAACATAATTTATCGGTCGCCGCCATTTTGATGTGTTATTTTCATTTTTCTATACCGGAAACAAAATAGCCATTTGTTACCTACTAAATTTGTGAGTTATAAGTTTGTTTCAATATTTTTGTGTTAGAACTTCGAACGAGCAAAAACAGCTAGACCGAACCCGAGCTCTCAGAATGAAGCCGGCTAAAGGAAGCCAATCGCGGCACCGTGTTTTAACAGATCTTAGAATTGAATAAATAAACAAATTAGTACGGATAAAGATGGTATGGTTTCCAGTGAATACACTACTATTAGGGATGGGCCGAATGTGGTTTGAACCGAATATGAACTTCGGCCAAATTTCTGTTTGATTTCGCCACTCATTATCAGGAGCAACTAGTCGTGACCTGTTCAAAACGTCAACTTGATAACACCGAATTTTTGGGTTTTTCAAACCAAACCAATCTGCCTCTAGTAAGTTTTAAGTATGAGTAAAAGTATAGATTTTTAGAACTTTGATTGAAAAAAATCATCATTTCATAATTCTAAATTCATAATGTTTAGTTCGTAAAATTTATTTCAATCAAAATTAGTTATAATTGTTGATGTCCCTTTCTAAATGTCCCTACGCATTATAATTAAACAGTTGCACTACTTAGGGATTTTTCTTAGAGGAATAATAAGATTATTTTGTTTTTGTTTTAATTTGATGTTTATTTAATTAGGCAAACACTCAATAAAGAACTAACTTTATTTATTTTTTATCACATTGCGTTAACGTTTACATGTTACTAACTAAAATAAACGACCATGAGTATATAGATGCCAATTTTTATATTACGGTTATGATAGATGTGATTTCTATTAACTTCAGTCAAAAATATGCAAGTAAGTATTTTACTTTATCCTTCCACTGAATGTTCGGCATTTAAACCGAATTTCGGCCGAATACGAAATTCGGTCAAACCGAATTGTAAACGAATTTCGGCCCTTCCCTAACTACTATTAATTCACCACACAGATGCACACCACGTATTAGGCACGCATGTTTGTTAAAATGCTTCACTTCATTTGATACTTTTGTTCACATCGGCCCCGTCTATACGTTTATTCGTCTAACATTAGCACGTGTGTAATCCGCACCTCATTTTAGAACCGTAAAATTTCATAACGATATTATGAGCAATAAGATTTGTATATTACCAAACACAAAAACGACATACAGTCATAAATTATAAATAAAATTATTCTATGTATTTATTTAATTTAAAACTTCTGAAGAAAATATACTGATGCGTTTCCTTTATCATAAAACTAAATTAAAGCTGAACTGAAAAATAGTTTGCTTAAAAAGGGATAGTACTACTACTACTACACTATTGAAGAGTATTTAAATGACAAAACTGCATTTACATAGCGACCTTTTATACTATCTTCTGTATAACGTTTATTTTTTACATTATGTAAGCTATCTATAAATTCTTAGTATATCTTTATTGAGATGGTAACAATATTTTTTGTTCGTTACAACTTCATTAATTCTTCGAAAAGTAATTGTAATACAACTTCTATATGTATAAAAAAGAGCCTGAGATAGATAAATAATTGTTATTAAAAAAATTGCTAGACGTGTTGCTGTAGAGTTTCTAACCGCTTCTTATTCTCCTTTAAATAGTGAAAACACGTTGCGAAGCGGTATACATATAATAGGAAGTAGATTTAAATTTTGACTTACATGTTATGACATTCAATAATTGTTCTCCAGTGGAACCTATTTTGAATTTCAAGAATGTCGGCCATTTCGTATTTAGAACGTAAACAAAATGGCGCTAAAAGTCAATGTCTATGTATTGCCAGTAAAAAAAATATATAAATTTCAATGATTATTTTTATAAATAAAGCAATTACTAATTAAAAAAAACGTTTTTGAAATGGTTAATTTCGGGATAGCAGAGTACTTGATGAAAAGGGGTTATGCTGGCCTATGCAACATGTTATATTATGAAGTATATAGTACTGTTTTAGGGTTACAAAAACAGTTTTTCTTATAAGATTATCATTTCTATCCATCTGGTTTTTTGTGTAGTAAAATAACGAAAATTATGTAATTTTTTTCCGTGTAAGCAGGCATGTGACATATTGTTAGACAAACACTCAAAAAATCACAACTAACCAAATATATGGGCGATACACATTAGGGCGATTTGTTTTAAAGTTGCTTATTCACAATTTTCAACATTGGTAAAAGAACTTTAAGTAAATGAAAATTTTAAATAAAATGAACTTGAGCTTCAAACTCTAGAATTCTCGATAAAATCCGTTGAGCTGTTTCGAAATATAATCGAGACAAAGTTTTAGACTGAAACAAACAAAACATCCAAAATCAGTTATATTATAAAGGCATGGTACAAATAGCAGGCGTCACTTAATTTTTGACATTTATATTGAAATCACAATGTGACACTTTAGATAAGTAAATTTTTAGTGCTCAGTATTAATAAAAAATATATTATTGATTACAAAAATGTTGTAGATGGCAACCCTTGGAGTTTTTACATTAAATATAACCAATAAACTATGAAATGTATGGTGGAAATATGTTTTATATTAATAGAGTAATGATTGAGAAGGAATGATGTATAAGTTTATAATAATTTTCCGCAGTTATTGCTAAGCGACGTCAGCCTTCTGCGTGAGTTATATAATCTAAAAAAACAAAAAATATAAGCACAAATAGTACAAATAAAATCTCATTTTTAAGAGTAGGTATGGAATTATTTTGTTTTTCATTTAGCTTACAAATTTTAGGAGCTATTTCGATTACTTCGGCTTTCTTATATCATCGTATGTCTGTCGTATGTTTTTCCCGTGCTGGAACGGAGAAATAAAACAACTGCCCGCGGCCGGGCGGTCCGTCTTAAGAGGCGAAAAACAACCCACAGCCAGGAGGTAGGGTATCTACCCGTCTGGTAGGCTACCACCCCTGGTCTAAACTTTGACGTCATAATGCCGTCATGCCATTGTTGTGTTCCGACATTATTGGGCAGGTTCCAGACTCCATCAAAGGGGCATCAGCGTATTTCCATTTGTAACGCCTTTGGTGTTATTACTGAATGAGCAATTTTGATATTAGCGTTTATTTTAACTTTTAATATACTAACTATTAGTTTGATTAAATTAGTGGTTTCTTATCTTGGTACCATACACTCTGTAATTATCGCAACACACACACGCACACACACACACACACACATACACTCTCTGTACTAGCAGTATTAAATTTATTCTATTTTTATCGATTTGGCTTCAACGCTACTGGCACTAATGGGGTTATTGACAAATTTTTGAAAAGGGCTTAAATTGAAAGAATGTGTTCTATATTAACTAAAAAAAATACTCTGGCTTTTATCCGCGTACTTATAGAATAATTTTTACCCCTGTTAAATTCATATTTTGAATAACGTGCCAGAAAGGCGCCAAAATGACGAATGCCTTTTTGTGACGTCAATAGTAATTACTATGACAGTTTCTTGACAGAACTAAATTCATTAAGCATGTGGTCTAATTAAATCCAGATATATCGATTTTGATTTCGATTCGATTTGTGTATCAATTTGTAACACAATTTGTTGTTATCTTATAGTAAGTAAAATTATTCCGTTGCTGCAGAAATTATGGCATTACCGATCAATTTTCAGTTTAATTCGAAGGGTTTTTGAACTGAGTCTTTGATTTAAATAAATTTTGAAATAATGAATATTGCTCAAAAAAAATCGATTTACCAATTCTAATCCCTATGGCCTATGTAAACAAATATTACTTAATAAAACATAATATTAGTCGAGTGTCCCCCCTAAATCAGCTTTGTATTTAAATTGTTTTACCAAATTATTTTGATAATATGGATCGAAAAAGATGTCGTCGGTGTGTAGTGCCTAAAGCTGAAATACGTAGAAATTGGTTGAAACTTGCAGGAAGATACGATGCTTCTCTTATGTATGTCAAACACTGATTTATTTTTGGGAAGACCAATTTGATGTAAGTATCATCTTAATAAACTTTTATTGTGAGAAACTGAGGAAACTTTTATACAGCTTATGCTTACACTTTGAAGTTATAAGATTACAGACTGATATAATATTGTTTTATATAAATATAATTTTAATATTTCAGCTGCCTGACGACATGAAAAATTACATAGAATATGGAATTATGACTTCAGTAAAAAAAACAGAATGAAACCTGGATGTGTCCCTTCAAAATTTGACTGTCTATCTTCTCGGAAAAGAACATTACAGCCATCAACAAGTAGTGCACAATCAGCTGTAGTTTAAAGTCAAAAAATAAATCTGTTTCAAGAAAAACTGAGCTGGTAATTCTGGAAGAATGCTCCATAACTGCCTCCCGGTATGTCCAGCGAGTAATTCGGCCCCATGTCATCCCATTTTCACAAAGAATGGGTGAAAACTTCGTCTTTATGCAAGACAATACTCGCCCACATACAGCGCGAACAACCCAGAAAGCTCTCTCTGAAGCCAATATTACGGTTTTACCTTGCCGGCCATGAGTCACGATCTTAACCTTGTGACTAATCAACAAGAGCTTATAAATGCCCTAAAATTGTGTTGGGAGTGAATACCCGAGGAAAGCATCACCCACTTGATTGAAAGTGTCCCAGAGAGACTCGGAGAGTGCATACGGAACAGAGGAGGACCTACTTGCTATTAAGCACCTTCAAACTCATTGATTTAGTCAAGAAAAAATATATAAATCAAACTACTTAAATCAATAATTTCTGTAAACTTCCCTAAAAACTGTAAATTTTGACTAAATACCATAAAATTAGTAACACTTACTATTGTTTCTGTTCACACTTTCAAAAATCTTAATTTATTCATTTATAATCATAAAAATTGAAAAAGAAAATGTAAAATTCATTAATAAAAAATGGTGGGCCCTATTTTGTTTTGAGTAGTTTACAGTAATGGATAATGCATCCATTACTTTAACTAAAATTCTGAGGTGTCTTGTATACACTTTCAGTGTTTTGGTAAGTCTGGTATGGGATGCCATTTGCATAGATATTTTAGCCGCATCACATTCAGCAAATATGTATTCTATAAACAATATTATCGACTTAATTTTTCGTGGTCAATAAAAAAATTGTTGCAATAAATATTTGTTTTATTTGTTCAATGCTTTTATACAGTAAAGGATATATATTACTAATCCCAAACAATTTAAGGTCTCGAATAATGCTTTTTACATATGCCTGATCATAATCAATTACTAATATGTGGACAACTCTACTATTTTTAAAATTCCACTCAGCCTCAACCTGTGCTCAACATTTGCACTTGTATTTGAGTCATATATATATATCTCAGTAATCTTGTTATCATTTATATAATTTCTAAAAGTCTTTTTAAAGAGAGGCACTTTATTTCTATGACAATTGTTTTATTACAAATTCCATCTGGTGTTGCAGCAATGTATGAATACTTTTTAGATATTATCAATCCACATGATTTTCTTGTATAACTGTTTTGAAACAAGTGTTTTTACTTGTTCTTTTAAATTTTGTCCTATAGCTTTTGCATCTATTGTCCTGGCTCCCATAATAATCATCAGAAATCATCTAGTTTTGCATCTCCAAACACCATGTGCAATAGAGCCTGTGATTCTACCATACCACATTTCTTGCCACAAATTACTTGTATGTTGACCCTGTGCGTTTTCTTCAAGTTTATCTATCTTAGACTAGGTAAATATATGTTTATTATTTAAAAAAGGAAGTACAATCACTATCACTGTATTTAATAATTAAATTATGTAGAGATAGTGTTTCCAAATCCAGTAATTGAAAACTTGGTTGATGTTTTAACATCAAACATGAGTTAGTTTGCCTCTTTTCAACTCCTTTTACAAATTCTGTTAATAACAAAGGCTGAGAGTCTTGTGCTCTAGTAGTAGTAGGAACTGCTTTTGAAAGTTGTTTGCCCAATATCATTTTTAAACTAGTCCCTACTTGACACAGTGTGGATTTCTTCCAATAATAATCTACTGCAGGACATGATGGTTCTTCACTTCTTTGGTGAACCCACATCAAAAATGCAACCGCATGCTTACATCCACCTTGAGATGCTGCACAATCATAACATTGCACACTCACTACTTTACTCTCCTTCTCATCCACCACCATGGTTGCTGCATATAATTTAGACTGTAATTGATGTTCTGGACAAACTTTGCATTTTAGTGTATACATATGCGAGTTTCGTCGCAGATGTACACAACCAATCGCTTCATCACCGTAAGATTGTCTTGATGATCTGCAAAAGATCAAATACCTGTGTAATATTGAACAACAAATGATAAGTGAATTCGTAAATATTAGTCATAACCTCAAATGTGATGCAAATATTTCACAGGATACTTTATACAAAATTTATTGCAAATGCACATTTAAAAGTTCTTTCATTGTATATAGAAATACTTACGAAGATGTCTTATCGTTTTGGATTTGGAATTCCGCTTTCCGCTGCATTAAAATTTGAATTCGATGCAAAAAAAACTTGCTACTATAACCGCATTGATATTGGGCAAATTTGCTCTATCCGCTTTTGTTTATCCTGCTTCCATAGTTCTAAATATTAATGTGGATAGTTTAGTTTAAAAGTAATTTCAACTTATGATATTTGTAAAAAGAAAAGTTTGTTTTGTTTTTGTTAAATGTCATGTGTCAAAATTAGAGCAACTTAAGTTGTCGTTACTAGGAATTGACGTCACGCACTGTGATTGGGTTTTCAAGTCACGTGACACATAGGTTAAAAATCATAATTTTATTTATCAAAATAAAAATATTTACAAGTTATTATTATTATATTAAAAAATACTGAAAATTCTCTTTTAATATTATCTACCATTCTAGCTAAGTTTCATATTTTATTTCTACCAGTGTCAATAACCCCATTCGGCCAATGTCACAGTAATAGAGAATGTCAGGTAGTATTTAATCTGTAAATTAAACGCCACTGTCAATATTGTTTGACAGCAACGACAGGTGACTTATCACCTACCTCCTCGCCCCCTTCTACGAACGAACTGCAAGACCTTCTCAAATCTCCATTCCATTCCCGTCAAACTTCCCCTCTCACTCTCCAAATAAAACAAATTCTATACCAGTGCCATATTGTAGGCCTCGAGGTTGCTCTCGCTTGGATACCTGGTCACTGTGGAATTCTAGGCAACGAAACAGCAGATAACTGTGCTAAACAAGCTATTTCTTTAGGCATTGATAAGTACAACAAATGCTTCCCCAGAGATTTATCCGCTCTTTCTGCTCCTGAAATGCGTGAACAATGGAATCAGCAATGGCAGCAATCTTCTCAAACAGTTGGCAGAGATTATGGTTCTCTTCAACCGAATATCCCCTCTACTCCATGGTTCTTTCGTCATCGATACATACCTAAGAAAATAACGTCAACCATAATTCGACTTCGCCTTGGTCATGTCTGTTCCCCTGTTTTCTTAGCGACACTAAGGATTCGAGATCACTCATTGTGTGAATGTGGTCTAGATGAAGGAACAGTGGAGCATATATTTTTTCATTGCCCCAAAATTACCACCCATATTTATGATATTTTACCTGCAAATTGTGATCGTCCTGTGAATGTCGCTTACCTGTTAACTCTTGTCCATTCTAAATTCATATATACTTTAAGTAAATTTTTATATACTAATAATATCTACTTATAACGTAGTTAGTCTAATACAATTTATGTTTTGTGTTGTCCTCAGGTCATCAGAAAACGTTCTCCACCGCACAGTTATCATTTGAAATTAATATCTGATCACCTAGCACCTGTCATTTTTATATAGTTACTCGGAAAACGAAAATTCACTCCGACATTGGCAAAATCAACGCACATTAAAAGCGTTGGAGCCATCGCCGAACAAAATAGAATAGAATAGAATACGAACGAACACCGAGACACATTGACAATAATTGCTAATACTAAGATTCATGATAAAATAATAATTAAGGGCTACTTACTGTGTAATATTAAAATAAACATAATAAGTAAAATAATAAAAGTGTTTCAACAAATAATCAAACAACAATACTCACACACACACACAGGCACATATACATGCACACACACAGGCACACACACACACACAGGCACATATACATGCACACACACAGGCACACACACACACACGTTAGAGATAATACCCCACACATACGTATACACCCTATGTACTATGCAGACACTTAAATATAATAAATATCACTAGCTGTTCCGGCAGACGTCGTCCTGCCCGGAAAAGCTTCAATCGATATTTAACAAATAAAAAATGGGAGTTGATCGTAGAGGGTTGAAAATTTGGGGTTGTATGTATTTTTTAATGTTGTATCATAAAAAAATATAATTTTTTTTTCTCCAAAATTAAAAAAAAATATTTAAGTGGACTACTTTTAACATTAAGGGGGATGAAAAATAGATGTAGTCCGATTTTCAGACCTACCCAATATGCAACAAAATTTCATGAGAATCGGTCAAGCCGTTTCGGAGGAGTATGGGAACGAACATTGTGACACGAGAATTTTATATATAAGATATGAATCTTATTATTTTACAGATTTACTAGTTTAGAATTCAGAATTTTCTTGGTATGTCACAAATTAGCCTTTAACTAAAAATAATTTCTTGCAGTTGGATGTCTGCCAATGCTAACTGTAACAAAGGTTTGATCCTAGTGCGGGGTCTTGGCAATTAACTGACTTTAGACAGTGCGTTTCTTTGGACGATTCCGTCTTTTTCATACCTTTTACTTGTAACACGATTATGTTGTAAAGGTTATGAAATAAAGATTTTCTTCTTATTGTTACGATCAACAAAGACAAATTTATACCTGTAGAACCACATTTTTTGTTACCTTTCGGCATTTTGACTTCTTTTGTTTACTTTGTGTTTAAAAATTGTAATATTTTATGGCAGTCATTAGCCAGGTGTTTGTTGTATTGTAGGAAATTTGGTCCACGCGGCAGGGCAGACATATTGCACCCGTGCAGTATAAAGCAATGCCTCGATTGATGGACGAGGCAGTCAAGCGATAACCTCGAGCCTAGCAAGACTTGTGTACATTCGATAATCTATTTAGTGACGGACTTTGTGCGTGTTATTGAATCGTGCATTACGTTTGGACTGGTTGTGTTCAGTTATATTTGTACCAATGTTATACGTGTTTGTATAGTTCTAATAAACTCTATAGTATACGGCATTTTAATTCGAGTGCTGCAACTCGAAACATTATTATATCTCCATATATTCAATATACTCTTTGTTATAGTGTTACAATGGCGATGTTTAAAAGAGTATGTGAAGATAACTTTAATTTATTCTAATAACAGAACGATTAACTAAGAATACATACATCCACGCAAAAAGTTTAGTTAATAAATCACGGTGTCAACGCCAGAAACTGTACTTTAGTTTTCTCACTATAATTTTAATCATACGAAACTCGCTTTAATATAAATGTGTTTATATATACATGTACTGTTTTAGTGAAAAGTTTTTAAAATACGATTTAAGTCAGGACTTTTCTAAAACCATTTGGTAAAGCTGTTTAATTTGTAAGTTTTTATTAGTATAAAAAATATGTATAATGAAGTTAATAAAAATACTTTTTTTAAAATTATCAGTATAAAAAGACGCATGTCCATAAGACTCAAAGTTTTTTTAAATATCTATATATTAAAATATGTAAAATACTTTGTACCTCTTCTTATGATAACTGCGCGGACGGAGGGGTAAGATATTTCGCGCACTTATAGTTTAGATAAAGAAGAAGCGACGAATACTAATATTTTTTTGTAATTATGCATCATAAATACATTATACACTAAATTAAAAAAAAATTACACATGTATTTGACACACACACGCATATATACTCTTGTCTCTATAGTTCATGTCAAATGAACAGTGTAGCCTGGGCGAAGTCTGTCATTACAGAAGTATAGTCTTTCACATTAATTATTATGGTCGAATTTCGAGCACGGGGACCACTAGTTTATATTCATTGGGATTACTACCTACAATTTTACCCGAAGTCATTTAAAATAATGAAGGAAAATGTGTACCTACTTGGTCGCGCGCATAATTATATTGAAATTACTTAAAGTAAATGGAATGAATGGTAATACGTTTATATCATGTAAAACCACCTCCTATCTTTTTCCCTCTCTTGTACATATCTTAGCAAGCGGAGTAAAGGAGACGGCATGCGACGTTAATAGCATCGCGATAGTGGTCATGGTCGTCTTTTGCTAACGAAGTGTAACGCGTACGCATCATTTTGAATATTGTTAACAAGTTCTGAATTCGTGAAATTTTAATATTTGTGTTATTTATTTAGGTTTATGGCTTGGCAGCTAGGCCTTTAAGCCAGATCTTAGTTTATAATAAACTTTCTTCATTTTCTTAAGCCTATGTGTAGCACAGCTGAACTGCAGGTAATCAGCTAGTGCCATTCAACAGAGTTCTTGTGACAACTCTAAAGGCCACATTTGACTATACAGTTCACATGTCTCACAAAACACATAATTACTACTCAAAAACTATCAATAACCATTGTTCATTTTAGAGTAATTTTACACATTTTTAGAAAATAAACTGCAGAGCACAACATCTCCTTTCAGTTCCCGCCAAAAACGCCTCTTAACACTTGTGTGTGTCGTGCTAACTACAAAGAAACAAAGAGAAATCATCGCTTCACTACATAAAGGCACTACAATCCTTTATATAACTGCCTATTTTTTCCTGTGTTCTATATAGTTGTAGGTATATTTTCCATCATTGTGGTTTTACATCAAAGGGGAATATAGGTAAACAATTGCCCATTCGCGTAACCCCTACTACTATTTTTCAATAATCGTACGCAATTCCTATGCCTACCTATATATTCATAGGTATAGGAAAAATATCATAGGGTGATGATTCGTATTTTTTCTATTATTGTAAATGAACAAAAAATGGAAAACTATTTTCCCTAATTTCGGTCTGATATCAGGATATCAGACCGAAATTAGGGAAAATAGTTTGAAAAGAATTGAAAATATAACGCAATTCAAACAACCTGTTGTTCGAATTGCGTTATATTTTCAATTCTTTCAATTATCTAACAAAATAAATAATTTATTGAGGTTTAATCTATACTAATATATAAAGCTGAAGGGTTTGTTTGATTGAATGCGCTAATCTCAGGAATTACTGGTCTGATTTGTAAAATTATTTCACTGTTAGAAAGTGCATTTATCGGGGAAAGATATAGGCACGCTAAGACTAATAGGAGCGGAGCACCAATGAAGAATGTTTCAAAATCGGGGATTTTTCTAACTTGCTTTTTTTAAACTATTCCACGCGGATGAAATAGCGGGCAAAAACTAGTCTTACAATGAAATGCCTCTCCGGCAACACTAAGCTAAATAAATAAATTATAAAAAATATAACTGAAATGCTGAAAAACATTGTGTAAATTTCATAAATGTTGAATTTTAGTTTCGTTGAGCGTATGAATCATAAACAAAAAGAATGTAATATGTCGTTAAATGTCTGTAGCGGTTCTCATAAATAAAATATCTATTGATTTCCTGCGGTTGAATTATACGACATGATTGTACTATTCATGTAAATTTAGAACTCGAGGTCTACGTCTTGAGTGTTCACTGATTTATATATAGTAAATACTACGTTCGATTGTCGGAGTTCGTTTATTCTTTTGCGTTTTTTATCTATATACTAGCTTCTGTCTGCGACTTCGTCCGCGTGGAAGGTTAATTTAACTATCCCACGGAAACTCTAATTTTTCGGGATCAAAAGTATCCTATATGTTGACCAGGGATATAAGCTACCACCATACAAAATTACATTTAATACGGTCCAGTCGTTTCTGAGATTAGCCCGTACAAACAGACAATCGGAGAAACAACAAAAAATAAAAAAATAAAAAATTATTTCTACTTCACTTCTTACAGCCTGACTCGATTTTTAGCATTTTTTTCTCATTTTACAGAAATTCCACGTATACATTTATTATATGTAATAATGATTAGTATGTGAAGCAAAAACAGCAAAAACTTTGTACCCGTTTTCACGAAAATTGCGTTGACAGAGGAGTACAAAATTTGGCACACTTATTGTTTATATAGAGAAGGAGTGCAGAATGCTAATATTTTTTTAAAATAATGCATAATAAATATTTTAATTTAATAAAAAAAAACATTAAACGTGTATTTGACACACTCACACGCATATATACTCTTTTGTTTACTGTTAAAGTCAAATTAACAGTGTAGCCTTGGCGAAATCTGTGATTATTGTATAGAACTATAAGTCTTTGACAACAAAACCTTAATAATGTTCAAACTTATAATTTAAATTAATTATTATGGTCGAATTTTGACCACGGGTGACCATTAGTATTATAAAATATATTACTAAACTAACTAACTAAACACACGGCTTTGCTCGAGGAAACTTCAACCTTATTTTCTATCATTGGCACAGAAAGATGTAACCAAAAGTAACTCTCAGATTTCAGAAATGAGAATTCATAGTAAACCTACGTTTTAACGGCTTTAAACGCGGTATTTTATTTGATTTTTATTAGCTAAAAGCCGCTCATCCTTTTTGAAGTGGGATAAAATTATGGCCATTTCTACTATAGAGCTGCATAGTCACCGGCGGGTGTGCTAAGTGATTTCCATGAGGAGTCTAAAACCTCTAAACATCTTCTTTCAGAAACAGCTCTGAATTGCTTTTATCAAATTTACAAGCTTCAAAAATTAATTATTATTCATCTTTGTATTAAATAAAATAAATGTAACATAACAATGTAGTCCATGGACAGGATACATGTAAGACAATGACACAAAAGATCGCGAAAGACTAGAAGCATTTGAAATGGGGTGTTGGAGATGCATGGAGAGAATAAGTGAGAAAGAAAAGAAGACCAATGAAGAAGTACTGGATATGGTAAATAGAAACGCACAATTTTAAAAACTCTAGAGGAAAGAAGGGGGAAGATGTTTGGCCCTTTGCTATGACACGACACTTTCTTATGCACCTTAATCGAAGGCAAAGTGGAAGCAAGGAGAGGGAAGGGAAGACCAACGCGAGCATTCATAGATCAAATAAAAGAAAAAGTGGGTTTAGTGTCTTACATAGAAGTAAAACAACTGGCCCATAATAGAGAAGATTGGAGGAGGCTCCACCGACAAGAGCATAGCTCTTAAATGATAGATAGATAGAACAATGTAGTGGATATACTTACCACGTTCATAGCTCTAGATATTTTTGTATTCTTTACTTTGTTTAATATAATATACATGCCTATTAGAAACTTTCGCAATAAAACTAGTATTTAAATGTAATTATCTCATAAAAAAGGTAGAACAAGTTCAAAGTCTATTCTATTTCTATTTTTGCTCCAAGTAGCGCCAGCGCATGGCATTGATTTTGCCAATGACAAAATGACAGGGAGTAAAGTGACAGGTGTAAGAAAATTTAAAGGAAAAAGGCTTTAATCGTTATTTGTTTGCAAAGACTTTCTGTCATCCTGTGGACAAGAACATATACTATTTTAGACTATCTAAGTTCAAGGTCAATCTCTTCTTTTGGCATTTGACTTTTGACGTTTGACAAGTGCTACTTTAAGAAAAACATAGCAACAACATCTTTTGTTGTTGAGATCGATAACACCAATGAGAGTTGCGTATAAAACTTGCTCTCATTGGTTGGGATTCAAAAATGTAAAAAGACACGGGTTTTGAATGGCTTACATGATTACACACGTCCAATACCTTAGCACTCTCTTCAAAAAAATCCCCACATTTTATTATTTTTCAAGTTGTGTGGTGCGTCGATGATGGTTACTCCGTTGGACAGAGGAGTGACGCACCACTATGCTGCCCAAGGCTCAATCGCCCGATAGAGAAGTACAAAATTAGACGAGGAGCTGTTGTATATTAATATATTGTATATTAATTTCTTCATTGTTCCTAATTTAACTTAGACGATATATACAGAAACTTTATCGTTTACGTGATGTACCAGTATTCTAATCGATATTAAATTTACATGTTTATGAGATTGGACATTTTTGATGATTTAGACAAATGCCCTTATCGACATCTCTTACACCGATATCTGTTATCGGTATCTACATAGCATTACGTTCATACTGTTACAATTTCGGCCACCTGCATATCTGTAAACAAAGCACATTTATTACCCGTCGGTGTTTGATCTAATAACATTGAAACTCTTTATGACCGTCTTCGTTTGTTTACTTTGTGTTTAAAATTTGTGATTGGAAAAAGAGCCCATTGTGTATTGTAATCTTTATGGTAGTCATTAGCCAGGTGTGATTCTTAGAAATTTAGTCCACGCGATCAAGCAGACATATTGTATTTGTACAGTATAAAGCAACGCCCCAACGGAGGAGCGAGGTAGTCTAGCGATAGCCGCAAGCGAAGCAAGGCGTTAGTGACGGACTTTGCGCGTGTTATTGAATCGTGCATTACGTTTGCACTAGTTGTGTTCAGTTATATTTGTACCTATGTTATACGTGTTTGTATAGTTCTAATAAAAGCTATAATAATTCAAACGGCATTTTAATTCGAGTCCCGCAACTCGTAACAATACATTGACCACAGTTTTTAACTGTGCTAAATTATACACAAATAAATTAGTGGACGAAACGTGACGCAACACAAAGATTAATAATTTTCAATTTATTTCCATCTGTTTAACAAAAACACAAATCGATTTCGGATACCTTAGTTTATTTGATATCAATAACTGTCTACTTAGGGAATCGTTTATAACGATCTCGTGTTTATCTTATCTATATTTAAATAACATCAGTTCACAGAACATGAAAATTTTACTGCCCACCTAATTTTTCGCTTATTTATCATTCATCATAAGCCATATTGAAATGTTGACGTTATTGGTGTACATCAATATTCCGTATCAGCCCCGGATCTTGAACTTTTTCGAACCTTGAACAATTTCGTCCCCGCTCGCCTATATTTTTACCTCAATCATCATCATGATTTCAGCCATCTGCCCACTGATGGTCATAGACGGAAAGAATGCCACAATGACCGCTCTAGCGCTTCTCTTTCTGTGTTAAGCAAAGGCGTAGCTACCGCGGCATCAGCTGTATCCATGATATGGGCCCCAGGCTACAGGGGCCCCGACTATATGTAAGCTAAAATTCCTAAAATGTTGTCCACAATCTTTTACAGGTTAATAACATTTTTGAGATTAACGACAGGGCCAACAGGAAAGACTATCAAACTTGTCGTTATTGTCTACTAGCGACCCCAGCAGACGTTGGCCTGCTATGAAAAAATAAAAATCTAGGACCCGATCCCAGCGCCACCTATTGGTTCCAATTGTGGATTTAAACCATCCGGGGACACCACTCAAACACACAAAAACAAAATCACCAAAATCGGTCCAGGTGATTAGGAAGATTCTAGAACCCGATCTCAGCGCCACCTACCGGTTCCAACGGGAAAAAAATATCCTATGTCCGTCTCCTGGTTCTACGCTACTTCCCCACCAATTATCAGCCAAATCGGTAGAGCCGTTTTTGAGTTATAAATAGTGTAACTAACACGACTTTCTTTTATATATATAGATAGAGGCAGCTCTAAAAATACTGAAATCGGCTTCAGCTATGGATGATTCGATAAATAAGCTTGCCGAAAAAAGGCGGAAAAGTATATCTTTGATTTGAATAGTTTGTCTAATTTAGTTCCTAGAAGCATTAAGTATAACTAATGACTCATAATCAATTCATAATTATTTTAATTCAATTCGATTCGATTTTTTTTTTATAAAAAACTTTAGCTTTCCTTTGGGCCCCCAACCCATTTTGATACGGGGCCCATCTATGGCAAGCTACGCCACTGGTGTTAAGCGTATTTTGTCACAAATATGCATAAATGAACGTGTAGGACATATATTTTTATTTGATTCCAAATATAGCTTCATCGCTTTCGCACGCATGCTATCCGTCCGTATGTGAACGGGTTTCACTTGCCCACCGCGTCGGTAGCCGCGCACGCGTGCGTCTGTGGTTTTTTAACCGACTTCGAAAAAAGGAGGAGGTTCTCAATTCGTCGGGACCTTTTTTTTTTTTTTTTTTTGCTTTTTTTTATGTATGTTCGCCGATAACTCCGTGATTTATGATTCGATTTACGTGATTCTTTTTTTGTTCGACGCGGAATAGCTCCCAATTGGTCCCCTAAAAATTTTACATAGTTTGGCCCAGTAGTTTTCATTTTATGAACATTTTTCATGGAAATAATTTTCACTCCGTTCCATATGTTCGCCGATAACTCCGTGATTTATGATCCAATTTAAGTGATTCTTTTTTTGTTCGACGCGGAATAGCTGCCATGTGGTCCCCTAAAAATTTGACATAGTTTGGCCCAGTAGTTTTCATTTTACGAACATTTTTTTGTTCCCGCTTCTTGGGACCTATATTTTTTAAGAAGCGCGGCACCATTCGTGGGTCCACCCATACATAGCTAGACACTAAAAAGTAACAAATAAAACTTAAAAACTTCGTTTAAAAAAACCGACTTCAAAAACTAAAAAACTAAAATGTATAAAATAACTTATTTCTTAAGCTATTATTATTAATATATATTATCTAAAACATCTTGAAGTCGGTGCAAAGGAAAACATAAAAATTACTATATTTTGAAAATTACTAAGCAAGCAATATTAATAATAACCTATATGTAGGCGCACTGCGAAAGTAATTTATGTGCAGTGTTGCCATATGTACGGATTTATCCACATTTACACGTACGGAATTTGAATACTCTGTACGGATAAAAATTGTGTACGGATATGTGTTCGGATTTTCACCGATACTTTATTATGCTTGCAAGTTACACGCAAAACAATACAACACATAATATGATCAGATCCACAAACTTCATGAAAATGTATGTAAAGCATACAAAACTCTTTTGAACTGCTTCATAGATGACTCATATTTGTCTAGTACTGACTTACAGAATGTAGATTTCGGCAACCCGCGAAATTTTAAGCCCGTGGATGAAATTTACTTTGGAGCAAAAGTAGCAATGTCATTAATGTTAAATGCGAGTATTAGTTATAATGATAGTCAAGCGTTTAAATTGCACTTCCTTGAATTTTACATCAAAGGGGCCAAGCAAATAAAAAATCGCTACAAATTTGAGAGCTGCAATTAGATTGAATTTTTAGACCCAAATGTCTTTCAATCACGCAAAATATCATCTCTAGTCGAGACAGCTCTTTTGTTCCCGAACCTATTGCCTACCCAAGGATACAGAATGGAGAAATTTGAGAAATGACCCCTCACTGCATTCAACAAATTCGGCTGGACTGGCGAATATTGTGAAAAAATCATGGCCCAAAAAAATCTTGACGGAAATTTCTTGTTCCCGATTTTAAGCAAATTTGTTGCAGCGCTGATGTGCTTACCTCATTCAAGCGCAGCGGTTGAGCGAATTTTTCCACCATTAATATGATAAAAACTAAGCAGAGAAATCAACTCTCAACAGAGACAATTGAAGGACTTTTTCATACAAAACAGTTGTAAAGGAATAAACCCTGTTTTAATTTAGAAATTAACCCAGAGATGATTAAAAAATGAATAAAAACATTTATGAATAATAATTTTGTATTTTTATTTTAAAGTTTTGTACGGATTTCGTACGGAGTTTTAAATTTATCTCATGTACGGAATTTATACGGATTTTTTGGTTGGATGTACAGATTTTTAGTCTCTGCTATATGGCAACCCTGTTTATATGCTTAAACTACTGGGTGTATCAGTGGTCAAAGTTGCGCTAATGATAAGTTATGTATTTGTCTGCGATGTTTAAATTTGGCGCCCCATGAGCCCTCGCTTGCCCAGGTCAGGACTGTTAATTTTTAAAAATATTGTTACGAGCTACAGAACTCGAATTAAAATAAATGCCGTTGAAATTACTATAGAGTTTATTAGAACTGTACAAACACGTATAAAACAATTACAAAATAAAACTGGATGCAACCAGTTCACACTGCACGATTCGATGCAATTCAACAAGCAAAAAGTCCCTCACTATGCCGCTAATCGAAAGTACAACATGTCTTAATCGTATCTTAATCGTTGATTGACTGCCTCACCCCTCCGTTTGGGCATTGTTTTATACTAACTATACAGTACAAAAAAAAATCTACTGCGTGCCAGTGCACCGCTCGGCATTCGGAAACACTAGTGAATTTCCGAGAAATAGTAGGTAATTTGCACACCTGGCAAGCTTTGGCGCAATGCAATAAAAACAAGGATTAAGTCCCTCGACACTAATTACAGCCATAAAATAAGTACGATAACAATATATATTTTTAAAATTTAAACACGAAGTAAATAAAAGAATTCATTTTTACAACATGCCAGATGTGCGGTCTCGTCGGTATGTAACAATATATATTCTAATAATAATTATTGGCAGATAAACACAAATATTGTATATACCTAAATTTAGCAAGTTACGTTTGTGTTACTTTAATATACAACTGACATCTCTGAGACTAATTCCAGACACAGAGACCATCACATTAAATAATGGAAATTCGTTTCCAAAATTTACTATATCATGACGCTCAACCACAGGCTGGCAAAATTAGTATCTTAAATAAACACGGTAGTTCATTACACTTTCGTCCATTACGTCCCGATTTAAGATGATAGCCAATTTTTATATTACCTAATTTTTTTCAAGTCAGTGAAATTAATATGGTGCCAGTCTTTGAGTGATTTGGGGCAACAACAGTATATTCTCCTCTACTTAAATCTAATTTGTGTTTAGCTAAGTTTTTTTTATATTTACCTTCCAATCAATATGTTTACACTCATATACATAAAAACATATTCGACTATGGCACACGTTGTTATGACGGCATACTCTAGACCAGGGCATCAAGACGGGCTAGTACCCTACCACCTGGATGTATTCGATGTAGGAATTAAGAACAACCGTAATGGATCTTAGTAGTATACCTAGTATACGCTCTCATAGTGTTTATTTTTCTAAGAATGTGAATAAACGGGTGTAAATTGTATGTCTCAGATATATGAATAATTTATTTTAACTAAAAATATGCGCCGAGAGATAAGTCAATGGATAGATTGGTATTTATTTTAAAATGTCTGCTTGGCCATTGCATATGAAAATTTTACATTCGCTATTTTAAATACGCCATGCCAAAAATAATAACTGTAATTTTGCTTAATACTGACATTGCACGGTTCACTTCTGTATTTAAATTTTGATGATTAAAAGATAGATAGATAGATAGATAGATAGATAATACTTTATTGTACACCATTACAGAAAATACAGATGAACTTATAGCCTAAAAATATTCTAAATGTGCACAATGGGCGGTATTATCGCTAAGAAGCGATCTCTTCCAGACAACCCGAGAATCTTTCTTTGTTTCATCAAAATTGATTGATGAAATCTGTTAGATGATCAATAAAATGAAATCAATTTGGTCGAAAGGCACGGAACTGATAGAATACAATGACAATGAATGATTAAAGTTTGTTTATGGATCACTATAGTTGATTCAACAAAATTGAAAGATAGAAATAATTCGTCTTATATCGACTTAAAATTGAGTCAATGTCATTGAATGTCGATGTATTCTTTTAGTTTTGCAAATTTTAATGATATATATACAATTCGGTTGAACTGTGCAATATCAGCGTAATGACGACAGCGGGAATTATTTTCAAAACACGTGTACTTTGTTTATTAGGCTATATATTTGTTTTTATTGGAGGAAAATCTAAGCTGTGCTCTTGAGTATAATCGCATGAAACTTGGACAAATGTTACATAATAAAACTACGTTTTAACGGTTTTGGGCGTGGTATTTTATTTCACTTTCATTCCGACTTTTCGGCCCCTATTCACTCATCATCGAAATAATAATAGAATCAAATACCGCGGTAAACACTGTTAAAACAAAGTTTTATTACGTGTACTACTCGCAAAAACTAAAAAAAAGTACCGAATGTTACATTTTATTTATGTTCAAATTTTTTTTAATAATAATACAGCTAAAATAAGCAAAATTAAACTGAGAGTCCCTAAAATTATTTTAGTTTATAATTAAGCATTGTATCAATAGCAGTTTTCACTTACATTTTGGCATGAGTTTTAAAATATAGATAGCTCAATTTTGTATATTATGTATATAATAATATTACAATGACTTTATGAATTTATTACAATAAAAGAATCCTATTACTCTATCCTTAGCAATACTGTAGTAGAACACTTACAAGCCAATAGATGACACTGTGCAATAATTTAGGTTGCAAACGATTCCCGAAACGTACAAAGAAAGTATACAAATTTCCAACAACAATAAATAGGCCTAGGCTTGCAGGGCATAACAATAATCTCACTAGAAGAACTTCCTTTGAGACGAAGGAGCATTCCATCTCGCTTCTCCATTCATTAGGGTCATCCCTATACATCCCTATACAATATAAGAAAACTCAACTTATTGTTACAACTTAGCCAAAATTCCACGAAGCACACCGGCCTGCCATAAAGCAGGGTTTTTTATTTCCCTCCGCATTTGGAGTTCTTTTGTTTACTTCGTGTTTAAAAATTGTAATTATCCAATAGCCTATTGTTGTTGTACTTGTTTATGGCCGTTCGTAGACATAATTATGCAGGTGGGCAGAATTATGTTTATTGTGCCGACAGAGGCGCAGGTGTGATTCGTGGAAATCATTGTTTACACGGTCGTAAGCTGAGTATAAAGGGGTGCCCGAACGGAGAGATCGGCAGTCAAGCGACGACTACAATACGAGTAAAACGTGTGTAGTACTTTCGATTAACGATATAGTAACGAACTTTGCGCGTGTTGAATTGCATTGAATCGTGTAGTGTGAACTGGTTGCATCCAGTTTTATTTGTATTTGTTTTATACGTGTTTGTACAGTTTTAATAAACTCTATAGTAATTCCAACGGCATTTATTTTAATTCGAGTCCTGTATCTCATTATTTATATTGAATTCTACCCATAGTCTCTCAAGACTACATGTGTATGTATGTATGTATATGTTCTATGGTATAGTTAATAATAGTTGTGTCAATTACTTTTAAAAAACTTACCACATTGGATATGTTGAACCGCACTTTGACTTTGCTGTCTTTTTTTCGTCTCTTCATTTTGAGGGTAGTTCGCTCACACACCAAACAAATTACCCCATCCTCCCCCATTAAGTCTTATATCATTTTGAACATTTCAGTAGTTTCACATATATTAAATAGTGCTGGATATTTTTCAACATGTCGTTGTTCCTGAAGTAGCTTTAAATAATGTAACTATTACACTCAGAGTCTTATAATTGTCATTATTTGGTTACAATTTTGTTAAGATCTATATTTTTTTTTATTTTTTCAAAACTGTGTATATAAATGTAACAAATATTATTAACTTATAACCTAATATAACAAAAACGAAACAATTTATATTGTATTATATTTTCTTATTAAGGTCTCAAAATTAATATCTACTAACTAAACATTCATTAATTTAGTATAGGTATACGTTTTGGAATTGTTTAGCCGTTTTCCCAAAAATGAAACTGTTATGAAACCTACAGTAATTTTTAATGACATGGCAGTGAAATTAACTCGTATACTTTTAATAGGAAAGAAAAATTAAATAAAAATACATTCATTAGAAATCATAGTTATAAAAATGTTTTAGGGAAAATGTAGGCCGTATTCAGCAAATTATTATTTTAATTATATTTATTTTATTATGAAAAATATTTTTATAAAATTACTTCTACTTCTACTACTACGTTATTACGTCATTTCTTTAACTAGTCAAACAGCCTATCAATGCTATTTAAACACTAATTAAAATTATTTCCACGATGATAGTTTAAAGGTATAATGATAACATAGTATTTTAACAAACGCTTGACTTGTATAAAAAATACATTGTTCTAGAATTTAGAATATAATGATATAGACTATAAAGTATAGTCTATATCATTATATTGTTGTATTTGTTGTAGAATAAATCAGATATTAATAATAATATAATATATCTTTATATACGTAATTCTTCTATACCTCATAGGTACAGAAGAATGTATGTGACTGAACTCGTCCTAAACTTGGTGACATTCTTTTTGTTCAATATTGACCTCATTTAAATTAAATACACATTTTATGTAATATTCGTATATATTTATTTTTTTTGGAATTGAAAAGTAAAAAGAAGACGAGGGCACCATTCTGAACAGTTCCTCGAGTCGTTGAGTTGTTTTGAAAATATATCAATTTAATACTTTTTTGGTTTCATAGTCGAATGCTAACTAAAACTGTGGATAGTCTCCTCTACAGGACCTTCCCCTCTGCGCGGACTTTTAATCAGTTATCCAATTTATTTGTAATTGTTGTAGGTTTGTTTGGTACTTTATTTATTTTTCAATATAGTTTTATTTTAATTTTTTATTGCTGGAGTTCAGCAGACAGGCAGACGGCCCACTTGATGGAAAGCGGTTAACATCGCCTATGAACATTGGCAACACCAAAGGTGCTACAAATGCGCTGCTGCTCTCTTAAAGGAGACTGGAGACTCAACACAACTCAAGGTTGTTACGGCGACATTCTTTAGACCAGGGGTGGTAGCCATCCAGTCGGGCAAATGCCCAACTACCTGGCTGTGGGTTGTTTTGTTGCCTCTTTCGACAGGCCACAGGAAATTGTATAATTTCTCCGTTTTTTCAGGGATGTAAATAGTTATTTAGATATATTAATTTGTTATTTAAATTTAACTGTTTTACTGAGTAAATTTACAATTCTAATAACACATTTTAGCACTATCATAAAGAATCACATTGCCAAAGTATCACCGTTTTATTACAAGCTCTGCCAAAACACTTCAAGTCCACTAAAATTTTATGTACACTTCAATACGTAAACATTAACTCTCTGAAACGTCTTTTTTACGTACAAAATGCCTTTGAGAGCTTGTTATATCGATCGACGATCTGCACTGAATTAAGACACTCGCGCGCATCCAGCGCTCTAGCTATTTTTACACTGATGTTACTGCGAAAGATGGGACTGTTTTTTTCGGGTTTCGCAGTAGTAAAATCACGCAAGTAGCAGTCTATGTGCAGTGACCAAGCCGTACAAGGTCAGCTTAAAAGAGACTACCAATCGACTCCGGCAGACTTACTATCAGACGAGTGTCATAATAGAGGAGACTGTGAAGATTGCCCTTCACGCATAACTAGATGAGACATATGTTTTACCAAATTATATTTTTTACTAGTATAATATAAAATTTGTGTTTTTGCTTAAACTCGCTAATCTCAGGAAGTACTGGTCTGATTTGAAAAATTATGTCCGTGTTAGATAGCCCATTTATTGAGAAAGGCTATTCGCTATATATCATCACGCTAAGACCAATAATGCGGAGCACCAATGAATAATATTTCAAAATTGGGGTTTTTTTTAACTTAATTTTTTTTAAACTATTCCATGTGGACGTGTTTGCGGGCAGAAGTTAGTTAATTAATAAACACGCCTATGATAGCTTGCTAATCGATTAGTGTTCACGGATATTTTAAATTAAATTAATTTACATCAATTTATTTTGCATAACTTGATGAAGAATTTTTCATTTCATTTTCTTTTGATAACTGAAAAAATTTAGTTGCAACACAGCAAGTCTGCAAAGACGTACATGAGTAGGTAATAACAATAATCATCTGCAGACAAACACACACATTGTATATCCCTAAATAAGCAAGTTACGCTTGTGCTATGGGTAATATGCTTTGATCCACTCTGGGTTCGATCCCCAACACCCAGACCATAGCAAATAACAGAAAATTTATTTCAAAAAATTGCCATGCCTGGAATCGAAACCGGAGACCGGCAAAGGCTTACCCTGCTCAACCCCATTCCATAGAATATAGTAACACCTGTATAGAAATATCAAACTATAGTCATGATATAATAGTGATATATATGCATTGAAGATCAGCGTTGTGTCGGATATAATTCCGACACAGAAATATGCTGAGTGCAGACCTTGTTTGCCGAAAATGCGGCGTACAAATTCTCAAAATATGCTTAGTGTATAAAAATGTATAAGGAATGTAATTACGTCGCTATTTCCGCAAATAAAGTTTTTCTTTCTTTGATATTCATTTTTTTATTTAACAGATAAATATTTGCACATCTCAATTATTTAATGTGACCCCAATAGAGAGTTGGTTTTAAGATTAATCGGCTGAAACGAAGAGGATTGATGATGGACATGTCCGGTTTAATTTTAAAAATCGCCGGCTTTAAAAATAAATACATACTTTCACAAAAACAACATGACTTTCCTTTTCCTTAGAGTATTTAAAATATTGAGTTCCATTTTTAAGGCATTCTAAGGTCAGAATAATCCTTACTAATATTATAAATGCAAATGTGAGTTTGTTTGCGAAGTTTTCACGCGTTAACTATGCTACAAATTTTCACGAAATTTTGTATGCATGTTGTCAGGTGTATAGAATAGGAAATAAGATATCTTTCATCCAGACAAAAAGGACTGCTCCCGAAGGAGAGACGAATATAGTAGAAAAGATGGGCAGTGTCCACGTTTGTTAAAGGCGAATTAGTGGGTTTGACATATCGGTTAAAGAAAACACACGGCCCACCTGTTAGAAAGCGGTTATCATCGCCTATGGTCATAACACCAAAAGTGCTACCAATGCGCCGCCGCTCCCTAAAGGGAGACTAGAACCTGACCACTAATGCCGGAACACAACTCAAGGTTGTTTCGGCGGCATACTCTAGACCCCTGGACTAGAGTATGCCGCCATATCATACCGTAGCAGCCATCCAGAGGGGCAAGTGCCCTACCACCTGGCTGTGGGTTGTTTTGTCGCCTCTTACGACAGGCCGCCCGGCCGCAGGAAATTGTAGTCTTTCTCCGTTCCAGCACGGATTAAAGACTATGTTGCCATAGGGATTATTGGCTCTATTGAGTCCTTTAATTATATTTTCCAGATCTTGTGTGACCAAAAGACTGGTCTGTATTTTGGCCACAGCGTTACCATCCAACATGGTAATTTGGCCAGCACTTTGTTAACGCTCTATGTCGCTGCCGACAGTGATCTGAGATTCATTTTTATCATTAGACATATAACTTTAATTTTTGATATTTTTTACATTTTTTTTTAGATATTTAAGTGCCTTAGTTTTTTTATATATTATAAATATTCTTTTAGTTATAAATAGAGTTTTAGTTAATAAGCCGACGTCTCTATAGAATGAATACTTGTTCACAAACTAATAATGAGCCTAATACCGTCGATATAGATTGGACAATCGAACGATAGTTAAAGTATGACTAAAAATAAAAGAAGTGAAGGGGGAAGCAAGGAAAAGCTTGTTGTTATAGTTCAAACAAATATTCGGTACTAAGATCAAAGAAGTCCACATTGCCAAATTATGAGGCGGCCGGACGACGAAGATGCAGATAAAGAGTAGGTAACTAGTTGCTAGATGTGACATACAAGTTTTAGATTAAATAATTTGTTTTTTAAAAAGGTTTTTAAATACAAGCTCTTGAGATCCTAGATATCATGTAGCACGACGGGTCTATCTTGTTTAGTACAGGAGTTCCTATGGCCACCTTCCGACTCCATTATCAGATCAGCTCCATGGTAACATTATTGCATTGTCACGCGATATACACATGCGTGCAAAATTTCAGCTCAATCGGAAACCGGGAAGTTGGTCAAATTTAACTTGCAAGATTCCACCCGAACTTACATACATACGTAGGTACTACATCCATTGCAAGTTAAATAAAAGCTTAACACATCTTTAGAACAATATGCAGATATCTGATAAGCTGAAGTGTGATAGGTAAGTGGTTAAAACACTTGTTTCAAATGCTCATTATAAATGATGCTTTTAAATTTTATTGGAGGAATTATATCAGCTATTGTCACAATAATTAAATATACGTTTTGTATGTAAATAAAAAAAAACGCTTAATTTAAAACATCAATTGCAAAGATATGGAAGTGATACAAAACTTTAAAAGAAAGTATTAAAAGAAATCACAATAGTTAGATGTAAATTATTTTTTTGACGACCAGTATTGTTAATGCTATACGTACACAAGTCTCATTTGTTCACAGTAAGCAGGTGGTGCAGGGGCATAACGAAAATTCAGAAACATTGTGTTTTAAATAAAAAAGCTATTTTAAAGTAGCAGTCAAGTGATGTTACGTGCTAGTAAAACGTAAAGACCAAATGTCGCTTCTAGCAAGTAGGATATCAATATATTAGTAAGATGAGTGGTATTATATACTTAGTACTAAGAATATTTTTTGTAGTCTAATCTCAGATTCTTTTATAAAATTAACAAAACATGAAACATTATAAATAACGAAACTGGTGTAAATAAGAAATAAATCAAGATTAGTTGCAGTATTGTTTACCAAGGAGAATTTTTCATTGCTACTGAATGAAGCAATTTTACAGAAAACATGCTTTTGAGGACAATTTTGGTGATGAAAGTGTTAACTGACCGTGGCACGGTGAAGCTTTCAAAACTGTTAAGTTACTTACACATAGTGAAGTTTTTATTTTAAATCTACCCCTCCTGACACACACGTTTTTCAGGGTTTTTTTAGGTGTTTTCATTTCTAAATATTGTACTTTCTATCGCTATTACACTGCAAAACATATTACTCTTATTTTGTGCTTATTTAGGTGCCTTTTCTTGCAATATTTATACTATTTACAATAATACTTACTAATTTAAAACCAACCAACCAATTTTTTGCTAGACGTGTTATATATATATTAAGAATAAAATGCCGTTGGAATTACTATATAATTTATTAAAACTATACCAACAGGTATAACATAGATACAAATATAACTAGACGCAATAAGTCCCAATGTAATGCACAATTCAATAACACGCCCAAAGTCCGTCACTAAAATGTATACACGTCTTGCCTCGCTTGTGTTATCGCTTTGACTGACCCACCCCTTCTTTCGGGCATTGTTTTATACTAAACAAAGGACCGCGTTCACTGAGTTAACCAACACATCTGGCAAGCTTCGACGCAATGTAATAACAAGAAGGATTAGTTCGACACTAATGACGGCCATAAAACAAGTACGATAACAATAGGACGTTTTTCTTAATTGCAAAATTTTTACACGAAGTAAACAAAACAACTCCGAATGCAGGAAAGGTAATAAACTGCGTTTTACGACAGCTAGGCGTGCGCATTTCTTTGTCGGTATGTAACAATATTGAAGATTACATCTTTCGACGTTACTAAGCCTCCTCGCACACAAAACAAATTTTAATAGACAGACTTTGTGTTACAAGCATAGATAATGAAGAAGATCCTGTATAATGATAAGAACACGTTTCCATTTATCTATACAAATATTATAAAGCTGAAGAGTTTGTTTGTTTGTTTATTTAAGCGCGCTAATCTCAGGAACCGCTGGTCCGATTTGAAAAATTCTTTCAGTGTTGGATAGTACATTTATCGAGGAAGGCTATAGGCTATATTATATTTTCTAAAAATTAGGGATTCTTACTAAAAGTCCAATAATGTAACCCAAGGTGTAAAAAATGCCCCGAAAATATACTTACCCCGGCGTGCGCTGCGAAAATATACTTACACGGCGTGCGCTGCGAAAACTATTGATTATAGAACAAAACAATGTACACTTTCGAGAACATATAATTGTCTACATAAAATATCGCGTAACCATATGTCTAACTATTGTAGTTATCTCACAATAAGTGTTTTCTTTTATTTTTATAAAATAATTAAAATGCCGTCGCTTCAAAAACTCTTTATACCATGGTATTAATCCTTATCAAAATAAATTACTCCATATTCAAGACGAATTCAATACCTTTCTAGAACTTTTTAAATTATTCAATTCGGACGTTTCATTCAAAAGATATCGCGATATTTAAAATGTAAGTATTAGTGTTGTAGCCAAATAAGTATTAAGTATTGCGCGCGCATGTATGATGTGGTGGGCGGTCATGAGGGGCGATACCAGGAGACGGACATAGGATACTTTTTATCCCGTTGGAAACGGTAGGTGGCGCTGAGATCGGGTACTAGAATCTTCCTAATTACCCGGACCGATTTTGATGATTTTGTTTTTGTGTGTTTGAGTGGATCCCTGCATGATTTAAATCCACAATTGGAACCGGTAGGTGGTGAATAATCTTTTTAACTAATAATAAGTTTACATTACTCAATTTGTAACTGATGATTGTTTGTAAGTGTATAATATGGACTTATTATAATAATCTCACAAACATTTTTCTTGCCATTACCATCTAAATCATACTCTTTCTACATTTTCTTCCATTAACCATAAACATATAAAACACTTCGAATAGGATAAAATGAAACAAGAAGCTTTACACAGCCTTTGAAGATTACCTAAGCAAATTACGTCTACTTTATTCTTGGCCATTGAAATCCCTCAAAAGTTGATACACAAATTAGGAACAATAAATTTGCCAAACCGAAAACATTACAGTTCGTTGATCTTGGCATTGATGTAATAATTCCTTTAGTGCCGGGTCTCTGAGCGACGTTTCTACTGCAATTTAGAGATTTCAACTCTTGATTTCAAGCATATGGAAAATGTAATAAAGGATAACTACAACTACTTGTTGGCGTTTTCGTCTTACGCCAAAAGGAAGGTTTGCACTGAAAATCAGCGTTGTGTCGGATATAATTCCGGCACAGGAATATGCTGAGTGCAAACCTTGTTTGCTGAAAATGCGGCGTAGAAATTTTCAAAATATGCTCTGTGTATAACAATATATAATTATGGAATGTAATTACGTCGCAATTTTTTTGCAAATAAAGTTTTTCTTTCTCTCTTTCTTTTCTTGTCTATGTTGTAACATGCTTGTATGTATATTGCGTATAAAAACGTGTATCGATTCACGCTACATTGCTCTGTATTCAGCTTTCTGTGCAAGGACTTGTACTCATATCAAGGTAAGTTACTAACTCAAATATAGTTTAGTTATTTTAAGGCATATCAATGAATATGCAGGATCTTCTTTTTGTTATATAAGTAAATGTCTTACTTAAACGAATTTATCGATAAAAGTCAACAGTTTTGCGTTTAACAGGTCATGGCGTCCATACGCATTATGCGGCTAGCATCAGTCTGGTTGGTCGTCCGGTTGAAAGGAAACAAGAAAATGTACGTATAACTCATTTTCATTTTTCATATTCTGAAAGTACGCTTGGAGTTGCCTAATCATAGGGATGAAAACAGCACTTTTCGTCCCTGGGAAACGATTCTCCCTGCTGCCATTTTTTTGGATTATTTATTTAGTTTTATGGCTTGGCAGCTAGGCCTTTAAACCAGATCTTAGTTTACAATATAGTTTCTTTATTTTCTTAAGCCTATGTGTAGCACAGCTGAACTGTAGGGAATCAGCTAGTGTCATTAAACGGAGTTCTTGTGACAACTAAAAAGGCCTCATTTGACTATGCAGTTCACATTTCTCGCAAAAACACATAATTGCTACTCAAAACTATCAATATCCTACAACGGTTGTTCATTTTTAAATAATTTTCGTTCCGTCTCCTTTCGTAACGTCTCCTTTCAGTTCCCGCCAAAACTCCATTTTTTTTAAACTATGCAAATCATAGATAATACACGCTCATGTTCTAACCTTTTTTACAGCCATTGTTAAATTGCGGCATAAATAGTAATAAAAAAATATCAACAATTTTGTAACATCATTTTGTATTTATAAATTATTTTCACCAAATTATTATTTAATTTACATAAATGTGAGCTAAATTTTTACTATCATCAGTGACAAAAAACACTGACTGGTAGAATACCACAGAAAAAAAATTACTTTACTTTTCATATGTCACGTACCTACGTGTGACGTTTAAGTAGTTGTTTGCTAACTAATCAGTTTTTATTTACTTTCCTGATATTCGAAATAAGAAGCAGAGTGTTAACCTCAGATGAAAGGCCTATTTAGGCACTTGAATTATTAGAACCCTACGCACCAAACCATCTCGTGCCTAAATAGGTCACTTTCACCTCTTGTGTAAAAATCTACTATTAAATACTACGCTGCGGTTGAGGCGAATCAGCGTGGTCGCTCAAATTGCTGCAACCCCATAATGCCGGTTAACCGGACAATGCTATTCGCACTGTGCGGCCGGTACTTAATTGTAAATTAATTAACTCTTTTTGCCGGAATCTGGATGATTGCAGATTACGCGCTATACTTCTTGTATACAAAATACAGTGTAAACTCCACGGGACGTCACTCGATTTAACAACAAACTCCCTTAAGCGTTCAAATCACTTAGCTTTGGTTGATTTAACTTGTCTTCCATTCGCATTGTGGGCTGCTTGCCTTCCCCGGACTGCCGCCAATGCGGCGCACCCGATACGGCGTTACACACGCTTGTTGAGTGCGCTGCATGGACGCCTCAGCGTTTCGAGCTCGAGACACACGTAGGAGCCGTCCGATCGCTTGGCGACTTGGTAACGGCCATGTTGCACAGCGACGACCGCTGGGAGTCTGCGGTCTCTTTCTGTGAGGCGGTAATGTCTCTAAAAGAGGCCGCAGAAAGGGATAGGGAGCGGTCCTGCAGCGCGTGCTAATGTCTCCACCCGAGGTCGCCGGCCTTCAGCTAGCACCCGGAGAGGCAGGTACGCGCATTACTTCCCTCCCTGAGTTAGGTTCCGGTACGAGGGGCCCCTTGCTACTAGGCAACGCAAGGGATTCAGCCCCCGTTTCGAAGTGGGGTGTGTTCTCCCAGGGCACACTCCAGGCACTTTATTGCGCTGGATCGACTGTTGCGTAACTATGTTCTATATCTCAGTCTTTCCTTCACAACAAAGCGCAGGGTCGACGGGAGGAGAGGTTTTTTAGTGGGTATTGAGGTTGCTCGCCCGTGCGGCATCGCTCTGAGTCTTCCACACTCCTCAGTGTCAAGCCATCGCGGACGAAGCGCAAACAAAGCATACTATTGCTAGCGTTATCGCCCCCGATGGATGCGCGCCGTTTCCTAGTGACGGCCCTGAGAGTGCGTAAATCGGTCAGCATTTTTCCTCGCCTCAAACAAAAAAAAAAAAAAAAAAAACTTGTCTTCCATAGAATGATACACTCTATATAGCATTACACCCGCTCTCAGTAACGATAACAATTAGGTAGTAAAAAGTACCTTTTATTCTTCGTTCTTTTATCGCTTTATTATCCCAGCCCGTAATAAACTCGACAGTCGACATCAGGCATACCAAAATTTCTAAGAAATGCCGAAATACCAAAATTTCTAAGTATTCTTCTTCTTGAGGCATCTTGGTGATTTTTCCTGTATCACCAAGATGCCTCAAAATCGCAAGATATGAAAAAAAAATACAACAAAATTACTAGTGCAGAAACAGAAGTCTGCTCTCAATTTAGTGAAACCTCTCTATAACGCCATAAAAGGCAAAGTACCTTCAGTGTCGTTATATAGAGTTGACACTGTATATGTAGATCGCCAAGGCGTACCTTCAGGTGGCCCCCTTATGTCTGGCCCTTCTAGGCTGTCGGCCAACCGCGTCTTGCCCTAACGCCTCCACTGAATTCCCTCAAGACTTACGTTTCTTAACTATTACAGAATGAATGGACACATTCTATTAGCATAAAAGCTAGTGCAAGGTTATTGGACCTTTATTAATACCTACTTTAGGGAATTTTGGTATAATTTTTCATGCTTGTCAGGTTTGTATGTAAGTTTGTAGGTTGTGCTTGTTTAGGCCAATAACTTCAATACTCCAAATTGTCTATGTTTTGTACTACAATTAAAATTAATTATATATTTTCAAAATTTATTTACATAAAAAGGTAATAACATCATTTCTTACACTGGCAACTTCTCCATAGTGACAGTTCTCTCTCACTTGAACACAGCCGGGCCCGGCACGCGATTTCAATTCAACAATTGGGTGAGTTTTTGCCAGTTCTTATACAACGAAACATAATTTTGGCCTTACGAGTCGGATTAACATTACTTTCTTTCCATATTTTGCATAAAACTTATAATTTTTCTTCGTACATACGTACTTTCTATAATTTAGTTTCAAACCGCGTACGCCATCTTTGTAAATCACAATGCCGCTCGCCAGTGAAGCCAATCAACAAATTGATATTTCTTGTGAACAAGATATTTTTGAACGCGAAATAATTCTTGATGATTTAAAGCGTACATTACAGTTTGCGACAACAGACGAACAAAAGTTTCGATCGCGAACAAAAGAACTTACAACACAACAAAGAAAATTTAGTAAACTACAAACTAAAATCGAAAAATCTCTTATCAAATCGAAATTATTCAACAAGGAGGAACAAATCAAAATTCGCAACGACTTTGATGATTCATATTATGCCATTCTCACGCATTTAAGTAAGTTAAAACTGGATGACGAGCATTGTAGGCGTATGAGTAGATCAATTGGTTTATCAGACTCGTTTCATGGAAATTCTAGCAGTCCGAAATTGCCAAAACTTCCATTGCCTGGTTTTTCCGGTAACAGTACTGATTGGAACTCGTTTTATGATTTATATCTTTCATTAATACACAACAATAATGCCTACACGGATGCCGAAAAATTCAGATATTTACTGCTTACATTAAAAAATGAGCCCTATGATTTAATCAAATCGATCCCCATAACAGATGCAAATTATAATATAGCATTGCATATTTTAGTTTCTCGCTATGAGAATAAAAGGGTCATCGCGACCACTCATCTTCACAAAATTCTCGATATTGAACCTTGTTCAGATAAATCTACTATTAGTTTACGTAATTTATTAAATATATATCACGAAAATATCAGACCTCTTCAAGTGATGCGTTTCCCGACTAACGAATGGAGTTTTATTTTACTAACTATTTTATTACGTAAAATTCCTTTGTCCATACGGAAACGCTATGAATTGTCATTACAATCGCCATCAGATATTCCCGATATTGATACGTTAATTAACTTTTTAGAACGTGAATTGTCAGCTAATGAAATTTCAAGTTCAAATTGCAATATTAGTCACCGATTCTTTTCGAAGGAAGGTAGCAATACGAAAAATGTGTCTCTCCAGCGCGGGCCTTTGCCACTGGGCGATCGTAGTCACACATTTGCGACAAACATTGGGCCAACAGCAAAATCGACACATAATTTTGAACCTAAATCTCAGCGCGTCAAGTCCTATAATTGTTTGTATTGTGGTGCATTACATACTTTGACAAAATGTTTAATGTTTTTAAATCTCTCACCACAAGAACGATATTCTTTTGTAAGTGGAAAAAATATTTGTTTGAATTGTTTACATGTCGGACACGAATTAAGCAATTGTAACTCGACTTTTACGTGCCGATCTTGTAATAAGCGTCATCACACACTTATTCATTTCGAAAATAATTCTTGTCTAGGCGTTTCTGAATCACAAGTTTACAATAGTTATGCCCCGTGCCAACTTACAAGCGACGAGACGACCACTTCGATTGATCCCCAACTTGTTATGACGTCCGTCAACAGTGTGCCGCGTGATTTTAGTGTACGATCCAATGCTCCGCCGATATGCGCTACTACGGTACTATTATCTACGGCTCTCGTCGATGTAATCGTTGATGGTGAAAGGCGTGTGACCGTGCGGTGTCTTATCGATACGGGCAGCCAGGCTTCCTTTATAAGCGAAGCGTGCGCTGAGCGTTTGCGTTTAGCCAGAAAATATATAAATATGCCACCCGTTTATGGTATTAGTGGAAACAAACCGGTGCATCCAAAGGGTCTGGTTTCGTGCTTTATTACTTCTAAAAATAAAAATAAATCACTTATTCAAATAGATGCATTAATTTTACCAAAACTTATTACAAGTCAAATGCCTTCATGTCAATTGCCTTACACGGGTTGGGCTCATATTAAAAATTTGACATTGGCGGATCCTGATTTCTACACGCCACAGCCAGTTGAAATGATTTTGGGTGCCGATGTACTTCCACAAATACTGTTGAATAACACTATTACAGGCTTACCCGGTACACCAATTGCAATTAATAGTATTTTTGGCTATTTATTATTAGGTAAAATAAACTTAAATTCGTCTTCAAATATCTCTGCCCCAGTTCAAGTGTGTCATAGCTCTGTCCACGACGACTTTGACCTCCAACGCTTCTGGGAATTAGAATCTATTTCAGAACAAAGGTCTCTCACTTCTGAAGAACTGTTGTGCGAAAACATATTCGTTAACACGCATACGCGTACGGAGACCGGCCAATACGTGGTCGCTTTGCCTTTCAAACCTAATGCTTCACCCCTCGGTGAATCAAGGGATATCGCTCTTGCGAGATTTCGTAAACTAGAGAATAAATTAGAACGTGATTCAAAGCTTAAACAAGATTATCACGCGTGCCTCCAAGAGTACTTAAACCTCGGTCATATGGAGCCCGTTATCGACTTTCCTCCCGCTTCTAGTTCATACTACATACCACATCATTGTGTCGTTAAAGAGTCTAGTAAAACCACGAAAACACGAGTGGTCTTCGATGCAGGCTGTAAGACCACCAATCAGAATTCTCTTAATGATGTTTTATTAATAGGACAAAAGCTACATTTAGATATCGTAGATGTTTTGTTAAAATTTCGTATACATTCTATTGCCTTTACGGCCGACATAAAACAAATGTACAGAAATATTAAAGTGCGAGAATCCGATATGGACTTCCAACGCATTGTATGGCGTACTTCTCCCGATGAACCAGTACGGGATTACCGTTTGCGCACCGTCACATTCGGTGTCAGTTCATCTCCATATCTCGCACTTCGTACTATACAGCAACTTGCTATAGATGAAGCAGTCCACTTTCCTCGCGCCGCACACGTCTTGAAAAATGATGTATTTGTTGATGACATAATTTCGGGTGATAAGACTGTAGACTCTGCATTGTTTCTTCAACAGGAGTTAATTGCAATATGTCAAGCCGCGGGTTTTGTTCTGCATAAGTGGCATAGCAATTCTTCAGCCATTCTTGCTGCCGTACAGCCCACACATTCTCACGGTGAGCGGCACAGCAATGTGCCTTTTGCCGAGTTTGAAAATGACATGAACATAAAAGTACTTGGATTGCAATGGAACCCTCAAGCAGATTCTTTTAGCTTTAGTGTCAAAATATCGTCAGTTCACTGTACCAAACGCTCTATTCTGTCACAAATCGCTCGCATCTATGATCCTCTGGGACTCTTATCGCCTGTTACGCTTTTTGCCAAGCACTTAATTCAACTTTTGTGGATAGCATCCGTAGATTGGGATGACGAACCGCCACAGGACATAGTAAATGCCTGGTTTAGTTTCGTTCACGAGCTTCCGCTCTTATCTACAGTTACGTTTCCCCGTCACGTTTTCCCCCTTAATTGTGTTGTCCAATTACATGGTTTTTCTGACGCCTCAGAAAAGGCGTATGCCGCGTGTGTATATCTACGACTTCAAGGAATAGATAAATCAGTGACAACATCATTGTTGTTAGCTAAGACTCGCGTCGCTCCAACTAAACGTGTATCGATTCCACGCCTGGAACTGATGGCAGCCGTTTTGTTGTCAAAATTAATCCGAACAATTTTAAATAATTACAGTAAATTTATAAGGTCCGATCAAATATATGCGTGGTCAGATTCATCTGTAGTGTTGGCATGGTTACGTGCTTCCCCACATGAATGGAAAACTTTTGTTTCCAACCGTATTACCGAAATCGTAAACAATGTACCATCATGTCGTTGGCGTCACGTGCCATCCGGCAGCAACCCTGCTGACCCAGCCTCACGGGGTATGCTGCCTGCGGTATTTCTACAGACCGATATGTGGTTTAACGGTCCAGAGTTTTTAAAAAGAGAGGAAACTTCGTGGCCCTCTATCTCTGACATGTTTTATACCGAAGAAGAAAAGCGATGCCCTGCGATCAGTTCTAATCCAACGACATCTGTTCAGGGAGCTTTTAATAATGTAGATGTTATTTCATATTTTTCTTCCTTAGGTAAATTAGTCCGAGTTACCGCCCTTATATTTCGCTTTTATAAAAAATGTAAAAAAATACAATGTTCTTTTCCACCTAATATAACTGTGCCCGAATTTAATTGCATATTAAAACAATTGATAAAACTTGTTCAACATTCTGTATTCGAGGAAGATATTGTAAGTATTTCAAAACAAAAGCAGCCGTCTAATCAGTTAAGGCGTTTAAACCCTTTTCTCGATGCAGATAATATCTTACGCGTTGGTGGTAGGATACATAAATCACTTTTATCGTATGATGCAAAGCATCAGATGATTTTACCTAAAAAACATCCTTTAACCTTGTTAATAATCGATGATGCCCATATATCACAACTACATTCCGGAGCTCAAAGTACCCAGTATATACTTTTGCAAAAATATTGGATTTTGTCTGCTAGAGACGTCATTCGACAGCGAATTTACCGTTGCATCCGTTGTTTCCGAACGCGTCCCATACGTCCCCAACCGAGCATGGCTCCACTACCTGCCGCTCGACTGCGACCTGAACGTCCTTTTCTGAAAACTTCTGTGGATTTTGGGGGTCCGTTTTATGTGCGTGCTAATAAGGTGCGGAACGCAAAAATTGTTAAATGTTACGTTTCTGTTTTTGTTTGCATGTGCACCAAGGCTATTCACCTTGAAATAGTTTCAGAGCTATCTACGGAAGGTTTTCTAGCGGCGTTGCGACGTTTCACGTCGCGCCGGGGATTATGCACAGATATTTATTCGGATTGCGGTAAAAACTTCATCGGCTGTGATAGATATCTCAGAGAGCTCTTTCTTTTCCTAAAAAATGATTCTGTACAAAATACCCTTCATAAAAGAACGTTACAGCAGGGTATAACATGGCACTTCCAGCCTCCTTATGCAAGTCATTTTGGGGGACTATTTGAAGCAGGAGTTAAGAGTTTTAAAAATCATCTACAGCGCGTGATAGGCACTCGCACCTTAACTTACGATGAAATGCATACTCTATTATGTCAAATAGAAGCGGTCTTGAACTCCCGTCCGCTGTGTGTACTCAGCTCGGATTCTAAAGATCCCTTGCCCCTAACTCCATCACATTTTTTGATTGGAGAACCACTAACTGCGATCCCGGACGTATCCCTTATCGGTGAAAATACCAGTAGACTTGTAAGATGGCGATTGATACAACAATCTCTCCAACATTTTTGGCACAAATGGAGTCGAGAGTATCTACATGAAATTCAGCAACGTGGAAAATGGTTCAGTGATCGGGGACCTCCGGTGCGTGAAGGCATGATTGTGGTTATGTGTGATGACAATCTCCCCCCCCTGCACTGGAGACTCGCACGCATATTATACGCTCTTCATCCAGGTACCGATGGCATTATTCGCGTTGTAACTCTTCAGATCGGTAATGCGTTTTTCAAAAGACCAGTAATTAAAATTTGTCCTCTTCCCGTTGAATAAGTAACTAATAAAACTCTCTTAGCTTAATTTCTAATTAGTTTTAATTTATTTCTTATTACAGTCATCTCATATTATGTCTTATATATTTTATCAAATTTAATTTTCTCTTACCTGTATTTTTCTTTCTTTAAAAGATACTACGTACTTTTAAGGTGAGCGGCATGTTTTGTACTACAATTAAAATTAATTATATATTTTCAAAATTTATTTACATAAAAAGGTAATAACATCATTTCTTACACTGGCAACTTCTCCATAGTGACAGTTCTCTCTCACTTGAACACAGCCGGGCCCGGCACGCGATTTCAATTCAACAATTGGGTGAGTTTTTGCCAGTTCTTATACAACGAAACAGTCTACATTGCCATGTAGTGGAAGACGTACAGCATCTGTTAGTGGAATGTGTTCGGACCAGAGACGGCAGGAAGAGGCTGGTGGATGCGCTGGGAATTAATCTCATGGACGTGGGTGTTTTCCAGAGCATTTTGTCGCGGCCACAGTCTGCTGCGGCTCTTTTAATTTATAAAATAATTAAACCATTTATATGATTTGTGGAATTGTATGATTAGGGTAAGATGGGGCTGACATGGTGACATTATCACTAAAAGCCCCTAAATAAATTAGATAATAAAAAAAAAACTTCAAGTGGTTCATTCTTTTGATTATACGATTGGAAGAAACTCAGGTATACGAAGATTGTTTGATCTGTGCCCTCCTGTAGAGGCTGATTTGCAAAATGATCATTTAATCGAAATTGGTCTTTCGAATTGTTAATAGTCACCAAGTCAAGATCTGATGAGTCGATCCCAGAGAAATCGATTGAAATGTTCAAAAATTGTTAACTAACTTCTTTCATACACGATATCTTCAACAATTGTAAAGTGATTTTTAATTTTTTATGTTTATAGGTAAGTGTACACTCCCGAGATAGTTCCATGATTACCAGGCTAGGGGATCTCAGAGAAATTGAGAGTTACCTTTATTAAAGAACGCCAAATCCCAAGTTCTTCGAAAAAAAGCTTTTTTTTAGCTATTTTACAGGCACTTAATTTTTGTTATGCATATTACGCGATTTCTTCGTCAATTGTCGGCCGATTTTCAATTTTTTTATTTATTCCAAAGAATATACTCTCCACATGGTACTATAATCACCAAGTCAGATTCTGATGAGTGGTGCCCTGGGGATTCAAGAGAAACTCTTAAAAATTGTTAAACAACTTTTTTGTTACAGGATATCTCCGTCAATTGTCGAGCGATTTTCAATATTTTTTCTTTATTCGTAAGTATACACTCCCGAGGTGGTCTCATGGTCTCTAAGTTAGGGTCTGATGAGTGAATCTGAGGCAAATATTCCATATAATCCTCTCAAAGCCGGCATGTTGACATCTATGTTCTTATGAATATTCCACAGTAGATTAACTACGAGGATTATTAACTTGATGGGCCTCAAGTTGGTTTATTTCTACGAACTATCGAATGCCTATACCTGTTTATATACTGTAATCCAATTAACTGACGTACGAAAACGAGCCTACAATAGCAAACACGTCCCAAAGTGTTCAAGTCGTAAAAATTGAGTGTCGAAAATAGCAGAGGTAATATGCGTGCTTATGTTCTTTTATTTGACTTGACTTTGACTTGACTTTATGTTGTTGGTCCGAAGACCTCACAACTTTACCGGGGTCTTTGGGGCGAGCGCCTTCGCCAGGCGAAGGCGCTCGAGCCCGGGGGCAACTTGCTTGAGGAAGCTCCCTAGGGAGTTTTACCTCGGCTGGACTGTTGCCATGAGAGGGGGATGAATCTGATGATGCCCGCCAATGGGCGACACAATGAACTAATTGAGAACGGGCGTCGGGTAATATAAAGCCCGAGAAGAAGGATCCCGGCGGAGCGGGATCGGCGGTTCGCGGCGGCCTACGCTATCTTACTGCCGTTTCGCGACGTGTTATGGCTGGGAAAGAAGAAACGGCGAAAGAAACTTCCCAGCAACACGCCTAGTCTATCCTGTGGGGGGCTATGTCTCCTGGCGTCCCTCTCGAGGACGTGGAGAGATCGTGATTGGCGTTGTCTGAGACGCCGCCGTCTATGTCTGTCTGTCGGTGCCTGCCAGCCTGCCGTCCTAACCGCGGGCGGGCTGATCCGGGCCAGCCGTTTTGTAATAGCGTCGACCTTGTCCGTAAGGACATTACGCGGTCGTCGCACGAGAGCCTTTCGCCGAGGCTTGTAATCGGACGCGGACACGACGAGCGGATTTCGATGGTGCGGCGCGAGATCGAAATACTTACGCGAGAGCGACGTAATGTAGTTTTTGATGGAGGGAAGCTCCAGATCGCGGTGGAGGTCGACGTTACGCATATAGAGGGGAGCACCGACGGCTCTGCGCATGAATTTATTCTGCACGATTTGCAGTTTATTTAAATGGGTAGGCTTGGCATGGCCGAATACCACACTCGCATATGTCATGATCGGGCGGATGCATGTTTTATATAGAGTAAGCTTGTGTCTGAGGGACATTTTGCTTCGGTTATCTATCATGGGTGCTAGACGACCCATCACAAATCGCGCTCTATTTCGGACTATAGTGATATGCTCGTTGAAGCGCAAGTTCTGATCTAGGGTGACACCCAGGTATTTGGTGTGCTTTGCCCAGGGAATTTCTTGGTCATAGAGCGAGATGGCTTTTAGGCGAAGGGAAGCGCGTTTGGGGGAGCGAAGCGTGCCCGGGGAAAAGAACATTGCTGCGCTCTTCTCCGGGTTCACCTCTATCCTCCATTTACGAAACCATTTGCCTAGCTCTGTGACAGCTACCTGCAGCCGGACGCAGGCCATTTGTCTGTTCTTATCTGATGTATAGAGTGCGGTGTCATCCGCGAAGAGGGCCAGCTCCACATCTGGAGTTTTTGGGATGTCGCTGGTAAACAACGTGAAGAGTAGTGGGGACAGGGCCGAGCCCTGTGGTACACCGGCTGTGAGTGGGTGAGGAGACGAGCGCGTTCCCTCCACTCGAAAACGGAAGCTACGACCTAGGAGGAAGTCTCGCAAGATGAGCACGAGTCTGTCTGGCACACCGAACTGGTACAGCTTGTAAATCAAGCCGTTGTGCCAGACCTTGTCGAAGGCCTTAGCTACGTCTAGAAACAGGGCGGCTGTTCCTATAGAGCGGGGGCGATGGGCAAAGTGAGATAGTATGTGCTCCGTGATGCGGTGCACCTGTTGCACGCATGAGTGTCTGGCACGAAAGCCAAACTGCTCGTCGGGTAGTAGATGTTTGCTGATGGCAAAATCTCTAAGTCTAGAGAGGATGACCCTCTCGTAAAGCTTGCTGAGTGCGCTCAGTAGGCTGATCGGACGCTTATGTTCTATCAACATGTAAAGCAAAAACTTTGTACCCCTTTTTACGAAAATTGCGCGGAATGAGGAGTATGAAATTTCGCGCACTTATAGTTTATATGGCGAAGAAGTGCAGAATGCTAATATAAAAAAAAAATGTATAAAAAATACATTAAATCAACAAAAAAAACATGAACACACACACGCTCTACCATGTGTTTGGCACACACGCGCATATACTATTTTGTTTATTGTTAAAGTCTAATTAACAGTGTAGTCTTGGCGAAATGTGTGATTATAGAAGTCCTTTAAGACAGAACCTTAATAATGTTAGAACTTAATTTAAAATAATTATTATGGTCGGCCCATAGGTGTGGGTAGTATTCTATGTGCATTCTGATAATATATATATATATATATATATATTCATAATAATTTGGGAAACATTATAGGTATAAGCGATTTAATTATTTTTTCTAATTTAAATTATAATAGCAGACTTGGGGGCCCAAATTGAAAATCATTAGCTTCATATTAAATACGAGAACAGCTAAAAATGACATTTAAATTAAATTCCTAAAAGGTTGAAATAACTCAAGTTGAGGACTCTTCCCATTAATCCAAAAGACACTTAACAGCACTTCACCTTTTCTTCAATAACGTTCGAATAACCAGATTTGCTTAAAAAATATTTGTAATCTGGAATTTAAAACAAAAGAATAATAAATGAATGTTCTTTATTGTATATACAGATGAATTGAAATCGAATCATGTATATGCAATAGGAGGTCTTGTCGCCACCAGCGATATCTTCCAAACCACCTTCACACTTATTAAAAGTAATTGAAATATAAGTATATTATAATATTATCATAGATAGATAGATAACACTTTATTGCTCACCAAAATAAAAAAATACAAAAACGAAATGCATAATTACAATATTTTTGGCAAAACAACCTTATCTATCTGGCCTTATCGCTAAAAGCGATCTCTTCCAGGCAACCTAGCTTAAAAGAAATTTTTAATCTAGCGATGTAGGTGGAGCAGAAAGATGATAGGACTGTACAATTTAAATATACATACTTACAATAATTTATAAATTTAATGCATATATAATAGTAATATATATATATGTATATGCAAAATAATCTAAATAAATATTTAGATTATATTTGTTAACATTATATGTGACAAGTAATTTATATATTACAATAGATAAATACGTAAATGTTTAATATATTAGACATATTTATTAAAAAACAGATAGTACTTTCTAAGTGAGGTCCGAAATGTAGGTAATGTAATGTTTTGGACTCTCTGACAGTAAGAGACGTGACAATCATAGATTATAAAAAGAGAAAATTAAATGTCAGGATGTCAAATTATTAAACCCATGTCGTTATTGTTGCCCTACATATTTATGTATGTTTAATTTTTATACAACTATTGCTAACCATAATATTTTAATCATTGAATTGAATCTATTATTATCATCCAAAAATCATGTAATGTCAAATTCGCGGCATGCCTTTATATTTCTTATGATATTATAATATGTTACTTTTATTGATTTTATCGGTATGAACGGTAATAACAATATCATGGATTGAAGAACTCGATAGAAGATAATTGCCACGAAAAAGAAAATTTATCGAAAGTGCGTTTTGAGTTACAGGAGCTACCTCAGAAATATTTTTATGGAAATTTATTACGTATTTATATGAACATCATAAATATGCTATTTGCAAATAAAGTTGTTGTGTAATTTTATTAAATTTTAATAATTCTTCTTAAACCGATAACATGCTTAATTCATTTTATTTAGTTATAAAGTACAGCCAAAAGAAAACAACGGAATCCAATAAAGTCGAATAACTCAAGTTTCACTTTAGTCGATTCAATCAAATTAAAGGACACAAACAATCATTATATTATTAGCTTAATATTTCTTAAGTGAAAACAGAACTTATTACAAAAAGGAAAGAAAATAAAAAGAAATACGATGTAGCTAAACATTTCGAAAAATGAATAAACGATTTACTTTCTAACAAATCATTCCCGGTAGACGTATCTTTCAAAAGTTTGGAGCAGGCTACTGATAGATACATGACGAATAGTCTTGAAACCGAAAAAAATGAACCGGTTGTACCCTAAATACATGAGAGCTATTATTTTTGGTTTCGTCCTGTTTTCCAATTAAACGGTTTTTTGGTCCCATACTTACAGGGCGCGGGTTCGATCCTGGCTGGAACGCATGTACCACTTAGTCAGCTTTCTGATCTAATGTACATATTCTTACAATCAACCAAGTGTTAGCAAAAAACTGTTCGAAACCAGATTTACTCAACAAAATCTATTTAAGGAACTAGTGTTGCTAAAACCATTTATAATAATATCAGTTCATAAATGTTCCACGGCTGGAGTTCGGGGAGTTATAGAAAGAACGGACAGTATACCCGCCACGCTTGTCTAAGGCGGTTTGGCAGGTTTGACACATCGGTTATCTCGATGTGCAGGTTGCATCACAATGTTTTCCTTCACGTGGTAATTGTAACAATATGCACATTAGGTCAGAAAACTGCCTAAGTGGTGCATGCGTTTCGGCCAGGATAGAACCCACGCCCTTTGAGTTAGGGACGCGTGTACTAGCCATTACGCTACCACGACTTTTTACTACTTACTTACTACATACTTCGAAAAAGATTGCGGTTCTTTCATCATTGTCAAAAAATGTGTCAAAAATCGTGCCGGGAACTATACATATTATTAGTATAGGCATAGTGTAAATGTTAATTTTGATATGAAATAAAGATTCTAAAAATATAGAAAAATAAATTAACTTACCTATTATAGAGTTAACAGCCTCATAACACACCGCGGAAGTTCAAGAGTACTACGTCCATGTATGAGGTAGAAAGCGTAGTAGTACGTAACTGCGGCTGGCCCAAAGGGACACTGGACGGACAATATTGTAAGTGTACACCGCGTTAATCGAATTTTCAAAGAGGGCTGATCGAGGGTTTGTTGCACTTATATCGATGGATTAGCAATCTCTCTCTTTTCTTTCACCATATCCCAATTAATTGGGGTCGGCACAATATGTCTTTTCCTTCCACACTCCTCTATTCTGACATTCACCTTCTGTCACACCACAAATCATCCTTCACACAATCCATCCATCTTGTAGTGTAACATTCTTTTTGTCACATGACTTTCGTCCCTCCTCATTATATGCCCATACTAAATTAATCTTCTTCTTCTCAATTTTTCAGTCACGAGTGCAACTTTCAAAGATCCCCTTATGTATACTCATTTCTCACCTTATCCATTCTTGTAACACACACATGGATTAGCAATCGTTAATTAATAATACTATAAAGAGGAAAGATTTGATGTGTGTGTTTGTAAAGAATAAACTCAAAAACTACTTAATATTTTTCAAACATTCTTTGACTAATATAATGCTATATTATCCCAGATTAATATAGGCTATATTTCTTACTAGAAAAAAATAGAGATCCCCAGTAAAACTTCAATAATGTAACCCAAGGTGTAAAATTTTGTTCGATTGGGTCCGGGGATGGATTCACAATTAGACCCAGTAGATGGCACTGAAGTCAGGTTCTAGCTTTTTATTTTTTCAGGGCAGGACAACGTCTGCTGGAACCGGTAGTAATCTAACATTCTATACAAATGTGTTTAATGTTAATTGGTCGTTGATCGATTGGACGTCAAACATTGCTAGAGGGTAATCCACTGAAATTGGCACTTACCAGCCTGCAATCAGCTAAAACGGGTTCAGTATAGTATAAAGCGGTATTTTACTTGATTTTTATTTTAACGTTTCGGCCACTTTACAGTAGCCGTGATCATGGAAGACAAAGGTGTCAATGGGTAATACTAAAGTTTTTATTTAGCCTAACGCCAACTTATTCATTTTAATTATTTAGTTTTATTTTTTGTTTATAGTTACTTTTTACTAAATGGGAGCCTAATCTAATTTAATTTCTGCGTGCACCGGAACACAGCTCAACTTCATTGACAATTTTCTCTTTTTATTTTCCTCGCACCCGTTTTACATAAAATTATTAGAGGTAGCTAGCTAACAAAAATATTTATATAGATACGTTAAATTAATTAAATCTTATTGATAAATGCAAGTCGATTTTTACTACAAATCGAGTCGTTAACGCATCAGGACATTAGTAATTGATCCGTCATAGAGCAGTCACAAATAAAATAAAAGCTTGGAAAGGGTATAATTGCAGAAAACAAAGATACTTACCTACTATAAGAAATTCTACGCAACCACGTTTTATTCAAATTTAGTGCCTTCAACTTCTTTCTGAATGAGTTATCTAAACTTTGTTATAAATGTCGCGTTGGAAGTTGCTCATTAAAATCTTGACATTGATTGAGCTTGGGTTCAAGCGTAAAATTATTTGTATAGCTGTTATTTTTATTAAATTAGATGAGAAAAAAAGGGTTTATTTAATCCTCAACAGCATATTTGTCTTAAACGAAAATGTATAAATTAGGTATCTACGTCAGAAGAATATTAAACATTTCGTAGTAGATATAATTATATAAGACTAGCTGACCCGTGCCCACTTCGCTGGGCATCAGAAAAATTTGCAAAATACTTATTATTAATCACAATCAAATATACCCTGTCACTCAGGAATAATGAAGCTACATTGCTCCATTAGTGAAAGGTTTAGATTTCAAAATCGGTTTAGTAGATCCAGAGATTAACCCCAACAATGTTACAAACTCATTACCTCTTAATAATATTAGTATGGATTATTTTGAGAAAGTTAATCTCGAAGAAACTAGTACAATTTTGATATTATGACTAAAGTAAATTAAGAATAAATTATCGACATTATAAAATTCATTAGCGCATCCCTAAACAACGTTAATGTCATTAATGTAAATCTATAGCTCGTCAGTATACTGTCGATACGTTTAAACTGTGTCCGTAGTGTATACATACTTCTTCAATAGAGGTAGATACAATTTTGGTAGTCTGGTATGAGAATATAAAGAACCTTACGATACGTTCATATAAAAACTTCATTGGAGTTACTTCTTAGAATTGTTTGTTATAAAGGCATGAAATCCTGAGGCAACGAACTAAAAAAAAAACTTTTGAAACGCGTCACGGTTTTAACTAATTTCCAAAAGAAGGAGGTTCTCAATTCGTTTGTATTTAAAAAATTTGTTACGAGATATCTAATTCAACTGCGCACTGATTTTCATATTTTTTATTTATTCGAAAGATAAGGTTATATATGTAAGCCACCAAATTAAGCTTGCAAAGTCGCTACTTTTACCCATACTTGCTTATACCGACGCCAGCTATCTAGATTTAACTCAAGAACAACTTAATAAACTTGAGCGCCTCCAAAACTTTTCTTTAAGGTTCACATTTGGGTTACGCAAGTATGACCACGTTTCTGAATTTCGTAAACTCGTAAGTGGTTGCCTATTAGTTTTCACCGGGATACTCACATTCTTTCATTCTTTTATAGTATTTTATTAATCCCTACTACTCCACATTGTCACGCCTGTTTCCCATTAGGGTAGAGTAAAAACACTTTTCGCTTCATCAACTTTTATTAATCTTTTCATACATACACGCTTATTTAAACTACTTTTTATCTAACCTTTCTTCAAAATATCTTTAATTTGATCATGGTGAGTACGGCTCGGTCTACCGGCACCGACTCTACCAGTCATATTGCTGTCATATACTATCTTGTTTTGTGATTCTGTTTATTTTATCTTTTAGCGATAGGACCGCCCTTTGTACACTTTTAGAATAATACTAGTTCGTAAGTTTTTTTGTAATGGTGTACATTAAAGTGTCATTTATCTATTTATATATATAAATATCCTGAGTCCCACTTTCAGCAAGTTAGGATCTGGTGAGTGGATCCCAGGGAAATTGAAAGCAACCCTTGTTAAAGAGCGCCCAGCGCCCACACTCTTAAGGTAAACTTGTATACGAGTATCAATAGGACAATTTCTACACTTAATATATTACTTCTAAAGCTATTCAACTAAAAAGGATTTTTTTTATTTGACTAAAACAAAACCGATCTCAAAATAAAAAGGAAAAAATAAATATTTTCTACAACTTCTTGAAGTCGGAAGTTGTAAACGTAAAAAACAACAACAAAATTGCAAGAAGCACTGACTTCAAGATGTTGTAGATAATATTTATTTTTGCTTTTTAGATTGAAGTCGGTCTATGTTATTTAAAAAAAAAAAATCGCAAAAAGCTGGCAAACACGCACATAACCCACTCAACGGAAAGTGGTCACCACCGCCTATGAACGTTTGCAACACCAGAGCCGGTGCAAACGCGTTGCCGTCTAAGGAAATTTTATGACGCTCTGTTCTTGACTTTTCAGATGATCAGATGGTTAACGTCTAGCTCGAACAAGAGAGATGCACTTTTTTTATTGCACAAGTTCAGTAGACATGCAGACGGCCCACCTGATGGAAAGAGGTTACCATCGCCTATGGACACTTGCAACACCAAAAGTGCTACAAATGCGCTGCTGCTATCTAAAGAGTGATTGGAACCTGGCCACTAATGCCGGAACACAACTCAAGGTTGTTATAGTGGCATACTCTGGACCAGGGGTCCAGCCATCCAGAAGAGCAAATACCTTACCTCCCAACTGTGGGTTGTTTTGTCGCCTCTTACGACAGGTCGAGGAAATTTACACTACTTAAAAAATATACGAAACAACAAACAAACATTTTCTCTAAAGGTAATTGGTTTTATAAACGTGGCGTCCATGTGTCTATTGTTTATATGAGAGCTGTCCCGACATGGCAGGTATTGCACACCATAAGTTAATTATACAGCATCCAGCAGCTCTCAACGTTTACACTCTATTTAAATAACATATTGTTACGAGTTGCAGGCCTCGAATTAAAATGCCGTTGGAATTATTATAGAGTTTATTAGAACTATACAAACACGTATAACACAGGTACAAATATAATAACACGCGCAAAGTTCGTCACTAAATAGATTACCGAATGTACACAAGTCTTGCTTCGCTCGTGGTTATCGCTCGACTGCCAATCTCTACATTGCTTTATACTGCACCAATACAATATGTTTCTTGGCCTCGTGGATTGAATATCTTAGAATCACACCTGGCTAATGACTACCATAAAAGATAACACTACACAATGAGCTGTTTTTCTCATTACAAATTTAAACACAAAGTAAACAAAAGAAGTTCAAATGCCGAAAAGGTAATAAAATGTCTACAGGCGTGAATTTGTCTTTTGTCGGCATTCAAGTCGTAACAATATAATTAAATATCGATATATTTATTTATTGGGACGTATAAAATTGAATACAAAAATCTAAACAAAATACTGTAAGTTTGTTGAACTCTAAATTATACGAAAATCTTCAACATATTTGTGCTTTTTCAGTATAAGTAACAATATAATAATTATATAAATATTTAATAAATCGGTGCAGGAACGGAGAAAGAATACTATTTCCTGCGGCTGGGCGGCATGTAGTAAGAGGCGCCAAAACAACCCACAGCCAGGTGGTAGGGTATTTGCCCGACTGGATGGCTACCACACCTGGTCTAGAGTATGCCGCCATAAAAACCTTGAGTTGTGTTCCGGCTTTAGTGACCAGGTTCCAGTCCCCCTTATGAGCAGCAGCGCATTTGTAGCAAGCAAATTTCGTGTTGCAAATGTCCATAGGCGATGGTAACCGCTTTCCATCAAGTGGGCCGTCTATCTGTCTGCTGAACTCCTGCAATAAATAAAAAAACTACGTTTTAACGGTTTTCAGCGTTTCGCTTATTTGTATTTTAATATTCCGAAGTTGAAGACCAGGTAGAAACTAGAGACGTGTATAAGAAAAATCTTTAAAACCAATTGATAAGTCTTTGAATGACACCAAAGGAATTTTTGTAGCAACTCGAAAAGACATATTTCGAATAGAGAAATATGTCTTTTTCATGTTAAGTATTTCTACAGACATGTATAATTGTTCATTAAAAATAATATTGTTACGTGTTACGCAGGACTCGAATTAAAATGCCGTTAGAATTAGTATAGAATTTATTAGAACTATACAAACACGTATAACATAAGTACCATATAACTAGACACTACCAATACAAACTGCACGATTCAATTACATATGCAAAGTCCGTCACTATATCGCTTATCAATGTGCACGTCTTGCTAGTATAATATTGTCGCTTGACTGCGTTGCCCCACCCCTCCGTTGCGGCATTACTTTATACTGTCAAATATTTCTTGACACAATTCTCGACCGCTTGGAGACACCTGGCAGTGATCACAATACACAATAGGCCCTAAGGTATTACAATACATAATGGGCTATTTCTGATTACGAGTTTAAAACACAAAATAAACAAAAGAAGATAGTCATAAAACAGTTTCAAAGTAATTAGCTCAAACGCCGCGACAGGTAGTAATCGTCTAAGAGCTGGCAACGTTTTCGAGAGAGAATTTCAGGTAGGCCAGTTTTTAGATATGCTATTTATCTCAAGCCTACCACCATGTAAGCCTGAATTGTATCAACATTTACTACGAGTTCGTTACGTCACAAAGTTTTGGAGAAATGCTCATTTAAAACACCCAACATATCTATCATCTCAAGCTTCTGGCTGGACCATAATCGACGATAAATATGATTTTATCTGGTTTGTTGGAGAGCAATTACCATCATTAGTTGCTGAAATTATTATTAAAGGTAAAAATTAAAGATACACTATTAATAAATTTCTTTTCCGAAAGATGTTCATTCTATTACAGATAATAGCTTATTACAAAACGATATCACTTCAAAAGACGATGATGACAATGACAAAAATGACAGCAGTGATGATGATGATTATCAAGATGCCTCCGTTTCTTGTGATAGAATTATAGATTAAAAAATCTACCCCTGATTTTCATGTAACCATCCGAATTTTTGTTTATTTTCATATTTGAGGTTGATAATTACCTTCATTTTGTACAACAATAAATGATTATTTTGATACCGCATTAATCCACTAATTAATTCAATGGTTTCTAGTCCTTTCTCTGAAATGTATTTTATAAGTATTTCTAGACCATGCAAAATTATACCACATCGCTTTACACTTTTAGATCGGTCTGGCTGAAGGTTAACAATTGAATTACTGTTTGGCAAATTAATTTTGGGTTTGTAGATAGTTAAATAACATCATATAAAAATTTCAGCCATACAAAAATAAATTGAAATCAAAAATTTTCTTAATTCTAAATTGGCGTCTGGCACAGTTTAAACAGCAATAAACATATCTGGCAATAATAGATTCATGCGTCAAAAAGTCCAATTAAAGTAATAAGAAAAAAAGAAACCTTCTTAAAATGATTAGAAAAATTGATATTTTCATTGTACAGATACGATGCGCACTGATGAACGCAACCACTACCGCCAGCCAGACGGCCCGTATGACGTCCGGGAGAGTGAGATAAATAGCATATCTAAAAAGTGGCCTACCTGAAATCTTTGTTTTTCCGACGTTGCTCGCTCTCGTACCATAATTGTGCTTTGTCTATAGGTGTGCAGGTGGCCCAACTTGTAACAATATAATTATTTTGAGAGAGTGCATTCACATAGCTAAGGCACATTACAGTACATTTTTATCTAGGAAAAACCCAGAAAATTTACTTAATTTTATCCAGAAATATGTTTCAATTTTTGAGAGGAAAAGTATTTTATGTCGATTTTTGGCATTAAAACTACATATATGTATGTGTGCATGTCTATTTATATAATAATATTAATATATAATAATGATGTAACATTTATAAAATTATTGTACAACAAAACCCTGCCCTAGCTTTTGTGCCATATTTCTCTTCGTCTGGAAGAGAACGTCTTTTGTACCTAATTTTAAGCTGTTTTTGAGTATTGTTACATTAATTTTATTGTACATTAATAGTTCTGAAAATTTTCAGTGAAGGCGTAACAGACAGAGTTACTTTCGCATTTATGACACTAGTATAGAATTTGGGAAAATAAATCTGCACAACATCATCATCATCACCAAATTCCCACCAAAACCTTTGTAGAAGTCTTAATAGTACACGATACAAACAGATGGGATAGGTACTGAAACTTTGAGATGCGTAGACCTTGTCACTATGGTAGAGCACATACGATGGCGTTGTATCGGCCCGTCTATCGGTAACCGAGGACAATATACCAGAATTGCCGCGATATTGCCTAGCATGATGCACTTATGGATCTATTCATCAAAGGCCTACATTTATGTCTCCTATCTTACATGAACTTATCAATTTTCAATGGAGAAATGGAGAACTTCTGTGTAACTTCTGTCAATTCTGTTTTTTATATATATAAATAGAATTGCGTTTCACCACGATCACGTCCGATGGAGCACGCTTACCCAGATACTGTGTATTCACACGAGACTTAAAGATATCTGGATTGTACTTTGCATTCCACAATTCTGTCGTACGTAGAAGGAACGTCGTGGCGAAACGTTTAGTACGCACTGGTAGTGTTTCCACCGTGAAACGATGGTTTAGACCCGAGCGCCTTGTTTTACGAAGATGGAATGGTGTAGGGGGAATCAGGTCGAACAGTTCAACCGCACACTCTCCGAAATGAATCCTTTAAAAAACCGATAGACTAGCAACCCGGCGGCGATGCTCTAGGCTTTGAAGCCTTGTACTGTCAAGGTGGTCGCTACCAATCAACCTCTTGGCTCTTGTCTCAATTGACTCTAGCGCTTCAAGCTGGTATTTGGCAGAGCTGTCCCTAAGGTGAGAACAGTACTCCATGCAAGATCTTACTTGTGCACAGTAAAAAGTAAGCAATTGCTCTGCAGTGAAGTACCGTCTCACCTTTGAAAGTATACTCAGCGTTTTAGCAGCCAGCTGAGCTACACTTTCAATATTAGCTATATTTAATTGAACGACATTTTTTGTCTTGTCTCCTCCTGGGTGGTATGGGGTTCTTGTGGTAATCAGCGGACTGTTATGACTATATGAGCTTTATTTCGACCACGGTACAGGTATTATACGCGACAAAGGTAACTGTGTATGGTTTATTGTATGGGCATGCGTCGCCGGACGGTGTAAGGCAGGCTGATTCTGAGAGCGATGAGCAGTACACGTGTAAAAATACATTTGTACTGATACGGCTCAAAATTTGAAAAGTGAGAGGAAGGACGGAACGAGGCTTATGCCACAACAGTACAATGACGCCGCTACCGATATCGACATGACAAAGAGGAACGACATGACAATATCATAGTACGACTGTAAAATGAGGTGACCGAGGCCGAGCGCATCCGATTCTTAACGAACATTTCCGAGCTGGTTTTGAACGGTACAAATGAGTGAATGACGCTAACCGCCTCACCGACCTCATCGCTTCAAATTTACTGCCACTGTACCAACCACATAAATGTCCCCGCCTCATCTGAAGTGGTACATTGTACTGGTTCAGTACAAAATGTCATGTTACTTTTACAAACTCATTTTAAAATCATGTACTGCCCTACACTGGACCCTGATTGCAGTGCAGTGTTTCATACGACGACCATTACACAGCTGGCTAGTTGATAAATAACCTTGCCGTGGCTAGTGTGTGAAAAACGGCGACTTAGCTGGTTTCTACAATAGCTACTTATAGAGCCTATTCTACGAGAAAAGCAATGTGATATATGAACGTTATAGGGGTTATCATTATTGTCATTTGGCTACGATACAAGGAAGATAGGAAAGTTATGGAATAATTATTTATTTCATAAGCACTAATATAATGTAATACGGCCTCTGCGGCATGACCTTCAAAAGTAATACTATATTGACCGTAAATATATATAGTCTTGGCACTGCCTATCCGTATAAATAAGCAGTAGAAGCATAAAATTATCATTGTCTTAGAAAAACTAGTGCGACTTTGAGATAAAACATTTGTGGAGTTGAACGACCGGAAAAGGACAAGTCTTCACAAAATGTTGCGGAAAATCAAAAAGCTAAGAGCATAGGATAATGTAAGAGTAGGTCGCGTAAAATTTGCTAAGGCTGTGATATAACCATGCGGTGCACATCGTATGAAAACGAACGATTTTGTCGCTGCTATTAAGCGATGACCTGTTATACCTGTACGCGACCAACGTGTACTTATTATGAAAAGTAACTATAGTGATATCTTAGGCGCCTGATGTATGAACCCCGTGCACAGGGTATGTACGTTGCGTCAGTAGTCTGCGAGATACAGTATAGTGCATTTTCTTAATAAGCATCACGTTGTACGCACTTATGAGTGTTTGTAACAGACTGCCACGTTAGAAATTAGGTGTAAAGGACTATCCGACCAAGTAGACAAATGATAAATATGCGGATGACCGTAACGGGTAACGATTGCAAAAAAAAAACAACATGATTATGGTCATTATTTTAATTTGTTCATGTAATATTTTTTAACCAATCCCAAATGTCATTAACGCAGAATAATACAACAAAAATTAACAAAATAGCAAATAAATAAAATAAGTAGAAAAACTTAACAATCAACGAAAATATTATGACAAAGTAACTAAGTACAGAAATACGTGCAAACTTATTGAACCTGCGAACGGTACTATTTTATTAAATTTATTTTATTTATATTTTAAGTTCAGCAGACAGGCAGACGGTCGACCTGATGGGAAGCGGTTACCATCGCCTATGAACATTTCCAACACCAATCCAGTTGAGCAAATGTCCCACCACCTGGCTGTGGGTCCTGTGGGTTGTTTTGTCGCCTCTTACGACAGGCCGCCGGGCCGCAGTGTATTCTTTCTCCGTTTCTGCACGGATAGCAAGAGCACTAGGAGGTAAGCAGGGTCTAAGGCGGTATGTGGGCGGAAAGGCCTCATTTAATGTGTTCGTATAGTTTTCTTGGTCCTGTAGTAGTATTCCATAGGTAATCTGAAGAATTTTTGAAATCAATTTTATATTAACGGTTTCTTGTTGTTAAAAACAATTTGACTTCGAGCTTTTGCTTCGGCAACTCGAGGCGACTTAATTTATGCAAGCACCAAAAGAGATTATTTTATTATGAGTAACACTTTTTTAAAGTATAACTTTTATAGAGGACACTTCACCTTGACAAATAATACTTAATAATGTAACTTTAACGTGTGACGTGAAATTTTATAAAAACACAATAATGTTTGAGTAGGACCGACCTTAAGTTCTGTGAAAAGGTATAAAAGGCTTGATTTCACATTTTCACACAGTTTTCAACCCCTTTTCCTCGGAATACTTATTCTTTTCTAATAATTTATTAGATTAGCATAACATTACGTCAATCCTGCGGCAAATGTTGAATTGAGATGATTTTGACGAAAAAAGTTACTTGCCTTTCTCAGAATTATTACTACGATATGCTTAGAAACTCCATCAACAATTTGGAGTCAATTTTTACTTATAGATTATGTTGTTTTGTAGATTTAGTTTATTTATAGTTATAAGTTTTATTATTCTGCATGTCTTTCAAGACCAGGGGCCATAAAAATGGCCCGGACTTTTGGAGGGCTTGCGTGGGGCCATGGAAGGCTAGCACTTTGACAAATTTAATGTAAATGCGGTGTAACACTGACATGCGATTGTACCTATAGTAACGCACCCAAGGAATGGCCCCGGCCAATATAGCACTATTGTGGGAAATGAGGACAAAAAGTGCCGGGCTATTGGGGTGAACTGCTAGTGGTACTAGAGGTAAATTTTTTTATCTTAACTCGATGTAGGTGGAGCAGAAAATGATAGGAGTGTACAATTTATATATACATAAACTAATTTATAAATTTAATACATATATAAAAATAATAGTAATATATATATATATATATATATATATATATATATATATATATGTCGCAGAACGGCCTCGTTTTCACGACATCTTTAGTTATTGCAGGTTTAGTGGGCGTCATCAGGATAAAATGCGAGCATAAAACACAATAGCCACGGTTTATACACTTTTAATTTGAATTGATCAACATTATGACATAGTTTAGACCGAGCAGCGGGTTCAGGGCACCCGCTCATACTTTCAACTTCAATACTTTCTTTAAAACTCTCAAAGGTCCAACTCGACCTGTAGCCACCAACCAACTGTGTCACAAAAACTCCTCCGTCTACCGAAGTAGATACTACTCAAGTATAGAGGGCGTCTGACCCCGCTCGGAGCCATATGCTCTGCTCTGATTGGTCGTTTATTAAATTACAATATTCATAACTTTTATTAGGTTAGAACGATCTTTAAGTTATAGAAACATTCAACAAATCAAATTAAATTACATTAAGAATTTTAGAAGTAATTAAAATGTAAACAAATGATATTGTGCGTTATACATCCAGTCAACGATACGTCCAATTAAAGCTTCCCTCCGACATATATATATATATATATATATATACGTATATGCAAAATAATCTAAATAAATATCTTTGTTAACAATATATGTGACAACTTGACAAGCAAACTCTTCCAGGCAACCTAACTTAAGGAATAGTTTAACCTAATCTGGCGATGTACTACATACTTTATACATTAAATACATACAAACATATTTAATATAGATTAATTAGTTTATAGTACAAGAATTATTTTATTATATATATATATATATATATATATATATATATATATAATAAAATCTGTGTGTGTGTGTGTGTGTGTATATGTTATGATAATGCTTCTGTAAGTACGTTTATCGTATGTTATTTGGAATTTTAATTATATTTTTGGAAAGTGGACAATTTACTGTTAAGTACGCTAGCCATTTAATAAGAACGTCTCTTAGTGCAATGCGGCTAAAATAAAAAGAAAAGAGATATATCTAATATATAAAATTCTCGTGTCGCGGTGTTTGACCGTGTTTGTAGTTAAGTCTTCCGAAACGGCTTGACCGATTCTCATGAAATTTTGGGTGCATATTGGGTAGTTCTAAGAATCGGACATCTATTTTTCATCCCGCTAAATGGAAAGGGTAGTCCACACCTTTTTTTAAAAAAATTTACATATTTTTTTAATGATACAGCAATAGAAAATACATACAACCCTAAATTTTCAACCCTCTACTATCAACCCCTATTTTTTCCGGGCAGGACGACGTCTGCCGGGACAGCTAGTAATTTATAATATACTAGCCGTATTATAGATAACCGTATTATAAATAGCCGTAATATTATTGATATTTTTATGCATAATTTATCGCTAAAAATTATTACAATATGAAATTATCCTGTCAACATAATATTATATTCACACACAACTTAAAACCATTCAATAGAGAATCCTATTATTGGAATATCTACAACATTGAATATGTAATAAATCTTATGAGAATCATTATATGCGATCTATCAATTGACAATGCGCGATTTGTCATTCATATAAGGACGATAGAGGAATGCGTAGGGGTAATACGTCCTTTACGAAACGTTCAAGGCTGTTTCACTTGCTATTCAAGGCTCAATAGGAGCAAACCATTTTAGCTTGTCACACACTCCCTATGCACAAATCTCACTACACACCACTGAGACAGCAACACTCCACATTACGAAAAGTATCATAGTGTTACGAGCCGCGAGATTCGAATCTTAATGCCGTTAGAATTACTTTAGAGTTTATTAGAACTATACAAACACGTACAACACAGGTACAAATATAATCGAACAAAACAAGTTCAAACGTAATGCAGAAGGTCGTAATTCAATAACACGCGCAAAGTCCGTCACTTATTAGATTCCCGATTGTAGTACACACGCCTCGCTTCGCTCGCGGTTTTCGCTCGACTGATCCCCCCCCTCCATCAGGTCATCGTTTTATACTGTGCAACGGCAATGCCCCCGTATCAAAGTCGACTTAATCCGACACACCTGGCTAATGACTGCCATAAAAGATTACAATACAACAATGGGATCTTTTATAATCACAAATTTTAAACAAAAGTAAAGTAAACAAAAAAAGACGACCATAAAAGAATTTAAATGTTATTAGTTCAAATGCCGACGGGTAACAAATGTGCTTTGTTTCAGATATGCAGGTGGATTTTGTGTTTGCAGACTAGGAACAATAGTAATATAAATCTATATCTATATATAATTAATATGTTAACTTTTTTATATAATACAACTAAAAGTTAATTTTTGAAGTAAACTATACTATACTATAAATAAAGCTATACTTACAAAATAACATAAATCTATAAGTAAAAAATTGACTCCAAATCGCTATCGGCGGGGAGTGTCCCCAAAATGCTGGCCCCATTTCCGTGTCGGATATCTACGCTGATTCGTTGCCCTAGGTGCGAGCCAGTAGGTCTCTATAGAGGCGATGAGCTCCAGGCCCCCACGGCCTCAGGGTCTCGACCCCAAAGCCACAAATACGTACCCACTACCAATGGACACATATTTGCGACATTACAGGGCCTCCTGGTGTGTAGCAGCAGGCCCTGCTGTCACGGCTGTATCTGGAAGATGGCACGCCGCCAAAGTATCGACACAAGTTGCGTCCCATACTAGGGGGCGTCCCATCTTCATTTATTAGACAACTTTAGTACAGACTTAATTATGTATGTCTTTAGTAACATTACTTATTCACGAGAATCTTCGGAATTCATCTATTTTCATATTAAAAAGTCCTTTACCATGCTGAAAGTACATATTGATTTTATATACTGGCAAAAGAACTGTAATATACGTCAAACGCGGACAAAGTCGCAGGCTTATCCTAGGTTTAAATATGTCTGAATAATTAAAAACATTAACTTTTGTGAGGAATGAAACAATTTGAATCCTTATAAGCATCCGTTTCAAGATCTTCCCTTTAGGATATCGTACTTCCTCTATTATTTATCAAAGCATAATTGTTCCTTTAACTGTCGGATGGATTAACAGTGATTTGGAGTCTTGCAGATAAACCCAAGAACATTAATTATTACTTAAAGGCAAACATTCAATTTAAATTAGCATTTAATTTAAATTAAAATGTACAATAGTAGATTGTTACACGAGAGTTGAAAGTGAAAGTTTGGCGCAGGAGCGTAGCGAGGGCGCTAATAATTCGTGTGCCTAAATATGTATTTCATCTGAGGTTAACACTCTACTTTTCATTTTCAATATGGGAAGTAGATTTTTGCGGACACAGAGCACCCGTGACCCGCCCGCCGGAGCACACCTACTCTCCGCGCCCCGCATACCGCCGACGCCAGTAGGTCGCGCAATTAGCAGCTAGGCGTCGGACGGAACGCGGCTATGGGAGCGGCTTACTACTCTTACACCATTCTCACTCGACTCTCTCGCGCACTTACTTATTCTATGTATAATTTAATTTATGTAAATGGTTTAATAATATTCATACAGTCCATTCTATATCGAGTTTCATTAAAGAAAAGAAGCAACTGCCACCAATATAGACAAAAACTGATGAGTTAAACATTTAATTACTTCGCTAATAAAATCAGGCTCTAAATGTATATCTCTTGTAAGAGAGTAATATATTCCTTGATCTATATCTATATCTGATGAAACGTCATCACGTACGTCACACATGCAACGTCAAAGTTTTTTTTTCCGTGGCATTCTACCAGCCAGTCATAATAGTAAATATTTTGCTCAAATTTATGTAGATTAAATAATAATTTAGTAATAAGTAATTATAAACGAGGAAACGTAGCCAGCCTTCTGGGCACCTTACCTATAGAAGACAGTGATCTAGGCTCAGTATTCTACTTGTAGTCTTGACTGGACTATGGGTAGAATACAATACAAATAAGTTTTTTTGCATTGTATTCGATTGTACTTGTATATGTTATGTTAAAATTGTTTTGTGAATAGTAATGTGTAATCAATATATAAATATAAAATGATGTTACAATTTTTTTCATATTTTTTTATTACAACTTATGCCGCGATTTAACGGTGGTTATAAAGAAAAATTGGGACATGAGTCGCATGTCTTACATAAATTTCTAAATTTTTGGATAGCAGGAGGAAACGCTTCCCGGTGACGAAAAGTGCTGTTTTCATGCCTGTGATAAGGCAACTCCAAGCGTACTTTCGGAATATGAGAAATCAAAAATTCTTTTTTATAGTTCCGAACGCATTTTGAAAAAGACGAAATACTTATGATATCGTTATCTCTGTTAGCTCTCTATATCTGCCCGTCTTTCTACCGCAATAATTTATCTCTGAAACTACTCGTTCTATATTAATGAAATTTAGTGAAACGATGTAATGTATGTATTACACCGCAATGCTATATAACCGATTTTGAAAAAACACATATAAGGTGGGCGTCATGCAAGGGGTAGAAATTTTTGCTATTGTAATTAGTTGTATCTGAGGGGTTAAAATAATCTCTTACGCTATTCGTATTATGGCAAGTATCAAAATAGAGTGAACCTTCAGGCAAAGTTCGACAAACACCAGTATATCTAGACTTATGACAATTTTACTAAAAGCCGATATTTTGATCATCAGTTAAAAGTTATCCGTGGAATAAATTAAAAACTGAATTCAAACGTGAAACAATTTAACTGTTTATTCAAACAACAGCTATTTTTAATTCTCCCATGTTGTACTTTATTCTACGAATACATTTTATCTGGCCATTGGAAAATGAGTACTAAGTAATTATCCAAATGCAGCCACTCTAGGACTCATGGTGTCATAAATGAGAACTTGTAAAATCATAATGACTTTTTTTATTTAAATCAATCACCTACAACCTCCCCTTTCTAATCTTTAAATAACGTAATGGAAAAGTTTTCAACACTATGATGTTGTAGAGCTTTAAAAAATTGAAAGAAATTTATTTTGAAATGGATTATAGTTTCAATGTTTCTTAACATTCTATCGCTAAATAATGGAAACTGCGGAAATTTGTCATCTTTACAAAATCCTTTACATATGTGGAATGCCACCCATTTGGCTGATTTCTTGAAAATAAAACCGAACAACAACTGTCTAAGTCCCTCAAAAACCTGTTAATCTCGGCTTTTATAACTCTTCTGATTAAATATTGAAATAAAAGATTCATTACAGGTAATTCTAGCGGAGAATATCAATAGTGTGTTACTGCGCAATATCCCTGTGGACACTAGGTTATTAACGGTGGAGCTAGTTCTGCACTTCATATCGACATGTCGATAAAATTAATTATACAGATATTCCCCTGTTTTACTCCTTCCTAAAACTATGTGTAGGGCAGAGATATGTTGACATCTGTGTGTGTGTTTTTTAATCGATAACAAGTGGCGGAGAAAAGCACGGTGGAATAATAATTATTTAATTAAATTTAATCTTTGTGAGTAAGCACTAAATAAATCACTCACTTAATATGATGACTATGACAATATATACAAAAAGGTTACTATGAAATAGGTGCTAAACAATATCATGTATAATTATTAGTCAGCGCCATCTAGTTGTACATATATTAACTAGTGTCATCTGCGACATACTAGCTGATCCGTGCCTACTTCGCTGGACATCAGAAAAAAAAACTTATTATAATCCCAATCAAATATACCCTATGGTATGGTAATATCACTCAGGAATAATGTAGCTTTCCACTGGTGAAAGAATTTTCAGAATCGGTTTAGTAGGTACAGAGATTACCCCCTACAATGTCACAAACTTTACCTCTTCATAAAATTAGTATAGAAATATGGCTTATGTTTAACTAATTACCAGATATAGTAAAAAGAAAAGTAAAAAATCTATACTGCCTAAATAGTAATAATTGACAAAATTAAAAACCCCATTTAAAATGGTTTAATTTGATAGTAATAGTGCATTAATTTGATCGTTGATTTGGTGATCATTTACTATATTTGGATTTGAATACAGTTTTTAAGCGCAGTCAAGACTAAAACAGCTACAACCATTCCAATCTTTGATTCTCTTTTTTTGGTAAGATACTTTAGGGTCTCAAAGTATTTTTAGTGTACAGAATATTTGTGGCTAATAAATATGGACGAGAAAATGTGAAAGTTACAGTTACACAAGTGTACTCACATAACTGTATGGGTTTGAGTTTCCATAAATTATGTTTTAACGGATGTCGAATTTTTTATTGTAACGTTTTAATAATTGCATTACCTACTAGCTGTCTTTACAAAATAATTTAGATTTTGAGCCTGACAGTGTGCTATGCGTCAGTTTTTTTCATATTATTATTATTGTTTATAAAATATGTTTGTAACACTGATAAAAAAAAAATAAGTATTATGAAATAGAGTTAACCATGAATTAATCTAATAAATTCATATTTGTTATATTTTAATATACTTCTATTACTTTAAGATTATTGTTGTTATTTCTTTTTATGGGATTAAAATCGACAACTTCCTTAGCAACATCCCTAGCTAATAATTCCTGCAATTTCAATAAAAACCACACTACTATTTATGTACAAGTGAAAGCGAGTTATTTTTGGTATTTAACTCATTGATTTTAACCGACTTCAGAAACAGTAGAGTTTCTCAATATGACGTGTAAATAAATATATTTATTCCTTTTTCAAAACGCACTAATAACCTTAAATGTGTGAGTTAGTTCTGTCGATTTATTTCAAAGGTATAGTAGCAAAACCCATCTAAGGACTTATAAAATATTCTTGTCGATATCGACAATATTTTAAGTTAAAGGTAGCATCACTTGGCAGTGTAAGGTAACCGATATGAATCTCCAGACACCTGTCTTCGCTAACTTAAGAATAATTGCCCAGTTAATCTTGTCATACTATACTTAAATTTATTTAATTTTGTCAAATGTTCAGGTGTCCGTGTAGCTCTTGGATTTGAATATTATGGCAGCGAGCAATTTCATGAAGAACTAGGGTTTCTCCATGAATTTTTTGAAGTAATTTTTTTTTGCAACGTTTTGCTTTGAAACTCGATGAAACGAAAAAGTGACACTAAAAAGAAATAAACACATAAATCTATAAGACCAAGCCCGCGAGAGAATTTTATTAGAAATTTAATCATTTTAACACTCATACAAATACAGTTGGAAATGTTTTTAAGGTTTCGTTAATATTTCATATATGAAATGTTACACTTTGTTTCACTGCTACCGCGTGTGTACTCACACACACATTTTTTTTGTATCTGTCTGTTTGTACCTACTGGCTTATCTCTAAAGAGACTGGACCGATTTTGAAGGATCTTTCACTGGCAGATAGCTGATGTTATAATGAGTAACATAGGCTATTTTTTAAATTAGCGGTCTTCGATAAAAACTGAAATCGCGGGTAAGAGCTAAATTTAAACAAAAATATAGAATCCCAATAATTTCAAAGGTGGCGACGAAATGTATAAAAATGTAACCCCGATTCCAAATTTGAAACTGAGGATGTATTCATGATTGAACACTGAATTTTGTCTTCGACTAACTTTTAATACAGAACAACAGCGATATATGACGGAGATAAGTTTGTTTGTGAAACAAACGTGCAAACTGTTCACACAATGTTTCGAATGTCAGACATCCATTCGCATAATCGAACTGTATGGTGCGGTGTCTATTATAGCGGGTATCAAATCAAAACCAAATTATTTATAACATAAAAATACGGAAGATGTACAAAATAGATGTTGACATTTTTGTAAAGATCAAATTATTTTTGCCGGCTTAGCGTATGACTTTCAAGAACTAAAACAGTTATTATACATCTTAACATCATTGTATTCTATTAAAATTTAAATTTTATCGCTAATATTTTAATGTTTATTATCTTATGCTTTAAAGAGTACATTACCTCAGATGGACAGAAGAGCAACACTGGACGCAAGTAAGAAAGAAAGAAGAAAGAAAGAAAAATATTTATTGTCGCAAAATAATGCACAAAAAAACAGTAAGTACACTGCTTGTTACATATAAACAATATGACAATGCACATTAAATCTTCGACAATGAGGCTGGTCACTCAGCGTTATGCTGTGGCAGGAGCTGACACAGCGCTGATTTTCAGTACCAGCCTCCTTCCTTCCGTCCGTATGATCGGAATCGTATACGTACATTTCTTACGTAATTGTATCGAGTTGTGTGCATCATTTTTACTATCCGCCATATATAGAGCCAGTCCGCGCCGGCACTCCGCAGTGCCCCATTGGTGTACCGATTTAACATTAAAATATTACAAGAGAATACCCGTCTTTACCTTATCTCCACCACGGTACAGTACCAAAATTGGCGGCATATATTACTGCCCCACACTGAAAGAGTATCTGATATTCGAGATCATATTTATGAATAATTGAACCTATTTTTAAAAATTGTTGGAAAAAGATGGCGAAGTGAAGAGGAAAATGTAAGTAAAAGTTTATTTTGAAGCTTAGAACTCAACCGGAATGTAGTATCATAAATAGTCGTGTTAAATTTGTAATATTAAGAATAAAGAGTACTAATTCCTGCGGCCGGAATATTGTTGTAAGATGTGGAAAAATAACCCTCAGCCGGGTGGAAGGACTTTTGCCTCTTTCGATGGCTACCACCCGTGGTGTCGAGTATGTCGCCATAACGCTAAGTTACCTGCTAGATTTAGTGTCCGGGCTCTAATCTCCCATTTGAGACCGACTGCATTTTGGTAATGCTTTGGCGTTAGTATCATTCATGAATGACTGTATTGTATTGTATCTGCTGTCCTTCAGCAATAAAACAAAAATACTTGTGCTTGTAAAATACCTTAGTATTAAAAAAAAAAGATTATAATGCACGTAAAATGATGAAAATCCATTAGTAACAGGATTTAACGGTCGCTTTCTCCCCTCGTAAACCAATGTATTTTTAATTAAATTAATTTATTTCCTTAAGACATGGTACATAAAATATGTCATTATTATTACATATTCAAATGTGCTATGTCACAATACTTAAAAAGGAAAAGAATATGTAATATAATTAAATTGTTTTAATAAAAAATCGCTTGAAATAAGACCACATAGAAAAAGTAGTACTACACAAACGTTGCAGTGCATTTTCCATTATGATAGATAGCCTTCCGGGACTCGTTAGCGGCTGTTCATTAAAGCCAGATTGACGCGTGTCTAGGATATTCAATAAAATTGGTCTGTGCCTATTCACTTTGACGATGAACGTCTTAGAAAAGGATGCGTATAGTTGTACATTTGTTATTTACAATGTTATCACTATAGTAGAATTATTTTCTCCGTGCAGTTTGGGTCATAAATAATCGGAGCAGTGAAGCGAGTATTTCGCTCTCTCTTCCACTCACGGGCTTTATGGGTAGGCATAGTGATACGCATTATTGTTGTCGATGAGCGTTATCGATAGTGTATTTAGTTTTGTCATTTTGTGGGTTAGTGATATAAATGAAAGAAAAAAATAGATAAATAACGTATTTATTAAAATAAGAATAATAATGATTTAAAATAAATTATTAATTAGGTATCTATGTATTAAAAAACTATAAGTACAAAAGTTTAGAATGTAACAAGTTATATAAAAAATAAATATATATACTTATATCTAAGTTTAAAATTAACAGCAAAAAAGATAATAATGATTTTTATAAGAATGATAATCTTTCTTTGATAAGAATGAGTTTTTATCGATAATGGCGTTGCGCCCGCGCAACATGCTCACCGCCCTGGCCGGGCTGAGGACGAGTTTGATTTATGACCGAAACTGCACGGAGAAAATAATTCTACTCTAGATCAAAGCGAGAAAGTCTTATGTAGTCCATGAACGATTTACTATTAGGAACCCGTTCCTTACAGTGCACTTAGAAAAGGATGCGTTTAGTTGTACATTTGTTATTTACAATCTAATCACTAAGTCAAAGCTAGAGAATTTTATGTAGTCCATGAACGATTTACTATTAACAACCCGTTACTTACAGTGTACTTAGAAAAGGATGCCTTCACTTGTACACTTATTATTGAAGTGAAACTTCTTTATCGGCGTTGGAAAAAAAATTACCATCACGTTTTTCGGTTACGCGTCACATTATCTTGCAGGATGGCCGAGTGTAGGATGATGGTTGCGTAGCAACGAGTTGTTGATAGATGGATTGTGAGACGAGCATTGTAATATTTCTTTACTTTATTGTGTTAATTAATATACGAGTTTGATCATTTATAAATCATTTATTGAGTATCCTACATACATATATATATATATATATATATATATATATATATATATATATATATATATATATATATATATATAATTATATAAAAAAGTTAGTAATTATATCTCTTTTTCTAATACTTGGGTGTGATTGTGGTATTTATTTTTCTAAGTTATTTAAAGTTAAATTAGTCAATACACCAGCACGTGGGTGTGATTATGGTATTCATTTTTTTTAAGGTTGACCTCAGTTTTTGATTGTAACTATCGGTAAAGCAATAAGGTAAAATGAAATAATTGTATTATTGGTATTTATGATAAAAGCATTTTGTTTAAACTTTATCTAATTTAACTTTATTTAACCAATTTCTTTAAAGTTGCATATAGTAGATCATTTTTCTAAAAATAAGGTCATAAAGAAGTTTCACTTCTTAAGTTCTTACGTGTGTACACTAGTACACGCACACATTTTTTTACAATGTTATCACTAGATCAAGGCGAGAGAGCCTTATGTAGTTCATGAACGATGTACTAAGGTAGGTATGGCAATTACTGCCCTGTGTTAAATAACGCCCAAACGACATAAAACGTATTTTTAATCGAGTTAGCCACGACACGGCTCAAGCGCACAAAGAACACACGATTAGAGACCCGTCTAGCGTAAAACAAAACCTCGCGAGCCGCCGCCATGTCAGTGACGCGCTGTAGTTCAAGAAACTCAGTAACGAACATCGCTGTTATAAAATCTGTCCTAAGGAAATTGTATATAATTCGTTTTCACTGTGCGCAAAATGATTTAGAGAAAAATGTTCAAAATTACAGTAACGACCAGTAGGACAATAACGCCCAGTCAAACGTCTGTTGGGCGCTATTACCCTTCGTGGGCGCTATTGACCTACACGTGGGCGTTTAATGTTAAATATTATATTATTAAATTAAATTTAAATAATAAATATGTGACAATAACTATCAAAGTAGGTTATCTTTTGTCTTAAATTATTTTTTAAATATGACCTTAAGGGACGTGTTGGTTCGTCTACCTTTGGGCGTCATTACCCTTTACCGTTTAGTAGAGCCCAATGTTCGATTAGACAAATCTTAATGTTTTTGAAAAAAACGCCTTTTATACTATTATTTTGTACTAATGTATATTTTTGATATAGTTTTTTTTGTTAGAAATGAATTTAGCCCGATGTTTCATACTACTTTAAGCGTGCTAAAAGTTTCGTAGTTTTTATGATAAATTTTAATTAATTTCATTCCTTTTGTTTGTAATAAAGAAGTTTATATGTGACTGTTATGTTTTATTTGACAATAAGCACGAATCGTGATTTTTTCTGTCCAGCGTTTTATTTACTAAACGGGCGGTAATTAACATAGTATTTTTAATAACGCCCAAGACAAAGCTCTTAAAAATATATTATCTGCATGGAAATTATAAATAGTTACATTACTCAACTAGTATGTTTCGGTTCTAAAAACTATGCTTAACATTTTTATCGCATTATTTATTCCATGTAATGAATACTTAAGGTAAAAATTAAGTTTTAAGTTAGGTGGGCGTTAAATGCCTCGAGTACCTTATATTAGGAAATTGTTCCATACAGTGTACTTAGAAAAGGATGCGTATAGCTGTGCATTTTTGATATTTACAATGTTATCACTAGGTCAAAGCGAGAGAGTTTTACGTAGTTCATGAACGATGTATTTATTATTAGGAACCCATTCCTTACAGTGTATTAATGGCGGGTTTCTATATCTTACTATTCATTCGCCTGCCCTACAATAAAAATATATACATTAATTTATACAATGTCCACCAGCAGTGGGGTCTAGGGTCCAAGCTACCGGTAGTTAATGCTCCAGAGACAGGGACCTCCCCACAATGCGGGCCATGTCTCGTAGAGCGCTGCCTTCTGTACCCGTCCTTTCAGCCATAAACCGAGCGAGAGCCTTTCAAGGTGGTGGTCAAGGATCTTCGCTATTAGTCCGTTCACGAACACCACTATCAGAACTATAATTGTAGGCTTCGAGTTCCACATGGCAGTAACCTCGTGAAGAAGATCAATATATTTTATTTGCTTTTCTTTCTCGGCTTTCACGGGGTTACTATCATGGGGAACTGTGACCTCTACAATTATAGCACGTCTCGCAGACCGTTCGACTACCACAATATAAGGCTTATTGGTGACAATAGTACTGTCTGTGATAATGATCGGTCCCAGGAGAGCAGATATTGACCATTGCCAAGAACTGGTTTGGGCTTGTATTAGTATTACGGTCCTCCGACGAGACAATTCCGTGTTTAAGAGCAAATTGCTGGTGGATGATCCTAATGATGACTAGGTTGTGTGTGTGCAAGTACTCGCTGTTTATAATAATAATTATTATTATATAAATTTCTTTCCCTTGTCTGAAAACTTTGTTTGAGTCAAAATTATTTCATTGTTGAGATTCGTGAATACAGATTTACCGTCAGCAAATTTTTTCAATTTAGTTCCTTATGAAGTAATCTTTGGATATTTTGGGGGGTCATGGAAAATGCTGAATGAATGATCTTTTCCAATGCAGTTTTACTTTCAAAAAGTGTATAATACTGGTTAAAAGTGGACAATAGACGTAGATGGATTGTTGCCGTCATATAAACGTAACCGCGAAAAGAAAAAAAAGAAAAAATATTAATATCCTCCCATTGTCCTCTCTTCCTATCTGTCCTCTCTCCCTATCTGTCCTTTCCGACATAACACTCGCGCGAACGAGACGCACAATGGGAAGAAACAAAGTCTACTGCGCTACGCTGCCGTGGTTGTCAAGAGTCATCCAGTCTTGCAACGCTGCCGCGGAAAGTAGACTCACATCTAACGAAAAAATGCGAAATTCAAAATCGAACCAGCAAACCCAACAAAGAAGTGAATTTCCCATATTATTCCTATTATTCTATAACGCATCACCACATATTGGAATTCTTGTCGAGTCAAAACGCGTGGATGGGTCTAGTAATAAATATTTTTAGAATGAAATATAATCTTTATGGATTTTAGAGCACGTTCTCTCCGTTTATCATTTTGAAACAGATGGCGTCATAATTATGGGACGCTTCAAGTTAATGGCGCTATAACCCGACTTAAAATCTGAAACAGAAGCATCAATGCTATGGTCATCATCTCCTTGGCTTACTTGGCTGATTGTAATCTATAATAAAATCCCTATTAATATTATAAATATGAAAGTAACTCTGTCTGACTGTTCCGTTTTCACGGAAAAACTATTGAACAAATTTGGATGAAATTCAGTATATACGTAACTTTAATACCGAGGGTGGGCAAGGGATACTTTTCATCCCAGATAATGGGATAAGTTTAGGGGATAAATTGATATAAAGATTATGTATTTGACCCGCGGCACAGCCGCGGAGTAAACTCTGGTAAAATTATTAATCGTTCAGGTTTATACAATGAATTTAACAATGAGAATAATCAAGGGTCTAATACGGACCATAAAATTCGGAAAACAACTTTTAAAGTTTTTATCTGTCTATTTGGTACAGCATTACGTGAAAACCAATGAACGGATTTAAATGCAACTTACCACAGAGCTAGCTTAATTACTGTCTCAACACTAACACAGAGTACATTAATTTTATAATCTATGATAATATTATATCCTTATATTTAAATGAGTTTTGATAATTTTGAAGGTGGTCTGGAAAATATCGCCGGTGGCGACAAGACCTCCAATTGTACTATATATGATTTGATTTCATCTGCATATGCAATAAAGAATATATAATGAGGCCTGCGATACATAACAAGAGCCTTGGTGGAAGATCTTCCTTTGAGACGAAAAAGCATTTCAATTTCCACCTTGCTCCTCCATGTATACTATGTAATGAGTTACTTTATTTTTTACATTTTTTACGCCATTTCTATTCAAACCGAAAGACAGAGATGAAACGTTTAATTTCGGCTTTAGCATTTAAGTATTTATTGTATTTAAAATATTTCACTTTTAAACCCAAAAAGAGTAAAACAGCGGTTCTTTTATATTTTCATGACTACACACCGTGAATGACATATTTACCTATATGTTATATATATATATATATATATATATATATATATATATATATATATATAACCTTTGTCTTTGTACGCAATAATTAATTCAGTTGAAATTAATTCTGACGTCCCTTTGGAGTAGTTTGGAGCGGTATTTCCATGTTAGTTTGAAAGCATTTTTATTCTTATTAAATACTGATTTTATTAAATAATATTTATTCTCTTTTCTTTCACCATATCCCGTAAGTCCGTCACTATATCGCTTATCTAATGTATACATGTCTGTCTCGCTTTTGCCTGTCGCTAGACTGCCTCATCTCTTAGTTGGGGCATTGTTTTATACTGCACCAATACAATATGACTCGACACAATACTGGCTACCATAAAGCTACCGTAATGCCTACCATAAAGGATAACAATACACAATAGTCTGTTTATACTAATTACAATTTTTGAACACAATGTAAACAAAAGAAGTTCAAAAATGTAATAACTGCAGGTGTGCATTCACTTTTGTCGGCGTGTAACAATAATGTAAAAATAATAATAGCAACATATAAAACAATAAGTCGTCCACGCTGAAAAGAAAAATAACCTTAGCACAAACACTTGAAACTTCAGCTCGTTATAACCCGGCTAAGTGCAATATAACTCATGTAACAGGATCTTTATTCAGATAAACGACCAATTAAACTTGGCCGTCCAACCGTAACCCTCTCCGATTCTTTGGCATAACGTTAAACTGTTGTTATTTGATGCTAACGCCCTATTTATGACTTTATGGATACATCATTTTATTTAGACAATATATAGTAACTATAAGTCGTGGTAAGGTAATGGCTAGTGCACGTGTCCCAGTCTTAAAGAGCGCAGGTTCGAATCCAGGCCGGAACGCATATGTAGGAATCACATTTATAAAGTAACGATATGACAGAAGTAGTCAAATGTAGTGATGGGAAGTCGTATAACCGGATTTCAACGTAGAAGCATTTAATATCAAGTTAACGGATGTCGGAAATGGAGTAACCGGAAGTTGGATGTTATACGGATGGCGGAAGTTGGTGTTATTGAAGTGGCGCCAAAGCATTGCTGGATGGTATCGCTGCAGCGCCCTACGAGAACCTTTTAAATACGCGGTGTTCGGGCACATAAGGGGCAGTATAGAACCAACAGTCTGCAACCGTCATTCTACGTTCATCAGTTGAACAGAGCGGAAGCTCTGTTGGACAAGAGGCGCATAGTATATTTTGGTCGATAATTACTGTTCGATAATCGCAGTATTCTTTGAGGACAGATTGCTGCTCGACACCTGACAAACGTGGAGACAACTCTTGGAGTTGTCCTAATATTTCTGTGTATTATTGTGCTATATTTAATATTGTGATTGTAATAATTGTAGTGTAATAAACTTTGATTATAACATTTCAGATTATTATTGTGGTATACTCGGAGTGTCATCCGCTCCCGGCGTGAGTGAGGCTACACATACAATACTTGGGAAGTTTTCTGACCTATGCATATTTTAACAATTCTTTCAGTGTTAGATAGCCCATTTATCGAGAAAGGGTATATACAGGGTGTCTCAAAAGAAAGTTCACATTTGTTTTGGTTATTGCGTGAACGCAACTAATCTGAGGGGCTCGGGGCTGTGTCAATCGGTAGCCTGGCTCTTGGGGATAGTCACTATGGAGCGTTTCTCAGGAGCGGACCGTGCGTTGTGCTTACGCGAGTTTTATAAAAACGGTAATTCAGCGACCGTAGCGCGTAGAAAATTCTGCAGCATTCGACATATTCGTCCTTGAACGATGCGCCAAGCACACGACTCATTGCAAAATGGGTCGACAAGTTTCAAGAGACCGGGTCAACACTGGAAAAACCAAAATCCACGCGTCCAAGATCTTCGAGAACGGTCGAAAACGTAGACAATGTCGCCCAGTCTATTCGAGACGATCCGAACATTTCAATTCGGAAGTGTGCTGTGGCCTTAAACGTGAACAGATCGTCATTATGCCGCGTTTTGCATAAAGATTTAAAACTGAACCCGTACAAAATTCAGTTGGTCCAAGAATTAAAGCCTCCAGGATGCTGGTCAGAAGCTTGACTTTGTAAACCAGATGATTGAGAGCTTTCCAACGTTTACCAACATCTTGTTTTCAGATGAAGGCCATTTTCATCTTAATGGACATGTTAACAAGCAAAATTGCCGCTACTGGAGTGCAACCAATCCATAACAAAAACATCAGACACCCCTACAAGCGCCTAAAGTCACCGTATGGGCCGCAATGTCGGCGCGAGGGCCGTCATAGGCAATTTTAGTGCTCGATTAAATGAATGCTGTGAACGCAACGGTTTACATTTGGACGATGTTTTTTTTTTAAATAAATTCCCAAACAGTGTATTTTAATATGTATAAAACATTTTTGCATTAAACTCCTTACTTTTTTAAAAATTCATTTTTGAAATGTGAACTTTCTTTTGAGACACCCGATATCATCACGCTAAGACCAATAGGAGCAGAGCACCAATGGAGAATGTTTCAAAATCGGGGTTTTATAACTTATTTTTTTTAACTATTACACGTGGATGAAGTCGCAGGCAGAAGGTAGTTTTACTATAACCAAACAAAATACAAAAATGCACGATTACAGTAAGTTGGTAAAAACAATAGGCGGTTATATCGCTTCAAGCAATCTCTTTCAGCCAACCTAACATAAAGAATAATTTAAATTAATCTAGAGATATTATTTGAACAATCAAACAAATGTATATTACTTTGATTAGTTTGAAAGTTTTTGCTTTTAATTTTTATAGGAATCTGTGGCCAAAAGAATATTAATACAATAAAAGTCTATCATACTCAACTTCATATTATAGTTATTTGATAGTTTTTTGAGTTCATACACGTTTATTGTTTATTTTTGTTAATGATAACAATAGCCCATAACTGTCCCACTGCTGGGCTCGGGCCTCCCACGGTAGGGGAATAGACGGTATACCCGCCACGCTTGTCCAAGGCCGCTTGGCAGGTTAGACACATCGGTTATCTCGATGTGCAGGTTGCATCACGATGTTTTCCTTCACCGTTGTTATCACGTGGTAATTGTAACAATATGCACATTAGGTCAGAAAACACCCTAATTAGTGCATGCGTTCCGGCCAGGATCGAACTCGCGACCCTTGAGTGTAGGATGCGTGCGCAATTTTTTTTTATTGCAGGAGTTCAGCAGACGGGCAGACGGCCCACTCGATGGAAAGCGGTTACCGTCGCCTATGGACATTTGCAACACCAAAGGTGCTACAAATGCGCTCTCTTAAAAGAGACTGGAACCTGGTCACTAATGTCGGAACACAACGCAAGGTTGTTATGGCGACATACTTTAGACCAGGGGTGGTAGCCATCCAGTCGGGCAAATGCCCTACCACCTGGCTGTGGGATGCTAGCCATTAAGCTACCACGACTTATATGAGTTACTGTGTGTGGCATTAATTTTGGCATTAATTATATAAGTGATCAGTTTATTTGTAACATCATAAAGAACGAACAAACAACAATCTATTCAAATGTCTATATTATTACCTAATAAAAGTACATTATGACTGTTTTAAACGCGGTATTTCACTAGATTTTATTCTGACATTTCGGCCAATTTTCAGTAGTCGTGATTACAGAAGACAGATGTCAAGTGTCAATGAAATGAAAAATGGACGAAACGTCGGAATAAGAATCAAATAAAGTACCCGTGCTTAAAGCCGCTAATAACGTAGTTATTATGTACAGTAGTCGCGAAAACTTTAGAAAATTTATACTACTACATATTTATACTCGTATATACACACACATACGTTAACATTACAACCGTACTAATGAATAATTGTAAAAAGACAGCATAATGTGACAAGCTGTAATTAAGTCTGCACTTAGACCAAGAACTTTAGTCTAATAATATGTATAAACAGCTGTATATACTGATCTAAGACTTGTTGGTTGTTCTCAATAAAAAAAACTGTTGCGACCGAATGCCGACAAAAGACAAAATCACACTTGCGTATGTAGAAACATATTTTATTTTTCTTTTTCGGCATTTAGATTTCTTTTGTTTGTTTTGTGTTTAAAATTGGTAACTCGAAAAACAGGCCATTGTGTATTGTAATATTTATGATAGCAATTAGGTGCGATTCTTGAAAATTATTGTTATGCGGTCGAGTATTGTGTCGAGAAAGCGATAACACAAGCGAGGCAAGACGTGTGTACATTTAGTGACGAACTTTGCGCGTGTTATTGAATTGCGCAATACATTTGCACGAGTCCCGTAACTCGTAACAATACTATGGGTGTATAAATTCAATCTGCTGAAATTTATCAAAAGCAATGTAACATTGTTCCCGAATACTTTTGAAGTAATTTCCAGAACGAGCATTACTTCGAAACTCATCTTCGGATCAATTAAAAGTGTTACAAACGGAATCCTTAATTAATTTAATTCGTTATACTTATAATAAATATAGGACTGTAACAAAGCGATGTCGGGTTGTTCTTTTAAAGTCATGTTTACTAATTATTTTTGGTCCTCTCGGCTCTAATACTGCTGCTTCAGGCGGCACTTGAAATCTTTTATTTACTATCTGTCCCTTTCTAAACATCTATCTATCTCTGTCTTTTCCTTCCCGAACGTTCTATTCCGGAACTTTCGTTTATCGTCTATCCCTTTCTAAAATGTATCCGTCCTTGTCTTTTCCTTCCAGAATTTTCTAAAAGTTCTTAAACTAACTAGATGGTTCCACCATCATTTGCTACAGTATTATCTATTATATTTGTTCGCGCGCGTAAATCCGCACAACACTGCTTGACATGTGACAGCACTATCAGCCTTAAAACCGCGTCCCGACAGCGTCAAATTTACCACGGTTGAGTGCGCACACGCCGCTTACGTTGCAATTAAATAAGTCAAGTGAAGTGTTAAGGTGCTATTCGAACCTCGGCTGCAGGCTGCGGGACAAACAATGTCAACATGTCATCGTCATCCTCTTCTAATATATTTTATTAGAAGAGGAAAAGGATGAGGACATGTTGTCATTGTTAACTAGCCATAGAAGAGTAGCCACACGTCCTTATATAATATGTAGACCCACTGATGGAAGTGATTCAATACTAATTAAGAAACACATGAAGTATGATGACGATCAGTTTAGGAATTATTGTCGATTTAATAAGGTTGGAGTGACGTAACTACGCGCGGATCATCTTGCAGCCGCAGCACTACTGATCTGTGATCGGCTCGGCAGCACGTGCAGCCACAGCCGCGTTCGGAATGTTTTTCACAGAAATCTATACTACTACATAGAAAACCAGTCGTGCAGCCACAGCCGGCTTCGTGCAGCCGCCGCATGTGCTGCCTGCATCCGCAGCCTGCAGCCGAGGTTTGAATGGCACCTTTAAACATCAGCTCTCATCATCATCAGAACTCCTCAACAGCGCCATCAATCAGTAAGTCCCCCCTATATTCCTAGCGAAACCAATATTTCTATTCGCATTCTATAATTTAAACTTTTATGAGAAAATTTAATAAAACATATTTCTCCTTGTAAACGTATTCGAAAATAATTAATGAATATCATGGATAAATGCAGAGCAGACGCAGCTGTCGGCGTGAGGTAGTCTCATTCATAATGGAGTTCGGTGTTATGTAAATGATAACTTACTTGTTTCCGTATTTGTTGGCAGTTTATTAATATATCGTCTTTCAAGGATTTATTCGTATTGTTACGAGCTACAGGACTCCAATTAAAATGCCATTGGAAGGACTATAGAATATATTAGAACTATACAAACACGTACAACACAGGTACAAATATATGCAGGTGTAAATTTGTTTTTTTTGTCGGCGTCTATGTCGTAACAATATCAACATATTTGCGTACATTACCAATAAGACATAAAGATTGGGCCCAACTTGGCCCAATTACCTCCAACCTTTCCTGTATAGTCCCCCATATATAGAGGTTATTAAATTACTATTTAAAAGGTTCTCATATCATCTCAAATAGGTATACATAGTAAAAACTACAAGACACAAATAGTAAATACATAAAGAGTTACATAAATTCATCACTATGTTAACTGAAGAAACTTGCATCTGGCGATTGACAGAACAACTGTGTCCGCCTCGTTTTACTGACGGGTTTTATACTATAATATATCTAAAACTACCGTCAATTATACTAGTATATTGCGAACTGTAAAATGTCCAATAACTAGCAAATGATGACGTTATAGATAATAATAAGAGTGTTTAGTAAATAGTAAGATGTGGATTAAACAATATCTTGGACAGTAACTAGCAAGGAATACTTAAGACAGAATTGCATTGGTAAGAAGTATCAAATATTAACTATTTGGGCAGGGTTAAAATAATATTATTATCTCCGCAAATTGGTAATGCGCTGGAACCTTGTCAAATTAACATTCACGTGTCATCCGCAACTCGATATGTACGCGTACTCGCCGGCCAGTGATGCTATACTGTACTGAGTGGTTACGTACGTACGGTTACGTCACCAAAATAGCAATAGCAATTTGCTGCGATAATATCTATGATGACCGTCTATTTGATATTAATGTACACTATGGTTCTTATGACTACTGTGGTGGATATCTTGCAACATAATATAAATCTTTGTTATTCACTACAACAGACCTAAATATCTGCTTTAAAATAGTGGTCGCTTTGTGATACCTAACAACATATTTAAGACTATGTGTCACCTATCCAACTCTTTGCTAACTAAGCGACAGTAGAAAAGAATAAAACTGAAATATAGTTCAGTTTGTGAACATAAAACATGCACTCAAACTAATTGAAAACGTTGTGTATTTTTCCACTTGCCATCAGTTCACTGTTGGTTTGGTTCCATGCGGAAAAACATATAAAACTTTCGTAGAAACTTAGAGAATTCGATTTGAAAAAAGTGTCAGTGTGCGAGTCGGACTCACACATGGAGTCACTCGTATGGACTAAAGTCAAAACTTCTAAAACGACCATTTATGGTATCTGATAAATAACGGTTTTTACTTTACTATATTGGCATTTATTTGTAAGATACAGACAGACTTCAATTATAATTATTATATGAATTAGTAGGTAATCAAGCCTTTAACCCTATTTTATTGTCAGCCACATTTGAACCTAAGTTCTTGCGTCAGTCTAAGTCGTCAACATATACGAAATATCTAAATAAATATATTTAGTAATATTATATTTAACAAGAGTTTCATATTTACACTAGCTTCTGCCCGCGACTTTGTGGAATAGATAAAAAAAGAAAAATAAGTTGAAAATAATAATAATAATAATAATTTTTATGGCCTAATGTCGGAAGTAGCTTCGGTGAACCTGCAGCCCACCTCTCTACACCCCTTAGCCACTCATACCCATGTTGCCCCTGCCTTTTATGGCATTTTTTGGGGCCCATGCAGGGAGTGGCGAGTCACCGTCTGCCCATTTTTCCATGTTCCCCGAACATTGCGACGGGCAGACGCCATAGTCCCCATATTCCCAGACCGCTAGTATCACTAACAGTTCACCCCAATAGCCCGGTACTTTTAGTCCTCATTTCCCACAATAGTCCTACACTGGCCGGGGCTTGTCCTTGGGTGCATTATTATATGGTGTAGACAGGGATAATCGCCGGTCAGTGTCACGCCACATATTTACATTAAATTTGTCAAGGGGCCTCTACGTGTTGGCCTCCCCATGGCCCCATGCAAGCCCTCCAAAAGTCCGGGCCATTTTTATGGCCCGTTGTCTTGAAAGACATTCTTTATTTCAGGCATTAAATAACCCATATCAGTTCACAACATAAAATCTTACAATTAAAAATTAAATTAAAAATAAAATAATAATAGTAATAATAATAATTATTACTATTATTATTTTAAAATAGTATGTCATTTCCAATTCAAATTCAATTCATCCGTTATGCCTTTAAGTCTCGGTGCACAGAAAGCCAGCTCTTAAAAATGGGGTTGTCAATGTAATCTGAGAACATGCGGAGAATCCCATTGCCCGAGGCACGGAGGCGAGACCAGAGCCCCGCTATGCGTGCTCTCCTAATGGCATAGAAATCTGCAATTCTCTGTTCGACGAACATGCCGAAGCGCTGCAAAATCGAGGCAGTTTCATTAGGGTACGATATGCATTATTATATTGTACCCTAATGGTACCCAAAGCTTTCTTGGAGCATTTCACCCAGAGTTGACAGGTGTAGAGGCTTTGACAGTATGCTCTAAATAATGTCACTTTCACCTGTCCATTGCAACGCGAAAATCTACGTGAGATCATATTGCACCTCACAGCCAGAGCTTTGCGCTCGCGCTCTATGTCTAAGTCGTCACTGAGATTCTCCGCAAGTATGTGTCCCAAATATTTAAATTGGCTTACATATTTGAGCTCAGTCCCGCTCAACAATACAGGCAATGTAATCTCCGGACCCTTGCCTGCTCGGAAAACCATCATCTGTGTCTTGTTCTCGTTGTGTTTTAGGCCATGCTTAGCAGCATAGCCTTCACAAATACTAAGCAGCTTTCTTAACGCACTGATTGAGGGGCTCAAGAGCACCATGTCATCAGCATAACTTATGTTGTTTAAGCATACTCCCCCAACATGACAACCAATCCTGCTGCTCCTCAGTTCCACAATCAGGTCGTTAATATAGAGTTTAAAAAGGTCCGGAGACGTCAAACCTCCTTGACGTACGCCACACTCTAGTTTATAATCGCTAGAGACGGTGTCGCCCCATCTGACATGGTTGGTTTGGTTTTCGTATCAGTATCTCAACAGACCCACCGTTTTTTCAGGAATATTTGACCTGGCTAGTTTTTCGCATAGTAAATCGTAGTTTACTAAATCAAAACCACGGCTCAGATCAAGGAAACATGCATAAACTGAAGTATTTCTATCAACATAATGCCTAATTGTAGACTTCACACTAAAAATAGCTGAGTCTGTTGAGAGACCAGGACGAAAACCAAATTGTGCATCGACAATTTCTAAGTTGAGGTCAGGATGAAGTAACCTTTACAGGATTTTGCCTAAAATAGTACCAAGCGAAATTGGTCTATAATTTTTAAGACTGGAAAGTTCACCCGTTTTATTTTTAGGAACTCGCACTACCACAGTCTTCATAAGTGTCTCAGGCAGGTGATTGGTGGAATGGCATACACTAAATAGATTAGCTAAAATGTAATATATATCGGGCCCTGCATGTAAAATATGCTCAATACTTAAGCCATCCCATCCCGGTGATTTTCCACGTTTCATATCACGAACAGCTCTAGCGACATCTTCCGCATTAAACTTATGCGAATTATTAGATGGCAATTTGGTTAAGTTATTTTTAAGAGCAGTCATAGAAGGGTTCAAAGGCAAAGGTTTTACACTGAAGTGAAAAAAACTCCCCGATTTTGAAATATTCTTCATTGGTGCTCTGCTCCTATTGGTATTAGCGTGATGACATAAGTCTATAGCCTTCCTCAATTAGTGGGCTATCTTACACTGAATTTTACAAATCGGGCCAGTAGTTCCTGAGATTAGCGCGTTTAATCAAACAAACAAACTCTTCAGCTTTATATATTAGTGTAAGGTATATTACAATTTTTATGTCATCCTTAAAAAAAAGCTCCATGTCGTAGCGTGTTTTTCCTTCTTCTCCTCTCTCCCATCCTTCCTATCCCATCGTGCAGGCTGGCAACGCCTTGGCTTCCCCCTTAGTATTGCAAACGTCTATGGCTCTTTCTAGTCGTCCGGCAATCGGACAATTAGCAAGTTCTTTATAGTATGGGAGCTGCAGACATCTAGTCATCGCAGCGGACAACGAACTACTGGCTAGCGCAACGCGAGAGTGCTCATATTAATAGTAGCTTTATCTCGCTCGCACATCATCGTTCCCGGTCACACATTATGCTATATATTGTACTAGCTGTACGACTTGTTAATATTTGTACTTAAGGTTACCATTTCCAAAATAAATGAGTTCACTTCAATTCACATCAGCACTCGACAGTGAATACTGCTCTCTGCCATTTGAAGGTTAAATGATCCTCTACTTCTTGCTGCTATAGTAGTAGACCGTCCGGTTAGCGGACGATTGTTATTTGTCCGAACGTCCATAGGCGATGGTAACCACTTCTCATTAAGTGTGCCGTCTGCCTATTTGTAAGCTTCGCAATTAAAAAAAATATACCATTCGTAATCATAATATCCGACAAAATGTTTAGAATTGTTTGAATAGAGCCGCAGTTAACTTATCTAAATTAATTAGAGACGCTCTAAGAATCTGAAAAGCCATTAAAATCGGACAAATTAAATTTTAGGGATGTCAGTTGGGAAGGTACCGTTTAAAGTCTTCGTTACTTTGTAATAAGTTTCTTAGACACGAGGCTAGACTACGAAATCATTGGCTATTTGAGATGTAACATGAAAGTTTGTGACGTAAATGTGTGTTGTTCAAAAACTAAGTAATATGTGCGATTTGTACACTTCTAAAGATGCTGGGGTTTCGATGAACTCCGGTTTAAAGGCTGTTTATTGCCAAACCACGTTGAGTTGTTGTATGAATGAATGAATGAAAACTCTTTACTGTTCACCATAAATTTAAATCTAGACAATTCATATGGATATATTTGCATTGGAACAATGGGCGGCCTTATCGCATATTGCGGTCTCTTCCAGGCAACCCAGTATCTAAGGAGATTTTAAAGCAAATTTCAATAAACGATTTTTGGTGGTGTACTAAAATAAAATAAAATAAAATAAAATATAAATGATGTAGGTAGATATACAAATTTTGTATAATCAGATATGCGATGATATTATAAATTAGATAATAATATATAGTTATATACATTCGAACAATAGATACATTAATTTAATGCAACAATTTTATTTAATAGACCAATAATTGTCAGTGACCATATGTTAACCATATGTAGTCATTGATTTAGCTTGTCTGATTGGTAAGGGGAGGGAGTTCCACATTTGAACAGCCTGTACAGCAAATGAATTTCCAACTAAGGAAGAAGTGTGTCCATGTGTGGTATTGTTGACAAAAGATTTTCATTTGAGCACAAATTTCAGGAATGTTGTATGTTGTTTATTAAGGTCGTTTGAAGACCTGGGACGCACAACTTGTAAGAGTACAAATCCGCACGTGATGGTGATGTTAATACAACTGCCTTAGTATATTGTTTGTTGTGTATTTATGTGTAAAATACGCTGGACGAGCAATATTGGCTCGCACAAATATATATATATATATATTCGTTTCGTTTCGGTCGTTAAAAATTAAATTCTTTCAGACGCCCAAAAAAATCCTTCCTTTTGACGAAAAACTACGGGGAAAAATTTTGCTTTTTGATTTTTAACAAAAATAACACGTGCCGGCGGCCAATTTAAGTTCATTTTTTTTAGGAAATCAAATTCTCTACAAAAGGGTTTCTTTTGTTTTTAGATGAAGTTCATATCCATCGAGATAATCTCATTGGTAAACTTATTAACTTTATTAAATCATTTATTTTAGCACTAAAAACTTTATTTTTCTTGAAATATGAACACTTCTTTTAAAATATCTTGAATTACATATATACTTTTGATATTTTGACATAAGTAAATGATTTTAAATAATGTAACAAATATTCCAAAAAAGTATAATTTTATCGAAAAATGAACTTAAATTGGCTGCCGGCACGTGTTATTTTTGTTAAAAATTAAAAAGCAAAATTTTTCCCGTAGTTTTTCGTCAAAAGGAAGGATTTTTTTGGGCGTCTGAAAGAATGTAATTTTTAACGACCGAAACGAAACGAATATATATATATATATATATATATATATATATATATATATATATATATATAATATATATATATATATATATATATATATATATATATATATAAAAATCAATTGCTGTTCGTTAGTCTTGCTAAAAACTGGACTGATTAGGCTAATTTTGGTTTTGAATTATTTGTGGGAGTTTAGGGAAGTGAAAAGGTGAGTGAATATGAAAAAAATGCTTGGAATATAGAAAAGACAACCACTTTACTTTCTCTTAGAAACTATAGCAATAGTTGCCTGCCAACAATTGATGTTCGTCCCGTCCTTTAGAAATCAATTGAATTTAAAAGTCGTTAAGAAATCAAATTAGATTTCAAAGTGAAGTTTTTTTTATATATTTTTTTTGTTTTGAATGTCAAACGTTTGATATTCGTTCTAGTAAAGTTTTGACCATATTTTTTATTAAATTTGACACATTCTGCAATTATCATGCCGCTTTTTTGTTTATTGATTCTGAGGCGGTACGAAGTTTGCCGGGTCAGCTAGTAATAAACATAAATAAGGTCAATCTCTGGTAAGTAGCTTTGTTTTGAATATCGAAAGAAGCCTGCTAGTAGGTATATACATAAACCGTCCGTGAAAAACTTATGTAACAGACAAGGGGCTCGTTCCAGCTTCTCATTACATTATAGAAGTTTTAGTGCGGATCTTAAATTTTTCTAGTAATACATACATGTTATTCAGGGATAATGTAGTATTTTAATGGTGAAAAAAATTATGAAATCTGTCAAGTAGTTTTTGAATTTATTCGTTGCAAACATACAAATCTTTCTTCTTTATAATATCAGTCTAGATAGTGAAAACCGCATAAAAATCTGTCGCGTGGCTTAGAGGAAGTTAGCGTGTATACAGACAGACAGGATCGAGATAGCCGGAGAGACCCAGATCTGCGGCTAATCTATGGTAAGTCTGGCCCGCAAAGGGTCAGGCCGTCGTCCGTCCGGGCTGGAGGTGAATGCGAGAGCGAGTCCACAGCCGGGACGAAGGACGCTCGAGGATCGGACAGGGGTCTTAGTGGGTATCTCTAAACGCGGTGTGGCAATAGCACCTCACACGTGAGGTGCTATTGCCACCTCGACCGGGGGAATCCCACACATGAGCCGCGACCTTTCCCCATCGTGCGGCTTATGGTCCTCAAACGGATTTCCCCTGTTTAAAAAATAAATATACAGATAGACGGACAAATGCGGAAAGCGACTTTATTTTATATTATGTAAAGAAGATACTGAACTGCTTACTAGGACCTTAGAATGAACCAATGGTTAGCGTACTCGCGTCCCAGATTCAAAGAGCGCCGGTTCGAATCTTGGCTAGAAAACATGCACCACTTAGGAAGTTTTCTGACATAATTTGTATATCGTTAAAATCACCGCGCGCTAAGCGTGAAGGAAAACATAGTGATGACACTTACACATGGTCTAGAGTCTAGAGTATGCCGCTATAACAATCTTAGGTTGTGTTCTGGAATTAGTGGCCAGCTTACAGTCTCTCTTTAGAGAGCTGCAGCGCAATTTTAGCACTTTTGGTGTTGCGAATGTTCATAGGCGATGGTAACCGCTTTCCACGACTGGACGGTTTGCCTGTTTGCTGAACTCATGCAATAAAAAAAACATCGAGATAACCGATGAAATAATATAGTGAGGTAAGTGTAATTATAGTAAGTAAGTAAGTGTAATTATACCTACAAACGTATGCAAAATAAGACATCTTAAAAAGTTGCTTACACAGCCTACTTATGTAGACATGCTGTGTTCAAAACTTGCAATATATTTAGAGAATTCCCCGCGGCTACACCACATGAAAATCTATACTTAGTAGCTCTATGTTACTCACTTAAAAACTTAATTTACTGTTTTTTGTTAAATTTACTATAATCACAAAGAAACTAAATCCTAGTCTACAAAACCGCCCAGCAAAATGTAGAGGCGAGTCGAAGCCAACCTGATTTGCTACTGAATAAAAAAATATATGTGTGTGTACTTATGTACACGCGTTAGAAGTTATACTTCTTTGGCCTATAAAAAACGACACTAACAATAGAAAAACTAAAATGTTGACTATAGCTAACTTCAAGGTGTCGGTTAACTATAGCTAACTTCATGGTGTAGGTTTTTCGTGTGACGGTGTGCGCGCGCATCGTAAAAATTTACTCTCATCATTTTTCCCTAACGCGCCAAAAGAAGTATAACTTCAAAAAATGAGTTTGCGGGACCATCTATTTTGCTAATCCATCTTTTCTAAGGAATCGACGTCCTTTACCGGGATAAAATGTATCCTAAGTGTTAACTCGGGTTATAAGCCAGCAGTATGTCGAACTTCATTCATATATGTTACTTTCCAAAAAAAGATGCGATTGCAGCGTCATCTTTTTCGCTATTTTCGTCTATCCCAAGGCTAGGACCTCATTTAGTGGGATAAAAAGTATCCTAAGTTACCCCCCGGGATATAAGTTAGCTCTGTGTTGAGTTTTATTTAAATCCATTCAGTAGTTTTCACGCGATGCTCTAACAGACTGACAGACAGACAAACAGAAAGACAGACGAAAATCCTAAAAATTGCATTTTCGGAATCTGCTGGTCCGAATTAGCCCCCTTGATTTATTTCACATTTTTAAACGCATTGTACAAACTCGAACAATTCACGGATTTATTACAGTATAACATCATAATAAAACTACGTTTTAACGGTTTTAAGCGCGATAATTTATTTGTTTTTGGTTTAACCGACGTTTTGGCCGCCTCTCAGTGGCCGTGGTCACGGAAGACGGACCACGACGGGTAGTTTTATTATGTATACAAGTCGCGAAAACTTAAGAAAATATTATTGCATAAAATCTTTTTTTTTTACCAGGGAAAATCCGATTGAGGACTAAGTCGCAACAAGGGCAGAACCTTGGAGGGATAATTCACGACCTAGTGTGGGATTCGCCAGATCGGAGGTGGCACCAGCATTCCCAGTCAGAACTGGTGCCATGCCATACCTACTAAAACCCCTGGGTGTTCCGTCCTTCGTCTTATGCCAGGGCTACGGGTGTATAACCTAGCCTCTCCGCAGCCCTGGCAGGATAGTATAAAATCCTATTTTAATCGGACGGACAGAATGGATAATTTATAGTTATGTATCGTAGACTAAAAAATAAAAACTTCGTTTAAAAAAAACCGACTTCAAAACTAAAAAAATAAAATATATAAAATAACTTATTTCTAAAGCTATTATTATTAATATATATTATCTAAAACATCTTAAAGTCGGTGCTTAATAATTTTCAAACAAAATATACTAATTTTTATTATGTTTTACTTTACACCGACTTCAAGATGTTTTAGATAATATATATTAATAATAATAGCTTTAGAAATAAGTTATTTTATACATTTTAGTTTATGAAGTGGGTTTTTTTAAACGAAGTTTTTATTTTTTATTTGTTACTTTTTAGTGTCTAGCTATGTATGGCTGGAACAACGAATGGTGCCGCGCTTCTTAAAAAATATAGGTCCCAAGAACCGGGAACATAAAAACGTTCGTAAAATAAAAACTACTGGGTCAAACTATGTCAAATTTTTAGGGGACCACAGGGCAGCTATTCCGCGTCGAACAAAAAAAGAATCACGTAAATCGAATCATAAATCTCAGAGTAATCGGTGTACATATGGAACGGAGTGAAAATTATTTCCATGAAAAATGTTCATAAAATGAAAACTACTGAGCCAAACTATGTAAAATTTTTAGGGGACCAATTGGAAGCTATTCCGCGTCGAACAAAATAAGAATCACGTAAATCGGATCATAAATCACGGAGTTATCGGCGAACATACATAAAAAAAGCAACAAAAAAAAAGATCCCGACGAATTGAGAACCTCCTCCTTTTTTCAAAGTCGGTTAAAAAGAGGGTAACTTAAGGCATTCAATTTGTTATCACAGACGGACGGTTCAATTTTTATTATTATATAATAATCGTTATATTATAGCGCTTTTGGTGTCATGTTTTACATGAGCATAAATTACTATTTCTGCAATAAAATATATTTCAGGCATGTTTTAAGGACTTAAGCGGACGATTAGAATATATTCATCTAGATAAACTAAAATTAAATGGCCGACTTTACTGTCCGGTCCCCTAACAGTTTGGAGGTCTGAGCCCAGCAGTGGGAAGTTTCTGAGCTTTTATTAGATATTTTTATAAATTAAATAAGCTTTTTATAACATAGATGATATTATATATATTCATCCACGCTTGACTAGAAATTCCCGCGGGGCTTTTCGAGAGTTTTTTAAAGTAACAAAGACAACAATAAAAAAAATAGCGAAGCCATCCATTTTTATATATAGATATAATGTTAAATGAAATATGTGAAAAAAAAACTGATAAATGTCAAAAATTAAGAGTAATAATATTCAGTAGCTTGTGTACCTTCAGACCACCTATCTACACCCCTTATCCACTGACACCCATGTTGCCTCTGTTTTGTATGGTATTTTCTGGGGTCCATGCAGTGGCGAGTCACCGTCTGCCCATTTTTCCATGATACCTGAACATGGCGACGGGAAGACGTCATAGTCCCCATATTCCCAGACCTCTAGTACCACTAGCAGTTCACCCCAATAGCCCGATAGTTTTTGTCCTAATTTCTCACACAGGGATAATCGCCGGCCAGTGTCACGCCACATTTACATTAAACTTGTCAAGGTGCCTCTACGTGTTGGCCTCCCCATGGCCCCACGCAAGCCCTCCAAATGTCCGGGCCATTTTTATGGCCCGTCGTCTTCAAAGACACAATAATAATAATAACATTCATAAGTCCAGGGCGGTATTTACTTACAATTGAGGAATTCGTTCACCGAGTTAAACATTCTATTCAAGAGCCATTTTTTAACTGAATTTTAATAAATATTATTAACAGTAGGCACGTTAATTTTTTATTAAGTTACTGAGAATTTATTAATATAACCATACGGCCCTTATTTTCTCCCTATACTAGATTAATTCTAAAAAAAAAGGAAAAAATTTCTTTGCTTTATTATAAAGACGATAATCTCGAGTAGACATCTTAAAAGAGATTTTGAACTTGGAAACGGAAATGGGTGGTGAAGGGTTGGATGGATCTCCCACGGTGTCATTTACAGAACTAAACCTCAGTTGGAAAGAAAAGAAACAAAGAAAAAATATTTGTAGAAATTAGTTAATGGTAGGGTTACCAAGTTAAGACAATGTGATATAAAAATCCATAAAATGATGAAATTCAGAGAAAAGCTGACAGTCAACATAAGCTGCCAAAGTTACTGATATTGAAAAACAAGAGCTGCTGTTGATAGGTGAGATAAAATTAATGTCACAGTATTATGTATACTTACATTCATATATATAATACCGTGACATAAACAGTGAATGTTAGGCACCTTTACGAAATTTCAGAATCATAAGGTAACGGAATTTTCAAGAATTATAAGGTTACAGAATTTCAGATTTTTCAGAATTATAAAGTTACGGAATTGCAAAATTATAAGTTATTGGGTGGTGTTGGTAGCCAAACAGAACCTTGTTGAGTTAGTATATAGTTTTTCACAAAAACGAGATATATATTTTAATAGAATATAAAATGCCAAATATGAAAATAATGAAAACAGTGAATGTAATAAACTGTTCAGTTCTTTATTAACTAAAATTTTAAACTATTCTAAATTAATATAATAAAGATTAAAATAAGCGTATTTTGCTTTGAATTAGTTTATATTTTACATTAAAAGTATTAAAACATTTACAATCATATACTTAAACATCTCTCAAATAGGATCTCAAAACCCTGAAGGAATTGGCTATTTATAATTTCCCGAGTATGTCCTCCAAGTTTTTAAGTTACATACAATAAGGATTAAAGTATTTGAGTTTCATTCATAAATCTAGTCTCAAACATGTACCTATAAATACAATTATACATTATTTCATTCTTAAAATATATTTAGGGAGGCCATTTTTAGGGAAGGTACTGCGGAAGTAAGTATATATTAAAAATTTTAGACATGTGATTGCAATTATCTGATTCATAATTTTGGAAAGTTTTTTTATATTTAAAAAAATCTTACATGAATTACGAAATTATCTTTCATAAGCGGATTAAAGTAGGATACTGATTTTTAAGCCATCTTAATATATTTTAACTAAACACAAAACCAGAATTCGAAAAAATAATCAACATATTATTATTCATAAAGTTTTGTAAATTTGTAATAATGGGTAATTTTCCCGTAATAAAAATATAATAAATGATATACATAAATAGAGAAAAATCATGTAACATAATAATTTTAATTAATAACAGGTATATAATATTATTCTCGTAACCTCTTTAGATATTCTTTAGATAAATAAATTACTTGCTGCATTGCATATGTATAGTATTTGTTTATTGTATAGTTTTCGTTTGGCCAGTATCTCAACTGATGTTAAATTAGTCATCTATATATCTATAAAAACCATTAGGAATTAATAAACCTGCAACATGGTTACCGATTTCAATGCAATCACAAGTCTTTGAAATCTGAATCGATATAACAAATAGAACACATTACGCACAATCCTGGCAAGCTTCTCTCTTCCTTCTTGTTTCTTCTTCATCGACCTCATTCTCGTTCAACTCCTCACTATCCCTACCTAACCTGATGAAATGGTCACGAGCTCTCTGCTTCCTTTGGGCATACGTTTTGGTATCAGCTGTCTGTTCGTAGCCAGGTTTTTCCTCGTCAACTGACCTTCCAAACCTGATGAAGGCAGGGTCACGACCGAATCTAACGAAGCTTGCTGACTTCTTCACTGGTGTGTCATATTCGTCTTCGTACGCACGGAGAAGAGAGACCAAGTCGTCTGTGCTAAGAGTTAAGGGTTGGGATCTTCCGAACCGCAAAAAGCTGTTGCCGCGTCTGGATGGATTTTGGAATGCTTCTCGAAGGTCAGCCGCTGATGGTTCGGGGGGATATGATCGGCCGAATCTATTTGAAAATTATGCTGATTAGTACAATACATTTTTCTAAAAAAAAATATAGAAATATAATATCCAGAAAATTAGAGAATTATTGCAACTAATCTTGCATCGGAATTGATAAGTATTTTTTTTATTGCATAAGTTCAGTAGACAGGCAGACGGCCCACTGGTGGCCCACTTCTTCTTCTTCAAGACTTATTGCTCCATTCCTTTACTGATAAACTAACTTATGATGTGCCAAGGAAACGATTTACTGGCAGGACATTGCAACTTTTTTATCCGTCCTGCACGGAGAATGAATACAATTTCCTGCGGCCGGGCGGCCTGTCGTAAGAGGCGACAAAACAACCCACAGCCAGGCGGTAGGGCATTTGCCCGACTGGATGGTCCACCCGTGGTCTACAGTATGTCGCCATAACAACCTTGAGTTGTGTTCCGGCATTAATGACACGGTTTCAGTCTCACTTAAGAGAGCAGCAAGGGTAACCGCTTTCCATCAAGTGGGCCGTCTGCTGAACTCCTGCAATAAAAAAGAACTTCTGATACTTTAACTTCGAAGGATGTTCTGATTTTATTATCAATAATATGTAGTTACCTAATCATGCTCCGATCAATAGCGCTTCTCCGACGAGCTTCAAGGTCTGGTGATCGCCGGACTGGTGTGGCAGTCGCGCTTACCACCAAGAAGATAGTCGCCATTACTGCCATGCAGCTGGAGTAGGACATGGTTGGGTATCTGAAAGATAAAATGGTAACTATTAAATCAAATTTCCACTTTATCCAAGAAACATACGTTTTATCTGCACAGGAACGGGAGGAAACTACTAATTGCAGAATGGCAGCCTGTCGTGAGAAGTGACAAAATAATCCATAGCCAAGTAGGTGGGAATTTGCCCATCTGGATGACTACCGCCCCTAGAACCCAATTCTGCTATTATTATCTCGTCAATATAGACGGACACTATCGTCTCAATCGTGTGTTTGCCTGATTTCGGTATTCTGTTAATTCCAATAGTATTGTTACGTGTTGCGGGACTCAAATTAAAATGCCGTTGGAATTATTATAGAGTTTATTAGAACTGTACAAACACGTATAACATAGGTAAAAATATAACCAAACACAGGAAACCCAAACGTAATGTAGATGGTCGTGATTCAATAAAACGCGCAAAGTCCGTCACTAATAGATTCCCGATTGTAGTACACACGTCTTGCTCGACTGCCCTGCTCCCTCAATCACGCCATCGTTTTATACTGCACAAATGCATTATGCCCGCCCGGCAACGTGGACCGGATTTTCCAGAAACAGCTTGTACTTTAAAATCCGTAACACCTAATGATTACAATACAACAATGGGCCGTTCTCTAGAAACTTATGCCAATAAATAAGTAAGCAAATTAAGACGATCATAAAAGAATTACAATAGTTTCAATATTATTAGTTCAAATGCCGATGGGTAATAAAATGTGTTTTGTTTCAGATATGCAGGTGGGTTTTGTTTTTCTCGGAACCTGAGTTGTAACAGTCCATGGCAATTTATCTCACGAGCTTATTGCAACTACAGCTATATAAACTTTAATCAACGGAGTAAGAATTATTTTGTATGTTACACAAACATAAATAGACATACTAGATGACAGTACATTTGGACAAATGTTTGTTTATTGCTCTGTCTCGAGGGAGATATTTGGACGGTGGATTTGGCTTGTGAAACCATATAATATTGGGTCACGCTATGTAGGTAAAGCGGTAAATTATTTCGTTTCGGTGGTCAAATGGTTGCAGGTTGATGTTGTCAAGCTTGGTATTGACAATTATTGATGTGAATTTTGGCTAAGTTGCCTTTGTTATCTAATTTTCATATACATACACAAGGGTAAGCCCGTGACTTCGTCCACACTTGACTTGAAATTCCAGCGGGATTCTCATAACGCAAAGTGCCGCAGCATTTAAAAAAGGGATGTAAGCTATCGTTTTAGTGAAAACTAATTTTTATGCACCCGAAAAATTACAAACCGCTCCCGAGAAATTCCCGTAGGATTCCCGGGATACAAAAATCACACATTTTGTTACATAAATTTTACTATCTATCAGTGAAAATATCACTTTGCAATTCGATTATCATTAATCTGGCCCTTTTGAATAATTACGAGAAAAATCCCGCGGGATTCCTTAAAATAAAATGCAGCGCAGATTGTCAGCGTCAATGTAACAGACACGGCATGTATAATATTATAGCTAATAGCCGTGGTAGCGAAATGGCTAGCGCCCGCGTCCCGAACTCAAAGGTCGCGGGTTCGTTCCTGGCCGGAACGCATGCACCACTTGGCTGTTTTCTGACCTAATGTGCATATTGTTACAATTACCACGTGCTAACAACGGTGAAGGAAAACATCGTGATGCAACCTGTACATCGACATTACCGATGTGTCAAACCTGCCAAGCCGCCTCGGACAAGCGTGGCGGGTATACTGTCGCCTACAGTGGGAGGCCCGAGCCCAGCAGTGGGACAGTTATGGACTGCTGTTATTATAGCCAATAGTAAAACTACATTTTTTCAGTTTTAAGCGTGCTATTTTGTTATTCTGACGTTTCGGCCATTTTTCAGTGGCCGTGATCACGTAAGCCAAAGATGTCAAGTGTCAACGAGTATTGTTAAAGTTTTATTTAGCCTACCGCCAATTTGTTCATTTTAATTATTTCTTTTTAATTTATTTTATGGTTGTTATTTACTCTATGGGTGCCTAATCTAATTTACCACCGCTTCGTAACATGTTGCAGCCATGCGGCGGCTTCTTCAAGAAAAGAAGCGGCGCAAGAAACTCTTCAGCAAACATGCCTAGCTCTAATAATTTTATATAATATTAAAATGGGTGGAAGGAAAATAAAAGAAATTATCAGTAAAGTTGGTTTGTGTTCCGTTGTGTCTGAAAAGTGGCCGAAACGTCGGAATAACAAAAATCAAATAAATTATCGCGCTTAAAACATAGTTTTATTATGTATACAAGTCGCGAAAACTTCAGAAAATATTAGTATTATAGACATTTTTTTGTGAAGTTTAATTTTAATACAGCGAAAAATTTTACATTAATCAAATAATAATGTCATTTTGGCTCATGATAATGATGATCAACTTATAAAGATATTTATAAGTTGATCATCATTATCTTTATTTATAAGTTAAGTCAACGTTAATCATAAACTCAAAGGTCTGAGTCACAAAACCATATTTTAAAAGTCTATATATTGCAATATGACATAAACTTATCCCATATAATTCGCCCTGGATCCCTGGTTGTTCGAGCTAGCTTTATGTGAGGAATATCTGCCCACAGTGACGTCTAACTGTCTGGGACGGTGACCTTTTGTCTAGGAAAATCTACACATTATAGGATGTCATATATTTGCTTGCCGACAGTACAACGTGTGTCAATCTCGTGATAAGTAGAAATCTACTGTTTCAGTGGTTCTACGTTAAATTTGATTATACCATCATATAGGTAAATTACCTTTGAGACGTTTTTACAAGCTTATATTTAACTTGCAATGGTTGTATTTATGTATGTAAGTTCGGGTGGAATCTTGCAAGTTAAATTTGACCAACTTCCCGGTTTCTGATTGAGCTGAAATTTAACACGCATATGTTTATCGCGTGACAATGCAATAATATGGTACCATGGAGCTAATCTGATGATGGAGTCGGAAGGTGGCCATAGGAACTCCTGTACTAAACAAGATAGACCAGTCGTGTCTAGGCTCGTTTTACTTGTCTTGGTTAGCACTCTGCTGCTACATGATATCCAGGATCTAAAAAGCTTGTATTTAAAAACCTTTTTTTAAAAAGCTGATTGTCTTTTCAATTAAAAAAAAAATGTGTAACATGTGGGTTTTGCAATATAACTAAAATACAAAAAAAAAAATATAAGTCGTAACACACATTGTCAATATTGCCAAAAAACCTAACTTTACCCATCCTTGATGAGTTTACTCATGTTAATATCATAAGCGACACGACACGCGATTTTAACATTTTGATTTGTCACGGACAGAACTGGCCTTTATCAAAATAGAGTCAATTTGGTAGAACATAGCCCGGATTAGTCTGTTCTATTTCTACAAATTGGAAGTATTTAGGCAACGAGGTGTCATTTGAACTAGGAAGTGGGTGTTTTTATACAAAATCTAATGTGTAGAACTAAAAAATTAGTAATATATATTTTACATTTTATTAATGTATGCATCTGTGTATTGATTTATGCGTCGTTAAAGTGATAAAGGTTGGCTGGAAGAAACTGCTTAAAGTGATAAGACCGCCTGGATGGGTAAAATTTGCCGAGTAGATTTATTGACGTATGTTAGATTCAATGCTTAGGGTTTTATAGTCGAATAACAAAAATAGTGGACATTCTTTGGAACCTTGCAATACGCGTGGACCGATATGCACTTGGTCAATTTGGTGTGTGATAGTTTTCGAGAGATATTATTTATAATTTAATTATTGCTTTTCTTATTGAATGACTGTAGCAGAACGGTAGACAGCCCACATGATGGAAAGCGGTTACCATCGCCTATGAACATTAGTAACACCAGAGGTACTACCAATGTGCTGCCGCTCTTTAAAGGGAGGCTGGAACCTGGCCACTACTGCCGGAACACAACTCAAGGTTGTTATGGCGGCATACTCTAGACCAGAGGTGGCAGCCATTCAGTCGGGCAAATACTCTAGCACCTGGCTGTGGGTTATTTAGTCGCCTTTTAAGACAGGTCTCCGGGGCGCAGGAAACGGTATTCTTTCTCCGTCCCTGCACGGGTAAAATTAATTTCGAGAGGAAATTAATTATTTTCTCCTCTATTGTTTACTTTATTACTTCAAACGTATTTGTTTCAGTTGTGTCGATATGTTCGGCCTAAAAATAAACCTATTTTCTTTGTTCTTTCTTTATATATCTATTTGAAAGAGGAGCAATGTCACGAGAAAGCTATAGTGCATATTATAAATGCATTGTCTTGTTGCAACTCCGTCGGCACAATGCCGCTTCGACGTGGAAGTCTTGATAATGTCTTATACCCTTATTGACATCGCTCCATAAGGCGATGGTTATGAATAGTTCATACAATTGCTTTCATAATATAATATTAATAAGCATTTGATTCTTAAACAAAAACGTTAAATCGCAGAGGAGACGGATACGCTTTATTACATTCTTGGGCCCAGATTGTAAAAAGATAGAGTTATTTTAAGATTTATTTTTATTATGTTGATATTTTGTATAATTTTACTGGGTTTAGTTATTCTGAATTAATTAATCGTGTGGTGTGTTTTCACATTATTAATTGTAGAAATTCATTGCTCTGACCTTATTTTTAAGATTTCTCGTCTTCCAGATAGAATTTAGGGCAGATGCATTCCATGTTTTAATAGAAAAATATAACGCTTTTATAAGCCATATCTTAACCCATTACATTTCTTTGGCCCACAAGTCCCCGTCTCCTTATAAAGAATATTCAAAAGCGTTTCAAAGCATCTATATTACGGTTTTTGTCATTTCGCCACGGAGCCATAAAATATATTAAACATATATTAATTACTAGCGGTTCCGGGTAACATTGTCCTGTCCTGAAAAAATAAAATTCTAGAACTAGGGTTCTAGAATTTAATTTTTTCAGGACAGGACAATTCCAGCGCCACCTACCGGGTCTAATTGTTCATTTAAATTCTAAACCATCCCTGGACCACTTAAACACTATTTTTTACACCTTTAGTTACATTTGTGACGATTTATTAGGGATCTCTAATTTTTAGTTTCTAGTAATAAATATAGCCTACATTAATCTGGAATAATGTAGCAGTCGTGGTAGTGTCCTGGATAGCACTCGCGTCCCAAGTTCAAAGGGTTTGGGTTCGATCTTAGTCGGAACGCATGCACCACTTAGTCAGTTTTCTGATCTAATGCGCATATTGTTACAATTATCACGTGCTAATAACGGTGAAAGAAAACATCGTGATGCAACCTGCACGTCGAGATAACCAATGTGTCAAACCTGCCAAGTCGCCTTGGACAAGCGTGGCGGGTGTACTGTCCGTTCCGCCCTATAATGGGATGCCCGAGCCCAGCAGTGGGACTTTTATGGGCTGAATATTATTATAATGTAGCATTCTAATGGCGGAAGAAGTTTTAAAATCGGTCTAGTAGTTTTTGAGTATAATCATTACAAAAATACAAAAATAATAATTCAAAAATACAAATCATTCCTCTCTATAATAAAGTATAAATTGGGAATTAAATGAAATGAATAGAAAAACTTGTACTATATGAGGATGTTTTATGTCTTCAATACAAACATTCTTTTTATAGTCAACCAATCTAAAGTTTAATGAAGCCACTAAAACATAAGTGGAACTCGTGGATGGATAAAGTCGTTAGAACAAATCGTTTTCAATGATATAACAATCAGTTTTATGAGAAAAAATTGGCTTTATGTGGCAAAAAACTGTAGGTAGATATTATAGTCATTTTGGTAAAAAGGGTACTCTTATGAAATCGTTATGTACGTCCGACTGTCTCTTTATATATCAACGGTCACTGTTTATTATTTAATGTTGAATTGTATGTATGGCTTTCAAGTCATGGTACCACCATCTCGTGTTCAAACCACAATACACATATTACATATACCTATGTTTTTCTCTTTTTGTATAATAGTATGTATATATATCTATCTCTGTCCCCCTATTTTATCTTGGTACATGAAAGATGCCGCCATTTTGCCGTCGGATTCGTTTGCGGTGTTAACAAGACAGACATGTAAGTATAATAAGATTTTGGCAAATGCAGTGGGTTGTTGAAAAGTTGTTATATTGTTTAAATTATTGGTTGATGGGTTTACAATTTCTGTGTATGTATGATATTTACTTCTGAAGCCAGGGCGGATTCTTAGTCGACGAGGGTTTGGGTGAGTCTATCTAATTAATGTATTTATTACTGTATGTCTTTCAAGACCGCGGGGCATAGAAATGGCCCGGGCTTTTGGAGGACTTGCGTGGGACCATGGGAAGGCCAACACGTAGAGGCCCCTTGACAAATTTAATGTAAATGTGGCGTGACTATCTCTGTCTACACTTTATACTAATGCATCCGGCCAGTGTAGGACTATTGTGGGAAATGAGAACAAAAAGTACCGGGCTATGTGGGTGAACTCCTAGTGGTACTAGGGTTCTGGGAATATAGGGACTATGCCGTCTACCCGTCGCAATGTTTCGAGAACAAGGCAAAATGGGCAGACGGTGACTCGCCACTCCCTGCATGGGCCCCAAAAAATGCCGTAAAAGGCAGGAGCAACATGGGTATGAGTGGCTAAGGGGTGTAGAGAGGTGGGCTGCAGGTTCACCGAAGCTACTTCTGAAGTGATGCCATTTATTACTTACACCCCTGGAGCTTGAGTCTTAGCTCTAGCGATTTCCACTCCGTGCCGGCTGGTTAAGCCAAGCACGTAGGCGGGGGCCTTGCCTTGGCCCCCGGAGTCGGGTACGAGGTGTCGCTATTGACTTAAGACTTCGCCACAAAGCCCTCTGCGGTATTTATTTATTATTATTCAACAAAAATTTACACAACAATCAGTTGTTGTCAGGCAACAAAATTATACTATTATCTTGTATTAATGTTCGGTATATTCGGGTTTATTTACTTTCGCACACAAATAAACAAAACTAAAACTAAATAATTAAAATGAACAAGTTGGCGGTACGCTAAATAAAACTTTAACAATACTTGTTAACACTTCTCATCTTTATCTTCCGTGATCACGGCTACTGAAAAGTGGCCGAAACGTCGGAATAATAAAAATCAAATCAATTACCAAACGTAGTTACTTATGTTACAACGTAGTTTTATTATATATACTAGTCGTGAAAACTTAAGGGAGTACTATTAGGTAAAATGGCCAGAAGGCTGGCTACGTTAGCTCATTCGTTAGCCATATTGATTGATCTACCAATCCTTTAGATAGTTTAATGAAATTTCATCTGGTATCAATGTCACAGATTATATATAATGTTACGAGTTACCCAGGACTCGAATTAAAATGCCGTTGGAATTACTATAGAATTTATTAGAACTGTACAAACACGCATAAAACAGGTACAACCAGTACACACTGTACGATCCAATAACACGCGCAAAGTCCGTCACTATATCCCTTATCGAATGTACTACCCACGTCTTGCTAGTATCGTAATCGTCGCTTGACTGCCTTAAATTCGGGCATTGTTTTATACTAAACTGTATAATATAACAAAGGACCGCGTTGACTGAGGTTTTCCGATAAAACGTAATTTTGCACACCTGGTTAATTATTCCTGCGAACGGCCAACAATGTCGAAAACAATAACAATAGGCTATTGTCTAATTGCAAATTTTAAACACAAAGTAAACAAAAGTATCCCGAATGCGGGCAGGATAATGAACTAGGTGCGCATTTCTTTATCAGTATGTAACAATAATATCATTTATCTAAAAAAGATTGAACTTTATTCTTAGCTTATAGCTGAAGTTAAAACATAAAGTAGTTGAAATCAAGAAAAGAAAATTGATAAAGCAATCTATTATTAATATTCCAAAAGGCTAAGAACCGAAAATAATCGTTTAAAAAAGCTTTCATAAGGAAAAACACGCTCGTATCCACAAAAATATCATCAAACCATTACATAGGGTATAAGAAACCTGTGTAAGTCCGATTAATTCGATTACTTCGTAAGATATAAAATTATGTTTTGTTAAGGACTGCTGTCACTTCTTCGAGATTGGACGTGTCAAGTAGTTACAAGCGTATGATATGAAAATAATACACAATTTTCAAAACTAACGTATTTTTTTTGGTTGACTAGCTGCGCCTGCGATTCTACCCGCATTGTAATGGAAAATCTTTATATTTTGGATAATTCACACTATATCTTTATAAATAAGAAATGTGTTATTCTGATGTGTAAGCTATATTACTGTAAAGTTTCATCAAAATCCATTCAGTAGTTTTTACGTGCAATAGTTACAAACATACATCCATACATCTATACATTCTTACAAACTTTCGCGTTTATAATATTAGTAAGGAGTAAGGATGGTGACAAACAAGCAGACAGCCCTAATATAAACTTTTTTTTATGAGCACTGATATCTCGAACGAGATTATAGTCACATTCCCTGGCACTGCACTGTGTTCACTCACTGATTTTACACGATATAAAAATCCCTATAGTTATTACACTTATCTTATACTAGCACGATTTTTTACATGTTTGCGGGCGAGTACAATATATATATTTACAAATTTAGATTCTACTTAAAAAGTCCATATTGCCAGGGAAAAGAATTTTGGAAAATTGAAACTTGGAAAGTGGTAACCGCCGCCTATGGGCAATTTATAACACCATGTGCGATGCCAACGCATTGCCAGCCTTTAAGACAATACAGTGGGAGTCAGATAACAGGAAGGGGTAATAACGGAGTTGGGACATGGTATGAGGGATTGGATAGAGGAGAAGAGTACTCCAGATGGAATTACCTCTTCTCCTTTTGCGAGCGGATCATGCTTGCCAAGGAGGAGACTGAGTGGGAGCATAAGCGCATCAGCTAGCTCCACTCCTGTCAAAGGAGGACGCGTCAACGCCAGAGGGCGTCGTTGGTTCCCACCCGCCTTCATTGCAGTCGAGATGGGAGCGCGCCGGTGTTCCACGTGCACTTACCTCTCCTCCCGTGGGACGCGTCACAAAACGTCCCAACTACAGAGAGAATGAAGACGTCGAAGGCATGGTTTAGTCCATACCAGGGCCTGAGGAACGGGAACCTGTGGCCCTGGTATAAAGGCGAAGGACGAAACACCGAGGGGTTTTAGTTGGTACGCCCGACTCGTGTGGCAATAGTATTTTTCCGGGCTGCTATTACTACCCCAACATTTACACACACACACACACTTTCCACCGCGCTTCTCCCGCGGTGGATAGTCGTCAATTAGATATCTCCTCGTTAAAAAAAGAAGAGGGGAAAGTGGAATACCAATTTACAAATTTAAGTAAAGACAGAGACAAAGAACGTTTCCCTTTAATAGGCTCTAAAATGACCCAACAGATTAAAATGAAAATTTTAGAGATTAAGGCGCGCTTGCATAACGATCGCCTTTAAATAAAATTAGTTAATAATATTAAACTGCCTAAATACGTTTTACACAAAACGTATTGACAGTTCTTTAAACATATTTAGCGACAAATTTTGCGTTGTGCGAGACGCTAATCGTATTTAAGGGTGCTAAATGCGTTTAATGTTTCTTAAATAAATTTAAGGAACGTTATGGAAGCGGCCCTCAAACAGTTATTATTTCTCCATTTTGTCTGTATATTTTATTTCGATATAGATATATAGAGCAGATACCAGAAGATATGACTATAAAATTTTAGTTCTGCGCGACCGAAGCGCTGACCACAATCATTTAGGGCATAACTTAAAACTGAAATATAAGCGAAATAGTTGAAGAATAATTAATCTAGGAAAAACATAATTTTCAAAATATTTTTACCTGTGGAAAATTATGTTCGCATTACTATTACTGCGAACAAAAGTAAATAGTCCTTTGTATTCAAGAAAGGCGTATATCTCGGTACACATTGTACGTGCTTCGTTAGCAGTAAAATTAAAAGAGAACGAAATGAAAAAAGGAATTAACTCACAATGAAGTTAAAATGGCAATTTCTTTGTTCAAGAAAGCTTTCGCGTTGTGTGCTTAATATCTCCTGTACATACCCTTATAAAAGTCATGAAGTAAGAAGTATTTCATTAAGAAAAGTGACAATAATATTATATAGGTATAAGGATTGGGACCTTTTAAATATGTTTTGTACAGCATTTATGAAGCAATACAGTCTGATGTAATATTTCCTCGACAATGATACTTTTAGATGAATTAAGTCTTCATTGTGCCTATATCTTATATTGATATTTCGTATTATCTAAGTCCAACAAAATCTATACTAATATATAAAGCTGAAGAGTTATTTGTTCGCTTGTTTGCTTGAACGCGCTAATCTCAGGAAGAACTGCTCTGATTTGAAAAATTCTTTCAGTGTTAGATATACCATTTATCGAGGAAGGCTATAAGCTATGTATCATCACGCCAATAGGAGTGGAGTACCAATGAAGATTTTTTTCAAAATCGGGGTTTTTTCTCTTTTTGAGAGCTTCCGATGCGTTTGCGTTTCACTTTCTACGTAAATAAAGTCGCGTGTTAAAGTTAGCGTTAGCACAAAGTAACTATTCCATGCGGACTGTTGTACCGGTTAAAAGAAAACTCTTTTGAAAAGAAAGAGTTATTTATTTTACATGAAGGATTAACTTGTTTACTTAAAAATGTAGGATATTAAGAATATGTGCCCTAGAGGTGGCGCTATCCGAACTGGCTCGAAATATGTGGTGCAGTCGGATGAGAATTGCGGAATGCTATGGAAGCATCCCGTCAGCATTTTAGCTTACGGTTTAGGGATGTAACAGATCGAAGTCGCGGGCAAAAGAAAAACAAACTATATCACAAAATATATACCTACCAAAGGTAAAAAAACATTGATAAAATAAATATTGTTACTTGTGACTTTCTAACATATTGTGGCGACCGAGGGTAGAAATTTCTGGCAGCGTAAGCCGTTCTCAAGACTTTTCGGAAAAGGTAGAAGATTTTGGAAGGAAAAGTCAAGGACAGATATATTTTAGAAAGAGTTAGATGATGAACAAAAATTCTAGAATAGAAGGTTCAGGAAGGAAAAGACAGAAAAGACAGGAAAAGATAGATGTTTAGAAGGGGATAGTAGTAAATAAAAGAATTACGAAAAGAAGATCGAAATTATGGGTTCAGAAGATTCTTCCAGGTATGTAAGCAGCGTAAGGCGCGCCTACCGAGGAGTCCAGTTCCAGATAGAGTTAGAAGAAAAGTTTAATAGACGACAGTGATGAGTTTAGTGGTCAATTTATTGAAAAGTTTAGTGGACAGTTCAGTGAAGGAGGAGTGTAGCGTAGTTTAAGAGGAGATCCAGAGGCGAACTACACGCGGTAAATTTGGAGGTGAGCACTGCAGTAGCAGGGGGTGGTCTACGCAATATCGGCGAAGTTATTATGAGTGAGACATCTTATCGTCGGGACAGTGCGTCATTAGTTGTGCGTGTTGGGGCAACCCTGCGGAGAAGAATCACGTACGGCTGTGTGAGTTATTAAAAGCGTTTAGTTAAAAGAACTGGTGTTTCCTTACAATCCTAAGAGCGTACCCCCGTTCGCACGTAACAATATGTTACTGTGATTTCTGTATGATCTGATTGTATATAATACTATATATTAACTTACCTTACCATTAGTAATAGTAAGTAGATAGTAAGGCAAATGCACGGTAGGTGAAGATATAGGATCCGGCCATTAATACATCAGAGTAATAATTCCTTACTTAGGCAAATCTTGTCTTTGAAATTGTTATTATACTTATAAATAATTAATTATGTTCATGTCTGTTTGTCCGTTTGGCTTTATATTAATGAAATTTGAAAGCAAGATATTTTTATATATTATACAATAGTATTAGTGATATCGATGAAGGATGACATGATGATTTGTGGTGTGACAGAAGACGTATGCCAAAATAGAGGAATATGGCAAGAAAGACATATTGTGCGGACCCAGAATAATTAGGAGAAGGTGAAAGAGAAGAGAGAAAGAGAAGAGAAACATTAGGAGTGGCCGCCTTACTACTAACGGATATTCGTCAAATTTATTCCCAGTAGGTACACATCCGTTTAGGTAGAAAATCGTAATGATGGTCATAGTGACTTTTTTACTAACGTGGGTGAGATACTCCGAGAGCTAATATCTAACATGAATATGTTATAAAATTTCTTAAGAGACATTCTTTCTATGTCAATGTCTGTCGCATTATATACGTGATTCTTTAGATAAAATCCTTGTTTGTAAATTGCTGAAATTCTTTAAAATGGTAGACCAGTTCACGACACAAGAAACCTTCAAAGTAGTCAAAGTACATGTATATACTCGTACTGTGATGTTATTTTTATATAAAACACTAGCGCTAACACATTACCGCGATTTGTTTTTTTTTTAATCTTGCTATTCCAAATCAATCCCGGGGTTCCGCGGATCGGCAAAATCCGCATCGAAATCAGGTCAGTAGTTTTCACGTAAATTCCGACCAAACAGACAGATAAACAAACAGGAAATTTAAAAAAAGCATCATGTTGTCCATCGTTTATAAATTTGGCCGGACTTCGATAATACGGCATATATAGAATAAGGCACAATGAAGACTTAGTTCAACTATAAATAATATTGTTAATACCTGTTCGGAGAAGACAAAATAATCCTTTGCAACACATATTTTATTACCCCTTGAATTTTAAATTAGCTGTAATCCTTTTATGGTTACCTAAATTATTTACAGTATTGAAAACAACTATTTTGTTATTTGCTAATCCGCGAGTCAAGATATCTTAAATTGGTTATATTGTTTAAATTACGCCGCAAATTCTTAGAAATCAAGTTGTTTCGGATTATGCTTACAAGTCCGAGAATTCCAGTGAATTGTGTGCATATTTCTGGGACTGTTAATGTCTATTTTGCGAAAATAAAAGCACAGTCCAATTGAGATAAAATTAGTTGTGTTTCAATTGCGATCGAGGCGTTACTAAGTGTATATTCGAAACGGGATACCCATATTGTCGGATTTTATGCGTGTATAAAATCCGAATATATTGCGACTTTCTGCCTTACAGTTTGAACTTGTATTTGAACTGTGATTTACGTCTGTGTATTTATAATAAACTTTGTGATAATTCCAACGGCATTTTAAATTTACATCCCACAAATCCGTAACAGTATGTTAATAATAAAGGGATAGGACACTTGAGTGGGTCTGTAATAATTGATCGATTTTAAAGTGACATGTTAAAATTATTCGAAGTTTATGTCAGAATATCAACTTATGGGTCATCCATCAATAATTTTGAGGGATTTGCTCAAAGTACTGAACAATCCCTTGTAACATGTTAAGAAGGCTTCTAATTTAATAATCGGTAGTTAAGAGTCAACTGAGATACTCTTTATTACATTACAAACTTCACGCGTCCTTAATTTTATGTAAGTGGAATGTAAGTAGTCGTTATTACTCAAAGTTTACATTTACAAGAATGGCCTTGTTGGTGCCATATACACCGCGAAAAAAAGGAAGTAAATATCCTCCCATTGTCCTCTCCTTTTCTTTCCTACCCGCCACAACACTCGCGCGAACGAGAAGCAGAAACGGAACGGAAGAAACTATGTCTATTGCTTCAAAAGAGCGTTAAGAAGTTATTTGTTTGGCTCACTTGTGATTTGATGGAGGCTGGTACTGAAAATCAGCGCTGTGTCAGTTCTTGACACAGCATAATGCTGAGCTACCAGCCTTTTGCCGTGGGTGTTATGTACTTTTATATTTTAAAGGTGTATATTTTATGATGTATATATAATGTATGATGAACGAATGACTAAACAGATATACAATGCAAAAGTGGATGGATGCACAAGTCGCGGAAGGCCACGACACACCTTCCATGATCAAATTGATCGTGTATTAGCAGAAGGTGATGTCAGGAGCCTTAAGAACAGACGAGCGTGCATGACAAGAGCTATGAATGTAAAAGAAGCAAGTGAGGTGTGTATGAATAAGCCTGTATGGCGCTCTGTTGTTCGTGCCTACTCCGCAAGGGACCTGGCGTGAAGTTATGTATGTATGTATGTATATTTTATAAAATTCGAATGGCTTTATGCGTACGTATATTCTGTTAATTTAGTTTATTATTGTTACGTGCGAGCGGGGTTACGCACTTATGGATTGGAAGAAAACACCAGTTTTTAATTTAAAAGCTTTTATTGACTTACACAGCCGCACGTAGTACCTCTCTGTAGGGTTGCCCCTATACGCACGACCAACGATGCACAGTCCCGACGATAAGTTGTCACACCCTCAATACCGTCGCCGATATTGCGCGGACCACCTCCAATATTATCGCGGGTAGCTCGCTTCTGATTCCTCCTTCGAACTACGCTAAACACCTCCTTCGCGTATCTGTCCACCAAACTTGTCACTAAATTCACCACTTAATCCGTCTCTGTACTCTATTAACCTTCTCTGATAACCCTTTAGTATCGCACTTGTCGTTTCACCGTCTTGAACTGAACTCAACTTTAAACTGCAACTTTCAACTCTGAAACTGCCCGGTAGGCGCGCCTTACGCCGTTTATATACCCGGAAGAATTTTCTAGAACCCATCTATCTATCTCCGTCTCTTCTTTCCCGAACCTTCTGTTCGGGAACTTTCGTTTATACATCTATCCCTTTCTAACATCTATCTATCTCTTTCTTTCGTTCATTGTCCATCTCTTTCTAACATCTATCTATCTCTTTCTTTCGTTTATCGTCTGTCCCTTTCTAATATCTATCCGTCCTTGTCTTTTCCTTCCAGAAATGTCTAGTATTTTCTAAAAGTTCTAAAACTGATTTACGCTGCTGGGCAGTTACACCCTCGGTCGCCACATTATTAAGTTTTACGTGCATTCATTCACTTCAATAAATATTTTCTTTCTTTTATGGCGCTGCGCGTCCGCATCTGTCAAGATGTCATTCAGTATTGCTACGCGACCGCTTGAAGTATACGTTAACATGTGAAAAATACCAATTACAAGATACGAACCAGCAAACCCAGCAACCAAGTGAGTGTTCGTTACTTCTATTATCCTATAACGCATCAACCGGCCTTCATGGCATCTCTTTCGATGAATTTTAAAATTTCGTAATTTAGTCTTAATTTGTTTTTACTTCTCAATAAAATATGTTCGCATATTCGAAACTATATTTGTGTACATTTAGACATACATATTTTCTATTTAAGGAAAATTTTCTAAATAGGTAATATTGGTGGAAGTTGTATCAATTGTTCTTTGTGATATATTTTATAGATAAAGTGCAAACTGAATTAAGTTAACAAAGACGATCAAATACTAAAATAAGTACTATGTAACAAATCGCTGCCAGATGGCAAAGGCTGGCTGATTTTCTGGGCAAGACTTGTATATCGAATTATTACGAAAATCAAATTATTAATTATGAATGGTATATCGGCAGACAAGACAAACTCACACATTGTATATCCCCAAATTAAGCAAGTTACGCTTGTGTTATGGGTAATAATATACAACGGACCACTCTGGGGCGATCCCAGACCATGGTAAATAATGGAGAAAATACGTTACCGAAATTTACTATACCAGGAATCGAACCCGGAGCCTCTGCGTTGCAGTGAGGTAGGCCGGCAAAGGCTTAGCCCGCTCAACCACAGAAGCCGTCATTATATGTCAAGAATTAAATTATAAGTGTCGTGTATGATGTTCACTAACATAGTTTTTTTGCAATATACACTTACTAACACACGTGGACATTGTAGTCTTGTAATAAACTATTTACTTATTTATTACTAGAGCGGTACCTCTAGTGCTAAATAAATAAATAATTTATAGTAGACGTTGTGCTGCCCTGAATAAATAAAAATCTAAAATCCGATCCCAGCCAACCACCTACCGGTCCCAATCGTGAATCTAAATAATCTCGGGAACCAGTCAAACACACTCAGAAAATTTCATCAAAATCGATAATGTCGTTCTCAAGCTTAGCGCGTACATACATTTCTATAATTCATTTTTTTAACTTTTGAACCATCTTTGGTCTTCTACAAATATTTCAAAACAGAAATTAGCCAAATCAGTCCAGCCGTTCTCGAGTTTTAGTTTAGTCTCTTTAGAGTTTAGTCTCGAGTTTTGAGACTAACGAACAGCAGTTGATTTTTATATATATAGATTTTGCTAATGTTTTCCTAATACTCTAGTTCAGTGTTTTTCAACCTGTGGGTTGCGACCCCTAGGGGGGTCGCAGAGCCTTGCTCGGAGGGTCGCCAGCTTAAGAGAAAGGGTAATTTTTTAAGTTTATATCTAATACTTAGGTACTTTCTAAGATCAGCAGCTTTTCGCAGAGTATTATGGGCCGTAATAATGAATATAGGTAACAAAATAGGGAAATACGTAGTCATTTAAATTACTAACTTTTTGTCTGTCTATGGCCCAAAGGGTTCCCAAAGTTTTTCAAAAAGATTGAAAAGCACTGCTCTAGTTATTAGTTCTATTTCATTTACATAAAAATTTAATTGGTTTTTATATATCGTGAGCGAATACTGCTTTTGCCTACAAGGAAGGTTTATATAGATATATATAACCTTGATAAATTATGTAACTGATGGTGAAAACCACTTGAAAATCCGTTGCGTACTTTAGGAGGTTTTGGCGGATATACAGGCAGACAAACGCGGTTAGCGACTTTGTTTTATACTATGTAAAGATAAAGAAGTAGACGTGTATCTACCGAAATTCATATCGTTTATGCTTAGTAGTTTCTATGAGAATTAATGGTGACACGTAGACTAATACTGGAATGAGAGCAAGGGTATTTATTTTACCTTGACGTCTCTAAACAAATAGTTTTTATTGCAGGAGTTCAGCTGACAGGCAGACGGCCCACTTGATAGAAAGCGATTAACATCGTCTATGGATATTTGCAACACCAAAGGTGCTACAGATGCACTGCTGCTATCTTAAGGGAGACTGAAACCTGGTCATTAATGCCGAAACACAACTCAGTGTTGTTATGGCGGCATACTCTAGACCAGGGATGGTAGCTTTCCAGACGGGCAAATGCCCTACCACCTGGCTGTGCGTCGTTTTGTCGCCTCTTACGACAGGCCACCCGGCCGTAGGAAATTGTATTCTTTCTCCGTTCCTGCACGGATAAAGTATTGTTACACGCTAACACAGTGAATGCACGCCTGTAGTTTATTAACTTTCCCCGCATTTGGACTTCTTTTGTTTACTTTGTGTTTAAAATTTGTAGTTAAGAAAAACATCCTATTGTTATTGTACTCGTTTATGGCCGCAGGTGTGTAGATTACGTTTTCTTGGAAAATTTAGTCCACGTGGTCGATTGTTCTATTGTACAGTTTAGTATAAAACAATGCCCGAACGGAGGGGTGAGGCAGTCAAGCGAGGATTACGATACGAGCAAGACGTGTACATTCGATAAGCTATATAGTGACGGATTTCGCTCGTTTTATTGAATCGTGCAGTTTGTACTGGTTGTGTCCAGTTATATTTGTACCTATGTTATCCGTGTTCGCATAGTTCTAAATTTTTTTATAGTAATTCCAACGGCGTTTTAATTCCAGTCCTGCGTAACTCGTAACAATATCAAGCCTTCTTTCCATTTTTAGACTAGGATTGTAACACGTAACATAAGTGATATGAGCGTCATTATTATAAACGTTACGTCAATGATAATATAGATAAAATTATGTAAATCCGTATTTGAATCGCTTTCTCATATGGCACGTTTTATGGTGAATATTTTGTGAACGAAGGTAGTATCGAAAGTATTTTACGTAAGGGAATAAAGAAGCGGTTTTGTGTTAGTAAAATGTAGAAAGTATGTCTTTTGTCTTTAATGCTTCGTGTTTTCTTTGGATTTCGCGACGATTAAGTTTATTTTTTGTCGTAATTTCTTGAGTATGAAAGCTTATCAGTAGTATTTAAGTCATATTAATACCTATTTATATTATTAAACTATTGACATAATTACCATCTTATTAATACGTGAAGCAAAAACTTTGTACCACTTTTTACGAAAATTGCGCCGATGGAGGAGTATGAAATTTCGCACACTTATAGTTTATATAGAGAAAGTGTGCAGATTTTTTTTTAATTTTGCATAAAAAATATAATAAATCGATTAATAAAATATATAAATTCAAATAAATTACCGCGCTTAAAACCGTTAAAACGTAGTTTTATTATGTTTACAAGTCGCGAAAAGTTAAGAAAATATTATCGAAGTATAGTCTTTGACAACAGAACCTTAATAATGTTCTTATAATTTCTGTCTGTTTTTTTATTTATACATGATTTTTTCACACTAACATAATGTATATAGTATTTAATTGCATAACGTAAATAGAATAAGTTCATTTAATAGACATATAGTCATATAGTGGGGGAACTCTATACACCTTTCATTATTTCCATGTTTGAATAGTTAGGACGACAACAAATCAGTCAGTGAAACTAAGATACAATTCAATTCTGTCTTCTAATTGTAGCTGACAGTAAATTCCGTTTAAAAAGTTTAAAAAAAAACGAGTGGTGTATGAACTTACCCCTTTGACTAGTTAATTACACAGCTCTACAAAAAAAAAAGTTTTGTTTTGTTGCCCTGGACTTCATCGTAAATTTTTACGTTTTCAAGTGCCCAGATTACGAATATATTCATGAAAGTTCTCAATTTGCTCGTATTTTCATGATTTTTGCATATCTTTTATTTTAAATACTTTAGGAGCAAATATGAGTATTAAATTACACTATCTCCGCAATCATCTAGATAAATTTCCGGATAATTTAAGAAATTATAGTGAGGAACAAGGAGAGCGGTTTCACCAAGATCTAAAAGTGATGGAGGAAAGATATCAGGGTCGATGGGATTGTCACATGATAGCAGATTACTGCTGGTCTTTGAAAAGAGATTGTCCCCTGATTATAAAAGAAAAGCTCATAAAAGGCGTTTTATGGAAATATAAAATATATTTTCAACATTTTCCTCTTTATTTACTTCGATGTATCCTAATTTCTCAAAATATTACTGATATTATAAATATATCTGTTATTTTATTTCTCGTTTAAGTAATGTAAAATGAAAATAAAGATTTAAAAAAAAAGTCAGAGCAAATCTAACAAAATAATTGATAGTTTCATGAATTGTGTGCATAAATGGACCCAAAGTCATTTTCATATCTAGGGCAACAAAACCACTGTAGACCAGTGTTATGTGAAGAGAACACGTAAGATAATTGCCTCAATCGGGACTAGTTTTGACGTTTCTTATATTTTAAACCATTTTTTATTTATTTTCAAAACACGAACACTTTAATTAAAAAAATTAAGACAGTGGGTACACGAGGCTCGACACAAGCGAGAGCTGCGTGTCACAGGAAGAATATGCTGCGGTGGATGTGTTGAGTTACGTGAAAGCACTATAAAATGATAAAACTACGTTTTGACGGTTTTAAGCGCAGTTATTACGTAGTTTTATTATGTATACAAGTCGCGAAAACTTAGGAAAATATCACTATAAAATGTTTAATTCTATCTGTAAGTGAACATTGTGAAGATTAATTGTACGATATTTATTGTTTTCAACGTATAATTTGTGCATTTATGTTTTATTCATCATAATGTCAGACAAAGACATTGAGTCCATACCACTTTGTTTTATGTTTGACACTTGACAGTGACGTAGTAGACGCTTAAATATAGATATCTCCATTAAAGAAATATAAAATAACAGATATCGATAACGAATAAATAATCGATTAACCAACTAACAGAATAAAAAATTTTAAGCACAGAATATTACGTATTATTAATATGATATTTTAAAGAATCAGACAACAATGCTTTTCAATTTCAAAACATTCAAAATTATTTTTTTCCAGTTAACGAGATTTTTAAAATACTCGTATAGTACTACTTAAGAAGATAAGTAAAAATCGACTTTTTTAGAATAATTTTTGTCTTTCTAGACGTCGATATTGAAAACCACCAGTCTTTTTTAAGTAAAAACACACCTAAGCAGTATTTTTTCCAAAATATACCCAGCGTCCCAGGAGATAAACAAATGGCTTTCAAACACATATTAGAATTTTATTCCTACATCACGTTAGACATAAAAGGGTCTCCAGGATGTCAAGTAAGGGTCAAATCCAAAGGGCGAAGGTGCTTAAGTGCTAACAATGCCCTTCAGACCCTCAGCCTTGTGTACACTATGAAAAATTCACGAAGGGTTAATCATTTATATTTTTAAAGTGCTAATTTGAAATACGCGTCTGTTTATTTAGAGTAGGCTTGAATTTCACTTTTTTTAATCATTTATAATGAACGCTAGACCATTAGTGTATAGACGAAGGCTTTTTAAACGAGGGAAGTCTGTTTAAATACTGTCCACCGTGAGGGAAGCGCGGTGGGAAGTGTGGCATTCTTCTTAATTATTATCTAATATTAGACGGCATAAGCCCTGCCAGGGCCACAAGTATGTAGCCTAGCAATTCCGCAGGCCCTGACAGGTGGTGGCCCCTAAGGCTTCTTCCATTGATGGGGGGAGGGGGGAGGGAACAAACTCCTGGCGACGTCATGCTCTTTGTGCGTGGGGTGGTTTGTAAAGCACTCCTCGGGAGGAAAGGTGAGCGCCCGTGGAACAGGTGTCCCCCATCTCAGCGGCATTAACGGAGGGAGGGAACCCTTGTCCCAAGGGAGCTCACGGCAGCCGGAGGTGTTAGGATACCCTTCGGCGTCGACGCGTCCTCCTTTGGCGGGTGCGGAGCAAGGACGTACGCTCACGCTCCCACTCCGCCTTCTCCTTGGCAAGCATTACGCGCTCGCAGAACGAGAACGGCACGCTCGGAGATATCTATTAATACCCTTCGGTGTTCCTTCCTTCGCCTCAGGTCCGGGCTACGGGTAAGCAGAAGCCTGATCAACTCGGCGTGCCTTGGCAGGCGGGGGCCTTTAGGACCGAATCCACTGCTGGGGGAGCGTCACCCCGGCGTCGGGGAAAATATTTACCGCCACGCTCGGGGATACCTATCAAAACCTCTTTGTGTTGGGGTTGCGTGTTAAAATCACATCATCAAATATTTATCCACATGGGCTCCCGGTGGCGTTATGTGAAGAAAAGCATTTATCCAGGGTCTTCTTCCTATTTACCATAATGAGGAGGTGGGGCCTCGAGGTAGAAGAATTGGACGGATATGACAAATGTGTTTGCTGATATCCAAATAGACGTGATAATTGACATTATCTCTTTTACTTAAGTAGATAAAAAATATCTCAGATTCCCAGGATAAAAAGAAGCTTAGATTTTAAGTCAAAGAATTGGCGTCGTACAGCGATACATGCATCAGAATCGGCCCAGTAGTTTTTCGGAAATCCCGCACAAACAGACAAACCGACAAACAGTAAATTGCTTTGTGTTCTCCATTGTTTAAATAGTGTTTTCCAGTTTCAATGTACAGTCACAGCATTTTTAGAATTTTATGTTACAGATTTCAAGTTCTATACCTATGCGGATACTAGAATATAATAATATAATATTATATAAATCCTAATTTTATACAGTGCTAGCTGTGCCCGAGACGTCGTCCGTGTGAAATTTGTTTTCAAAACCGATTCTGAAACATTCTTAATTGGTGCCCTGCTCCTATTGGTCTTAGCGTGATGATATATAGCCTATGGCCTTCCTCGATAAATAGGCTACTTAACACTGAAAGAATTTTCAAATCAGACCAGTAGATTAGCGCGTTCAATCAAACAAACAAAACAACAAACTCTTCAGCTTTATATATTAGTTTAAGATTATTACTAGTTTAGGATACCGAAATTTCTTTTACATACATACATACATAACTTCACGCTAGGTCCCTTGCGGGGTAGGCACGAACAACAGAGCGCCATTTAGGCTTATTCTTATACACCTCACTTGCTTCTTTGACATTCATAGCTCTTGTCATGCACGCTCGTCTGTTCTTAAGGCTCCTGACATCACCTTCTGCTAGTACACGATCAATTTGATCATGGAAGGTGTGCCGTGGCATTCCGCGACTTCTGCATCCATCCACTTTTGCATTGTATATCTGTTTAGTCATTCTTCCATCATTCATTCTTTCCACATGCCCGAACCATCGGAGCATTCCTTTCCTTACCTTCACCCCGACACTCTCTTTCTCACGAAATTTCTTTTTATGTAACAATTAGACTTTAACTTCTAGTATTTTATTGCAGTCGAATCGTTGCTAATGCCATCTGTAAGCAAACAGATTTCATCTTATATGGGATCTTGGCAACCACCTGACTACATAGTTTTCTTAGTACAATTTTGTCTTTTTTGTACCTTTTACATGTACATGTATGGCTATGAAATAAATATTTTATTATTATACATGTATGTCTCTGAAGACCACGCCATAAAAATATATCGGACTTTTGGAGGACTTGCGTGGGGCCATGGGAAGGCCAACACGTAGAGGCCCCTTGACAAATTTAATCTCTATGTGGCGTGACACTTATTATTCATGTCTATAACATATAAAAATCTGTGTAGGACAACTGTAGGAAATGAGAGCAAAAGGTACTAGGCTATTCGAGTAAACTGTTAGTGGAACAAGGTATCTGGGCTATTGGGGCTATGGGATCTGCTCGTCGCGATGTATGGGGAACATGGAAAAATGGGCAGACACTGACTCGCCTGCATGGCCCTCTAAAAATGTCATACAAAATTGGCGAGAGACATCATGGTTGTGAGTGCTTAAGGCGTGTCGAGAGGTGGGCTGCAGGTTCACCGAAGCTACTTCCGACGATAGAGCATTTATCATTTCTCCGCCTGAAGCTTGAGTTGTAGCTCTATTATTATTATTGTAAAAACGATTCTTTGTTTAGGCAACCGAGATATAGATAAAGTTTTCACTTAAACTAACAGATATACACTCGAATTTTATTAGTAAATTATATAATAGACGTAATTCGGTAGTTGACAGTATGAAAAATATAGGCTGATTTTAATATATATCGTAGATTACGATCTAAATATGACAGAAATAAATTTTTTTAACTAAAATATTAAATATTAATTTATATTTTTGAGAAATGAAACTGTTATATTGCAGCCATTAGCCACGTGACAATGAACGCCGATCAGAGCGCGTGACGTCATAGTGTGCAAAACACAAGAAGTTATCAATCTTCTCAGATAACTCTTCAATGAAACAGATGTTTGTTTTGCACACTGTGACGACATGCGAGACACTATGACAGCTTGACGCGTTTTCGTGACGAAATGTCAAAATATTTATAAAATTTAATTAAATATGTTAATGTTTTTTATTTTGCTGAAATATTAATATTTTGGCTAAAATAGACCATAAGGCTCAAAATAAACCTGTTTCTCAAAAATTGTTAACTACCGAATTCTCTCTAACGAATTATGGAGCAATAAATTTGAAACTCCCTAAAATCAAGTATCAAAAATTATTGAATTAGTTTCAAGTTCCGAGTAATTGATACTGGTTCGTCGTTTTAAATAAAATACTTGGCATACCGTATAAAACATTTATTAGGAATTTAAACAGTTTACGTAGTTTGATAGCTATTATTGTAACTGTGGAGATTTTTATTTAAATTAGTTGTAGTGTTTATAGTTTAGCGGTGGAAAGGTTTGTATTTAAAATAATTAATTTCATAGTTTTTATTTATAAATAGCTTCTGCCCGCGACTTCGTCCGCGTGGTGCGGTTTTTTAACTATCCCACGGGAACTCTTTAATTTTTCGGGATCAAAAGTACCCTATATGTAGACCAGGTATATAAGCTACCACCATACAAAAATTCATTTAAATCGGTCCAGTCATTTCGGAGATTAGCCCGTACAAACAGAGAATCAAAATATTTGAAAAAATCTAAATTAGTTCTATTTCACTTCTTACATCCCTCTGACTCGGTTTTTAGCATTTTTTGTCATTGTACAGAAATTCGACCTCTAGAGATTTATTATGTATACGAGTAGATAAATAAGTTCCAATGGGGAGCACTTTATCAAGGTAATTAATACATATAAGTTTAAGATAATTATATCCACTTTCTATAATTTATGTATATTGCTTCGTCAGATCGGCGTCAGTGCAGGACTTTGTATAGTATAACAATTTTTTTTTGTGATATCATTTTTTTCGCCATTAGACTTGTCCTTTTGTGTGATAGTGAAGCGTGGCCTGTACTTGAGCGACACAAGCAAGAGTTTCGTGTCACGAATGAATATGTTGCGATAGATAAATGTCAGGAGTCATACGGGAAGACCGCATCAGGAACTCATGTCCGTGACATAGCGGACAAACTGCAAGAGCGTTGCTTACGCAGCTACGGCCGTGTTTTACGGAGAACGGCTAATGGAGAACAAATGTCTACCCATCCTGCCTCCGCCAAGTCCCGGCCCAAATGAATGGCCCAAGAAATACTAGCTTGACGTTGTGAAGGACGACATGCGTACCTGATCTCAAAACGGGGTATACTGAAGACCGCGCGAAGCGGAGAAGAAAAGTCGAAGGAGAGAGAGGAAAGCGGATTCGAAGCCATCAGTGTGAACGCTTGATGATTATATTTTGTTGCCAAAACATTCACAAGTATACTATTACTAATATAATATCAATCTATTTCGGGCTTTGCCTAGTCGATCCAAGAAGCGACTAAGGCAGACTTGGTCAAACGTCGATTCGTACTGCACTTGTTACATGTTTAATGACTGTATAAATAAGTGTCTCTAATTTATATAATTTATATATATATAGATAAAATGTGTTAGTCAAAGGCAGAAAAACATCATTTATTTGGACTTTGAATAAGACTTTAAGTCGGACCTGAGGTTTGACTAGTCAACCTAAGAGCTCCAGAGCTTCGATGTTTGACTATAACATATCGTATGTTATAGTCAAATATGTATATCATATTTGATATACATATCGAGGGCTTCATAACAAATGGGCGTACAGACAAAAGTGCAGTTTAACACAAGGGTCAAAATTGGGAATAAAACAAAACTAGTTGATTGTATAAGGCTGCATTATGGAATAGCCTTGTATTTAGGTATAACTTGAACACTGGTCAGACTTTCTAAATTGTAACATGCATAGTTTTTAGTAAACAACAAAAAATGGCATTTTTGCGTATACGCCTATATATGTAATGAAGCCCTCTATAAATGACGATAGTTTCTAAATTTAACATTTCATTAAGCATCCTCCTGTATTTAGCGTGACCTCGATTCCATCAAGTTTCTATAAGTTGGATCTGTTCCAACTTAACGTCCTTGCCGTCCAGACCGACTGACCTGGATTAATGTGGCTCCTAGAATCTTCTTCATATCCTTTTATTTTGATTTAGAAAGAATTTTATAGACATGGAAATTTTGAAGCCTTCAAAAGCTATTATACACTACCTTTTGACTTAAATCTAACAGTCATACTTTCTTGTGAGTTTTCGAGATCTTGTAACGCCCCCCCCCCCCCCCCCTCTTGTAATGAACGTATGATGATATCATTATTTGATACTCGTTTGATAATGTATGTAAGGTACATCTTCCAATGCATTGATATTGTGATGAGTTTGCGGGACTCGAATTAAAATGCCGTTAGAATTATTATACAGTTTATTAGAACTATACAAACACGCATAACACCGGTAAAAATATAACCAAACACAACAAATCCAAACGTAATGCAGAAGATCGTAATTCAATAAAACGCGCAAAGTCCGTCACTATTAGATTCCCGAATGTACACACGTCACGCCCGTATCGTAGTTGTAGCTCAACTGCCCGCTCTCTCAATTCGGCCGTCGTTTTATACTTCACAAATGCAAACGTGCCCACCCGGCAACGTCGACACAATTTCCTAGAATTAGCTTGTAATAGTATTCCGCAACACCCGGCTAATGATGCAGCATGCAAGCGACCGTAATCGAGTATAATAGAACAATGGGCTGTTCCCTACAATAACTAGAAACGTATGCCAACAAATAAGTGAATGAAAGAAGACGGTCATAAAAGGATTACAATTAGTTCAAATGCCGACAGGTAATAAAATGTGCTTTTACATGTATAAGTGGAATTTGTCTTTGTCAGGGCCTAAGTTGTAACAATATCTTGATGTAACATATATATAATATATGAGATACCGTACATTTATTTAATTTGTTTGGGAAACATAAAATAATTAATATTCTTGAATATAAATCACAAAATTAATACATATATCAATCAAGTTTCCACTATAAAATAATTCATATAATAAAAATAAAATTTGGCTCAAACAGTTAATTACAAAAAAAGAAATACAATTATACGAAAATTACATAAAATGTCTATTTAATTTACATTAGGTCAATGTTCATTAAAATAAAATGAAAATGTCATAGATAAAAAAAGGAAAGTATATAAAAAAAAATATCTCTAATGAAATGAATACGGGTATAAAATAATGATATCATCATGCGTTCATTAGAGAGGGGGGGGGGGGGGTTACAATCTGACTGATCATACCTTACGTTTATCTATACACATAATAAAATTGTACAGGTCAAATTTCTGTACAATAAAAAAAAATACTAAGAACCGAGTCAGTAATTTAGATCTTTTCAATTTTTTTGTTTCTCTGTTTGTGTGTATCGGCTAATCTTCGAAACGACTGGACCTATTTACATGAAATTTTGTATGGTAGCTTATATCCCTGGTCAACGTGTAGGATACTTTTGATCCCGAAAAATTAAAGAGTTCCCGTGGGATAGTTAAAAATCTTTAATTATTTAAACAGCTTTTAACAGACTCAAAGTAATTTCTCTGCAACGTAACATAATAGAAGCGGAGATTTTGACAGAGTGTTGGTGAGAAAGTTTTATCTTATATATATTTATATATAATATATAAAGCTGATAAGTTTGTTTGTTTGTTTGCTTGAACGCGCTAATCTCAGGAACTACTGGTCTGATTTGAATTTTTTTTCAGTGTTAGGTAGCTCATTTATCGAGGAATGTTATAGGCTATATACCATCACGGTAAGAACAAACGGAGCGGGGCACCATTGAATAATGTTTCAAAATCGCGGTTTTTTTTTACCTTTTTTTAAACTATTCCACGCGAACGAAGGCGCGGGCAGAAGCTATTTGAAATACGTACCTATTATTATTTTTCAAAATCATTATTTTTACATTTCAATTATCGTTTCAAAACATATTGTGTAGTTATATTAAATTGTTCTAAATTTGTATCTTTGTCTATTCTTTGTTTGATGTTGTTCTAATTATAATAAATAATATTAAATTTTCATTAGTTATTTTTTCTTATGTCAAGGTGACGTTACTGCCTGGCAGTAACGGAAGACCAGCGTATGCTGAGTGAGGGCCTGTATAGAGTTAGTTAACCTTTGGCTTTTGTTCAACTGCTTGTGTATATTTTCTATTTTAAATAACTCTAAATACACATTATTTTCTTACAAAATATATTTAAAACATTTATTTGCCAAAGTCAATATTAACATTTTTAATATATTGTTATTCGATGCATCCATTTGCCTTTCAATTCGTTACAATCTATACAGATAAATAAAATTGAAGTGTCTGTTTGTAATATCAAAATAGGAGCTTTTTAATAAATGCATTTGAAAGTATATACGAAACTTATATCGAAATAATATTTTCTTAAGTTTTCGCGACTTGTATATTTGTATACATAATAAAATAAAATAGTAATTTAGATTAGGCTCCCATAGAGTAAATAATATCCATAAACCAAATTAAAACTAAATAATTAAGATGAACAAGTTGGCGGTAGGCTAAATAAAACTTTAACAATACACGTTAGACAAATGTCATCTTTGTCGTCCGTGACCACGGCCATTGAGAAGCGGCCAAAACGTCGGATAAACCAAAATAAAATAAATTACCGCGCTTAAAACCGTTAAAACGTAGTTTTATTATTTTATATCGAAATGTCCATTTTTTTATCTGTCTGGATGTTTCGGCTCTCTGAATCGGCTGGACCGATTTTGACGGGCCTTCCAATGGCAGATAGCTGATGTTATAAGGAGTATCTTCTGCTACTCTTTTTTGCGTTTTTAGGGTTCTGCGAAAAAAAAACCTCACGAACGAAGATGCGGCCACAGCTAGTTTAGCATAAAAAATTTACACGTAATATTAATTTTCTGTCGTTTGTATAGAAAAGGAATGGATAGTAAGACATAGAATTTTGGGATTTGTTAAAAAAAAGTTGGACGCTTATTTACGTTTATGGCATACATTATGGTATAGTGCATTTGAAGCAGGCAAGGAGGCAGACTGCCTATCTGATGGGAAGTGGTTACTATTGCCTATGGACGCGTTGCCGACTTCTAAGAAATTTTATAACGCCCTTCTTGAAGAACCCCCCAACCAATTAAAGTTTTCTATTGTATTTGTAGACCAATTTATGTTATCAATGATAAAGAATAAAATATTGTTAAATATAATAAAACTGCAGTTTACAGTATAGCTTAATTATATGACTATAATATTAAATAATTAAAAAGACCCTTGCCCAGCCGTGGGGCATCTATAGATTGTTATTAGTATTATCTATAATATTATAAAATTCTTAATATGTCACATTGAAGCTATGAAAACAACTGGAATAAACTATATAAAAGACGGAGAACACGATGCATTTTTTTTTTGATTTCTTGTCTGTTTGTTCGGGATCACACAAAAACTTCTGCACCGATTTCGATGCGGTTTTTGCTGATAGATAGCAGATAAACTTAAAATCTGCGCTACTTTTTATCCCGGGAATCCCGCTGGAAATTTTCTGGGAAAGATTTAATTTTTTTCCAATTTCATTGGAGTATTTTTTTACTAGTCGATTTCAAATTTAATATAATAAAATTTGTTACATTTTTTATCCCGGAAATGTCGTTTATTTGCCTGGGAACGGTTTGAAGTTGTTCGGATGCATAGAAATTAGCTTACCCCAACAGCTTATGTTCTTTTTTGAATTCTACGAAACTTTGAGTCTCGGGAATCCCGCGGGAATTCAAGTCAAGCGCGGACGAGGTCGCAGTCATATCCTGGTTTATTATAAACATATATACAATATCCCGTACATTACATCATTTTGTCTAATAACTTAATGCACCTTTTCAACTAAAAATGTTATCCATTGAGTTGAACAAGGTTTCATAGAACAAATATCTTAAATCTGAGTTTTATATCCAGTATTAATTATAAATAATTCATTATCAAAAATGTATCTTATAAATTGCACCATAATCGGAAATAAAATGTCTACGTGTTGTAAAATTTCGAATAGATTAGTTAAGTTTTTAGTTTTAATTTAATCAAATATTATAACTCTCAGTAAAAATATAATATTTATGCTAATTTCTACGGAAATTTTTGGAACTACAAAACAAAAGCTCTGAAATTTAGGTTAAAATTTCAAAAAGTACATAAAAAATTAATACCACTACATACCAGTTATTCTCACTGTAGGCAAACTTTTCGTAATATCGCGGGACGTAGCGCGTCTACGCCGTAGCACGGTGTCTACGCTTTTGGTGTCCGTTGCCGGTGGCGTAGCGTTTTATGTAGCCGGAGAGCGGGTGACGTCACTTAGCGGGAGACGAACCACCATGGCGCGTGGGATGCGTACAGTCGATAAGAAAAATGTTTACTTGCTTTGTACAAGCTTTTATTTAACTTGCAATTTATTTAACATAATTCAGCTATTCTAATATATATATATATGTGTGTGTTATGTGTGTGTGTGTGTGTGTGTGTGTGTGTGTGTGTGTCTGTACATAACTAAACTTATAAAAACTATAAATGGATGTACCTATGTATGTATGTATGTAAATTCGGGTGGAATCTTGCAAGTTACATTTGACCAACTTCCCGGTTTCCGATTGAGCTGAAATTTAACCCGCATAAGTATATTGCATGACAATATAATAATATGGTATCTGTGCTCCCACTCTGCTGCTACATAATATCCAGCATCTCAAAAGCTTGTATCCAAAAACTTTTTTTTAAACAAGTTTTTTTTTATATATCTGTGAACAGTGCAGCTATACAATTTGAAAACCTAGCAAAACACATTGTTTTTTGGTGGAGGTTCTTATATTCGTCGTGTAATTTTTTGTGTATTTTCAGTCATTTTTGTTTCTAAACCGATTTTGATAATCTTTTTTGTATTGGAGTACAGCTTTAGGATATTTTCAAATAAATTTCTTTGTTATTGAATACAATATACGTAGCTTTAGAGTGAAAAATATTTTTTTTCCGTGAATTCACTTTCTTTATACGACAGTTGTTTCTAATATGTTTGTATGCGAGTGGAAACTTGCTGTTTGACATTTGCAGTACACCTTCAAAGCGCAGCCATGTGATGCTGAAAATCACTTAATAACCGACTTCAGTAGTTACTTAAAAGCAAAATATCAATAATTTCACATTTTGAAGTCGATGCAAAGTAAAATATAAAACTATTATATTTTGCAAACTTCTTGTTATTTTTATATTTTACTTGTCACCGGCTTCAAGATGTTGTAGAAATGTTTATTTTGTGGTTTTTAGTTACCCTTGAGGCCGGTTTATTTTTTGCTAGAAATTTATTTTTCACTTTTAAGTCACATATATGTTGTCTAATGACCATGAATTTTATATGATGCTATTTTTTAGGAGTACTAAATCCAACGCAGAAAATGAAACAAAAAATTATGGCTGAAAAATGGCAAAAATTACATATTTTCTGCATGATTTTTATGAACTTTCTGCTATATCTTCGAAAGCCAATGTTCAATAGCTATAAAATGAATATGGGACACTTTTTAAACCTTTTATGAATAAAAAAAAAGACTCAAAAAATCGGTTTATAATAAAAAAAAGTAACGGTTGAACATACATAACAAATACTCGACTTAAGTGCCCCATCCTAAAAGTGCCCAACATGCCTAAAGGAGTTTTTCTTCCAAACATTTTAGCCCGACGGATTGAGAAAAAGTCCGTTAAAAGTAATGTATAAACTAAGTACCATAATAATAATAATATATTTTTTGTCGACGTAAAAGTCGAACAATTGGATTTTTTGTATTTGATTTATAATTTATTTTAAGGTACTATTTTTATAGTTAGATATGATCAATTTTGAAAATAAGAAGTATTCTTCACTTCAATAAATATTATTTTATCTGAAAAAAACCTAAAAAATAAGTGTAGTAAAAGCACTTATCGACACGTCGGTACATATTCAAGCGCCCCTGTTGGCGACCTTGTGACGACGAGTCTCCTGCCGACGCCTTGCAAAAGACATCAACGAAACACTAACATACAATTATGACTATTAATTATTAGGGACATCCTAGTTTTATAGTGGCCAGGGGTTACTAGCAAATTTATAATGACGTTTATTATAGCATGAGTTTTGACAGAAATTATTATAAAATATAGTTTAGGGGTAGGCAAAGACAGAAGATCTACACTTCCTACGATTTTAACATACATATTGTTACGAGTTGCGAGACTCGAATCAAAGTGCTGTTGGAATTATTATAGAGTTTATTAGAACTATACAAACACGTATAACACAGGTACAAATATAACCGAACACAACAAATCCAAACGTAATTCAATAAAACGCGCAAAGTCCGTCACTAATAGATTACCGATTGTAGTACACACGTCTCGCTCAACTAACGCCTCCCTCAATCGAACCATTGTTGTATACTGCACAAATGCAATATGTCCGCCCGGTAAAGTGGGCCAAATTTCGTAGAATCAGCTTTTACTTTAAAATCTGTACACCTGGCTAATGATTACAATACAACAATGGGCTGTATGGCAATAAATAAACAAAAGAAGATCATAAAATAATATCAATGTTATTGGTTATTAGTTCAAATGTCGACGGGTAATGAAATGTGTTTTTACAGATATGCAGGTGTGAATTTGTTTTTGTCGACGCCTAGGACGTAAAAATATTTTTAATTTGCTAATAGGTGGAGGCTTGTTTCTTCTATATTAGACTGTGATCCTTTTATTCATATTTTACCTATTTTATTGGCAATGCAGATAAAATAGAGGCATTGTAATAAGAAGGTAGTACATCTATCATTTTTTGATGTATCTACTTTCATTAAACTATTTAAACATGCACATCTGTTTAAACTGTTATTTTATAACGTCTGTCATCCATGAATATTACTTTTTTTGTTAAATAGGATTCTCTTGATACTGCGTGTAAATACTCATAAGCAACCAATTAATTTAACCGAAAATTTATGTGTTACAAAAGAAGCTTGTGTGAAAAAATGGAGTTAATAAAATAATAAAAGAATTCGTATCAAATGAAAAGTGCCTGTAGCGATACTCATTCCATTACAAAGCGTTTCCTCAACGTTATTATTTACACAGATAATTAATTAATACATGTTTTCTTATTAGGGAAACAAAGGTTTTATTTTTTCAAATTTTGAGATATTTAAAGATAGAATCTATTATTAGTTAATAATAATAGGAAACGTTACTTCAGCATTGCTCCGCTAAAAGATTTTATGTTGACTAATTCTGTTTACATAATATTTTCTTAAGTTTTCGCGACTTGTATAATAATAATAATCTTTTATTTTTCCTTCCACCCATTTTAATATTATATAAAAAATTTAGTGCTAGGCATGTTTGCTGAAGACTTTCTTGCGCCGTTTCTTCTCTTCACTAGAACATTTTGTGAACCGGAGGTAAATTAGAATTAGGCTCCCATAAAGTAAATAATAACCATAAGCAAAATTAAAGCTAAATAATTAAATTGAACAAGTTGGCGGCAGGCAAAAAAAACTTTAACAATATTCGTCGACAATTGTCATCTTTGTCGTCCGTGACCACGGCCACTGAAAAGAGGCTGAAACGTCGGAATTACCAAAATCAAATTAAATTACCTCGGTTAAAACCGTTAAAACGTAGTTTTATAATAATATATGAAGAAATAGCGATGTAATTATATTCCTTATTCATTATTATACACAGAACATATTTTGAGAATTTGTACGCCACATTGTCAGCAAACAAAGTTTGCACTCAGTATATTGCTGTGCCGGAATTATATCCGACACAACGCTGATTTTCACTGTAAATCTTTCTTTTTTTTAAATGCAGGAGTTCAGCAGACAGGCCGACTGCCCACTTGATGAAAAGCGGTTACCGCCTATGGACATTTGCAACAACAAAGGTCCTACAAATGCGCTGCTACTCTCTTTGCCGGAACACAACTCAAGGTTGTTATGGCGACATACTTTACACCAGGGGTGGTGGTCATCCAGACGGGCAAATGCCTTAGTGCCCTTCCACCTGACTGCAGGTTGTTTTGTCGCCTCTTGGGATAGGCCGCCCGGCCTCAGGAAATTCTATTCTTTCTCTGTTCCTTCAGGGGTAAAAAGTGGCGATTTGGCGTAAGACTAAAATGACTTCGACTCTTCAGGTGATTAGAGGGCCGTTACTTACTTCACGCAACGGATCAGTTAGAAAGTACCAGTCTAGCCAGTGTCAGTACTACACTAATACAAGACACAGGAGGACCAATTAAAAACTATAGCATTGCATAAACAAGAACTATATAAATTTATATTGTTTTTTAAAGAAGTGTCAAGGTGTCTGTACGTACAGTACCTACTTGTATTTTTAATAGGGTATATAAGAGTCATGCTTCACCTCGCCGAGCATCAAATGGTTTCACGATTGACTTGTAAGAAGCATTTGTATAAAAACACTTTTTTCATTTCTAGGAATCACTTTTAATAATAGGTCTTTCTGTCATTATATTTAACACTTATTTTTCTTCGAAACTGATGGGACTATTTAGGCGAAACTTGGTCGAAATATGTATCATACCACTAGCCTTTTGAACCCTTTTGAAGTGGAAAATTTAAAAAAAAATGTTTGACATCGTCATAAGAAAACATCTATTGATTTGTTTCGCAGATTCTGCTAGCGATAATGTCGGATTTAAATAAAAACCTTTTGCTAACAAAAAAAAAACAAAAATAAAAAAGTGACCGATGTAATGTCACGAAACGATATATCCTTTATTTTAGTTTATAGCCTTGACAAGATATATACATAAATTATCGGGACCTCGATAAGGTCGATCGTTCATTTGTCATTGGGAAGCCAGCTTTACTTACTTAGTAGTTAACGCAAAGAGCGCGGATTCTAATCCTGGCCGGGAACAGTGCACCGTTTAAGCCGTTTTCTGTTAGGACAGAAACAACCTAACCGTGGTAATTATAACAACATGTTGTTATAATTACCACGTGCTAACGGTGATTAGCAATTTTGTAGTGAAATTTAAAAAGAAACTTAATAAGTAAGGATGATCGTCATACGTATGACTTCTGCATTTTAAACAATCAAGAGTTTATATTTAACGAAAGGAATCGATTTAAACAAAATATGTTTAGCTATTTGAAATAAAACTACTTTTTGCAATCAGTCGTAAAAATCTCTATTACCTCTAATTTAGTTTCATAGATAATATACAACAAACAACAAACACATTTTTTACAAGTAAATGTTAAAAGTCAACCATACAGAGTTCAGATGGCATAGTGTACTCACGGACTAGAAGTCGGCACTCGCTTACACCCACTTACACAGTCAGAAGCTACAGTGGGCCAGTAAACGAGCGGAACGAGCTGCACGTATTCCCTTAATGATAATGGACAGGTGCTTGTAACCCGTACTTCTGTCTGTAGCTTTGTAAGACTCTTTACTCATCACGTTTTGAACAAAAATTGAAAAAAAAATCTCTTAGAGATCCTTACTTGGTTACTAATATTTATTTAACCCTCTAAGACGTACTATTACATTTATTTATCTACTGCTACATATTTGTCTATCACTCTATATTAATACTATTGCTATTTTTACATTTATAATTTTAACAGGTGAGTTATTTACACTTTTTTATTACTATTTGTTTCTCACGGTGTGTGAATATATAAAATTATACATCACCATTGTGACTTGTTGACCCATTTCTTTCAGTTGATCTGCTTTTTGCCGAATAATTCCCTGATGTTTTCTTTCCTGATATCGATTTTCAGGGTACATCCGACGTTGTACCGGTCCACAGCAAAGAGGGGCCAGTCGAAGGTTGCGTGTAAGGGGGTCTCCGGTATCCCGGGTTCACAGACACACGATGAGTCCTCCTTCAACTTGAACCGGCTTAGGTATTCAGAGAACCCTCCGTGGCCTATGAAAATCTGGCTTGTCAGGTTCGACGTGGTGATGCTTCTGACGATTTTATAAGCACATGCTGGATCTGGAAAGTATAACTTAGTTACGGACGCTGTTGGCTCCTCACTGAAGCGCCGGCTCCACTTATCAAGGGTCTCCATCCGGATCATCCTCTTGACAAATGAGACCGGGCACCGGTCATAATGCGGCTTTATCTTCAGTTTAAAAGCAGCAGCTTTCTCCAGAGCGTCCGCTCTATCAATGATCAGAGTTGAACTATACAATTGTTCTTTAAGAAATCTTCATACAAGTTTTCTGAAGGCGACAGTTTATGAGTAAACAAGGTCTTAAAAATTTTATGACATTTGCGACAAAATCTCGGCTTTTATGGCTCAACTATTACAATCTTGGAATAAAAGTCTTTATTAAGATTTCTAGGTCAAATGTGACACATTATTTTTACACCCACAACATTTTGATTCGATTTATTGTGCAATTGCCCTTACTTTAACTGTCTTCCGAAAACATTTGAAACGATTACAGTGTTATGGTTTCCAGAAGTTATGTTTTATTCTCTAATGTTATTTAGAAATGTGATTATTATTTCTTTGAGCGATACGAGCATGTATGGAATACTGTTTCGGGATGGCTCAGCCAAATATCAACTCGAAGCAATAGAGTCGATTCAGTGGAGCAGGAGGCTGGTTGGAACTCGATCATCAACGCATCTATCGTATTCATTCATTTCATTCATTCATTATTTGGAGAGTGTGCAGCTGAGCTCTTCGATGTGATCCCGTCATCTCCCTTCCATCTTCGGACAACCAGACGCAATGGCATGCGGCATCGATATATGGTGGATATTCCACCTATAAGAACGAAGCGCTTTGCATCTAGCTTCATTATACGCACTGCAAAGGAGTGGAACTCATTGGCGGAGTCTGTCTTTCCCGATACTTATAACCTGGGTATCTTCAAGTCCCGTGTGAATAGCTACATTCTAGGTAAGCGTGCTACATCCTAGACCACATCTTTGCTCCACATACGGAAAGATTGTGGTCAAACGCGAACCTATACTATAATAAAAAAAAACTATTTATAACTTCTCTATTCTGAGGCACCCAAGTGGGTGGTCTGTAATATTTTAGGTGACATATTGGCGTGGCCATACAATCAGGGAACGTGTCTAATTATTATTATGTAAGTCGCAAGATCTTTGCATGCTATGCCTCACTCAGAAGACTAAAAAAAATCCTTCCAACCGCCACTAAGATTTCGCTTGTTCAAGCAATTTTACTACCCATCCTTGACTATGCGGATGCCTGTTATCTTAATATCGCCCAAGAGCAACTCATTAAACTTGAGCGTCTTCAAAATGTTTGTATTAGATCCATATTTGGATTAAAAAAATATGATCACGTTTCTGAATATCGCAAAAAACTCAAGTGGCTGCCAATCTCACTTCGCCGGAATGCTCATCTACATTTATTATATTCTACACTATTTATACACTACACTCCTCACTACCTTAAGGAAGGTTTCAACTTCCTTCATACATCACACACCTTCGATTTGCGCTCCTCTAATAACCTCTTGTTAAAGGCACCTGCACATTTTTCAACATTATACTCCAAATCCTTCACTGTGCAGACTGTTTGCCTTTGGAACTCTTTACCTGTAGATGTCAGAAAAACTAAATCTCTTGCCATATTTAAAAAATCCGTCACGTTACCTTAGTTTATAATAAAATATTATATAAATATTTTTCTATTCTTCTTAACTCGGCTGGGCGTTCATCCCCACTTCCTTGAGCCGCTTCGCTCTTGTACGCAACGGTTCTCTAGAACGTTCCTCTTGCGCACCGTGGGGATTTGGAATGAGCTCCCAGCCGTGGTTTACCCACAGCGCTTCCACATGGGGTTTTTTAAAAAGGGTGTCATAAGATTTCTTCGAGGCCGGCAACGCGTTGGTGACACCTCTGGTGTTGCAAACGTCCATAGGCGACGGTAACCGCTTTCCATCAGGTGGGCCGTCTGCCTGTCTGCTGTACTCTAGCGATAAAAAAAACTGTTTACTGTCCACATTGTACTGTTCTCCTTTTTTTATTTTACTTCTTATTAATTTAATTATACCTAGACATAAGTTTTTAAATGTATCCTCTCAGTCAGGTTGCCTGGAAGAGATCGCTTTGAGCGATAAGGCCGCCTTTTGTTTTGCCGTTACATTGTTGTAATTTATTTATTCTGTAATCGTTTATTTGGTGAGCAATAAAGTGTAATCTATCTATCTTACAATGTAAAAGTAATTGCTAATGATCGTGCATTTTATTTAGGACTTAAATTTGCCTCGTGAACAATAAAGAACTATGTATCTATTAATAAAACTATTGGGTAGCAATAAATGATATTTTAATGAAAATATTCTTATCATACATAATATTTGTCATTGTGTTATAGTGACCTGACGCAACAACATGACTCAATACCGTAGGCGGTTTCATTCATTGCTTCGAATCGTTGGAATTCTGCCAGTATTTTTAAGTTACGTGTCGAGACACAACTACGAGAAGTGCTGTTTAATAAAATCCATTTGAGCTGGATCTTTTTTATTTATTTCTGGCCTTTAACTGTCCAGATTGTCAGAGAAATTGATACCTCTTTCTTTCTCTTTTATTTCTTTATTTTATTATCTTTACTATGTTATCGATACGTACTTACCTTAATATTCGTTATTATAAGCCGCGTGCAGGTTTATCGATGACTACTTACTATTATTATGTATATTTATGTGAAGTGAATACAATAATAAATTAAAATAACATTATTTATATAACCTTTTTTGTCAACCCTACTGATCATCTACACAGAACATCATGAGGCTATCGGTAAACCTTCTGCGCACGTGTAGTATACACTTTTTCCGTTCTTGTTGTCGATTCTTATGCCTAAGGGATAAGACATATAACCTTCCTTTTGCTATTACTATCTCGTCGTCAAAATCGCCGGACATTATTGTCCCAATCGTGGTTTTGGTGGTTTTGTCATTTTGGTATTCTGTTAATCCCAATGGTATGCTCGCGGCACGAAACTATGTTTATAGATATAAGCGAAAACTTGTGAAATAAATGTTTTAATTTTAGTTAGCTTTCAATATTCATGTTGGCTAAAGCTATTTCTCATAATGGTGTGCCAATTTTTTATACTATTATTCCGCCAGGACGACATCGAGTTTTTGCCACGACCACGGTCCGCGGTCGCCAGGTGGAACGGCTAACGGAGCATTTTGGGCGTTGTGAGTAATTTTTTTATAGCAGACAGGCAGACGGCCCATTTGATGGAAAGCGGTTACCATCGCCTATGGACATTTGCAACACCAAAAGTGATACAAATGCGCTGCTGCTCTCTTAAGGGAGACTGATACCTGATCACTAATGCCGGAACACAACTAAGGCTGTTATGGCGGCATAGACGACGACAACCAGACTTGGTAGCAATCCAGTCGGGCAAATACCTTACCACCTGGCTGTGGGTTGTTTTGGCGCCTCTTGCGACATGCTGCCAGGCAGTAGGAAATCATAGGTATTCTTTCTCATAGAACGCCCTGTATGAGTTGGTGTAAATAATACAGCATGTGCTTTATAAGCGAACTTTATGAGAACGAATTCACACGAATGTCCTATAATATACGAACCTTCTCCAAATGATGACAGTAACACGCAATACATCGTAATAACACACATGTCACATTCTCCCTGTATATCATCTGTAGTTTTCCATGAAAAAGTGGCATATGAAAAAGTTATCCCATTTTGTTTTTCATATTGTATTGTATGAAAGTTTCTGTTTGACGTTGTTTGTGATTGTTTATTATAGTTTCAGTCGAATACGATTTCGCATTATTACATTAGAGTAATACTGATTACTAGAATTCGCCCGCGACTACATCCTCGATGGACGGGTAACATAGATTACAATTCTTTTGCAATTTTTAATATGTGTTCGCGCCGCTTAATTTAAAATCATGTCCTATAATTTTAAATTAAGTTATTTCCACAACTACCCGCTTTCCTAAACGCATTATCCAATCACCTTTGCAGCCGCCATCTTCCATTCCATACGACTACCCTTGTCGAACTTACCACTGTACTAATACTGCCCGTTTTTACGAGTCAGTCTGCTGTCGATCCTCGTACCACAACCCACACATCTTTTCCGCCACAACTTTCCTATAAGTGCAGTCATACCACGCCGCGTGTGTACAATAATAATTGAAGACCGCAAGCCAGAAGATTTGCTGCAAGGCTCACGACTTGGTGATCACAACGCATAGTTAGTGCAGCCCAGAGGCACGCAGGTTAGTCTCCCTTCTTTCCATACCAGCAATCCTACTACCGCTATTTAGATAAGCAAAGCAAGCACAGTCCCTAATACTGGGCTGCCGCGTTGACAATATCAAAAGGCTATTTCCAGCAGGACAATGGATTTTTAGTATGAAAATTGAAAATACATTAATGCCATAAAAACCCGGTATAAATAATGTTACCAAAGGCATACCTAACTGCAAACCAGAGGCTCCGGGTCTCATTCCAGGTATGGTAAATTTCAGAAACGAATTTTTTTCGTTATTTACTATGATCTGGGATCGGCCTTAGAGCAATCAGTTGTGTGTCACCCATAACACAAGCGTATTAAAGCGTAAGCAATTATTTAAAAAAAAAACTATTTTCCTAAAGATCTATTAATAAACAAAGAAACAGACACATTGAAAAACTTACACTGGAATCAGTTTTTTTTCACTCTGGCCACTTTAATAAGACCGCTAACGAAAATTTGCCGACATAGGTCAGCAGGCCGGCGGCTTTGGTGTGTATTAGTAATAAGGTAGGCCGCATACCTATTTGCTAGCTTTGTAATAAAAGATCTAATTATATAGGTTTGAATTTTCGCTAAGAAGTATATACTGCTTAGAGAGTATTTCTGACCCATTACGTATACTTACAATGACCACGAGATAGTAGTGTATGAAAACAACGAGAAACTTGCACACGGAGATGCTGTTATGAAACCTGCCAGGCCACCTTGGAGGCCATGCCTTGCAGTAGAAACCGTACTATGGGGATTTGGAATGAGCTCCCAGCCGAGGCTTTCCCACAGCACCAAGATATGGAGATTTTCATAAAATTTCTTCGAGACTGGCAGCGCGTTGGCAACATCTCTGGTGTTGCAAACGTCCATAGGCGACGGTAACCGCTTTCCATCAGGTGGGCCGTCAGCCTGTCTGCTGTACCTTGTAACCGATGGTAAGGCAAATGAACGTTCTGTTACAACCCTATTCGGTAAGCACTTATTGCTGAGTCAAACAGTTCATTGATATCGGTTTCCAAAATGTCGATCAGCAGTAATTGCCTATAAATATCAAATCTTTTTCCAAATTCATAGATATCATTTATAGTACTCTTGGTTATTAGCCACAGCTCTACAGCTACTGACCTGGTTTATGCCTGCCGGCTGGATTGCCTAAGCTAACACCATATCGGTCCAGTAGACCTTTGAGGTCCCTTATATTGAGACTCCAACTCACCTATTATTCGTAATAGTGAAATAAAAAGGGTCCTTAAAAAAATGTTTTGCTATTGCCAAACATTTTTTTAAAACATATAAGTGTTCGGGACTTACAGTTCAATAATATAAAGGGACCGGCCATAAGAAGTAAATCACAGTTTAAACTGAATGGTGTCATCTGCCGTCAGTGGATCGCCTTACATGATAGGTACTCATTGGCGATAGATGAAACTATTATCATACTTGTCCAATATAACAGATTTAATAGTCGAAAATTATAGCGTTGAAAGCCCGTTTATTACACTTGATGGGTCTTGTTGGAATCAGTATGTGTTAGATAAATATAGAGATAGATAGATAACACTTATTACTCACCAAAATATACTATTACAAAAACAGACCATATTTACAATATTTTCCAGGCAACACAAATGAAAGAAATTGAATCAAGTGAAATAGGTGGTGCAGGAAAAAGATAATAGACACATATACTCGAACTAATTTAAGAAATAAAGATACAAATATATACATAGTCATGTATATACAATAATACATTACTTATTATAATAAATATATTACTACTACTATATTTTGTTAATCAGAAATAGCTATTCGTGGACGAATAGTATTTTCTGAGCAAATTTCTAAATATTGGTAAGGATTTGCCCTATCTGACAGTAACAAATCCCAAAGTTTGACAGCGTGCACCGTAAAAGAATTATCATAATAGGATGAAGTGACAATGCAGGCGTCAAAGTTTTCGGTACGTATCATGGCGCAAATTGTGGCAGTGGATAGATGAAAGACTTTAAAACGTTCCTTAAGGTACTGGGGACTATTAGGAGTAAATAATATGTTATAAAGGAGAGTGAGAATGTGAGTATTCCGGCGAAAATGAATATGAAGCCACTTGAGTCTTTTACGATATTCGGAAACATGGTCATATTTTCGGAAACGCAATTGTTCAATTTAAAGCTTACGCTTTAAATTGGTTTATTTATATTGAGTTATGAACGCCTCTTTAAGGCTTTTAAAGAATCGTTCAAACTTAATATAAATAAGACCGTCATTGGCTATTTATGTGCATTCAAAGCACTAAAAAAAAAGTATACGTGCAATCTGCCAAATCAAACAGACCGATTTATGTATAGCCCATTTTATGAACCTTAAAATCATGATACTCCCTTCGCCATATATTTATGAATCAGCGTTATTTATAAAAAAGGACATAAATTATTACGAAACCTGTCAACTGCTAGACATGATAACAAACTCAAGAATGTAAACAGTAAAACGACTTAATTCTAAAAAAGTATTTTTTTATAATAATAAGGCAAGGCCCCGCCTCGTGGCGAGAGTGGAGATCGCGAGAGCTAAGACTTAAGCTCCAGGGACGGAAGTGATAAATGGCATCACGTCAGAGGTAGGTTCGGTGAACCTGCAGCCCTCCTCTTTACACCCCTTAGCCACTCACATCCATATTGACCCTGTCTTTTATACCATTTTTTGGGGCTCTTGCAGGGAGTGGCGAGTCACCGTCTGCCCATTTTTCCATGGTCCCTGAACATTGCGACGGGCTCCCCATATTCCCAGACCACTAGTACCACAAGTAGCCCACCCCAGTAGCCCGGTACTTTCTCTTCTCATTTCCCACAATAGTCCTACACTGGCCGAGGCTTGTCCTTGGGTGCATTATTATATGGTGTAGACAGGGATAATCTCGCCGGTCAGTGTCACGCCACATTTAGATTAAATTTGTCAAGGGGCCTCCACGTGTTGGCCTTCCCATAGCCCCACGCAAGCCCTCCAAAAGTCCGGGTTATTTTTATGGCCCGTAGTCGTGAAAGACTAAGTTATTGCTGTTAAACAGAAGAAGCGTCAAGAAAATCCCCAGCAACACGTCTAAATTAATAAATAAATAAATTTTATACAAAAATATGTTACACGATTAGTTTTCGCAGAATTAATAGAATTGTAGCAAACATACTCAGTAAGACACAGACACAATAAAAGGAAAGAAAAATATTATAATACCTATAATATTGACAATATGACGTACTAAAATTTCATACTGCAACATTAGGGCGTTCCACTAGTAACGCACAACGCCCAAAATGCTCAGTTAGCCGTTCCACAAGGCGACCGCGAGCGTTGTGGTCGTGGCGAAAACGTCACTAATGACGTCATCATTTTCGATCACACAACGCCCGCAACAACCCAGGTCAAAAGGTGGGTCGAAGTGGGCGTTGACCACAGAGCATTAATTCTCTCTTGTCAATACGTTGACAAAGGCGCGAATTTTGAAACAAAGATGGCGAATGGAAAAATATCTTTCTTCGTCATTTTGACGTGACATTGTCATTGAAAAAATTAATTATATGGAAGAAAAATTACTGTTTTTTTGGAAAATAATGTAGTTTTATTTAATTATTTGCCTTACAAATCTGCACAGGATCATTTGAGCCGGATATGCTTGGGTATACCAACTTGGTTTTATGGAAAGGTTCAAGATTCAATATCAAGAAATCGTGAGTAATTTAAAATATTCTTCTGAAAATACTGCTTTAAAGGTTATTTGAATACATTAAACTTCGAAATTGTCAACTAAAATTCAAGTGAAATAATTATTGTTTGGTTGATTCAATAACTGACTGGTACCCATTTAGAAAATGAAAGCTGAATTAAAACCTATGGAGGAATTGAAAGACCAAATAGAGAGAGGAAGAAGTAATTTTTTTTTAAACAGCATGTTACTTAAAATGACAGCTCCACTATTTAATGGAATTTTCTTTGTAAAGTAGCCCGGAAATTAATTTGCAGCTTTAAGCTATTGAATATTTTCTAATTATTTTTCAGTTATCTACATCGATTAACGGATTAACAAATAATTACTCTGGCAGCATTAAGTACAGTCATATCTGTGGGAATTCTTTCGTGTTGCGGACTGTAGTCGAGCAAACACCGCGCCGCGTCACCGGCCGCCCGTTCCCTGTCTAATAAAATAAACATTTTTAATAACAAACAATAAAAAAGTTATGTGAGATGGCCGTCAGAGGTAGTTTTAAAAACCAAACTTATTAGGTAGATAAACTTTAATTTAATCAAGTATTACAATAATTACTAAAAATGAATAGTCACGATGATTTGACGAGACTACATGCCGCCGCGATTGGAGCCAGACTGTCCCGTCCTTCCGTCGGCAGGGTGGTTGCGGAGGCTTCCCAGAAAACTCCACTCGCCAGTTTCTCTTCTTGAATGAAGTGTTTTCTTTGAAGTATGTAAAGCTGTTGTGTGAGAAGTAACAGGATTGCCTCGTATGTGTGGAAAACCATGACTACATGACACACATAAAACAATAAATAAAAAAATACTACAAAATTTAATAAATAAACATTAGCAGAATTAGGTAAGCGTGCTCCACCCTAGACTGTGTCATCACTCAAGATCAGGTAAGACAGTGGTCAAACGCAAACCTATACTTCCATAAGAGACGTAGACTAGAGAGAACGTATAGTAAATCCCCAACTAACCATCGCGCATCGTTGAATACAAAAAAAAGATGTGCTTGAATATATCTGACAACGTTACAAATGTGGCACAAGAGAAAAATAAAGGATTTCTATAATGATATGGATCGTATATCTATCCTAATCTATATATACTTCTTTCTACTCGATATTATTATGAAGAGGATACATTTTTTTTTGTTTGTAACGAATAAACTCAAAAACTACTGGACCTATTCCAAAAAAAATTTTCACCATTCGAATGCTTTTTTTAAGGCGGGGGAAATGCATTTCGCACACTACCGGGTCGTTTATTAGGTATTGGACCAAAGGGACGAGACGTGAAGTCACGAATAGCCATCTGAGTCAATCGCCGGCTTGTGTGGAGACTCGATTACTCAATACTCCACTAAAACTACCCACCCTCGTTCCATGTGCCCCGCGCTCATGGTAGGAAAAGCGTGAGACTTAGAACGTAGTCACGCCCACGTTGATCCTAGCGCATCAGTGCTTGAGAATGCCCCGGAAAAGGTAAACTCCTCTGCTCCCTAGATGCTAGAGGGCCCCTGCAGCGGTATTACGGGAAACCGTTAGAATACTACATTATCCCTGAGTAAAATATAGCTATATTTAATTTAAATAATTGGATTCTATTTTTTTTTCAAGGCAGGCCAACGTCTGCCGGTATAGCTAATTCATATTAAAATAACACTGTTACAAGTAAATTATTTACTAACTATACTACCGGCGTATTTGACACATGCGTATGTTTTGATTATTACACGCAAATCATTTAATATTGTATTATTATGTTATTCTGTGTAATAAAGAGTATCAAACATAAATCCTCAAAGATTTAGTAGGATGCCTGCCAGTTGCCATTTTCATTATTATTGTATATCAAAGCAATTAATGATTTCTACTTCAATCTATCGATGATCTATTATATAAGGCCCAAGTCCGTCCCCATGTGGAGTACTGCTCCCAACTCTGGGTTGGGGCACCTCAGTACCAGCTGCTCCCACTTGACTCCTTGCAGCGCCGAGCGGTCCGGATTGTCGACGATCCTAAACTTACAGACGGCTTAGAACCTTTAGTCTCAGAAGAGACTTAGGCGCTCTAAGCGCGTTCTACTGTCTGTACAATGGGGAGTATTCTGAGGAGCTGTTTGGTTTGGTACCTACATCGCCATTTTACCACCGTACTGCTCGCCCGCGACTGGGAGTTCATCCACACTTTCTTGACACCTGGAAGTTATCCACTGTACGTGGCGCTCACTCTTTTATGCCATATGTGAGCAAGCTGTAGAATAAGCTCCCTCCCGCGGTTTTCCCAGAGCGCTACAATATGGGGCTCTTCAAAAAGGGCGTAAACAGATTTTTAAAGTCTCAACGAGGTAGGCAGCGCATCGGCTCCCTTAGTGTTGCAGATGTCTATGGGCGACGGTAGCCACTTGCCATCAAGTGAACCCGTCTGCCAGTTTGCCTATACGCAAACATTTAAAAAAAATGTCTACTGTATGCCTAAATTTGCGCTACATATCCGCGCTTTCATCGTTTCTTAATTATTATTCTTCTAATTTCTTTATTGACTCTTCGTGCGTCTTTGGCTGTAATCCTTGCATTGATATCTTTACATTATATAGAAGCACAGAGTACATTAATATCATAGGAGACGACAGGCGACGGGTACAAGCTTAGATTTCTATGCGTACAATAAGTCACATGCAAGGCATTGTCAACACGTGACATATCTTGAGAAATGTACGGTGATCCCCACAGGCGGGACGTGTCTGGCTTTATGGTATGAAATAGGTATTCCCTACGTGTGTATCACAATATTAACTTGTATTTCTTAACCCCCGACACAAAAAGAGAGGAGACCTGAGTATGTGTACGCTACAACTATGTCTTAAGTGTGTAGGTATTATTATATGGTGCATTACAAGCAGCCATTAATTGAAGTGTAGATCTCTCGTAAGAGAGTAGGTATATGTTCGTTGGTGTAGATAAAATTTTGCTGTAAAGAGTGATTAAAAAAACATATTGGTTAGTTAGTATGAATATTCATATATAGAATATTTAGGTATTGATTTTAAGAAACAAAAACATAGTATTTGTTCGGAAAACATATTTTTTTTTAGAGAAATGTGACCTCACAGAATGGCGTTTGCTGCACAAACTGCTGTAAGGTAGGTAGTACCTACATACTAGGTACTTTACTTGCTGTTTTACGTTCATCAAAAACATACCAATAAATCCTGATAGTATGAACTTTTTTTTAATTATGGCTCCAACGCCTTCGGCATTGATTTTGTCAATTCAAAGTTAGAAAGCTTAATGCAATTTTAGTCACTAATTTTGGTTGGTGATTTATAGATGTTTTTGCAAATCTGTAGACAGCAATATGAACATAGTTCTTTTGCCTGTCGTTCTAGAGTTGACATAGACAGCAAATGGAAATAGTGACATTGACATATGTATATTGCAAATTTGTAAAAGTCATCGTATCGTTTTCAAATTATCACTATTGCGGCATCTCGTATTTATTATTACAAGAAAAAATTAATTATTTCGGTTTATTAATCAAACATGGTAAGAAAATAAATCTAAGTATTCTTTATTGGAATTAAGAACTTACTGTTTTTAAGTACATTTCATTATTTTTACAAAACGTAGTCTTTGTGCACTGTCATTATTACAAACAATATGCTAAATCTATAATATTATTTAGTATTAAGTTTCTATAACCGTGTGCAGTTTATACTTCTAAGTTTTATCATAAATTTATGTATTTCTTTTGTCTCTTGAATTGGTTATTAACATATTTTATAACCTAAAAATTGAAAAAATTGTCCACTTATCGTTTTACGTCTGCTAGAAATCTGGATTATAATAGAGATTGTACATTTTTTTTCGTCAGAAAATCATGTTGGTACAACACACAATTTCTGCAGCCAATTATTACTATTCAAAGATTTAGATATCTTAGTCAAATAACAGTCTTTAGTTAGTAATTTACCATGTACATAAACAATTGAACTAAAATTTTATTCAAAAATTTATGTCGTTATAAAAATATCCTCTCTGCAGAATGTTATATTTTATAAGATTTTTGATATGACAAGGTACCTACTAATTGGAGACGATAGTCCATGCATATTCAAAAGTATTTTACTTACTTCTAATACTCTGTAATTGCTTATTCTAGCAATATATCCTTTATTGTATAGCATGAATTTTACATTCTTTATTTTAATCATATAATGAATGAATTAATTAATCTTTAGGTAAATGTATAGCTTTCCGGTACACGAATTTTAAGTAGCGGGGAGGTGAAATGGGGAGGGGGAGAGGCATACTTACCTTTACTATAACCCCCGAGGTCCGGAGACCTTGTTTTATTTTTATTTTTAATAAACATAACCTCACTTATTTTTTTGGTAATATTGCACTTCTGTCATAAGTCCAAAGTTGAAAAATCTTTTCAAACTCCAAAAAAAAGCCAGTAATCAACATAAAAAGAACTAAAAACCAGTTTAATTGGATAAAAGTGAATAAAAACACAATAGAGCACATTCACATATACCACAAGAGTAACCATTCAAAATGGCGACCAATAAAGACGATTTTTCAAGTAATCCCATTTATTTATATTTGACCAATATTAAAGAAAAAATGTTCTGCAATGTACTTAAAAATTTATGTAATCAATATATTGATTTACTGTGATATTAAAAAGCAAAGTGCTAATCGTCGTAAATTGATAAATAAAACAAATGTTTCATATGAGACAAAGCTTCGTACTGTTTGTGTGTATAAAATAAATAGTAAATGGTAACCAGTTGGTTCTGGCATGTCGCTGGCGCGGCACAGCGGCTGACATATCATTTCTACATTAAAATCAGTTTTAATTTTACAAAAAGTTCTAGTAGTTATATGTAATTCGTGAGTACATTCATAAACAATTCGTGAGTACATTCAGAAACTCAAATCACGCTTTGATATTATCAAAAGTGACACAATTTTACAACAAAAATAAGTGACGTTAAGTTTAAAAAGTAAAAAAAATTAAAACCTCCGGACCTTAGGGGTTGTAGTGGGGGTAAGTATACCTCTCCCCTACCCAGTACGCCCACCCACTACTTAAAATTTGTGTACCAGATTGTTAAGTCGCAGCCAATCTTTATTTGTAAAAATACATGTATTATATGTACAAAAGATGGTTAAGAAAGTCAATTGATTTCACTGTATTTGACCTACACATGGTCATAGAAATATTTGGGTAACTGTCAATAAAAAAAATTTCAAAAATTTCTAAATTTTTAAACATGTTTGATTAATTATATACTAAATACAGAGATAAAAGAATGTCAAAATTATGGAATAAATCTGATGTCAGAACTAAAAATATAAATAAAATCATTTCCCTAATAAAATCCCCAATGTCATAAAAACACTTTTCCATCAGCCTTGAATGTAATTTTAATTTAAATGTTCTTTTTGGCAATTCTCTTACTTATATGAGTATCGAATATATATATATATATATATATATATATATATATATATATATATATATATATTCTTTGACATACCTCCTACCATTACCTATTTCTCCATGGGTTCATTATTTTATTGTGATATTTCAGTTCAGGAACCAGTACGACAGTGATGTCACAGTATGGAGCCCTCAGGGACGTCTGCACCAGGTGGAATATGCAATGGAAGCTGTTAAACTTGGCTCAGCAACTGTTGCGTTGAAGAACAAACAGTATGCTGTGCTGATCGCTTTGAAGAGGGCTGTTAGTGAGCTTTCTGCATATCAAAAAAAGATCATACCTATTGATGAGCATATTGGAATTTCAATATCTGGTTTAACTGCTGATGCCAGGATGTTGAGGTGATTCTGTTTTTTAACTGACTTCAATTTGCAGCTTTATTGCTACTGGACTTTGGGCTCCCAAGATATATAAAATTAATTAAAATGAGGCAGAATATCTATAGTTTTATTTTGATAACTCTTTTTGCATTGGATTCTGTACTGCTTCAGAATAGTTTCATATTAATTGTTATTGGAATACATGTGGATAAAAGTGAAAAATAAAAGCTTCTAGCAAAAAAAGCCATCATAATGAGTAAGTAAAATATTATTTTGCAACATTTTGAAGTCTGTGCTAAGTAACTACAACAAAATTGCTAAATATAGTAATTTTTATGTTTTATGTCATACCAACTTCAAGATGTAGAAAATATTAAGTTTTTGCTGGAAGTTTTAAGTAGCTTTAATTGAAAAGTATGTAATAAACAAGATACGTGTGATGAATTAAATTTAATGGGAATTTCTGATCAATTAATTTTGTTAAGAAACTGCACTGTGCTTAGTTTTATTTATCACTTCCGAACACAAAAAAATGGTTGAATTCAAGCCTACACCCATTGATATTCAAATAAAGTCTAAAAGTTAGGGATTTTTTAAGATTTCATTAATGTTTGTGTGACCCAACATATTAGGACATATAATGATTTTTTGTTTCATTTAATTTTATTTATTTGTAAATCAACACCTCAAAATGTATAACTTTATAGATAATGATTTTTTGTTTCATTTAATTTTATTTATTTGTAAATCAATACCTCAAAATGTATAACTTTAGATTTATTTTATTATTTATGATTTTTAGATTTGTATAAGGGTTGCATCTGCACATTGAAGCTATTAAAAAAAAAATAACTGATAAATTATATGAACTAAGGAGCATATTATGCCTTTTTATATTTCTCCTTATACAATAAAAAAGATATTATGTCTTCATTATATAAATAAAGGCATATTTTTCAGCCGTTTCATGAGAACAGAGTGCCTTAACCACCGCTACTCTCATGATGCTCCAATGCCAGTGGGTAGACTGATTTCTATGGTCGGCAACAAAATGCAGATATGTACCCAACGCTATGACAAGAGACCACTTGGTGTTGGATTACTAGTTGCTGGCTATGATGTAAGTTTTTCTGTTTACAAGCTTTATTTATTAAGATTATATAAACATCTCACTTTTGGGATTGGGCCTTCCATTTTTAGGGGAACAGACAGTATACCTTTAGCACTGAGCAGCTCTTTTTTAATATTCTATAATACAAATTAACCAGATTGAGTCAGTATTCAGTTGTGCATTTTGTACAATTTATGTTATTTAAAAGTATGTAATACACAGCATTGTGTAATTTCTGGGAAAGTATAACACTGCCTGAATATACCGAAATTGGAAGGCCTTTTTTTGTTTGTTGCTTGTTTTGCTTGTCTGAGGTGGATTGGTGGGTTTGTTACATAAGCTCTCTCATTGTGCAGGTTTCATCACAATGTTCCCTTTACAGTTAGCACATGGTAATTGTAGCAATATGCATATTAGGTTAGAAAAGTGCCTAAGTGTTGCATATTATGCATGTACAAAACAGAATTATGATTTATTGCGAAGGTGACAAATAAAGATAATCTCTTATATATAAAAATGAATGTTTGTATATCCTTTATAGAATCGTAAACTATACATATGATCATGTGATAATGTTCAGCAAAATTGTTGTGCATGAGCCAGAGAAGGTTTCTGAATTGGTTCACTATTGAACCCGGTCGGTGGCGCTGCTGTCGGCATATCGATTGAAGCTTTCCCAGGCAGGATGATGTCTGCCGGGACAGCTAGTTATATAATAAGTACCACAGGAAAACACATATTGTATCTCCCTAAATTAACCAGGTTACAGCTTGTGTTACGGCTAATACACTAGAATTACTCTGGGGCCGATTCCAGATACCTAGTAAATGATGTAGATAATTTCTTTCCGAATTGTAACATACCAGGAATCGAACCCTCTGCATTGCAGTGAGCCGGCAAGGGCTTAGGTTGCTCAACCACAGAGGTCATCTTCATCTGAAAGTTATTAATATTGCCTATTTGTAACATCAGCTAAGTCCACACATTATCAGTGTTTAGGATGAGTCAGAGAAGAGGAACTGAATAGATGGGAATGGAATTGGGAAGCTGGTGTAGGAGAAGGCAGACGCAGGCCTTTATAGAAGCAGGTCAGATATTCTGGTGAGTGTGTGGTATCACACTCATCAAACCAGCCCTAAAAGCTGTAGTTGAGATAATAAATCCAACATGGCTCTACCACATGTTTCTTGTATATATAGTAAATATTACTTGTCCTAGGAATATGATGATACTTAAATATATTTATATTTTCACTATTGTTGTCCTGCCCTGAAGAAATAAAATTTAGAACCCGATTGCAGCGCCATCTACAGGGTCCATTGAGATGTAAGCTATCCTATCTTTTAAGTTGGATCAAACTGCACACGGTGTGCAAATTTGATTGAAATTGGTTCATAAGTTTTGGAGTTTATTGGCAACATACATCGTGACACAAGATTTTTATATAAATAAGATATAATGTCTGTATAGGTATAACATTTGTGTATTTTATACTAAAATGTAAGTAGTCCTACTGTAGTTACTATACACTATATTGTTTATACCAACTACCATTATTATCTTAATTAATTTCTGTAGTTGCTCAGAAGAGACTGCTCTTTAGGGATAAGACCTCCCTCGTGCATAATTATGCACAATACCTAATTAGGTTTAGTTTTAGTCTGTAAGTTGGTTTTTTGTATTGGTGTATAATAAATTGTTATCTATCTTGTACAATAAAATATATTATCCATTATTGGGTTGCAGGACCAAGGACCTCATATCTTCCAGACCTGTCCGTCAGCGAATTACTTTGATTGTAGAGCGATGGCAATTGGAGCTCGTTCTCAATCGGCAAGAACTTACTTGGAGAAGCACCTCTCCACATTCGCCGACTGTGATCTTCAGGAACTTGTGGCTCATGGCCTGAGGGCTTTGAGGGACACCTTGCCTAATGAACTTGACCTTAACACCAAGGTATTATTACTTTCCACTAAACCACACTTGGCTATGGCTAAGTCTAATATTAATTTTTGATTTGAGTCTGAAAATAAAATAATAGTTTTCAATATCTTTTGTATGTCCTTGGGTCCTAATGCTCTAAAACTTTTTCGAGATGACACTGAATGTTTAGTAGACCTCTTAAACAACCAAAAGGCTGGTATCTATTTTGCTTAAGGGTTAAATATTGCTATTCAATGTGGTAACTCTGCCAGCCTTTTGGCAACACTCCTGGTAAATGACAGTGGAGACCAATATTTTATCTATAATTATGCCCTCCCCGTTTTATTTAGTTCTAGTATTTATAATTTTTAAAATCATTTTAGAATATATTGTTATGAGTGCGAGACTCGAATTAAAATGCCGTTAGAATTACTATAGAGTTTATTAGAACTATACCGAATATACACGCGTCTCGCCTTGATCGTGGTTCTCGCTCGACTGACTGCTCTCTCCATCAGGTCTTGGTTTTATACCTCACAAATTCAAATGTTCCCGTATTGTAGTTGACCTATTCCGTAACACCTGGCTAATGATTCGTCCGTAACGGCCATAAATGAATACAATAAAACAATGAACTGTTCTCTAGAATAATTAGTAAACGCATGCCAATAAATAATTAAACAGAAGAAGACGATCATAACAATATAAATATCATACAATTAGTTCAAATAGGTAATAAAATGTGTTTTTACAGATATGCAGGTGTGAATTTGTTTTTGTCGGCGCCTAGGTTGTAACAATATTATAGAAATATATGTATGCACACTTCATTTTGCAGCAAATAATATACTTAGATCCAAATGGCGGTAAAGGCTTGAAACAGAAGTAAAGTGTAACATCAGCATCGTTCTTTCAGAATGTGTCAATAGCGATAGTGGGTCCGAAGAGTCCTCTCCGCATAGCCGAGGAGGAGGAGTTGACTCGCTTCCTGGCGCTGGTGGAGGGAGAGGAGAGGCGTGGAGGCACCGCCACAGGGGACGCTGGGGCCGGGGGCGCCGAGGGGGAGGCGCCGGGGGAAGGGGCCGACCCACAGCCAGCGGTGAGTGCACTCACATGTATATATATATTTTTTTTATTGCAGGAGATCAGCAGACAGGCAGACGGGCCACTTGATGGAAAGCGGTTACCATCGCCTATGGACATTTGCGACACCAAAGGTGCTACAAATGCGCTGCTGCTCTCTTAACGGATACTGGAACCTGATCCCTTGTGCCGGAACACAACTCAAGATTGTTATGGCGGCATACTCTAGACCAGGGGTGGTGGCCATCCAGTCGAGCATATATATAATACCCTACCACCTGGCTGCGGGTGGCTTTGTCGCCTCTTACGACAGGCCGCCCGGCCGCAGGAAATTGTATTCTTTCTCCGTTCCTGCACGGATTAAAATATTTCATTATTATCCCGTTACATCCCGGTTGCAATCGGATCGTTCACTCCGACCCCCAGGGGCCGCTTTGCTACACCGTTTTGAAACCATTGGTATGTATGTCATCCTTCACAACTTCAAACCAGCATTCCTTGGGCATGCCCCTTTGACCGGTACCTGGTGGAGGCGGCATGGCTAGACGTTAGTTCCCCACATAATTAGCCGGTCTCCGTAAAACGTGGCCATACCAGCTTAAGTGGGTCTCTTGCATTTTGCCCGCCATGTCACGGACATGAAGACTGTGGCTGATGTGGGAGTTCCTGATGCGGTCTTCTCGCGTGATTCTACACTTCCATCGCAACGTATTCATCTCCGTGACACTTAGTTCTTGCTTGTGTCGCTCAAGTACAGGCCACGCTTCACTGCCATATAAAAAAACAGGTCTAATGATGGATAGGTATAGACGTGTGCTATATATTCAACGGTCAGGTAGCGTGCAGCTGTTATGTTGTGTCCTGTTCTACCACACGGACCTCGGATGCTGTACTTTCTCCTTCGCACCTATCAAGTGGCTAAAACTAAAAGTTTTTAGCTTGGCAATAGTACTTTAAATACAATTTTTTGCAGGCAAGTATATGTGACTGATTTTGTAATAAAATAATCTAAAATTTGATATAATTTTCGATAAGTTAGCAGATCGATGGAGTCACCTATATTGACTTACCTGTTCACATCTGCTTGCCAGGTAGCCATACACAGAAATGAGTAGGCAAGCCTACCTAGGCATATTCTGTGTGTTAAAAACTATCAGTAAAATAAAATTCATTTGGTTACCAATAGAATGAAAGTGATGAAAAAAAATCGATTAAAGTTAATTTAATTAAAAATAGCCTTGAGCACTTTTGGATAGGCAAGTAATCTATCTGGATCAGGATCTACCCGCGTGACGTGTGACAAGTAACATCTAAATTCCTCAGTATCACAGTTTAATATTATTTAAAATTATAAATATTGATTCTTGTTACCCGTAATATTACCTAATATAAAGATTAAGTTAATGAACAGTGATAATATATAAAAGTTTTATAAATAAAGTGTTAATATTAAGAAAATCGCAACAATAATAGGACTTGCAGTGATCATGTTTACGTCAAAGTTTTAGTTTAAAAATCGACCTGGCATCAATTACAACAGTACAAATACTTTAATAACCCTGTTACTACTTGTTTACTTACATATATAATATCTGTTAATTAGAAATTCATGAAGTGATAAAACAAAAAACCAATTCGACCCTCTAAAAAATAAATATTCAACTATACCATCTATTTTGTGAGACCTGTGCGCCATCTATTGTCAATCGAGGTAATTAAGTACAGTGCCTATCTGTGTCATATCGATCGTGAGCATCACTGTGGTTTAGCCCACTCAGTTTTAATGCGCTCAAACTATAAATAATAGAGGGCAGCACGTGTATTATAGAATGCTATGCTAACTGCAAACAGCGTATTCAACCAACCGACGACTTTTTAACTTGCAAGGGGTGTTCGGGTAAATATCATCGACTATGTTTGAACATAAAAAAAGATCAATTTGTTGCACTCACTCTGCAATACAAATCGGCCTGGACCTGTCCCGCTTGCAACATTAATATAACTTCGAGACGTCCTAAAATAGATTGCAATACACCAGTTCGTCACCATCAAATACCATGCGCTGATGTAGCTAGTTCAAACATGTCACTTGATGGCAGTTTACTCAGCGTCAATGATAGCCAGATAGACTGCGAAACCAGTATTATATTAAATCCAGATGATGAGACGGTAACTATGCAGAATATTAGCCAACTATTAGATCAAAAAATAAATAGCTCTTTAACTTGCAAAATAGACGAAATTCTTCAAAAATCTTTATCATCGTTCATGACATCTCTGCGTGGAGCCTTACAAGATGATATCAAAACGATGGTTCGATCAGAAATTAAGTCTGAAATACAAGATCTTGAAACTAATTTTACTGCTACTTCTGACTTCATCTGCGCTGAACAATCTGCTCTAAAATCACAATTAGTAGATAAGACCAAATGCATCCAGAAATTAGAAGAAGAGAATAACAAACTTCAGTCGGAAATTCAACATATCAAACATCGATTCTCAAATATCGAGAATATGTCTCGAAGTAAAAATATAGAAATTCAAGCAGTTCCGGAAAGCCGATCTGAGAACGTGGTATTAATGTTTAAACAGCTTTGCAATACTATCGGGATAACTATTGATGATACTCAAATACTGAGCTGCCGACGAGTTGCCAAAATGGATAGCAAATCCAACAGACCACGTAATATCTTAATCTCGCTTTCTTCACCTCGACTTCGTGACACTATCCTTTCTTTATCTAGACGCTTTAATAAATCGAAATCTGGCAAATTGGATGAAACGCTGAATAGCTCGCACTTAGGCATAACTACTGAGAAAGTTAAGATTTATATAACTGAACATATCTCTCCCGAATGCAAACAACTTTATGCTGAAAGTAGAAAAGCTGCACAGCTTAAACAATATAAAAACATATTTGGGTGAAATATGGCAAAATATATATCCGTAAAGACGACGAATCTCAAGCTATTATTATTAAAAATTCAGATTGCTTAAAAAAACTGTAATTATAATTCTATATCCCATTTTTTTTTCTCTTTAAGCAACTTTAATGCTATTATGATTTTCTTTTTTATATTGATTTAATTATGATTTTGTTTTATCAAAATGTTAACCGAGTTAGAAGTAAGTTAAAAGATCTTTATCTAAATATTCTCAACAGTAACTATGACATAATCTGCTTAACAGAGACAAATTTAAATAATACTGTGTTTGATGCGGAATTTTTGGATGCCAGGTACCAGATTTTCCGCAGAGATCGATGTACTTCGAGCATAAGAAAGAATGAAGGGGGCGGGGTTGCAATAGCGCTTCGCAATTGCATCACCGCTCACCGCTTAGTGTCATGGGAAAGTGGTGTTGAAGATATTTGGATATGCATTGAAGTATCTCCTAGTTTAAACTTATTTATTTGTTTATGTTATTTACCACCTGATTTAGAATTAGAAATGTTAAACGAATTCTATGCAAACTGCCAAAATAAGGTATTGATGTCAAATAAAGGCTCTGAATTTATTTTTATTGATGACTTCAATTCACCCAATATTCACTGGACAAAGTCTGATAATTCCTTAACGATGATTCCTACACCTGCTTACGATACAAAATCTACTTTTCTGCTAGAAATAATATCTATATGTGGTCTCAATCAATTTAATAACACACGTAACTTTAACAACCGGTTTTTAGACCTTGTACTATCGACTATAGCGAATATCTGTGTCTATGGGTCTGCAGGGCTAAGTCGCATAGATCAACACCACCCTCCTTTGATTGCCGATATTTCATGTTTGAGTCCTGTAATAAAGACCATTGAATCCAAGTCCGTTGAAAGGCCAAATTATTATAAATGCAACTATCAGGAAATCCGTAAGGAGCTTAACTGCATACAGTGGAAAAACATTTTAACTAGTGCAGACATAAACAGTGACGTATGTATTTTTTATAATATACTAAATAAAACAATAAACAAACACACACCTATAATAAAAAATAAATCTGCAAGGTACCCTGTTTGGTTCAGTCCTGGGCTGATACGTTGCTTAAAAGAAAAATTAAAATACCATAGGCGATATAAAAAATTTGGCAACCCTCTGGATTATGATGTTTTCAGCATGTTACGGACTCGATGTAAAAGACTACTTGATAAGTGTTATAATTCCTACATAGATACTACTGAAATGAACATTAAAAATGACATAAAACAGTTTTGGAGGTTTATTAATGACAAAAAACAATCTCACGCAATACCTACCACCATGAAACATAACAATATAGTAGCATCTAACACTAATGAGGTTTGTGAACTGTTTTCAAACTATTTTGGATCCGTATTTGAAGATTTTTATCAACCATCTACACATCATTCAAATATCACACATCATACGAACACTTTACACCACACTTACATAGATTTAAATAGTATAAAAATTAAAATGAAATTACTTAAATGTGAAAAGGGAGCTGGACCTGACGGTATTCCGCCATTATTTATAAAAAAATGCTATTTAGAACTGAGCCACCCTCTGCAAATAATATTTAATAAATCAATTGAATCTGGTGTCTTCCCATCTGTTTGGAAAACTGCTCACGTTATCCCAATCTTTAAGTCTGGTAGTAGAGACGAATGTAAAAACTATAGACCCATCAGTATTTTGTCCGCATTTGCTAAATTATTGGAATCGCTTCTCTATAACACATTTTATACACATTTTAAATCTATACTATCACCTTCTCAACATGGTTTTGTCTCTAAAAAGTCGACTGTCAGCAACCTCTTAGTCTACAAAAATTATCTCTGTTCTGCATTTGCTAAAAGATGTCAAGTAGACTCGATATATACAGACTTCGCGAAAGCTTTTGATAAAGTCAATCATTGGATACTTTGTTTTAAGCTTAAAGAATATGGTATTCAGGGTAATTTACTACGCTGGACTCAATCATATTTAAATAACAGAAGCCAATTGGTTAGCATTAAAGGTCATTTATCAAATCCACATAAAATTACTTCTGGAATCCCTCAAGGATCGCATTTAGGGCCCTTGTTTTTTGTAATATTTATAAATGACTTGATCAAGCAATTATCATGTCCGTGCCTATTATATGCGGATGATCTTAAGATATATCTTACAATTTTAAATAACAATGACTGCCAAGATCTTCAAGACGACCTCACTCGTGTTGAAAAATGGTGTTCTGCTAACCGGATGTATCTCAATATAGAAAAATGCTCTGTCATTTCTTTCTCGACTAAAACACATAAAGTATATTTTTCATATACCCTCAGTGGTCTAACTTTAGAAAGAAAAACTGTTATTAGGGATCTAGGTGTGTATTTTGACGAAAAATTAACTTTTCACTCGCACTATGATTATGTTATCACCAAATGTAACCAGCTAGTTGGATTCATTTCACGTTCAACTAAGGATTTCAAAAACCAACATACAATCGTTTACCTCTTCTGTTCTCTCGTTCGAACAATACTGGAATATGCCTCAATAATCTGGTCTCCCTTTTACGCTGTGCATAGCGATAGAATAGAAAGAGTGCAGAAAAAAATGTTAAATATTCTCTATTATAGATTCTATCTTGGCCGCGAATACAGATCTTACATAAAAAGATTAGTGAAATTTAAAATTGACTCACTCAAATCACGACGTGAATGTAATGAACTACTTTGTTTATTTAAGCTGTTAAATGGCTCAATTGACTGTCCAGACTTACTTTCCTTCATTCATTTTAACACTAGATACAAAACTCGTAATCCTTCGCCTAGACTCTTTTCCCTTCAAGTTTTTAAAAATAACACATCCTTTTATAATCCAATCACAAGAATGTGCAGGCTTTATAATGAGATTGCAAGTACAAATACATCCCTTGATATTTTTAATTCCTCCTTCTTTAAATTTAAACGGGAAATTCGAGCTATTATTTGCACCAATACTTCTGGCATAATTACATAATAATTCAGTTACCTTACCACTGCATATCTAACATTATAATAAGTCATACTAACCCCTAGATATCTTGTCAATGTATGGAACATTATGTGCTCACATGTTTAGAGTTACAGCTTAGACCTGATAATTTATATAATATGAAATATGTAACTTTAGCTGTATCTTGTTTTATGTGCCAAATAAATAAATAAATAATTATAGGCATATTTGTTCATAAAATATATTTGATAAAAAATACGTCTCATCTGGTTATCAGATCGGTGAAGGTCGATCTTCACCGGCTCTTAGACTATTTATTTGTATCTTGGTATTAATCCTTATCAAAATAAATTACTTCATATTCAAGACTGCTTCAATACCTTTATATAACTTTTTGAATTATTCAATTCGGACATCCCATTCGAAAGATGTCACGAGTTTAAAAATGTAAGAATTAGACCACGTGACTGTGACGCTTTTTCGTGAGCGAAAAATCGCAAGACCCCCTCTATATAGAAGTTTCACTTCAAAAATTGTTTATAAAGTGCATTTTACGTTTATTTTTAATAGTTTTTCATGTAATGCTTTCCTTAAACTCATCGGGAAGTCATAGAAAGCGCGGAACTACATATGCAATTGTGCGCTTGTCGTACATGTTGTTTGCCCCACACGCGACGAATCGGTTTTGGGCGATGGCTCGCGTAACAGAGTGTTTTACTAATGCTTGTAGGTCTTTGTTAAGTAATTGCTCTTTGAGCATCATTTTCCTAAACTGTTTTTCTAATAAACTAGCTATGACCGCGTGGAATTTGTTTTCAAAAGCCCCCGATTTTAAAACATTCTTCATTGGTGCTCCGCTCTATTTGTCTTAGCGTGATGATGTACGTCTGATGTATGATACATATAGTCTAGAGCCTTCCTCGATAAATGGACTATCTAACACTGAATGAATTTTTCATATCAGACTAGAAGTTCCTGAGATTCGCGCGTTCAAGCAAATAAACTGTTCAGCTTTATATATCAGTATAAGATTATAATACATGTAGCAAAATTAATTCTATTAAAAACAAAAAAAATAATTGGACAAATAAAAACAGATATAATATGTGTGGTGTTATCTGGTGAAGATATGACATGCTTACTGTTGGCACGGATTGCTCGGTTATTTGATAACAAAGACTCGAATGACAGACGTTCATGTTCGAGAGAGGGTCAAAGGTCAGATCATTATTATGCATTCATAAGTTAGTGATGGGACATGAGTAATTTAAAAGTGTACGACAACCTTTCTGATATGTTTATTTTTATATACTACTTGGAGATGCCCGCGACTTCGTCTATGCTTGACTTGAAATTCCCGCGGGATTCCCGGGGCACAAAGTACCGTAGCATTTAAAAAATAATGTAAGCTATCGTGATAATGAAAACTGTGTCGGAATAAACTAATTTTTATGCACCCGAACAACTCTAAACCGCTAACGGGAAAATTCCCGCGGAATTCCTGGGATAAAAAGTGACGCAGATTTTAAGTCTAAGAATTTGCTGTCGTTCAGCGAAAACCACATCGAAAGCGGCCCAGTAGTTTTAACGTGAATCCCGAACAAACAGACAATATAGACTAGTCCAGTTGTTTTTTTTTAATGGCGTCAATATACAGGCACGGCATGTTTAGAATGTTATAATATTATAGATTTTTATCCTACTTCCAAAAGGAGGACTTTATTCGACTGCGTGTTTTTTATGTCTGTTACGCTCCGTCAATTGTGGTGCGATATTCTATACTCTTGAGGTGGTCCCGTTGTCACCAAGTCAGGATCTGATGAGTGGATACCAAGGAAATCGCGAGCAATCCTTGTTGATAACCGCCCAGCGCCTACACTCTTTGAAAGGGAATATTTATACGCGTCCCAGTAGTAGTTCTACAGGCGCTTAAAATATTATTTGTACTACTAAGGTCCGTGTTTCCCGAAAAGTAAAATCCGTGTATCTTCAAGTCTCGTGTGAATAGGTACTATTGGTAAGCGTGCTCCATCTTCGACTGCATCATCGTCCGTCTAAAAGCAAAATATTTACTAAGAAATTAAAGCCTATTTTTGTTACTGCGCCCACGAACGTACTATTTAATGCACTGTTTTTTAATATTTCTAAAGGGAAAATAAGTTTAAAAAAAACTTATAGTTTTGTTTTGCTTAAAATTGAACCATCGCTAGAGATAGAATGATTAAATCTGCCTTTCCGAATTACCACAGGAATCCTTGTCAGTACGTCAGTCAGGCATAAAATTTGGCTTAAGATTTTGCCTGTATGTTATTCTAGTATTGACTACTGTCTGTAAGTACACAAATCCTGCAGAGCCATATTTACAAAGAGGAAGAATCTAGTATTTTATAACATTTAAAAAATAATCGTCCTGAGACAAAATTTGTTTTAATATGTCATTTAAGAGAAAATTATGTAAGAAAAAGTTAAATTCAAATAATGTAGAAGTGAAATATTATTTTTATTGATTCGCTACATTTAATTTATATTTAAATACATTCAGCATAATTCTAGTACTTAAAATTCTTTCTTTATTGGTTAGTGTCACCTTAATTCACCCTATTCGCTAGATGTGACACCTAGCGAAACATAAGAATTTGACAGTTGTAATTATGAAAGTAGTTGATTATTTGTACAAAAATATTATTTATATACTATTGTCATTGTTTACAACACAAAAGGAAGACGCGCATCACTAGTTAACATTCACAAGTGATATAAAATTGTCTGAAGTCCCCGAACGGATACTCAGTATCTCACAGACGGCGCTATGATACGGTTGACACTAGTTTATCTCTTAACTGGAGCGTGTGTATCGGCTTTGAACCTCGAATATTTGGACCCAACAAAGTTACAAACAATCGTGTCCGCATCAGAACAACAAGAGTTCGCATCGAGCCTCATTCAAAGATATATAAGTCAAGCTATTGTAGTGGTTGATCCTACATTATTTAAAGAGAAGAAAGATGCCTTTTTCATAAGAACTCTTGAAGGACAGTTGCGTATTAGCGCAAGTAGTGGGGTCGCTGCGTTATGGGGATTAAATTATTACTTGAAAAAGTACTGCAAAACTCAAATTGCATGGCAAGTGCGAAGAGTCGATATACCGAATCCACTTCCAGAAGCAAACGAACTGGTTATAGCGAATGACAGGTTCAGATACTACCAAAATGTCTGCACAGCGTCATATAGCTTTGTATGGTGGAATGGACAAGATTGGATGAACCATTTGGAATGGATGGCGTTGAATGGAATCAATTTGGTGCTCGCTCCGGTCGCCCAAGAGGCTGCCTGGGTTAGAATTTACCGGCGTTTGGGTATGACTAATGAGGAAATCGACGAGCATTTCACAGGTCCGGCATTCCTCTCTTGGTTGAGAATGGGGAATGTCCACGGTTGGGGTGGCCCTTTGCCAAAGAGTTGGCACGATACACAACAGGCAATACAGGAAAAAATAGTCGACAGTATGCTCCGTCTAGGAATGATACCAGTATATCCTGCTTTTAATGGACACGTACCGAAAGCGTTTGGGCGAATATTCAGTAACGCAACGTTTAATACGGTTGATAATTGGAATCGATTCGGCAGTGATTATTGCTGTGGTTTGTTTTTAGACCCAGCGGATCCATTATTCAAAACAATCGGGAAAATGTTTCTCACTGAAGTAACTGCTGGTGCAGCAGCCGCACACATTTATACAGCGGATCCTTTTAATGAAGTTAAAATCCAACCGTGGTCGACTGCCCTTGTTCGAGGTGCTGCGTCAGCAATATTTTCTACGTTATCAGAATTTGATTCACAAGCTGTGTGGTTACTTCAGAACTGGATGTTCGTCAGTGACCCACTTATGTGGCCGAAAGATCGCGTCAAATCGTTTCTGAATGCTGTGCCTAGCGGTCGGATCCTGGTGTTAGATTTGCAAGCAGAGCAATGGCCGCAATACGATCTATATGAAATGTATTTTGATCAGCCATTCATATGGTGTATGTTACATAACTTCGGAGGTACCCTCGGGATGTTTGGTAACATGGAGACGATCAACAAGGACGTATATGAAGTAAGGTCCCGCACAAATAGCACAATGATAGGGATCGGCCTTACTCCTGAAGGAATCAACCAAAACTACGTTGTCTATGATTTGATGCTGGAATCAGCATGGCGTAAAGAGCCTGTTAAGGATTTGAATGATTGGGTTGCTGATTATGCTGAGAGACGGTACGGTTGTAATGCAACCTCTGAAGCATGGAGATATTTGTTAAAAAGCGTCTACAGTTTCAATGGACTGAATAGGGTTAGGGGGAAGTATGTTGTAACTCGAAGACCAAGTTTTAAGATAAAACCGTGGGCATGGTATAGAAGTCATGATCTATTTGAAGCATTTCGACAGTTTGCATTTATGAATGACAGTAGATGTTCTGCAGACGGATTCTACTACGACCTAGTCGATATTACAAGACAAGCAATGCAATATAGAGCTGAACAACTATATATTAATGTTCAAAATGATAGATATTCAAATATATTCGTTTTCAATGCATCGATTAACCAATTTCTTGATGTAATGAATGATATGGAGGTTATATTGGCAGCGAATGAAAACTTTTTGTTGCAGCCCTGGCTTTATAAAGCTAGCCAAATGGGCAATTCCGATGCTCAGTCGCTGTATCTGTATGATTTGAACGCCAGAAATCAAATAACTTTATGGGGTCCAAATGGGGAGATATCAGATTATGCTTGCAAACAGTGGGATGGGCTATTCTATTACTATTATATACCTAGATGGGCGAAATTTCTATCAGCAGCATTAGAAGCGAAAGTTAATAATGAGTTCTTCGATGAAAAAGCTGTTCAGAGGATTGTAAGAACTACAGTTGAAGAAGCTTTCTTGACTGAACCTATAAATAGATTACCTGAAGGTGACGCAAAGACGATAGCAAAGAATTTATATGCGAAGTGGTCAGTGGTTCCAGATTTGGATGACCTGCCGCAGAGCGTGATAAAACCCGATCCAGAACGCAAAACAACTTTAGCTGACGTAGATACAGACAGCGATGAAACTTTTGATACACCATCAGTTATTATGCTGCACTCTACGACCCCCATTCGATAAGGTTTTGAACGGTTTATAATTTTATATTCTCTGAATTGTTGCATTATTTATAAAAGCCCCGTTACACCTGAGTTAATGTTAGTGAATGTGTCTAAATGTGACTTATAGCGTTAAAATAACGCGTAATGATTACTTACATGAAATAACGGTTAATGTTTTTTTATTAAACATTTGCATTTTAAATACTTACATTATTCCAGGTTGTAGCAGGAGCATTAGAGAGAATAATTCTATTTATACATTTAGAACCACTATTCACGTGTTTGGATTATTTTGTAATATCCGGTTTTCGGTATTTTTAGCCTTACGAATCGTCTGCGGAACGTTCGGTGGCGGAAACTTCGGCTAAATACGCTCGCAACGTGTACAGAATACCGCCGGCCCTTTCGTCGCCGAACTTTCCGCTCTGAACATTCTGCCGTTGTTTCGCTAGGCTAAATGTTTGATAGTTGCTCTGTAAACTTGATATAATGAGTACACTGTAGTCTGTTATTAATAGCCTCTATTGACCAGCAATTAGGCTGTGTCACTAAATAAACACTAAATAAATGTGTGTGTGTGTGTGTGTGTGTGTGTGTGTGTGTGTGTGTGTGTGTGTGTGTGTGTGTGTGCGCGTGTGCGTGTGCGTGCGTGTGTGCGTGTGTGTTATATTTATTTCAAAATAGAATCTTACAGATTAAATTATATTAATTGAAACTCATGGATCTACCACCGCATCCATAGCAATTTTAGTTAATGCTAAAGGAGAAGAAGCGGCGCAACAAACTCCCCAGCTATATATATATATATATATATATATATATCTTTATCTTTCCTTCATTATTTTTATGTATCTCCTTAATTATTTGAAGCTATTAATTTATTAAAAAAATAAGTATAAATGACTCTATTGCTTCTTTTTTTGTATCTATGACCTACGTTGTCCGATTAGATAAAAATTTTCTTTAAATTAAAAAGGAGGCTAGGTAATGAGAGGCTGTCTGAATTGCCCATTCTATAGTATTGGGATTGATATGGATTCTTTTATTGTAATTGTTTATTTTGGTGTTCAATAAAGCGTTCTTTATCTATCAGCAGTTTTTGAGTGGAGTAACAAACATCCATCCTGTTTCTTTTTGCCTTTTATAAATCTATATAAAACAAAGTCGAGTTAGTTACACCATTTATAACTCAAGAACGGCTTGACCAATTTTTGTGATATAATGATGATAATAAGCATTAAAATATGATATTCATCAATAAAAAAATTATCATTAAAAAACATCAGTCAACATATTAGTCTAGCCAATTATTTGTTATGATATATCCCGGCCAATTTTGGCACCGGTGACTGCATTTAAACTCATTTTTATGTGTCTGATTTATGTGAATTATTTTTGTGTGTGTTCAAGTGGGTCCCGAGATGGTTTAGATTCTCGATTGGACCCGGTAGGTGGCGCCGCTGAACACCTCTTTAACGTTGGGACCGAGTTTGATGATTTTTTCATGTAGATTTGAGAATGGTTTAGATTAATAACTTGCGCTGCAATCGGTTTCTAAATTTTTATTTTTTAACCAGCAAGACAACATCTGCCGGGTACAGCTAGAAGGATATGAAGTAATGTTTGTTGTTCATATCTATTTCAGGTTGCAATGGACACGGAGTAGGCGTTGACCGTCTTCAAGACGCATCGGACCTGATGGACTTATCATCTGGCGATGAAGAAATGCATCTTTCTCATCACGTCTGCATGAAGCCTGCTGTCTTGGTGCGGTACCTTTCTACTTTCTTCTATAACAAAGGGTCGCCGTGGCCAGTGCTTTGGTCGTTTGCTAAGTATGTGCTATTATGATGATTGAAGATTGCGAGTGGATCGAGTTTATTCTTCGTGAAGAAGGTATGATATACATTTAGAATTATTCTAAATTACTGTAAAACATATTTTTGCGTTTGATTTCATAAATACCAAACAATGAAGAAGTAAATGAAGTATGTATCTATACAAAATTAACAAAATTACGTAGCTTATTGTTTGAATGATTATTAATTATATTAAACCTCCTTCATGCACTTAAGTCTTCAATTGTTTCATTAGACTAGAAAATTGAATTGTCAGTCAAAGTCATTTTAGTGGTATGGCATCCTAGTATAAAGCGGTTACATTATTTAAGATAAATAACCTTTTCAAGTCGATAGTTATTTTTGTATAACGGACATTGCTCTTCTTGTTAGGAGAGATGGGCATCATCTAAAATTGCACGAGCCATTATCATTTTTTCACTATGTTATAGAAACACTAGCTTCTTCTTACTTCGTCCGCGTGGAAAGTTCTTTTAACTATCCCACGGGAACTCTTTAATTTTTGGGGATCAAAAGTATCCTATGTTACTTCTAATACCTCCAAGAATATGTGTACAAAGTTTCATGATGATCGGTTGAGTAGTTTTCGCGTGAAAGCGTAACAAACAAACTTACATTCACATTTATAATATTAGAAGGGATTGAATAATTATCACATACATTAAAAATGTTGAAATCCTTGAATCAGGCTTAAGAGAAATCTTCATTTATCTCAAGTAATATTTCTTAGAAAAACATAAATTTAAAGTTGTAATGTTCAAGTGTTTGTTTTCAACACACACGCTATGGTCTGCTATTTTGTCTCTAAGGGTTTGCTTTTTTGGCCACGGTGGCGTCATTGTAGCTGTCAGTATATAAATAGTAAGTGTTTTATTTGTGGAGGGACAAAGTGAGTTAGACATTCTACAATATGTGGAGTTATTGAATATTGAACCAAAATATAAAGATGTCATACATTTTTACATGTCATGTAAAAACCATAAAATACGGATATGAACAATCGATGTTGATAGCGGAAAACAATAATATGTTTATGTAGTTGTCATTTTTATGCTGGGTTAAAAAATATATATGATTTCTATAAAAAAAATAAGATTTTGAGAGATAATTGGTTAAGGTTCATTTCAGTTAATGGGCATTGTTCTTTCTCATACATTTTCTTCGTTTGACTTTTATAATTTCTATTTTAGCTAAATAAGCACGGTACCTTACATATTCCAAAGTACTGGCCACGGCGATATACATAATTGAATTTGATTTTTCTTTTGATATGTATGTATAATTTTATCTGCGTAATAAAAACAAGCTTTTTTATTTTTAATTATTTTATTTTTTCTCTGATTAGCATAACATTTATGAATTTTTACCTTTCCATAGCTAAAGGACAGGAATGTAATCTTTATAACTTCTACTACTATAATAAATCTCTAAATGGTTCGAGTTTGTACATTGCGTTTAAAAGTGTAAAAAAACTGAGGGGATAATTCGGACCAGGAGGATTTAGTTTCTTTGTTATTATAGTGAACTTACAGTGAATTAAGTTTTTCTGTAAGTAACATTTCTCCGTGCAGGAACGAAGAAAGAAAATAAATAAAAGACCGGGTGGTCTGTCGTAAGAGGCGACAAAACAACCCAAAGCGAGGTGGCCATTTTTTGCCTGTTTGGATGGCTACCACCCCTGGTCTAATGTATGCCACCATAACAACTTTGAGTTGTGTTCCGGCAGCAGTGGCCAGGTTGCAGTTTCTTCTTCATGGTCGGCAGCTCATTGGCAGCAACTCTGGTATTGCTAATGTCCAATGTCCATAGGCGACGGTAGCCATCTTCCATCACAGTTGAGCCGTAAGCCTGTCTGCTGTGCTTCAGCAAAAAAAAACAGAGCTACTAATCACCTTAGTAATAATAATTAAATAACTTTATATATAGAGACGTGTACAAGATAAAAAAAGTAATTTTTGTGAAAAAAAATGTATTTCGTATTTATTTATTTTTGTGTGAAATATTCCTAATTTATAATGTATGTCCTTGAAGACCACGGGCCATAAAAATAGCCCGGACTTTTGGAGGGCTTCCGTGGGGCTATGGGAAGGCCAATACGTAAAGGCCCCTTGACAAAAATGTAAATGTGCCGTGACACTGACCGGCGATTATCCGTACTCCATATAATAATGCACCTAAGGAAAAGCCCCGATCAGTGTAGGTCATTGTGGGAAATGAGAACAAAAAGTACCGGGCATTTGGGGTAGGCTGCTAGTGGTACTAGCGGTCTGGGAATAGGGGTACTATTGCGTTTGCACGTTGTAATGTTCGGGGAACATGGAAAAATGGGTAGATGTTGACTCGCCACTGCATGGGCCCCAAAAAATGCCATAGAAGACACGGGAAATATGGGCGTGAGTGGCTAAGGGGTGCAGAGAGGTGGGCTGCAGGTTCACCGAAGCTACTTCCATTTATCACTTCCACCCCTGGAGCTTGAGTCTTAGCTCTAGCGATCTCCACTCCATGCCGGGTGTCTAAGGCAAGCACGGAGACTCAGAATCAGGTCTGAAGTATCGCGATTCACATTCTTAATTTTGTTGTTAAGTTTCTGTAATACAGATTTGTCGTAAGTATAATCTGTCAATTTATATCTCCGAATTATTAGTGATTTCCATTTAGATAGCTCCAAATGCTTTAAAATAACTTAGGACAGGAGCCAGCGGAGCGCAGGCGGAGGAGTAGCGCACACGCAATCCAACCTACCACCAACTCGGTGTCTTGAGAACTGTGGATACTGTAATGATTAACCTCTTTAGTCGTTATTTAAATTAAGGTAGCGGTCCATGAGCGCAACACATGAATGTAAAAGTCTCTTGGTTGCTAATATAATCTTAAATCCTGAACCCAGTCTCCTATTGAAGATCCCGGTCAGCTCAGAAACCGCTGGCCGTTACAATACCGGGACCTTAGTGCCCATAGCGCCAATTCTAATATTACAATGTCGTCTACCACTGGCGTCATAATAGCTGTTTGTTCATAAAAAAAACAACCAAGTGACATGTATTGTATTGCCATGTAAAAAGTTTGTATATAATTCGAGTGTCTACTTTTGCTGGCCATCTCTATGAATTACTTCAGTATCTTTAGAAACGTTATAATATAAAGTTGTAACCTAATGACAAGGTAAATAAAAACAAGTATGGTGGTAGACGTTTACTTAAAAATCACAGATATATATTCATCATTTTCTATTTTTTATGTAACATAATAATTTTGTTGGCTATTGTCTTTTGTTCTAATATATGGCAACATCACGTGATCAGGATTACTTCCACTAATATCTTATGTTGTGCAATTTTATTTTTTTATTTAATAATTAATTAATTATTAATAATTTCAATGTTTCGGCCACTTCAGTAGTGATAATCAAGGAGGAAATAGAACTACAAAGTGGCTAAAACCTCTAAATAAAAATCAAAGCCAATACTACGCTGAAAACCGTTGATATTAGTTTAAATTATGCGTATAAGATAGAGTATAAAAAACTAAAGAAAATACTATGTTTGATATTACTTTAAAATTAACAATAATTATTGTAGGATATTGCTAGTTTTTGGAAGATTGTGTTTTTTGTGAGAAATGAGAACTATAGTGGTAGCTTAGTGGTTAACGCACGCGTCCCAAATTCAAAGGGCGTGGGCTTGAATACGGGACAAAAAGAAAGAAATAATATCTCAAGACCACTGGTCATGAAAATGGCCCGGAATTTTGAGGGCATCCGTGGGGCTGTGAGAAGGCCAACACGTAGAGGCCCCTTCGATAATTTAAATGTAAATGTGGCGTGACACTGATCGCTGATTATCCCTGTCTACACCATGTTAAAATATACCCAAGGACCAGCTCCGGTCAGTGTAAGAAGTGAGAATAATAAATACCGGGCAATTGGGATAAACCGTTAGTGGAATTGAGGATCTGAGACTATGGTCTGCTTGTCCCAATATTTATTATTATTATATATTGCTAAATGTGGCCTTTCGAGTTGTCATAAGAACTCCGTTGACTATCATCAGCCCAGACCTACAATTTGGCTGAGCTATCCGAAGTTTATACATCAAGCCTTTACGGCCATTTTATCTTAAGTGACATTTTGAACTTAACTTTATTTTAGGTTAAGGTTAAGGTTAACTATTATTCTGTTTTAAGACTTTAAATTTTAGTTAGTATAGATTCTACTTAATCAAAAACTAATAGATTGACAGCAAAATAATAGTTTAAAATATAGCTATTGCAACAAAAAATAAGCTTAGGTCCAAAATGTCGCTTACGGTAAAATAGAGGTAAAGGTTCGACATCAGACTGTATGGACCAAGTTCCCATATCTGCCATTGTGGCGAATTCTACTCATTTTCTAAAGACTTGCGTACTCCGGATATGAAGCTACTCTCATTATTGATTACTTAAGCATAGAAAATACAATCAACGTAAAACAGAACGCGATCGTTATGTAGTTTTTGAGAAATATGTATGTAGTATTTTAGATTAAATGCTTTTTTATAGTTTTCTATCTAGAGCTACACGCTCGCTTCGGCTGTCTTATTTACTTGACCATTTTTTTTAAGACAAGTATGTCATAATAATTCTAAAATTGTTAGTGTTGCAGCTAAGCTTGATATATATTTATTACGAACTGTTTTAGTTTATAAACTAAAACCTATTTTAAAAGGCATTTAATTGAAAACACTACATCAAAACTACCGAACAATCGCGCCCAAACTATCCATTTTAGTTAATTGTAAAGTATTCAATTAAATACTGATCTATTAATCTATACCAATATATAAAGCTGAAGAGTTTGTTTGTTTGGTTGAATGCGCTAATCTCAGGAACTACTGGTCTGATTTGAAAAATTCTTTCAGTGCCAGATAGTCCATTTATCGAGGAAGGCTATATATCATCACACTAAGACCAATAGGAGTGGAACACCAATGAAGAATGTTTCAAAATTGGGGGATTTGAAAACTAATTCCACGCGGACGACGTCACAGCTAATTTAATATATGGTTTGGGCGTGTATATACTTTTTAGAATTAAAGAGAAGAAAATTATTGCATTATGGTTTATTTGAGATCCTTAGATGTTGTCATATATTTTAGCACCACTTATTACACTAATTAAAGAGAACAATTTATCTTAATTTTAAAATAACAGTCTAATATAAGTTTATAACATTACACGATTTGGGGGGTTACTTCGTTTTGGATAAAATCGCTCGATAACTGGCGCTGATTTCATAAGGTATGTATTATAGTACAGTTAAAGACAAAAATATATGTACATGTAATCCCTATTAATATTATAAATGCGAAAGTAACTCGTAAAGCGTAACAGACGGACATGTCTGTCTGGTACGCTTTTACGGACAACTACTGGACTGATTTGGCTGAAACCTAGTATATATTCGATGCCGAGGATGTAGGTACATAGGATAGTTTTTATCCCAAAAAATGGGGTAGTTTTCGGTATAAAAGTATATTTCTCTGTTTGTCTGTTATGCTTTCACCGAAAACTATTAGACCGATTTGGCTGATATTCGATATATATGTATTCAATACCTAGGATGGATATATACTTTTCATCCAGGAAAAAGGGATAGATTTATGTAAAGGTTATCCTGAAAAGTAGTATAGGATTTGTAATTTTTGTCTATTTTATCCATTTTGTGAATGTCATTTATGCAGTTTACAGATAGATGGGGAATAAAATAGTTTGTGATATAAAATGAAGTGAATCTTCCAGGGGCAAATAGCACTAACAAAAATTTAATACAATGTAATCTGTATTATAACGTCTGCTCTTCAAACAAGAGGCACGCAGTAGTTTGAATGAACTCTACGAAGTTTCAACTCAAGTTTTTTGTATAATACGATATTTTAAACATGTAAAGTCCATTTCTATTTTTCATATACATATATACTTGAATTCAGATAGATATAGCATATCTTTTAAGTAATATATATTATACTTATTTTTATAAATAGGTCAGGTATTAAAATGTTTGATGATTTCTGTCATATATTAAGCTCATTATAATTGTGCTGCTGATTGTTTACTTTAGCTTCAATTTATTTTGTGCCAAATCTTAACTTAATATTCGACATAATGATGAAATATTCATAAATCGCACAATGTATTTATGTGATTTTGAATGACCCCATATCTTTTTATGACAATATTTTAATCTATAATATATATGTAATAAGATTTTGTTGTGTACATCTATTTTTGCCTATGACTGCACTATAAGAATATGAGAACTGGAAGTATTTTAACTTTAAGATCATATGAGATCAAATATTCAAATCATAAATGAAGTATCCAAATAGCTACACAATTATTGTCAGCACCCTAATCGAGCAAACCTATTATTATGGTAATTTCAGTACATCTTTGGGGTGATAATTCCATAAAACACCTTATGTCATACTAAAGTATCTAAAACATAACCCGAGCCATATGTGAGACTGGCTTGGTCTAAAACAGGTACATAGCTATCTTGTAAGAGGATCGGCTGTCTACTGGATGCTTCGTTTAACTGTTTCTCAAGTACAGCATTTTGAAGTTCCTCCTCTTCTAATTCTAAAGTCAATTCATCAAGTAATTTCATCCTACATTCTATCTCTCTATCCGTCTTTTCTAATTCTACCGCATGGTCTTGCATCTCTTTTGCAGTATTACCCAATTCTTCCTCGATCTTATCTAATAACATTGTAACTTGTGAAGCATTTTCACAGCTGTTCGCTTTGTTTTCGTCCATATATCTTTTGACTTTCGCTGTTAACCGAACTACTAACTCCTCCTCTCTGTGCAATCTCTTATTAATAATCGCCAGCTTTTCCAACAGTTCAATTTCTTCACGTATCCTTGATAATTCGTCTGAAGATGCGTCTGAATCTGTATCATTGCTGGTCTGTATTAGTCTTTCAGAATTTACTTGACATATATCTGTGAGTTCTTTTGTAAAGTAGTGTTCTCGCATGAGATGTCTTTCTCGTCTAGATTTATGTTTGGTATGTCGTCTTGGCGGTGTTCCACTACCGACTCCTACTCCACTGTCGCTGTTGCCTGCTTGACTGTCATTGACTTCACTGCATCTGCCCAAATCGCGAAGGTAGGATTCGAGAAGGTAGTTCGTGCCGTGTTTCTCCATTCTACTCTTGTGAGTTTGGTCCTCGAGTTGGTCGATTAACTTCTCTTGTTCTCTGTAAATATATAAATTTGTGCGTTACTATTTGTTACTTTGCAGTACTGTTTGACAATAATGAATGCTTTAAAAATAGGGACGGTTCCATTTCATTGGTTGATTTAGTGTGGTTCTGCATATTAATCTTAAAAAAATAATCAAAGATTGAATAGAGCTAAAGGAATAGCTGAATATTGACAGTACTAAGTACAAGTAATTCCTCAAATTCAAAGGTATTAACTGAAAAAGTCTAAAATGTTAGAATGCAACTAATAACTAGTGCCAAATGGGACTTATTTGTGATGATGAAATGTTCTTTCTTCATGATCTTATGGCTTAATAAATTATCTTTAAATTTAATCTATAAATACTTGTAACAAGGCAAAATCTAACACACAATTAAAACGGTTTTAAGCTATCATATGCCTCATGTTTGTCTCGGTCGCTATAAATCTTATATTTGTTGTACATATATTTATAAAATTCTCACCTCAACTTATCAAGCTGCTGATGTATAGTTCTGCTTTGGTGCTTAATAACGGAGACTAGTCTTGCTGCGGGGTCTTCGCTCTTAGCCCTGGGGGGCGGTGTGGCTGCCCTGACGCCTCTTCGACGTCGTCTCTGAGCTCCTGAACGACTGCCACCGTCGCTGTCACGGCCGGAATCATCTTCACCACCGCTGGATACACGTCTTAACGATAAACGAACCTGTGATAAATATTCTGATTTGAGGCTAGAAATTAAATATTGTTAATTTGTTTATATTGTGTTTCATAGTTTTAACAATGGGTTTTAGAATTAATGGTTCAATATAACCACGGTGTGTCTAAAGGTCGGTTTTACTTTTGCCGGAGCAACAGTTGAGTCAAACAAACACAGTTCTTGTTCTTTTTAAAAACTAAAGGTCTCTGATTTCAATATCCTAAAATATTCACAAAATCAATAAAATGACTTGAAAAATCAACGTTACTCTCTGTGAATTTTATTGGCTAATCGATCTTAATGCAATTTGGTTAAAATATTCTCCAAGGAGCCGGTGGTGAGTGTAGAATGATTTTTATGATAACTTTTACTCGATATAAAGCCGAAAAATACAATAAAGATTTTCCGTGTGATATAGATCCGAATTACAGGATATAAACTATGAAGAATAGTGTATTATTTAAAGAATACGGTATTATTGCTCTTGATATACCTTTTATAACAAAGATAAAACCTAATATAAGTGTACTTCCATAACAACTTTGAGCTGTTCTCGCATTAGTAGCCAGGTTCCAATACAGAAGGTATAAGGCCTAAGGCCGGCAGCACACTGGTAATACTTTTAATGATACAAATATACTTAAGCGATGATAACCACATTCCATCAGGTGGACCATCTGCCTGTTTGACTGTTCCCATTCGTAATGTCCATTCTATTGCCTCAAACCATCAAGATATGGTCATATAGGTATTCGGGCAGTAAAACGAAAGAATTATAAGCGCTAGTGGAGATAGAATACCTCATGTCTCGCGTCTCCCCAAGCAGCCAGGACATGCAGTACTGGAACATCAGGTGGCAGAGGTCTTTCAACTCCTCGCCACCTCTCCGCTAATACCCATTCACCATGTTCGGTGAAACCGTTTGCTGCAAAAATAAAGCTTTTGTGTAAAGTAAAAGATTTTAGAACAAAGCTCACCCTAACCAACAAATGTATAGTCTGCGTCTACGTGAATAAAAGTGTCAAATGTTTTAAGTAAAGCATTTTTTTTTTAACTGAAAGTGCACCGTAGTAAAAAAAAAAACTAAATTCTCGTGTATAATAGTTGTAACGTAATGGCTAGAACACGCGTCCCAGACGCAAAGGGCGCGGCTTCGAACCCTGGACGAAAAGCATGCACCACTAAGGCAATTTTCTAACCTAATGTGCATATTGTTAGAATTATCACGTGCCAATAACGGTAAAGGAAAACATTGTGATGAAACCTACACATCGAGATAACTTATGTGTCAAAACTGCCAAGCTGCTTTTGATAAGCGTGGCGGGTATACTGTCGTAGCCCAATAGTGGGAGGTTCATGGATTATTTAAGGTCTCGTAACGCACTGAGTCACGATCAGCTTCCTTCTGCCGGCTTCGCTCTAAGAACTCGTGGGCATGTTCTACCTATTTTGACCGTCCGAGGAACAAAGTATGTTTGTGTGAAGTGTAAATATTTTTATGTATAGGTAATTTCGTAATTATGTAGTTTAAGTATTAAACATACTTTTTAAACTACATGTTAATGTAATTAAATTTTATGATATTTAACGATTAGATTAAATTATTCCTTAAGTTAGGTTGCCTGGAAGACATTGCTTTCAGCGATAAGGCCGCCTTTTGTTTCTACTATGACAATATTATAATTGTGTATTTTGAAATTGTATATTTGGTGAGCAATAGTGTTATCTATCTAATTTCGGTTAATCTTTGGCGGCCTATGTATTTCAATGCGCTAAGCATTTGTAAGGCTGCCTCATTGCAGCGCACAGGATCCGGGTTCCATTCCTAGCATGGTATATTTCGTTAACGAGATTTCCATTATTTACTATAGTATGGGACAGTCCAGAGTGGTCCATTGTACATTACCCATAACACAAGCTTACTTAGTTTGGGAATATACATCGTGTATCAGCTGGTTATTGTTATCTGAATATCTTTCAAGACCAGGGGCCATAAAAATAGACCCGGACTTTTGGAGGGGTTCCGTGGGGCCATGGGAAGGTCAACACGTAGAGGCCCCTTAACAAATTTAATGTAAATGTGGCGTGATTATACCTATCTACACTATATACTAATAATGCATCCAAGGACAAGCCCTGGCCAGTGTAGGACTATTGTGGGAAATGAGAACAAAAAGTACCGGGCTACAGGGGCGAACTGCTAGTAGTACTAGAGGAATATGGGGACTATGGCGTCTGCCCGTCGCAATATTCGGGGAAAATGGAAAAATGGGCAGACGGTGACTCGCTACTCCCTTATTATTCTTGATATATATTTGATAGTCTACAGAGTGGAGTTCAAAAAACTGGCAGTGATTACGTTAGGATAATGTTAGCGAACTCATCTATAAATATCATATTTTAATAGATCGGCAGACTAGCACACACAGTAAGTACCTACCTATTACGCAGATAAGCGAGTTAGGCATGCTTGTGTTATGGATAATATACAAATGACAAATCTGAAGTTGATTCCAGACACCCAGAACAGAGTAAATAACTTAAAATTCATTTAAGAATTTACCTTGCCAGGAATCTAACTAGAGATCTCTGCAATCTACTGAACAACGTGAGGCGACGCCTGATATTTATATTGAAAAAAACATTACGTATAATGATGGCCTCTGTTAATATTGGTCGCAATAGTAAAGTCAACTATACCTTCAGGTGCGTCTTGCAACGCGCGTACTATGTCCGCGCATGTGGTATGCGCGCGCACTCCGCGAACCCACAATTTCTGGCCGTGCGCAACGACGCCGACCTCCTCGTCGCTGTAGTCCGAAGACGACGGATCCATGGCTCACCTGGTGGAAAACCATCTATTCAATACAGTTGTCAGAAACGGCCGTGCTGTTATTGGTTAACACTCCTATATCTATTACCTAATAATAAAACCTAGAGGTCGAATTTCTGTCAAATGAAAAAATGCTAAATACCGAGTTAGGGGGATGAAAGAAGTGAAATAGAACTAATTTTGTTTTTTGTTTGTTTCTCTGTTTGTACGGGCTAATTTCCGAAAAGACGGGACCGATTTAAATGAAATGTTGTATGGTGGTAGCTTATATCCCTGGTCAACATATAGGATACTTTTGATCCCGAAACAAAAGAGTGCCCGTGGGATAGTTACAAAACCGCAACACGCGGACGAAGTCGCGGGCATCAGCTAGTCTCAAAATAAATATGTCACTATAGTTTTATTACTTGTATAGATTGAAAAAAAAATTGTTCTATTTCATCTCTTACATCCCCTTGACTAGGTTTTTAGCATTTTTTTCATTGTTCAGAAATTCGACCTCTACAGTTTTATTATATGCATAGATAGATTAATATAAGTGCAATGACCCTAAACAACGTTACATCAATAATTGAAAACATCGCTATACCCTATCAACAAAACTCACCCCTCACACCTTAAAATCACTTTCATATACAATAAACTATAAAAACAATCGTAAAACTTTGCAAGCTCCCCTAATACACATTGCATAGGTTTGCACAATTTTGGCGCCTAGTCGCGCCAGGCACGCGACCTAGGGGGCTGTTACCGACCATTACCGGTTACATGCGGATGAAATCGGATTTAACCCTATAACCAGGGCTTTTTTGTGGGGGCACGCGGGGACACGCAGTGCCCTAAAAGGAAATTTCGAAAATATCGAAGTATTTCCATAAAAATGTAAAAACATCAATTTTGGTAACCATTACAAAAAAAGGATTTTTATATGTTTTTTTTGGAATGGAGCTTGCCCCCAAAAAGAAGTTACAATCAAAGGCCTGACTGTAACCATGGTAGATTTTCCAAGCTATGCAATGTTGGGTAACAAATTAGAAATTTGTTTTATAAATTACTAATTTAATTAATTGTAATTGCTATAAAATACGTGAAGCAAAAACTTTGTACCCTGTTTTACGAAAATTGCGCGTACGAAGGAGAATTAAATTTCGCATACTTATAGTTTATTTAGAGAAGAAGCGATGAATGTTAATTTTTTTGTTAATTATGCATAAAAATACATTAAATCAATATATAAAAAAAACATTACACACACTACCATGTATTTGACACACACGCGTATATATACTCTTTTGTTTATTGTTAATTAACAGTGTAGCCTTAGCGAAATCTGTGATTATAAATAGAAGTAGTCTTTGACAACTGAACCTTCGTAATGTTCAAACTTATAATTTAAATTAATTATTATGGTCGAATTTCGAAGACGAGCGACCACTAGTTTAATTAAGTGTATTTGCTAATAATGTATTAATACAAGTTTTAATGTACCTATATGTAGTAATTAAAACATTATCCTCCTGTTGCGTTTCACCATCTGCGGGTGTTGAAATATTTCCCCTCCCTTCAACACCTAGGACTACAGCTACATAAATAATTATCATCTAATATTCAAAATATTCATGTGAAAAGACGTTTAATCTCTAAGCCAGACCCGATAACAAATAATATACAATAATATAACAAAGTAAACTATAGATGTATTAGCAAATAGATAAAAAGTGAAACTTCAACGGGCAAGTGGAAAAACGAATCGTAACGGAAAAGTTGAAAAACGAATGGCAACGGATAAGTGGAAAAACGAATCGCAACGGACAAGTGGAAAAACGAATGGCAACGGATAAGTGGAAAAATTAATCGCAACCGACAAGTGGAAAAACGAATCGCAACGGACAAGTGGAAAACCTTCAACTGACAAGTGACAAAATGAATCGCAACAAAATTTTAACTTAAAGTGTTACGGGCAGATTGTAAATGTACTTGTCCAAATTGAAAACCTATAACTTTTTGAATTATTCAATTCGGACATCCCATTCGAAAGATATAACGAGTTTAAAAATGTCAGTATTAAAATACGCGGCCGTGACGCTTTTTCGTGAGCGAATCAATTCAAAAACAATAGACATAGATAAGCAATAACAATAGAAATAATTTATGTACAATATATATTTTATTAATTATAAGATCAATATTAATACGTATTAAAAACAGATGTAATGCTACATTTAGTTACTTGTTTGGTTCTTGTCATGTTCCTTTTAAGGTTAATAATTAATTTGGTAATGCACCCTCTTATTTCTAAATGGTACAATTGATAGTCTCGATATATTTTTATTTATTCTGTGATTAGCGCCTGTTTTGTATAGAGTAGTTTTCTGTAATTTACGATAATTATATGTAACAATATTTATCTCATCACCTCACCTTTTTAGTTAAAATAGTTTACCAATGACTTCAATCGCTATCGGTTGTGACAAGTTGCAAGTTTCTTATACGGTAAAATTGTTGAAGGGATGGCGAGGTGGTCTAAAATGTGTGTTGTTGTTATTGTGTCAGTCCAGCGTATGAATATATTTGAGCCGTAAGGTTCTCTTATTATAAGTATAGTGACCAGTTGCTGTTATTTTATTACCATAAACCTTTCTGAGTTATTGCAAGTATTACAGTAATTAAAAAAGGAAATGAATACAAAATTCTGACACAATTATAGTCGGAGGGAGTCGGTATGTTATATTTCAAAAAAACCTACATTAATACCTCACTCAATACACCACTCAACCGTAGTAACTCAGTAGCTAAAGTACCAACTCTCCATTCAAATAACTTGAATTCAAGTTCTAGCCGAAGGTATTCGTCGCTTAAGTAATTTTACTTTTCTTATAAGCACATTGTTACAATTAAAACATAAAAAGCAAACTTCGTGAAAAACTGTAATGTGTAAAACCTGTTTGAATGAGCGTAGCTATAGTAGCTAGCCTTCCCTGAAAAGTCCTAACCCCAGCTGTGAAATATGTCTGGACTCCTAGTACCTATTCTAACACGCAAGTCAAAGGTGAAAATTACAAAAATCTATACTCGACTATTATTACATATACAGTAATTGAAGTGTTCGTGACTTTACACCATTAGGCGGTTCCGACACCCTTCTGGGGGCCAGGGGGACACCCCACACAACCCCTTGACATTTGGGGTGTCACACCCAGTCATTGTTTTTTTTTACATAAGCATATACTTATAAGGTAGGTAGAATGTCGTAAATGTTTCATAGAATAAAACAGAATAAAGTATTCTGTGTTACATCAAAGAAAGTAGCGAAAGAGTCTCTACCACATACTTAATTATGTTCTAGAACATTTGTTACAACTAATAGATATCTCCTAATGTACTTTCTGTTTTTGAAGTCATAACTTCTTATAGGAGGGTAAACCGCTTCGTTACGTAACGCGTTACGTCGCCAGTCTGTCTGACTTTCCTGAGACGCACACGTTAATTGACTGTTTTATTTTTCTATTGTGTTCTCCTTACAACACATTATTTAACCCGAGTAGTCTTCATTACCTTCAGGAACGATTTGTGTTCCTTCGCCTTTTCACTGCTTCCAATTTGCGCACCGATACATACCGTAAACTTGTGACAGCACCTGCACACACTTCCTCCTTCTATGGTAATGCGCTGCCTCATAAAGTCAGAGAAGCCAGGACATTGCTGATGTTTATAAATCTATCTAGGAAGCACTACCTTTCCTTAAGCAACTATGCCTAAATTATCTATATACAAGTGTTATATTATATAGTTACTAGATTAGCATAGTCCCATAAGTTAGGTTGCCTAGAAGAGATCGCTCTAAGCGATAAGGCCGCCTATTGTTCTGCCTAAAAATACTGTAATTAATGTATTGTGTCTGTATTTTGGTGAGTAATAAAGTATGATATCTATCTATCTATCATCTAATACCCGATTCATAGGTCATCCATAGGTCGCTGGTTCATATCCGGCTCGAAGGACCAATGTCCGGGACGCCTGGAAATGTAAACACCATACGTATTTATTTCCTGATAAGCTGTGTTAGGATGATAAATGAGTGCGCGATGTGGCATCGCCTGGTGCTCACACACACACAGGTCGCGGCAAGTCGAGTCGCGCGACCACGCTAAGGAAACGCGACAACAAAAAATATTCCATATGCATCGAACACTGCAAAACAGAGTTTGAATGGGATAAATGAGATGGTATAGCAGCAATACGATAGAGGGATCAGACAGAAGGAATCGTATAGAGAGGATGGTAGTCGGATGAAAGATGAAGGAGAGAGGTGGTGGGGAGAAGTTACTGATATTCTGTCAAAGCATAGTATCACACTCATCAAGTTGACCCATCGAGCGGTACTCAAGATATTGATCCCGGTATGGTTCTACCACGTCAAAATACCATCTGATAGAAAGTGGTTACCGTTGCTTATGAATATTTGCTAAACCAAAGGTAAAGAGGCAGTAAATACAATCATAAAGAGATAGTAAATGCGTGTAATTAAAGTTATTCTCGACTAATTATAAAACAACATCCTCAGACATAATTGGGTAGTATTATATCTAATTTTACATTAACTTTATAATAAGTTGCTGCGAGGTTGCAAATGGCCGACATCCTGCTCATCTTGTTTTCATAATAAGGGCGTTAGCGATATTATTCCGTTAAATAGTTCTATCTGTAATATTAATTATTAAGAAACTGACGGCGTCCCGTCTTCCTACCGCTAGCAAATCAACTGGCATAGCTGCTGCACAACCAAAGACTCTGAAACACCACAAATATTGAGCCATCATCAATGGCTACGTATTTTCGGCTTTAGGGGTCTAGATCCTGGGACCACGGTGGGCCTGAGGCGCACAAGCTGTATCGAAACATAGTCTGTATGGTAGATATCTCACTTGACCAAAAAACACTTCTATTCTTCGATTAATCTTTTAGGGACATTCTCATCTGACAGCGGTGTGGTGATAGATTTTCTACTTTAATTTTAATTTCTACATATAGTTTATTTCGATTAGTTTTATAATAATTTCTAAGTGAAAAAATATAACTTGCATGAACTAAATTTGATATTAATTCAAAGGGGCTTTACCATAACAGAACACTTCCTAGCCGTACTAATATTACATTACGAACAAAACTTAAATACGTGTTTGAATATCGTATACCTCATTGCACAAAGAGGATTATAAGGTTCACGAAATTGAAACAAGAAAGTGTTGCGCTGTCTCTGGGTTGCTATCCGAATCGCATGCTATCTCTCTTGTACCACACAGATGTAAAACACGTCAACATCTGACTAGACCTGCGCAAAATCATAGAACTTGTTCACTCGAAGCGCATATAAAGTTTGCGCGTACTGTACAGCGTAATGCCTCGTGTACATTATGCCATTAGTGATGTGACGTAGGTTCGGAGTAAAACTATATTATGTTTTTCTGTCGACGAATAATATATAGTAACTTTAAATGTACATCTGCAAATTGCAGTGCAATGATAACAGTTACCTAATTTCAGTGCGTTGATTTCACTATAGGAATAAATTATACAAATAGAAAATATTTATAATTAATTATTTATAATAACTACAATTTCTCCAGTAGCGAGCTGGAAAGTGGCGAAGGCACCGGGCAGCGCGAGTATGAAACATTCGTTAACGATATGCCATTCACGCTACCCACTTCCCTCGTGACCGCTGCTGTGGAATTGAGCATAACAATGTGCGGGCAATCCCATATTACAAATTTTCATAACAATCGCAGACGAAGTTGCGGGCGGCCGCTGATAATGCAATATGTACGCATAAAGATAAGTTATGTACGTATTATTTTGTCCGAATATTGCAGTAATATGTAAAAAGATCGCCGAGAATAAATATATGAAGGTCTAATTATTGTCAGTCAGTCAAACCTATCCGACAGTTGCGGTCCCTACATTATAGGGGCAAAGGCTTGCTACCAGATTACCGCCTACACGGTAGCTGATTTAGTGATGGACATTGTACAAGAATAAATATACAGTTATCGATATTTCGTTCCACTGCAATTTCAAGATCGAATATTAAATAGGGTGCTGCGTTTTAGTTGAAAAATATTTTAACAGAGATGCACAGTTTCTGCTATCGGGTAATATTTCTTTAATCGTAAATAACATTAGAAAAAGAAAACGTGGACGACATAATATATCTACTTTTTAAAAACAGAAATCAGCGCGGTGAATTTCACAATCAGTATTTCGACGTACGGAAAAAAGAAGATCTTTACGAATATTTGTCTATGTCAACAGAAACATTCGATCCCGCGAGCGGCGAGCGCTATAGGATAAGACATTCAGTACTGATCAGTATGTTTGCGATGCGTCGATGGTCGCGCGATGAAATTTAGACAATTTTATCGCATCGCATGATCGCGCGACCGTCAATAGGACATTCAGTAGTGATCAGTATGTTTGAACGCACGGTCGCACGATCATTTTTTGATCGCATCGCACCAATCGCGCGAGCGATGACAATAGGACGGCGCCATATGGCGCATGAATTCTCTGATCTCCCAGAGGACCTGTAGTCAATGTATAAAAACAACCATAAATCGATCAAATATAACCTGAAAAGATTCTATATTGATTCCCTAAGCGGACCATCAGGCTCACATATGCAGACCTGGGACTGAAACAGAACTATATACTAGAATGATAATAACAATTCCTGGCCTCTGCTCCTATTTTCGATATAACAATATTGTGTAAATTCATATTTTTAAATAGCTTTATGTATTGTAACTTAATGTATTGTACACGACTCTCTGCGTCACGAATAAAACCCATGAGGTTTCTGTGACACAGTCGAATGTGTTTTAATGTACATGAACGTAGGCATATTAAACAAAACATTTAAAAACAATGTTTAAAAATAGTGCGGAGAAAGAATACTAATTCCAGGGGCCGAGCGGCCTGTCAAAGGCGACAAAACAATCCACAGACAGGTGGTCACGCCACATTTACAACAAAGGAGAATGTTCATTTTGTTAGGGCATTTGGGCTTCATATCGAATTAAGTGTGCCTTGATGTTTATTATCCTATTTCGTATAGAATTTTATCAGGAATTAAATTAACTTATGACCAAGTTTCAGAGAAATTTTAATTTTTCTAACTGAGTATTTCAGTTATGTTTTGGGGTTATTGACCAATCATATTACTTGAACTATGATAACATTACTGTTCTTATGCACTGCAAGATAGGGAACAGAACAATTAGAAAACACACTGAAGCCTTAAAATTGTTTAGATTTGTATTTAGTTAAGGCACATCCAAATTTAGCAGAGACCCAAAATGGGCATCCTCCTTTATCAAGAGGCCTCTACGTGTAAACTTTCCTATGGCACGCAAGCCCTTGAAAAATCTGGGTCATTTTTATGGCCCGTGGTCTTCAAAGATATACAAGATCTTTACGCCAATATGAATGATTTCTAAATGTATCGATATCGACATAAGTCAACCTTATAAAGATTGCGAGCAAAATTATAGCTGGTCCTCGCATCCACGTAATAACAGGCGCGGCGCGGAGCTACGCACACGCAAGGACCCGCGGTATTACGCGCTACCCACTGTTGTTAGGTATTATTTAGCTTTGTTGGAGGTAATATTAACTTAAAAAAAACTTAATCAGTAATAAATAATCGTGAAACAAACGTACTATTCTTGTTATTTAACAAAATCAATTGCTGTTCATTAGTCTCGCTAAGGCTCAAAACTTAAATATTTAATTCGTGTTTGAGGCGGTCCTGGAATAGCTTATTTTGACAGTTGGAATCGGTAGGTGGCGATGAAATCGGGTTTTAGATTTTTATTTTTTCAGGGCAGGACAAGGTTTGCCAGGCCTGCTAGTTATAATAAAAATGAAGGTTGTCTAAGCCTCGAATTCCCGCCACAGGGGTTTAAAAAATTGTTATTATTTTTGTCTCTGACAACTTTGTTTTCATTTCTCACTTCTAATTTTTGTCAGCTACGAAATAAATTCTGTTAAAAGTTCCTTTTTTATATTAATTTAAACCAGAAATACTTTGCCAAATAAAAGAGTATGCACAATTAGGAGACTCCGTAACAAATGTATTAATTCCAAAATAGAATCTTACAGATTACTTATTGAAAGTCATGGGTCTACCACCGCTTCCAAAACAGTATTAGTTACTGTTAAAGAAATAGAACTTCTGGGCACGCTTCCCTCTGGCAGCAATTTGTTAAATATAAGTAAATGTCCCATTGCTGGGCTCGGGCCTCTCATAATAGGGGGAACGGACAGTTATATCCGCCAAGCCTGTCCAAGGTGGCTTGGCAGGTTTGACACATCGGTTATTTCGATGTGCAGGTTGCATCACGATATTTTCATTCACCGTTGTAATTGTACCATTATGCACATTAGGTCAGAAAACTGCCTAAATGTGCATGCGTTCTGCCCAGGATCGAACCCGCGCCCTTTAAGTTTAGTTTATTTTTAAATATTTAATTTAATTTATAATTTAGTTTTATTTTGTAATGCTAGTATTAAGAAATTATATAATAATAATCGGCAGACAAACTTACACATTGTATATCCCCAAATTAGCAAGTTACGTTTGTGTTATGGGTAATATTCAACGGACTACTCTGGATCCGTTCCCAGACACCCAGATCGTAAATAACGGAGAAAATACGTTTCCGAATTAAGAAATTATGGAATTTGTTGTTTGTTTATTCTTTTCATGGCCGTGTAAATTAAAATTACTAACTAAAAAAAAGAAGTAACAATCTGGTTTCCAAAAGTCATGACTGCGACATTAAATAAACGACCTAGCACTAAGTAAAGCAATAAATGACCTTTAATAAACTTTTCACGGCTCATATATTGATATCAGACACAAAGTAAAAACATAATAGCTCGTAAAAACCCTTTTAAAAGTGATTTAAACGATATAAAAGCTATTACGTCAATTTTATAAAATTGCCGTCAAGTGTGATCTGTTTTTATTATTTTGGGATCACTGGTTTTGAAGATGCAGGTAAGCGTGTGTGTCATTTATTTTTAACTAGTTCTACAAGCCAGTGGAAACAGTTAATTACAGAGAATATGTAAGTAGATAATAAACAAGAAGGAAATATATAGCATATAAATGTTACATAAATAGACGATGTATAAGAGTATCATGACATACGGTGTTGAGACATGGATACTGACAGTTACACTGGTCCACAGATTCAAAGTCGCTCAACGGGCTATGGAGCGAGCTATGTTAAGTGTTTCTCTTATGAATAAAATTATAAATCAGGACATCCGTAAGAGAACGAAGGTAATCGACATAGCTCGCAAAATTAGCAAGTTGAAGTGGCAATGGGCCAGTCACGTCTTTTGCTGGACCGACGGCCGATGGAGCAAACGAGTCCGAGAGTGGAGACCACGTCATCGCAAGCGTAGCGTAAGTCACCCGCCAGCCCGGTGGACTGACGACCTGCGCAAGGTTGCCGGTAGGGGCTGGATATGTGGCGCGTACTTGAGGAGGCCTACGTTCAACAGTTGATAGAGACTGGCTCAAGAAGAAGATGTGTGATAGAACTAGGGGGCGCAGCAGAGTGCCTTGAAAAAGATTTGTTTAACCCGATTGCAGCGCCACCCACCCGGTTCAGTTACGAATCGAAACCATCCAGGAACCTATTCAAATACACAGAAAATAGCGGGTGCTGCAAACATTCCCCTGACTCGAAAAAATAAGAATCTAGAACGCGACTGCATGGCCATCTACCGGGTCCAATTGTGAATCTGAACCAACCAGGGACCTCACTTAAACACAAACAAAATCAGCATACAAAAGGCACAGGATTTGAAGACAGTGACGTTGATATATTATGATAAAAAAAGTCGCTGCAATGAACAAAGAACTGAGTAAAATCCGTGAACGACAACGCGATAAACAAATAAAAACAAAAAACTATAATAATTAACAAGTAAGCGAGTCGTAATGCCGAACCACCGCATGCTGAATTCTTTTTGTAATTATAAAACTTACACTTCTAAAAAAAAATTCTAACTGCCGGATGAATTTTCTTATTACAATATGTTTTTTATTCTTGCAATCTTACCACATATTTGGAAACAAAAGCTGGTGCCCGATCGGGTTATGAGTTGCTATATCATCCAATACGCATGGAAAGCCGCCGAGCGTAAGAGATAGTAATACAATGAATGCATGGCGCTTTCGACCTTTTGGTCAGTAGCAGCTACTTTTTAAAGGTAGGCTGTGGGGAATCTAACTAGTAAGGTATAGCAACCGGCTATTGATCGGATCGAGACTGGAACGAGATTGAACCGAGAACGGCATCAAAGTGTGAATCAAGCCTTAGTATTCTTATATAAAATGAGTATTAATAAATTAAAAAGCAAATAAACTCTCATTTGAACCCACAATATTATAATTTTAAAACGATGATCTCTAAAGGGCTTATTGCTTACAAAAAGAAGGCAAAAGGATACCAATTTAGGATGGTTAGTTACCAAATCGATTTTCTAAGAAACCAAGTGTTGCTGTAATTTGGCTCGTGCCGCTAAATATGTAATTTACTTGTTTCCTAGAATTATTTAACATACTGTTTAGAGTATTTTAGCTTTTATCTAACTTTTGGATATTGTTTAAGAGGCACTTTATGCTTTAAACTTTTACGTTGAAAGCGATCCCACTGTTCAACCAAATTGAATTCAATTTTGTGCCGTTTACTGTTGAAACGCTCTATAAATACATTTCAAAATGCCTAATTGACTTTTCAGGTGATCTGAGGGCTGATTCGTACTTAAGAGAAGGTCAGAATGGCGATCCAGCGATCAATTTCTTATTAAGATTAAGAAATTATTTAATTATCAATACCTGCCAACCAACTTTTGTTAACAATACCTGCACACACTTCTTCCTTCCTAGTAAATGCTTTTGCCGTACAGGCTGTTCGCCTGTGGAATTCCCTCCACTTACCAATCAGACAAGCTAAATCAATTTCTACATTTAAACGTATGGTCACTGACCATTATTGGTCCATTATATAAAAATTGTTGCATGAAATGAATGTATCTATTGTTTGAATGTATATATATTTATTATATATCTAATTATATATGTATATCTGTATATTAAATAAGTATATAGTACTTTATTTATATTTTATTTTATTTTTCGCTATAAGCGATAAGGCCGCCCATTGTTAAAATGCAAATGCATCCATATCAATAGTCTAGATTTAAGTTTATGGTGAACAATAAAGAGTTTTCATTCATTCATTCAATTTCTTCTTTTTGTGATAATAAATTTCGGGGTGTCTAGTTCTTTGTTTTCTTTTTCTCTCTTTTCTTTTCTCTACTATGAGTTGATAATATTAGTATAAGATTATCAACCAAGTATCTAGTGAAATGTATTTATTCGACATGCAACAAGAACTGATTTTGTTTCGAATATTGTTCTACAAACTTAACACTCCTGTATTCTATACTCGATACTGATGAAATTATCAAATTATGCAGTGCTATGTTTAAAGAGGAAAATAACATCTGCAGGTAGGTATCGAAATTATAAGCTCATAAACAGCTTTATCTGAGGCAACGGTACTTAATTGTGTACTTTGACATAATGATGGGCAGATCTCAGCATTGTTTCGACAACTCTCATCCGTATAGCGATCTATGATACCAGGACGTATTTGGGTATTTTTATCATGAAATTATATTAATAGTAGGTATACAGACAAAAAGAATACATTATATTTTCGATTTTAACGCTAAATGCATGTGAATTTTAAAGTTGGCCATACCTTTACACAAGTTGATCTTAATATAAATTTTGTTAAAAATCGACCCTTTACGTCAGCTTGACGTTTGAAATTTATTAAAAAAAAATTGCAAGCTACACTATTAGTTGGTATAATAATACCGTATGTGCTTCATTTTTATAAAATTATCCGATTCGATTTCTGATTGGGGTAATTGATTGTCAAAAATTCTGGTGATGTCAGTTTAATTTTCATTAAAATTGGTCGCGAGACTCATTTGAGAATTTTTCGCTATCTTTTAATTTTGGATTTGGCCATGGAAACCCACTTGAAAAATTCAGCCTGTTTAACCAATAACATAAACTTTGACATATAATGAACTTATTATATATACTTAAATGGAAAGAAATGATTATTTAGTTTCAACACTATACTTAGGTACACTGAAAGAAACTTAACTTATATCGTAGTCTGCCTCCTGCCTGCCTCCGTTAAGACTGTAATTAAAATACTGAGCCTAGATCATCGAAGTCAATGGGTAAGGTTCCTAGAAGACTGGCTACGTTTCATCGTTGCATCGCCATACTGATCCGTTGTCCGAGGTGAGGACCAGCCCTCCCATCCCCCGAAGAGTCAATACATTAAATCAAATCAAATACATTAAATGTATTTTTTATTTACAATTTTGTAAATGAAAATATGTTTTACTTTCACAGAAAAAATATATAGGACTCCAAAATAGTGACTCTAGTAACCAAATTATCATGTTGATAATACTAACTTATAGTACAGGTAAAAGTTAATATGATATAGGTATTTGTACATATTTTTATAAATTTATTACTTTAAAATACATACTTAATCCGACCCTGTTCTAACAAAACAGCTAATCTCACGAACGACGAAACTTTTTCAGCTTTATAAACATCGATAGTGGAATCCCACTTCCTATACGTCTATTGTTGTAGCAATTACGCGCATATATACGACTGTCTTTTTGTTCGCTTACACGACAAACTTAATACGGATATATACTTTGTATTTTTCCATTTTAAACACGTCGTTTTTTAGTCTTTCTCTGAGAGTAAATTTTATTAAATAGCTGAAAGTAGAATACAATATCACTTAATTTATAATCGATTATATCCATGCAGGAATAGATAAATAATACAAATTCCTACGTTGGGGCGGGTTATTATGTGAGGGCATGTCGAGATGAGAGCGCGCTCATCTCTCTTCCCGTGGGGTGCGTTACAAACCGCCCCACGCCCGGAAAAGACCTAGTAGAGCCGGGGGCTTAGACACCGGCATTGGAAGAGGTCTAGTGAAGAAGGCACACGCCTGCCAGGACACGCGGAGCCAGGAATCCCATATACTGGTAGCCCTGGCATAAGGCGCAGGACGGAACACCCTGGGGTTTTAGTGGTATCCCTAACTGGGGAGTGGCAATAGTGTGGCACCAGTTCTGATTGGGCACACTAGTGCCAAACCTGATCTGGCAAATCCCACACACAGGTCGCGAATTATCCCCCAGGCTTCTGTGTCTGTCGTGGCTTAGTCCTCAAACCAAAAAAAGGGTTATCGTATTAGGCGACAAAACAACCAGGTGGTAGGATATTTGCCCGTCTGGGTGGCTACCACTTCTGCTCTAGAGTACGCCGCCTTAACAACCATTAGTTGTGTTTTTTTTACATATCCCTTCCGTCAGACTGACAAGTTTATCCGGGCTTAATTATCTTTTGGGTTTTTTGTATTTCTTAATTTCTTTTCTTTTTTATATTTCTATAAACAGGCGTGTCAATATGTATGTATGTATGTAAAATTACAAAAAAAAACAACGCATGAGTTAATAAAGCACTTTAGGCTACTTTTGATAAAATGTGAAGCCCCATGGGTTCTTCTTGAAGTCTTCGTTCTTCTCCGTTGCATGTGACAGCACTGTGCTGAGGCATCAGGAAATTCACGGGTACGAAAACAAACTCCTGTGAATTCTCCCAGTGCCAAGGAACAGCGGTATCATTTCTTCTTGTTTTTCTACAGTCGTCCGTCTTCAATTTTCTTGGTTAAGTCTAATATTTTCAAGTAAATAGACTAGCAGATGGTATGCTTGATAGTGAATGTTTACCGTTGCGCTTGGTCATCTGCAACGGTAAGTGAGCAGGGGCGTTGCCTACCTCGTAGGGTTTAAGACGGAACCACCACAAATATGTTGCCGAACTGTCACACGCGGTTAATTGCGAAGCACCACAAATTTGTGATCAAATACAGATAATGAAACGAACGTTGAACTGATGCTTTCTCCCTCTAACTACATAGAATTTGTATTAGAATAAAAGAGACGATATCATTCTCTTGGTTTCGGGGTGACAATTTTGATTCAGCTTTTGAAAAAAAAAAGTTTGGTCCCAGTTTGAGGATTAAGAGTCTGTTTGACTTGGCGTCTAATCTAGGTAATCTAAAACATCCACAATTTACGTCACACGAATTTATTGATTTTTTTATCCCTCCCCCGTGCTTTTCACAGCTGGTCACATTGAAATGTGCCATTTGAAGCTGCCATAAGAACTTTGTTTGGCGTCAGTCAAAGACTCACAATTTGTCGGAGAGGATTATTCTAAAACTTGAATATTCATTAATAATTGACACTGGCTAGATACACAAATCGTGCAAAGCCATATTTATACAGTCCATAAATTTCGCACTGCTGGCTTCGGGCCTCCCGTTATAGAGGAACGGACAGTATACCCGCCACGCTAGTCCAAGGCGGGTAACAGACCGCCCCACGCACAGAGACCTTGAAAATGCTGAGGAATAAAAGTAGTCCCCTGGCAGTGGAAGTGGGCTTGCGAGGTCCACGCCTGCCAAGGCTGCGGAGATGCTAGGTCATATACCCGTAGCCCATAGTTTTAGTGAGTGTCCCTAACTAGCGACTACCAATAATATGGCACCAGTTCTGACTGAGCATGCTAGTGCCACCCCGACCTGGCGAATCCCCTAACGGGTCGCGAACTATCCCCCAAACTTTTGAGCTGATTTCCCCTGGCTAAACGAAGCTCAAACGGTTTCAACAAAATAGTACCTAGTAAAATTGAACCTAGACTTATACTTAATGTTTTTTTTTTTGTAGACCCGAACTGTCTCCACCTTAGGGTATGGCAGAGTTACTCTTTTCTAATTTATCTTTATTGCTAATTAAAGGTTTCAGTTTTTTCCTTTCTTGTGCTATTACATTTTTCTTATATCTATCTTGTCTCTAGTTTATATGTTATCTTTGCCAAATAATTTTCTATCAATTTATACTGTTTGTGAGTTATTGATACAATTTTGTCGAAAATTTTCCGTATTTAGTTACAATTTTAGTATCGTTGTTATTTTAATAGCTATAAACCTTTTTACTTATGTATTATATTTATTTATATTCTAAGTATGACGTGCTGCTAGTATACATCTTATGGTAATTACTATTCTATTTATTACATACAATATATATACTATTTATTATACTTAATGTTTGATATGGGTCGCATGCCATAATTATGTGTGAATTAGGAGGTGGGCGCTGAAAATCAGCGCTGTGTTGGACTACGGTTGAGCACAACAAAATGCTAAGTGCCGAACTTATTTTCAAATTGCGGCATAAAATTTCTGTATCTGTATAATTGTGTATATACTTTGTTATCTTAGGACTGTTTTGTGTTGTGTGTCGTTATTGAAAATAAATATTTTTTCTTTCTGCTTTCTTTCATACTGCACTAGTATAAATTCGGTTAAGCGAATACTGACTCAAGAATTTTTTGGAAACACAAAAACTTGTTGTTCTTGCCTACCCCGCAAGGGACCTGGCGTGAAGTTATGTATGTATGTCCAAATTTTAGTAACTATATTATCTATAGGAATCGTGTATATATTTACGTGTAGGTGGAGGCTTGTTATCAGCATTTCTTTTTTATATACTGATATGTATTGGTCTGTAAGCCTTCCTAAAATTAAATAAATAAATAAAAAAGTCCCAGGCGGATCGGCAGATTTGACACATCGGTTATCTCGATGTGCAGGTTGCATCACGATGTTTTCCTTCTCTGTTATTAGAACGTAGAACGTGGTAATTGTAACAACATACATCTTAGCTCAAAAGACTGCCAAAGTGATGCATGCGTTCCGGTCAGGATTCGAAGCCGCGTCCTTTGAGTTTGGGACGCGTGGGTTAGCCATTACGCTACGCGAGCGAAAATCTATAATTTTCTGACCACAATGCTATCTATAAGTAATTGGAGATGTCGAACGGTTTTCCTGAAGAGCTAAACTGCTTTTAGCATAATTTATACAAAACAGCCTGAGACAGTGATACGGAAATTTGCGGTTAACCGCTTATAAATCGAAACTTAGCGGTAAAATACGGTTGCCGTACATCGTTTTTGTTGTTTGCGGAAAAACTTAACCACGTTCATTTTCATTACATGTAATATAATAGACACAGAAAAATATAAACCCCTAATATGGTGACGAAGATAGATTACTAACTGTGCACAAAAATTGTCTATAAAAATAAAATCTGAAAGTGCTTAAAACAATGGGAATATATGGTTCACAACTAAGTTTCAAAAATGGAGAAAAGTCGGAATACTAATCGCCGCCATATTATATTGTGGCGACTGAGGGTGGAACTGCCCAGCAGCGTAAATCAGTATTAGAACTTTTAGAAAATACTAGACATTTCTGGAAGAAAAAGACAAGGACGGATAGATGTTAGAAAGGGATAGACGATAAACGAAAGAAAGAGATAGATACATGTTAGAAAGAGATGGACAATGAACGAAAGAAAGAGATAGATAGATGTTAGAAAAGGATAGATGTATAAATGAAAGTTCCCGAACAGAAGGTTCGGGAAAGAAGAGACAGAGATAGATATATGGTTTCTAGAAAATTCTTCCGGGTATATAAACAGCGTAAGGCGCGCCTACCGGGCAGTTTAGAGTTGAAAGTTTAGAGCTGAAAGTTGCAGTTTAAAAGTTGAGTTCAGTCCAAGACGGTGAAACGACAAGTGCGATACTGAAGGGTTATCAGAGAAGGTTAATAGAGTACAGAGACGGATTAAGTGGTGAATTTAGTGACAAGTTTGGTGGACAGATACGCGAAGGAGGTGTTTAGCGCAGTTCGAAGGAGGAACCAGAAGCGAGCTACCCGCGATAATATTGGAGGTGGTCCGCGCAATATCGGCGACGGTATTGAGGGTGTGACAACTTATCATCGGGACTGTGCATCGTTGGTCGTGCGTATAGGGGCAACCCTACAGACAGCTACTACGTGCGGCTGAGTAAGTCAATAAAAGCTTTTAAATTAAAAACTGGTGTTTTCTTCCAATCCACAAGTGCGTACCCCCGCTCGCACGTAACATTTGGTGTCAGAAGTGGGATTGGAAGATAAAATGCCAGTAATGCCAAGAGACGGTGTCAACACTCGTGCTAGGGCAGCCGCCCAGCAACAAGAGAATTTGGAACCGGAGAGCTCTGTGGAAGAAAACCCCGGGGAGTTAAATGACCCTATTCAGGGGGCCTCCACAGATCCATCGAGCACGCAGCCCCCTAAATCGGAGTTCTGGGCATTATTTGAACAACTGCGAGCAATTCAAGACGAACAAGCCCGCAGTCGAGAAGAACAAGCCCGCAGTCGAGAAGAACAAGCCCGCCGTCAGGAGAAACAAGCTCGCCGCCAAGAGGAGCAGCTACGAGCAATGCTAGAGGAACAAGCCGTTCGCTTGAGAGAAGATCAGAGAACCAGTGAAAGCAGCATCCTAGAGGCTATCAAAGATAGTGCACAGGCAGTTGAGGAGGTACGGAATAAGCTTAAAGAACATGAGGAATGTCTGTTTGGATATGAGGAACGAATTTCAGCCATGGAAGAAGATTTGCATAAAATAAAGTGACAACTCCATCTGCCATAAATTTTAAGGCACCTTCTTATGATGGAGCATCTTCATGGGCAGCTTATAGGCGGCAGTTCGAAGCGGTGGTACAGATGAATGGATGGGATAGTGAACAAGCTAGGACTGCGCTTATTTTGGGACTCCGGGATAAAGCGACGAATGTGTTGGAGGCAGTCAGCAAGGATGCCTCTTATGAGCAACTAATGGAAGCTCTGGAATCGAGGTTTGGTGAATCTCATTTGGAGCACGTGTTTCGGGCCCAACTTCGTGAGCGTTATCAGAGGCCTAACGAATCGCTACAGCAGTGGTCACTGGAGGTGGAGAAGCTGGTACGAAAGGCATATCGGAGTTCGCCTTCGACACTTGTTGACAGCGTACTACTTCAAACGTTTGTTGACGGTATATCCGACGTTGAGATAAGAGCAGCTGTACGATTGGGCCATCACGATAACATGAGGGAGGCTTTGGCGCACGCTTTAGAGGTCGAAGCTGTTCGTCGAGATTCGAGAGGCGGACGCATACGTGAGATCACGACGGGCGATGATTCCATGGGAGGTCGAAGGACATTTACCCTCAGATGTCATGCCTGTGGGGAGCGAGGACATTTCCGAAACAGGTGCCCAAGACGACCTTATGAGGGGCAAAGAACTGACGCTTCTGTATCAGAAAGAGCAGACAAAGCTAGAGGTGCGAGAACGATACAGGCTGGCAGACAAATTACCCCGGAAATTCGGATTTATCAAAGTTCAAATGGGAATAGTTTAATGGTTAATGGGATAGTGAATGGAGTTGCTTGTCTACTAACTATGGACACTGGAGCAACGCGTACAGTTATTGGACCGCAGTTATTGAGGAAAAATGGAAAAGTAACTAATGAAGACAACACTGTTGAGCTAACAACGGCTACTGGCCAACAGATACCGGTAAAAGGAGAGCAGAAAGTAGCTATCAAGATTGGTGAAAAGCTTTTCTGGCAACAAGCAGTTATAGCCGACATTATAGGGGAATGCATAATCGGTCTAGATTTCCTTAGGAGTCATCGGTGTACACTTGACATAGGAAACGGCATTCTCAAGTGTGGAGCCATGGAAATACCGATGAAAGGCGGACGAAAAGACGCGGTCTGGCTGAGAATTAGTAAAGAAAATCAAAGGAAAAAAAAAGTGCACCGAAATGGGTTTCAGAAACAAGTTTTGGTAGATGCGCCGAGGCTACGACGAGATCGCCAAAAACAACGTTCTGAAGGAGTGCCGCGTGAAGTTGCAAACGAGTGTTACGGGCAAACCATGAGGGTCATGTCAGAGGAACGCTGGTCTGGTCATCCAAGAACATGGAATCAGGCGGACCGAAGGAAGAAGAGGGTTAGGAGACGAGCTATAACGGCGAATACTGGGGATTTAGTCAAGGATGTCCAGAAAAGACATCGGAGGCGGTGCCCTTCAGCATTGCGATGGTGTCGTGAGGAGTCACGGGCAGATGTGGGGAGCTTTCCACGAGAGTCTTATCGGGACAGCGTTGGAGCAGCTATGTGGAGAAACGGAGTTATGAAGAGTCCTGCCGGGAAAGTCCATGTGGGTCGACCAGCGAAAATTCAATGTTCTAACGATGCTCGGGACGAGCACGTTTTAGAAGGGGTAGTGTGGCGACCGAGGGTGGAACTGCCCAGCAGCGTAAATCAGTTTTAGAACTTTTAGAAAATACTAGACATTTCTGGAAGAAAAAGACAAGGACGGATAGATGTTAGAAAGGGATAGACGATAAACGAAAGAAAGAGATAGATAGATGTTAGAAAGAGATGGACAATGAACGAAAGAAAGAGATAGATAGATGTTAGAAAGGGATAGATGTATAAATGAAAGTTCCCGAACAGAAGGTTCGGGAAAGAAGAGACAGAGATAGATATATGGTTTCTAGAAAATTCTTCCGGGTATATAAACAGCGTAAGGCGCGCCTACCGGGCAGTTTAGAGTTGAAAGTTTAGAGCTGAAAGTTGCAGTTTAAAAGTTGAGTTCAGTCCAAGACGGTGAAACGACAAGTGCGATACTAAAGGGTTATCAGAGAAGGTTAATAGAGTACAAAGACGGATTAAGTGGTGAATTTAGTAACAAGTTTGGTGGACAGATACGCCAAGGAGGTGTTTAGCGCAGTTCGAAGGAGGAACCAGAAGCGAGCTACCCGCGATAATATTGGAGGTGGTCCGCGCAATATCGGCGACGGTATTGAGGGTGTGACAACTTATCATCGGGACTGTGCATCGTTGGTCGTGCGTATAGGGGCAACCCTACAGACAGGTACTACGTGCGGCTGAGTAAGTCAATAAAAGCTTTTAAATTAAAAACTGGTGTTTTCTTCCAATCCACAAGTGCGTACCCCCGCTCGCACGTAACAATATTAAGTTTAATTAGCCCACTTAAAGATATCATAAATCTTTTTATTACAGGAGTTCAGCAGACAGGTAGACGGCCCACTTGGTGGAAAGCGGTTACCATCGCCTATAGACATTTGCAACTCCAAAGGTGCTACAAATGCGCTGCTGCTCTCTTAAGGGAGACTGGAACCTGGTCACTAATGCCGGAACACAACTCAAGATTGTTGTGGCGACATACTTTAGACCAGGGGTGATAGCCATCCAGTCGGGCAAATGCCCTACCACCTGGCAAAATCTGTTACACATAATAAAACTGATGTTTCTGTATAATGAAAAAAAATGCTAAAAACCGAGTCAGGTTACATTACACAACGTTTTTTATCTTTATCTAAGAGTTATTCAACAGTTATTCATTTATGTGTTACAATATTGTTACATACCGACAAAGAAATGCGCACACCTGCCCGTCGTAAAACGCCGTTTATTGCCTTCTCGATTTAGGAACTCTTGTTTACTTTGTGTTTAGAATTTTCAATCCAGAAAAACATGCTATTGATATTGAACTTGTTTTATGGCCGTCGAAGCTTGCCAGGTGTGCGGGATTAACGAGGCGAAAGCTATCCTTTGTTCTATTATACAGTTTGGTATAAAACAATGCCCGAACGGAGGGGTGGGGCAGTCAATCAACGACTACGATATGAGTAAGACGTGTGTAGTACTTTCGATTAGCGATATAGTGACGGACTTTGCGCGTGTTGAATTGCATCGAATCGTGCAGTGTGAACTAGTTGCATCCAGTTTTTAACAGACTTCGAAAAAAGGAGGAGGTTCTCAATTCGTCGGGATCTTTTTTTTTTGTTGCTTTTTTTTATGTATGTTCGCCGATTACTCCGTGATTTATGATCCGATTTACGTGATTCTTTTTTGTTCGACGCGGAATAGCTTCCAATTGGTCCCATAAATTTTTTACATAGTTTGGCCCAGTAGTTTTCATTTTATGAACATTTTTCATGAAAATAATTTTCACTCCGTTCCATATGTACACCGATTACTCTGATATTTATGATTCGATTTACGTGATTCTTTTTTTGTTCGACGCGGAATAGCTGCCATGTGGTCCCCTAAAAATTTGACATAGTTTGATCCCGTAGTTTTTATTTTACGAACATTTTTTTGTTCCCGGTTCTTGGGACCTATATTTTTTAGAAGCGCGGCACCATTCGTAGGTCCACCCATACATAGCTAGACACTAAAAAGTAAAAAATAAAATGTAAAAACTTCGTTGAAAAAAACTGACTTCAAAAACTAAAAAACTAAAATGTATAAAATAACTTATTTCTAAAGCTATTATTATTAATATCTAAAACATCTTGAAGTCGGTGCAAAGTAAAACATAAAAAATACTATATTTTGAAAATTACTAAGCACCGACTTTAAGATGTTTTAGATAATATATATTAATAATGATAGCTTTAGAAATAAGTTATTTTATACATTTTAGTTTTTATTTGTACCCGTTTTATACGTCTTTGTACAGTTCTTATAAACTCTATAGTAATTAGAACGGCATTTATTTTAATTCGAGTCCTGTAGTTTGTAACAATATGGTAAAATGTAATGGGAAGGTGCTGAGACAGCTAGCATGCTCAACTACCATAACGTAAAAATATATATGGTAATGTTTTTTGGCTGTAAAATACTTACGTCATATGGACTCGTAAACCGCCCTCATTTATATCTGAAACAAAACATTTTTTACGTTTAATTACATGCAAATGAAGAGATTAAAGTGAGCTACTTGAATAATTTACACGCGTTTCTCACGTATAAATATGAATTGTAAATTAGATCGATTAATGTCACATTGAATGAACTCATTTACGTGTATTTAATATTATCTGATTAGATTTAAGCCAGTATACTATTAAATGGCGTAAGTAGCTAATCAATAATAATATAATTTTGCTATTACCAGTACAGAAACGGAGAAAGAATATTGTTACGACCTAGGTGCCGACAAAGACAAATTCACACCTGCAGCCCTGTAGAAACCCATTTTACTACCTTTTCGGAATTTGGACTTCTTTTGTTTACTTTGTGATTGGAAAAACAGTCCATTGTGTATTGTAATCTTTTATGGCAGTCATTAGCCTGGTGTGATTCTAGGAAATTCGGTCCACGCGGGCGAGCAGACATATTGCATCCGTGCAGTATACATAAATGCCTCAATTGACGGGCGAGGCAGTCGAGCGATAACCACAAGGGAAGCAAGACGTGTTTACATTCGGTAAGCTATTTAGTGAAGGACTTTGCGCGTTATTATTTGTACCTGTGTTATACGTGTTTGTATAGTTCTAATAAATTCTATAATAATTCCAGCAGTATTTTAATTCGAGTCCTGCAACTCGTAACAATATAATTTATTACGGCCTGTCGTAAGAAGTGGAAAAACAACCCACAGCTAAGTGGTAGTGTATTTGCCCGTCTGAATGGCTATCACGCGTGGTCTAGAGTACGCCGCCATGACAACCTTGACCTGGTTCCGGCATTATTGGCCAGGTTCCAGTCTTCCTTTAGAGAGTGGCAGCACATTGGTGGCATCTTCGGTGTTGCAAATGTCCATAAGCGATGGCAATCGCTTTCCATCAGGTAGGCCATTTGCCCGTCTGCTGAACTCTCGCTACCTCGCTTACGCATGACTACAGTTTTGAATAGGTATTTAAATTGGCGGGATCTACTTACGACAACTCTGTATTCTACGAATCTTAACGAAAAATCTACGAATTTAATTGCGATGTAGAGAGACAAAGAGAGACAAAAAGACCTCTTTCTTGGGGGTTGGTATACGCTTCTTCAATAAGATGCCGAATGAAATGTTAGACTTGCCTTTCACTCGATGCTATCGATTTGTGCTCGATAGCCCTGGCATCCGCTCCTGACTTAGTGACTATGGGACTACCTCGGGAGTATACACTTACGAGTAAAGTGAAAATCGGTTTACAATTGACAAAGAAATCGTGTTACGAAGAAGATAGTTAACAATTTTCTCTAATTCCGAGGAATCCACTCATCAGTTACTGACATGGTGACAATGGGACGGGAGTGTTAACGCAATTTATAGTATTTAATTAATATTAAAGGTAAAATCCACATATTCGATATGTACAATTGTAGCAGTATGATAAATAATCCGTCGCCTCATTATTTATTTAAATAACATTACTTGAGTGCATGACGTGTTAGTTATCCATCCCTTTCTTCCCTTCATAACTCCCTATATGTGAGCCAAATATACCTTGCTCACTGGGTTAGAAGAAATCGAGTTAAGAAAGGAGGTAGTCCAATTGTGCTCTGTGCGTCAGCCGATTAAGTGAAATTAATATTAAAAAAGTACTTTAAATTGTGTAGTGCTACAAATAGTTAAATATTTATTAGACTTAATAATAGTGGTCAGAGATCCGGTGAGTTCCCTTTGTGTCCTTCCCATTAATATACTAATTGTGCTTAAGATTATAAGGTTTGATAAAATTGAACCAAAGCGTAAACAGGGAGTATAATTCAAGGAAAAATTTTGAAAATCGGTCCGCAATTGACGAAGAAATAGAGTAACAAACATACAAAAAAAATACATACAGTTGAATTGAGAACCTTGAGGTGGGTTAAAAATCCCTAATTAATAGATAGATAGATAACACTTTATTGTACACCATTACAGAAAACTTACGATCTAGTAATAATCTAATTGGGTACAAAGGGCGGTCTTATCGCTAAAAAGCGATCTCTTCCAGACAACCCGTGGCAAGAATATTCTGATTAGGAGTGGCGATGGTGGTATACATAATTATTGTACGATTACTTACATACATTTTAATAATATGTAAATATATAACTATACTATATATACAAATATACACATAAGTTATACAAAATATAGTGATAATATGCAACTATTTAATCATAATAAATATATAACTATATGCAATAAATTAATAAATTAGTTTAATACATAACTAAAACAACTCGTTAAAAACCCATTACCGTTAATGAAATTAAAAACAAACACGAAAAGCATTTTGAAAATATTAATTTCGGTACCATTAGAAAGCGATTAGGATCACCCCATTTTGATACCTCATTGATTCTTTTTACATTAGGGGAAATATGGCTTTTAAAGTAATGACTCCTTGTCATTGTTACCGACTTCAAAATAGACGTACCTAGCTACAGAAGAACATAAAAAAATTCTTACAAAAAAGGACTCGACTTAACTTAATCGACTACTAACTAAAAAGCAAATCTATACATATAATAAAACTGTAGAGGTCGAATTTCTGTACAATGAAAAAAAATGTTAAAAACCGAGTCAGGGAGATGTAAGAAGTAAAACAGAACTAATGTAGATTTTTTCAATTTTTTTGTTTCTCTGTTTGTCGGTTTGTCTGTTTATCTGTCTGTTTGTACCGGCTAATCTCCAAAACGACTGGACCGAATTAAATGAAATTTTGTATGGTGGTAGCTTATATCCCTGGTCAACATATAGGATATTTTTGATCCCGAAAAATTAAAGAGTTCCCGTGGGATAGTTAAAAGACAGCACCACGCGGACGAAGTCGCGGACAGAAGCTAGTAATAAATATATTCTACAATAACTTGAAGTCAGTACTTAGTAAAACACAAAAATTACTGTTTAGATAGATAGATAGATAACACTATCTATCTATCTAAACAGTAATTTTTGTGTATTGTCTATATAGAATATATATATATATATATATATATATATATATATATATATATATATATATATATATATATATATTCTATAGACTTCTTCTTCTACTTCATTATATTACCCGTAACATTGTAAGGGAAGTATTAATAATAATTAATATCATTTACCAAGTAAGGTCAGAGCAGCCGGTTCGGCGGCGGAAACAGCTAAATCACTCAAGCGGCATAAATATATGACCCTATGAGAGTTTTTTTTTGTTTAACAACTCTACAGACTCGAGTTCCGTACTCTGTTTTTACATCTTAATTTCTAGATTTAATTTTTAGAAATTTAACACGCTTATTATTATTTTGGTTCTTGTGTGTGGAATTAATTTAGTGATTTTTGTGTCGAGGTGCACCTTACGAGTAACTTATTATATTAATTTTAATACTAAACTTTTCCATAAGGTTCATATTTGGGTTACGCAAGTAAAGTAAGAAACGTGGTCATTCTGAATTTCTAAAAAAACTCAAGTAGTTGCCAATTCGTTTTCGCCGGAATACTCACATTCTTTCATTGCTTTATAGTATTTTATTCATGCCTAAAACTCCACAGTACCTTAAAGAATGCTTCGAATTTATTTCCTGCTCTCACAATTTACGCCCTTCCAGTCAACATGGACTTATTACTCCTATTCATAGTACAACGTTCTTCAATAATTCTTTCACGGTTAAGGCTGTCCAACTTTGGAATTCATTGCCTGTTGCTGTCAGACAAGCAAAATCCCTAACAACATTTAAGAACTTGGTCAGGAAATTCTATCTGCAATGTAATGATATATAATTTTATAATATTAGTAGATATTATATTGCATACAGTTATATATTTATTATTAAAATATAAGTAATCGTACAATAATTATGTATACCACCATCGCCACTCCTGATCAGAATATTCTTGCCACGGGTTGTCTGGAAGAGATCGCTTTTTAGCGATAAGATCGTCGTTTTGTACCCAATTAGATTAATACTAGTTCGTAAGTTTTCTGTAATGGTGTACAATAAACTGCTATCTATATATCTTATACTAATATAGAGTGTATCTGTTACATGTTGGAGTTATTTATTTGTACCGTTTGCTATTGAGACGCGTGGACTCCTGGGTCCATGAGGCCATGAGCTTCTACTAAGAGCTATCAAAAGAACTCATCAGCCTTCTGGTCCCCTTCCCCACAGAAGGTGGTGTCCTTAGCTCAGTATTCCACAGTCTTGAGAGATAATATGTAGAATAAAATATAACTAAGTTTCCTTCTAGAAGCCGGCCATGAATTACTTCACACACAACGTGTGGGGTGTTCGACGAAGTATAACATTGTGTAACAAGGGGTAGGAGGGTTCCTAAAGTTCGTGACGTTATTTTTCAAAATAATGTTTTTTGTTTATTGCAGGAGTTCAGCAGACAGGCAGACGGCACAGTTGATGGAAAGTGGTTACCATCACCTATGTACATTTGCAAAGGAGCAACAAAAGCGCTGCTGCCTACTTAAGGGAGACTGGAACCTGGTCACTAATGCCAGAACACAACACAAGGTTGTTATGGCGGCATACTTTAGACCAAGGGTGGTAGTCATGTAGTCGGGCAAATATAATTTTTAAGGGCCGCTCGCATAAGGTTGCTTAAATTTGTTAAAGAAACACAAAACATATTTAACACCCTTAAATACAATTAGCGTCTTACACAACTCAAAATTTGCCGCTAAATATGTTTAAAGAACTGTCTATACGTTTTGTGTAAAACGTATTTACGCAGTTTAATATGATTTACTAATTTCATTTAAAGGCGATCGTTATGCAAGCGGCCCTTAGTTAAATAATACTTTATTTATATCACCTTCCGAGCTTAATGACATGTGTTTGTTTTCATTCTTTGATCGATTCATTGACAATATACCGTTATTATTATCAAATAATTCCCCTGAAATACCTACTTTTGTTCAGACGATGTCAACCTTAACAAAGCATGTCAACAACTTGATTTATTAAGCGTTGTTTTTTTAACCGCATACTACATACGTAACCATGGAAACTGTACTATCAACAAAATACAAAACACTATATTATGCCGTATTACTGCAGTAATAAGGTTGTTTTATGAATAACATGAATGTTAATGATAAAAATAATTACATGACAGCGATAAGTCAAGTGGAAATGTGTTTTCTTTAATAATAATGAATAATAATAATTATGCTACAAGCCGTCTGTGAGCTTAAGAAAGCTAATCTCACCCACCGTTAATTTGCCTTCGGAGCGGTTGAAATTCGACATAAGCTCCATACATGTGTGTAATGTTCAATACTGCTGATGCTAAGGGAAGTGAATGAATAGGAAGATATATGAACCGGCCATTATTTGCCTTATCATCGGTTGAATTTTGACATTACTTTTATGGAGCTTACATATAACATATGTTAATTTCTAACTGATAGTACGAAAGTCAATGAATGGTCGGTAAGATATAGGAACCAGCTATTAATTAGTCAACAGTTGAGTCAACTGAGATAGGTGCTTGTGAGTTAGCACTATCTCACTGCATAATATGTATTATTTGTTGTGTATGTGTATTTTATATGGTTATATGGTATATATTTTTTTTTCTGAAATAAACTTTCTCACGACTTTTGTAGGTTTTTATAAATATCCCGTCCCGTTGCCCACGGGAAAATATTGATCCTGGATGGTGTGCCTATGTATCTCTTCTTTGTCTTTCTCTTGCTCTTCCAGTAACTGTCTGTGTTTGTGACTTATGTATGTATGTCACTTCGGTGTAATGTGTGTGGTGATTGTGATGTGTGTTCTGGTTATATATACTTATATATATATATATATATATATATATATATATATATATATATTGTACATTATACTATATATATTATCATTATTATAGTCTTAAGCTGCACGCCAACAATTTATTGTGATTAAGATCCTTGTCCATCCAAACGTTGCGTGGAAGAGATTGCTTTAAGCCAGCATTACTCTAAGTGTGTTCCGCGGAACCCTAGGGTTCCACGATACCCGTGTAAGGGTTCCGCAAGAATTTAGAAAAAAAATCAAACCACCTCTCTGTGCAAAACTACGCCTCTCAACGATTTATGGTGCAGAATCCGTGGTGAATATCCAATGCTTACCAAAATGGCTCTGAATATTCTTCTCCCGTTCCACATATTTGTGCAGAACAGGATTCTCAACCTATGCAGCCACGAAAACAAAATACCGCAATAGACTGGACGCCGAACCTGATATGAGACTTCAACTGTCCTCTATGAAACCTGATATCAACCGATTGATGAAAAATAAATACACATCTTAGAAGTGAAACTTCTTTGGCAAACTAATTTTTAAGTCTTGTTTATATTTATACAAATCTAAAACTTTAGATTTCCGAGACTTTCACTTCAAAAATACCTAAAATCGCTTGCGCTGCGAAAACTATTGATGATAGAATAAAATAATGTATTACGATTTTGCAGAACACATCATTATTTACAAAAAGTGTCGCGACAGCATATGCCTAACTATTATAGTTATGCCACAATAAGTGTTCTTTTATTTTAAAAAATTAATTAAAATGCCGCCTCTAAAAAGGCTCTTTATTTGTATCTTGGTATTCATCCTTATCAAAATAACTTAATTCATATTTAAGACTGCTTCAATACCTTTATATAACTTTTTGAATTATTTAATTCAGACATTCCATTCGAAAGATATCACGAGTTTAAAAATGTAAGACAAAAACGATGCACATCTTCGTGACGCTAATATTATTATTATTGCGTTTCACCCGTAAAAAATTTACCCTCATGCGCCTAAAGAAGTTTCACTTCAAAAACAGTTTCATACCTCCCATTAGTTAGATTTTTTTTCTTTTTCAATATATTCTATTTGTTATATAAGTAAGTAATAAGTACCTGTTTTAAGTAACTGTTACATGGTAGGTACTTTTATTATGCTTATTAATAAAGAATATACTTTCAAAAACTATTGTATCATTGTAGGGTTCCATCAAGTATATCGCTTTCCAAAAGGGTTCCGTCACCAAAAAACATTGAGAACCGCTGCTTTAAGCAATAAGGCCGCCCATTGTACTACTTACCTCCTAATTTTAAAATGTGTGTGTTACTGTTTTATGTTGGTGTACAATAAAGATTATTTATGTTGTTGTTGTTGTTGTGCTTTTTATCATTTTCGAAAAAATGTTCTGGAACAATGTTCATATAAAAGAACGGGCGCACAAATATCAGGTTCCATCATTACTTTAAAATGTCGTGTTAGAAAGAGGTACCAACAAGTCGAACAAGTAAGACATAAAAGAACAATAACCCTAGAATATGATAATTTTTATACGTTACTTAGCTACGACATCAAGATGTTACAGAAAATATATATTTATTATTTGCTTTTTAGTTACTCTTGAAGTTTCTTTCAGAACATTTCCTATACTACTACATTTTACTTTAACAAGTTTACAAAAATGATCAAACAAAATTAGATAGATAGATAACACTTTATTTCCCACCAATATATACAATTACAAAAACAGACCATATTTACAATATTTTCTAGCCAATACAATAGGCGGCCTTATCGCTCAAAGCGATCTCTTCCAGGCAACTTTAATGAAACAAATTTGAATCAGGCGATGTAGGTGGTGCAGGAAAAAGGCAACAGATACATAAATACTCAAACTAATTTAAGAAATAAATATACATATACAATAATATATTTTAAAATACATAAGTTATTATAATAAAAGTATTGGTATGATTATATTGTGTTAATCAGGCATAGCTATTCGTACACAAATAGGGTTTTCTCAGTAAATTTCTAAGGGTCGCTAGCATAACGATCGCCTTTAAATAAAATTAGTTAATCATATTAAACTGCCGAAAAACTTTTTACACAAAAACATGACAGTTCTTTAAACATATTTAGCGACAAATTTTGCGTTATTGAAGACGCTAATCGTATTTAAGTTAAATGCGTTTAGTGTTTCTTAAATAAATTTAAGGAACCTTATGCAAGCGGCCCTAAATGTTGTAATTTTTTTTTGTTTTTTTTATTTGTAATTATAACAATCTTCCTATACACTAGTAATTATTTTGCATAATTTTATAACAAATTTTAATTTGCTTTGTGGAACTAAGCCGTGACATCACTAATGCTGTTCTGCACCGACATTTAACCAACGATTAAAATAAAATAATCACTGTTTATGCATACATTTTTAGCGATTATTTTATTTTAACCATTGGTTAAAAGTCGGTGCCCACCAGCCTTAGAGGTACTTGCGGAAGATCAGCGCTGGTTGTGAAACTAGCCTTATGCTGAGCAAGAGACTTTTTAGGACATCACAATTAATAGTAATATATATTATCATGTAAGAGTTTTTGTATCTCGTCCTAAATAAATATTTATTCTTTCTTTCTTTCTAATTTAAAATGTTGTAAAATGATTGTAATTTAGACCACTAAAATATCTCTCCGGTCAGCTTGTTTAAGAAAAAAAATCCATATACATAGTAAAACTACGTTGTAACGGTTTTAAGCGCGGCGGCGTGAGTGCCTAAAATCAAAACATGCGCTTTTAGTGACATGGTTAAATTTCTTAAAAATGTATCGCGATAAAAATATCATACCGGTATGTGTAAAATTAACATCTAAAATAGATATATCGGGAAGCGCCAGCATCCTACGCCAGGCTAGTTTAAAGTTATTACGATGCCTTATCCGCCCCGCGCTTAAAACCGTTACAACATAGTTATATTATGTATACAAGTCGAGAAAACTTAAGAAAATATCATATACATAGTCTCGATTTTCTACCAATGGCAAGAGAATGAATGAAGACATAGGAACCTGGCATAAGTCAACGACCTGTAAATTTGGGTCAACGCAACCTATTATAAAGCTCACCCTAATAGTGTTTTCATCCAGGATGGGGTCGGAAAGGGTGGCGTTTAAGGTATTTAGGTTAACGCAGGTCACCTGACCTTTTCGCTTTATCGTTTAGTTTGGCAATTCATTTTGTTTATATTTCCTTTGCTTAAAATAACAAAGAGATTCATTCATCACTGTTGTTAGAAGGGTGGAAGCTTTTAGCCCTCTGTACACTATATATTAGAATGTTTTTGTATTTAATTTACTTATTTGCTTTGTAAGTATGTTATCTTATACTAAAATATAAATCTGAAGAGTTTGTTTGTTTGTTTGCTTGAACGCGCTAAAAAAATATTTTTAATAAAAAATATAAATACATGAATAATTGAATATTGTATACCTGCATATGTTTTTTTTTTTAGGTTTGTGTTTGACCACGATCATATCCAATGCCGGACGATGATGCGTTCGAAGATGGAGCACGCACACACCTATTCACACGGGACTTGAACATACCCGGATCGTACTTTTCGGGAAACACGGACGTAGAAGGAACGTGAAGGCGAAATGTTTAGTACGCACTGGCATGTACACAAAAGAGAAAAAAATAAAATAATAGTAAAGTTTACAAATTAAGACAGTGTTTTTGATAAGCCTGTTAAAAGATGTGAGTGATCTGATGTTTTCCAATATATATTGGCAATGTATTCCACATGCATACCTGTAGAAACACATTTTATTACTTTTCGGCATGTGGACGTCTTTTGTTTACTTTGTGTTTAAAAAAAATGCTTAAAAAACGGCCCATTGTATATTGTAATCTTTTACGGCCTATTGTTGTATTGCGATCACTGCCAGGTGTCTCGGATTTAAAAAACAAACTGATTCCAAGAAATTCGGTCCACGCGGCCTGGCAGACATATTGCATCTGTGCAGTATAAAGCAATGCTCTAATTTAGAGATGGGGTAGTCAGGCGATAACCATGGGCGAAGCAAGACTTGTGTGCATTCGGTAATCTATTTAATGACGGACTTTGCGCGTATTATTGAATTAATTGTGCATTAATTTCGGACTTGTTGTGTTCAGTTATATTTCTATCTGTGTTATACGTGTTTATATAGTTCTAATAAACTCTACAGTAATTCTAACGGCATTTTAATTCGAGTCCTGCAACTCGTAACAATATCGTGAGTGAAGCCGCCATCCATTAGTAGCTCACAACACCCAAAATGCTCCGTTAGCCGTTCCACAAGGCGACAGCGGTCGTTGTGGTCGTGACGAAAACTTCACTAATGACGTTATCATTTTCGATCACACACAGATTGTGGTGAACGTGGTCCTTGTGAGTCTCTAATGGAACGGAGCCTAGGTGGTTCGGATTCCAGTTTGCCTCTAACTAAGTGAATGAATGAATAAAGGAATGAATATTTATTTGTAGAAATACAGGTAATAGCTGTACAAAAGATGGTAAACAAAGTCGATTGGTCTCACTGTATTTGATTTAAACGTGGTCATACAAATATTTGGATACATGTCAATTTAAAAAAATATAACATTTTTAAATGTATAAAGATAGTTTAATTAACAATGAAAATCTTTTACTGTGCAGGCTATAAGGTTGTGGAATGCATTACCGATTAGTATCAGAAGTGCAAAGTCACTTACATCTTTTAATAAACTCCTCAAAGATCACTATTTCAAGTTGTAAGCAGTAATTTATGTATGTCTATGTAACCCTATGTACATATATTTGTATACAAATATGTATGTGTATTTTAATTTTTTTACTTACTATTAATATATATGTATATATGATTGTATATATTTTAAAATATGCGCAGTAAATACCGCCCCATTATTAGAATAGTAAAATTATATCCGGAAGGTTGTCTGGAAGAAATCAAAGAAAATCGCTGATAGCCATAAGACCGCCGATTGTACAAGTTATAAGATTGTTAATTCATTTGTATTATTATTTTCTTGTGTGCAATAGAAAATATTCTATTATATTCTATTCTAACTAGTACTAAAACTAGTTTGTTTGAATTTACAAACATAAAAAAGGGATTCAGTATTATTTTTTAAATGTTTGCGGTATCAAGTATAAATAGCAACTCATTAAAAGGGGTTAATATATCATCTGTTGAGGTCAGAATGGTTTTTTATGATACACTGGGATCGATATGCGGATCCTAAATGTCACTTGACCGCAGATGATACTGGGCACAAAATTTTCCTTATAAGGCTGAAGATGCTTTAGGAATTGTAGGAACCATTTGTAAAAAGAACTTTTGAAAAGAACAACAATGACCTGGAATGTTTGTAAAGTTTAAATGATTCCTTGGATGCATGTCGAAAAGGAATATCAAACTGGCAGATGATTGTGTGAAGGATGTCTTCTTTTTACTTTTACTCAAGAAGCTTTAGCAGGAACTTTGAAGGCGATGTTTCAGTGTGAAGTTTTATTTTTAAAGATGTATATACATTATGTTAAAATTTGTCAAGAATATAAAAATATGTGTAGAAAAATATTGGCTTTTACGTGTCGCTTTTAAAAACAAATATTTTTGAAGTGGAACTTCTTTATCGGCGTTGGAAAAAAAAAACGTCACTTTTTTCGGTTACGCGCCATCTTGTTTTCTTGTATTTATATATTTAACCAATTTCTGTAAAGTTGCATATAGTAGATCATTAAAAAAAAAATAAGGTCATAAAGAAGTTTCATTTCTTACGTGTGTACACTAGTACACACATACATGTTTTTTTCGAAAAGAGATGTATGTTCGTGAATAATGTTATGATGATTTGTTGATGTACAAATACCTACAAATATGTGAGTGACATAGACATTTTTAATTCTTCTAAACCAATATTTAAGTTATTAGTAAAGTTTTTAATGAGCTTCAAAAGGAATGTAATGTAATGTTGACGGCCTCTATGGTTGAGCGGGCTAAGCCTTTGCCGGCCTACCTCACTGCAACGCAGAGGCTCCGGGTTCGATTCCTGGTATGGTAAATTTTGGAAACGTTTTTCTCCGTTATTTATCATGGTCTGGGTGCCCAGACACCCAGACCATGGTAAATAACGGCCCCAGAGTGGTCCGTTGATTACCCGTAACACATACGTAACTTGCTTAATTTGGGGATATATAGTATGTGTGTTTGTCTGCCGAATATTATTATTATTATTATATACATAATTTATTTACATAAATCTTTATATTTAGATTTAATGATTTATCTTTGTTTAGTTTTACTGTCAGAAGTATCATAGTAGTATGATAGATTTTATAATTCAATGGTTAGTCAGTACTCAGTCCATCCATTTCTGTTTTAGATGTATTATTTTATAATGTTTGGGATTCATGGAAATACTGTAAGATACTTTTTAATTAATAAAAAAGAAATGAAATAAATTTGTGGTGTGAGAAGATGTGTACAGAGGAGTATGGATCGAGTCGAGTCCCCAAATGATTGTGAGATGGAATAATAAGAAGAGGAGTGCTTGTCAGTCCACGTGCAATGAATGGATCCTTATATATGACAAATATGCACTGTTTTAGTATTCAACTACATATGTACATATGACTGGTTCGTAAATATTATTTTACACATTATTTTAACCGATCGTAAGGCAAATGAACGGTTAGTAAGATATAAGAACCGGCCAATAAATCAGTGTTCAAAAGATGTAGGTCATCGCGTTTCAAATAGCAGAGCAACAATTAGTTAAAAACAAAATTATTCAAAAAGAAACCACCCGTATCGATCTTAATGACGTATACATATTTAAAATACTTCAAACAAGTTACTTTTTCCCATTAGTAAACGAAGTCGCGGGTAAAACATGCATAAAACATGTCGGCATCGATTCTAAATGTGAGTTACGACGTTAACGTTTATTTGGTTTAGAGACATCCTGTATCGACAAGATGTTTCAATGTGATACACGATCGGATATGGTTCTCAAGTCAAATGATACTGTTAGCAATATGATAATAAAGGAAAACACAATTTTTGAAGTGAAACTTCTATTAGAAAGAAAGAAAGAAAAGAAAGAAAGAAAAACTTTATTTGCAAAAAATAGCGACGTAATTACATTCTTTATATATTGTTATACACAGAGCATATTTTGAAAATTTAATAAAAATAAATTTAATTTAATAAAATAATAATTTGAAATTAGGATTTTTTTGTGTCACGAAAAAGCTTTGATGGATACAAATGTAGAGGTAGACCAAAAAAAAGATGGATGGATTGTGTGAAGGATGATATGATGATATGTATGCCAGAGTAGAGGAGTGTGGAAGGAAAAGACATATTGTGCCGACCCGAAGTGATTGGGAAATGGTGAAAGAAAAAGAGAGAGAAAAAGCGTTACGGCCGTGTAGAAAGGCGGAATAATTTTAGAGTAGACGTGCTGAGAGGTGGCATAATTTTAGAACAGACTATCCATGTTTTTATTCTGGATCGAATTCAGTTTTTTTGTTTGATAAAATAAAATATGTTGAAAAAAAAAATGTACCTAACCTAACCAAATCATAATTTGCAGTAAATCTGCGAAAAATCAAAATGTGTGCTGGGATCGTAGACCATTAAACCAATGAACAAGCCTCGTATGAGCATACCCCTCCGCCAAGGTACAAGATTATAAAATCTAACGCGTTTATAAAAACTAATTCAATAATCGATTTCTAACAGTCTTAATATCGTTATGGCTGTGTGAGGAGCTCCTCAAAAATACCAACCTGTGCTGTTAACGTGTGCGATAAAAAGTCAAATACCTCAAATCTAGAAAAAGATGGTGTAACATTTCATATGTAAGTATTTTCTTGTTTAATAATTGCTTATTTTTAATAAAATAACTTATAGTTGTTTATTAAACTTGATGTTTAAAACATCGATTCTATAATCGAATTAATGAAACATCTCGCATCGACTTCCGACGAATCTCTGTTTTACTTTGAACTGTTATTGCCAAGAAATTGAGTCTATATTTGTATAACAATGCCCAAATAACAAAATATTCAAAGTCTTGCCCACTTCACACACACACGAGACTAATGCGAAATTCTTCAAGAAATTATAGTCCTTATTGCGTTGGAGACTAATTTGAAATTTGAATATCGAAGTTTGTTTTTTTGGCTACACGAGTCTGCCTATAGTGACGTATAATATGTACATATAACTCGTGTCGATATCGATAAAACTACCTTTGATACTGTTAGTCGAAAATATGTTATACTAATAACGACCCACTTTTAGGGTTCTATTGTAAAATAAGGAACCCTTATGATTTCGTCGTGTCCGTCTGTCCGTCTATTTTCCGAGATTAGGTCTACACTGCTGAAATTTGGTACATTTAACTGTAACCTATACTAGGAAAAATATTCAAATGTGAGAGTTTTTTTAAGTATTGCTCCCACAACATGAAAAGTTACGATGGTAAAAATTGTACTGCTTTTACCCCATCGAATTTAGATTATTCATATATTTGTATATATTTATATAAACTTTTATAACACTACAATGTCATAAACATTACACTATACAACAATCATGCGACGTGTTTGGGAAAGCTTGACGGACTTTAATAAATTTAAAGTTTATTAGGTTTTACAAATTTTTTTATGATTTAAATACTTTCTTGTTTAAGAAGGTTTGCCTTCGGCATTTGGCATGGTTTAGTGCAATAGAGTTGTTTACTTTAACTTTAATTTTGCTAATCAGATATATTATATCAAATTATATTTATTTGGACAAATTTGAAAATCCTGACTGAATTAGACAGGGTTATTAATAAGAAATTATATATGAGCAGTATTACTGATGTTGACACCCTTGATGAAGAGTACCACCATTTCATGACTTGTTTCTTTTCGGTTCTTCTCGCCAGCTATAGTACGTTGTGAACCGACGTAGCTTTAGATAATATTGATAGTTGTTTCAACAAATTATAATTAAAAGTTTGGAGGTTCTTCCTTAGTCTTGATGTGAGCTCGTTTACTGATAGCTAATGATGTGGCATAGCATCAGCCGGGTGGATAAGGAGGGGTGCCTTACACAAAATTATATAATTTGTTATGAAATGTTCATAGAAATACTTTTGGCTTAAAGGCAAGGCGTACTCAGGTGATGAGCTTCTGTCATGAGTTGATATATTTGTCATTGTTCATAAAAACAATAATATTTTACACTTACAATATAATATTACTACAAATGATTATATATATTATACACCGATCTTTGAGAGTCTACCTGTTTCTAGATCAGCGCTTCTATATAACCTACTTTGTGAACATAGGGTTAACGGTATTGCAGCGAAGGGTTCTTACTACTAGATGATATTATTTTTTATTTATTTATTGATATTATGTTTTATTCATTTAATAAATTTTATTAATATTCACTATATCAATTCTTTTATTTCATATCAATGCTTCGGATTGAGTATGTTTCACATTCCTAGACATCACAGCTTCCAGCCATGGTTACCCGGGAAAAGGGTCCTCGCCCGCCGTTATGCCGTCGAGATGGGGGCGCGGCGTGTTCCGCGCGCGCTCACTTCTCCCGCGAGGCGCGTTACAAACCGCCCCACGCTCGGATTAATAATTTTTTAAACCTTACTAATTGATATGTAGCCTCGAGTTAAACCGAGATCACAGCTGCTATAAAGTAGCCGAAACGTTGGCAAAATAAATAAATATCGCGCTTAAAACCGTAAATAACTTAGTTTAATTTATGTGTAACAGTCGCGAATATCTAAGAAGAATACTATAAAATAAATGAATTAAACTTATACTTTAGTTTAATTCCACTGTCATCATATCTATAGTATTCAAAATTATTTTTCCTAGTTAAAATATCGACATTAAAGTATCGATATTTACTATCCCTATGAAATTCACAGTTTTGTACAGTAGTGATACCAGCATTATTTCCCTCAAAATAAAGGGCATTTAAATTACGTTGCAAGTAAATATTTAAATTATATGTACATAATTATTTATTATGTTCATGGATTTTTTAGCGATTAGGATTTACATAAAATTGTGAAAGTGTTAATATCACACATCACAATTTTCATCACACAATAACTATGATCTTATTTCAACTAGTGCTAGTTTAATAAATCATCTATGTGGTACTGTTTAATTATTACAATATTAAAGTTTATTTCATAATCCAATATTATAATAAAAAATAATAATGAATATTTAGTCTATTATGATTAAATTACGAGGCAAATTGAATAATGATATGGCAATTTCTTGTATTTTGAAATGTGTGAGTCGTCTTTGTGTGCGTAACGAGTGTAAATATACGCTGTCTCTAAACCAATTTGAAGATTTGTACATGTTTGCGTTTATGACAACACAAATAATATTTGGGTGTATGCGATTGTTTCAATGTGTGCTTTACTCTTCCCCCCGCAGCAAATAGCTGAATTTTTTGTTAGCTAAATTAGACGCGAGGCTCGTCCATGGTTTAATGGTCTAAGGCTGGGATACATAGTAGAAGTGAAACTTCTCCGGACAAGTGAAAAAATGAATAGCAACCTGCCCGTAAAATTTCAAGTTAAATTTTTGTTACGATTCGTTTTGCCATTTGTCCCTTGCCATTCATTTTTTCACTTGTTCGTTTTTTATTGAGCTAAAAAGCAAAAGCAAAAGGCTTATTTATGTATTTTTGTCTGTCTGACGACTAAAGCAGTCCGCATTGAGTTGGCTTCTGACTTGTCAACAGACACATTTTTAGATGCATTTAAGAGATTCCTATCTCGTAGGGGACCTGTGTCAGTTATATACTCTGATAATGGTACAAATTTTATCGGGGCAAGAGCAAAATTAAATGAGATTTATTCTTTAACCGCTTCCTCTGATTTTCAAAACTGCATAAGCAATGAGCTTAATCAACGTAAAATTATTTGGAATACTATTCCACCTAGTAGCCCTCATTTTGGGGGAATTTGGGAAGCGAATGTGAAGAGTTTTAAACGTCATTTTTATAAGGTAATTGGAACACAACTTCTGTCTTATGAGGAAACTTTGACTATACTAACTCAGATTGAGTGTATTCTTAACTCAAGACCGCTATGTGTTCTCTCAGAGGATCCTTATCCGGAAGTGCTTACACCAGCACATTTTTTAATGTCTACTCCATTACAGTTCCTTCCCGCAGTTGACGTCTCCTCGGAGCGTCTCTCTTTATTAAATAGGAAGCAATTGTTGGACAATTTAGTACAAAATTTCTGGAAGAAATGGAGTCTGGAATACTTACACACTATGCAATCCAGATTAAAATGGAGTTCCTCAAGTAGTTCTTTGAAAGTGGGCACTATTGTTCTTATTATTCAGGACGATGTTTCTCCGCTTCGATGGCCTTTAGGTATTATCAAGGAGGTATATCCAGGACGTGACGGTATTGTTAGGGTCGCACTTGTTAAGACTCAGAATAGTACTTTTAAGCGTCCAGTAGTTAAACTATGTCCACTGCCTTCCCAATAATTTCACTTACTCATTTTTATAATTTAAGTTACTTTTATATTAGTATATAGTTACCTATGTATGGTAACATAATAACATTGCGTTATTTTTATTGTATTTTTGTCCCTCTTTTATATTTTATCAACCCGCTTATATACATGTTTAATTTATACCGCTTCTATAAACCGCTCTTCCGTGAGGCCTTTGATAGTATGGCTTAGGTCTGTTTTGAAAGTTCAACCTGAGAACTTTCAAGGCGGTGTGGATGTTTAGGCCAATTATTTCGATTGGTTCATTTCCTTGATTATATGATTGGAATGAAGTCAGTCGCGCCGACATCTTCCGATCTGTGCCCTGCTAATTGGCCAACGACGTTGTGTCATCACATAATGTGAATGGAGGGACAAATCCGCACCACCGCCCCAATATATTATAATAAGTCAAATATCGTTTACCTGACCGCGCGTGTATGAACGACCCGCTACGTAGTCATATGTGCTACCTTTTTTAATATTTAACCGCTGCTGTGTCACAAAGACATTATTATTCACTGTGTGTGCAACAAAATTGAACATTGAACCTCGACGACCGCTGCCAGACGTCTTCAGGCTTGCCGATTTGGGAGAAGTGCAGTTTCGGAAGGTTAAGGTTAGTGGCTTGATTTTCCTTCCCATATCATCAATCGGATGCAACGATTGATTTGATTGTCCTGCCATCCACTGCTATTGAGCTATATTATCGAAGGCCGCACCAGTCCAGGAGGTAGGGCAATACAAAGTACAACCGCCGCCACGTGGTGTGCTATAGGGGAGGTGGGGAAGGACCTGAAATTTTACCCTGGCACCACCAGCAAGTAATAGCTATGATAGCTTAGTCTGTAACGCTTTCGAATCACTAACTCCAGTTTCAAAGGAGACATGTGTTCGAATCCTAGTCAGGAAGATTGCTTCACTTAGGCAATTTATTGGCTTAAGTGCATATTATTACATTCAGCGCGTGCTGACGGTGAATGTAAACATCATGATGAAATATCGAGAAACCCAGTAACTTGCTTTGAACATACCTCTATATATATACAACTTAAAAAACCTAAACTAAATCATGTCCAGCCCCACCAGACCACTGGGCAGTGTACTGGCTGGCATCATTACCTCGCTGGATACAAAGGGTAAATCTTTCTGCGAAGTAAGCTCTAGGCTTTCGGTCTCCTGATGCAACAACCTGTTTTTTTATATTGTGGTACATGCCTACCAAAAAAATAAAGTCTCCACCTCAAACACCTCAAATATGTACTCTGTTCTAATGTCGCATATTTGAACCATTTAAATTATTAATAAAAGATAAATGACATCAAATTTGAGTAGACCAAATCCGTACCAGCTGCAAACCAAATCAGATCGTCTATAAACGGCCTAATTTATAAACATCCTATACCGGCTTTCGTTACATTTCAATCAGATTTGCCGCCATCAAAATGATTACATTAGATTTGAATTACGCTCATTTACAACAATGTTGCTTACATATCGCTACTGGTTTTGATTTTAAATAGTTCATTGAGAATATTAATTGAGTCTCGAGATCTATAATTATCACTCATTTAATTGTAATGGTTAACGTCTAATTAAACTAGTGGGCCGCGGAAATGTTTACATCATGGCTGATTTCTGTAATCTTTTTAGCTGTTAATTTTCTGTCCATTACGCGGAAATAGTAAAATTGAAATTCAAAAGTACTGGAGAACATGGAAACGTTAATTAATGAACATGGAAATGTGCATGGATGAATATGAACATGGACATGTACATGGATGAACATGGACATGTGCATGGATGAACATCAACATGTTAATTGGATGACAGGAACATAAAGATTGGGTTAAATGCTAAATGATAGTCCACATGATTGGATGACAAAATCAATTGCTAATCGCCCAGTACAAAACGACTCTACTAACTCTAACAACCTCAAAACCTAAGATGACTAGATAGCACCACAGTCCGTATCCTGCTTTTTAACTTTTATATAATAACATATTTTTTTGGTTAGTCAAGAATTACAAAGACTTTCGATTAATATTCACTAATTTGGTCTTATTAAATATGTTTCATGAAACAAAATGAGATAAAAAGTACAAAAAACCTTACTTTACTATACCCAAATAAAACACTAACGACACTGTTAAATAATTTAGACAACTTGTCCGTTAGTTGCTAATTACGAGTCGCAATCAGTGACGGAGGAAGTTGAGCACATCCTGTCCTACTTCTAACCAGGATTGACGCAACTAGACTGCTCGTTAAGACGTATTTTAATCATTCGACACTTGACATTATTGATACAATTTGATAGAAAGCATTGCCTTCGATGGCGACTAGTTAAGGACCTGTATCGAAAAAGAGTGGTTTTTCTAATCGCTGTCACTCATTCATTATGTAAATTAGAGATCTTTTGTTTAGATATATACATTCTAAACTCCATGTAACTCATGTAACATGTAACATGTGTGTAATGTGTCACTCGATTTAACGACAAAATCTCTTCAGCGTCAAAATCACTAGGCTTTGGTTGGTTAAGCTTGTCTTCCATACAGTGATACACTCTATATAGCATTACACCCATTCTCAATAATGACAACATTTAATTAATAAAAAGTACCTTTTAAGTTGCCAAAATTAGAAAAACTTCATAGCTGTGTACGTTCTTTTATCGCTTTATTATACTAGCCCATAATAAACTCGACTGTCGACATCATGCATACCGAAACTTCTAAGAAATTCCGATATACCGAAATTTCTAAGAATTTGCGAAATACCGAAATTTTTTAGTACTTCCTTCAACACCAAGATGCCTCTATATCGCAAGATATGAATAAAATAAGTAAAAAATACATCAAAATTACTGGTGCAGCAAACAAAAGACGTCACGCAAAAATAACAGACTTCTCTCCATTTAACGCCAACTCTCTGTGACGCCATAAAATACACAGTCCCTTCAGTGTCGTTATATAGGGCTTACACTGTGTTTCATTTAGTATACGAGCATGTTCTAGGTTTCTGCAATACAAAAACAATATTGCAATAAAAAAAAAACAAAGTTACCTTTAGTGTTTTACTATTTTCATGCCAACATAAAAACAATAATGAATTAGTAGATGGAGTTTGTTTTAAACCATTAACAATGATCGAATTGAGTTCTGTGTAATAAGTTATTTATTTTTATTGCGGAATTTTAAATGAATTAAATACGTTTTGTGTTAACTTGAGCGTATACTCAATTTCAGTCGTCAAAATAATTCGAGGTAGGAACATGATGTAGAGAAATGAGCTCCCATTAATCACATCTAAATCATTTTTATAGGACCTCTTACGTTGGTGCCTCCCCGAAAATATTAGTGACCTAGTCTTATTTATTTGTGAGTTTTTATTTTATTTTATAAAGCTATAGAAATCTTATTAAAATGGATATAAACAAAAACATCCGAACTTATTTCACTTATGGCATTTAAAGCATGTTGAAAAGCAAAGCTAACTATCTACAGTTTGAGTCATAAGAATAACACTTTTTACACTTACCTTTATAAAAGAGCCTATAAACATCGTATAACTATTATGAATAAAAGACATTTATGAGTTTAAACTAGAACTTAATAACTTTCCAGAGCTATGTTTTAAAATAGCCACTAAGCTATTTTAAGTATAGATGGTATTCTCTTTCCATGGTATGGCGTGCTTTACAGAAGCCAAGTTATTTAAAAAAAAAAACAATGAATATGTAATAATTATGGTCTCATATTGCTATAGCTCGTTCCTTTTTTATGGAAGTATAGGTTTGCGTTTGACCACTGTCTCACCTGATGTTGAGTGATGACGCAGTCTAGGATGGAGCACGCTTACCTAGAAGATACCTATTCACTCGTGATTTGAAGACTTCAAGATTGTATTTGTCAGGAAAAACAGACTCCGGCAAATTATTCCACTCTTCGGCAGTGCGCACCAGAAAAGATGAAGCGAAACGCTTGGTTCTGACTGGTAGTATTTTCACCACATAGCGGTTGGTAAAATGTGGATGGAGGAATCAGCTCGTGAAATTCTAAGGAACACTCCCCGAAATGTATCCGATAGAAGACAGTCAGCCAGGCGACTTCCGCGACTGTCTAAAGTATTTGAATGAAAATAAATAAACTAACCCAGTGTGTATCAAAAGTTACCCACGGTTTGTTTTACTAAAAGCAAAACTGTTCTATAAAGGAAGAACGTCCGTAAAATCGTCTAGCCACTTCTCAATGTGAGTGTGTTAGTCTTATTAATAATGTCCGACTTATTATTTACATTATTGTTACGAGTCAGGCAGGACTCGAATTATAGTGCCATTGGAATTACTATAGAATTTATTAGAACTATACAAACACGTATAACATAGTACATATTGCACGATTCAATAACACGCGCCGAGTCTGTCACTATATCGCTCTTAGAATGTACTCCACACGTCTTGCTAGTATCGTTATCGTCGCTTGACTGCCCCAACCAACACAAATGAACAAATTCAATGAAGAAAACTTAAAGTAAAGAAAATTTATCAATATTAGATAAATAGATAAATAACTCTTTATAAAAAGTATAAACTAAATTCGGTTCAGTCAGACCAAACTGCTGTCACAGGGCAATGTTGTACATATCGCATATTTGCTTCAATAATGTGTTATCTTGGAAATTTAAATTTTTGAAGAGTTTTCTTTGAACCGTCAAAGAATAATATCGCAACGAATACCATGGTATCATTTAAAATACATTGTAGAATGACAGAAAAAAGTTATTTCTATCAATACAATTATTTCTTTCACTTTTCAAAAATTTTAATTAACAAGATAACACATAATTGAAGCAAAGAGGCAGTAAAAAGTTGGTAGAATTATCTTGCTGAATATAATAGAATAGAATATGCATGTACAGACAGAGATGTTAAGGTTTTTTTAGTATCAATGCATTCGGCCCATAATTGGGCGTGCAAAATTATCATTACAATATTGACTTACAAATAAACATTTTATACAATAAATCGATCAATACAATTAAATATAAAAATTATATTTGTTAATTATTAAAATAATAATAATAATAATCTATTAGTAATCTAAATAATAAAATATCTACCATTACAACATGTCAAATATATTTATGTCAGTCCATAAAGTTTTATCGTCCATAAACATTTTTATATCATAACAACATTTAGCGGTCAGTAGCATTTTGTTTTAAATAGTGTAGGTACATGTCAGCTCTCTAAAAGACTTCGGAAGCTTGTTGTATACGAAGGGCCCCATGCAATAGACACTTTTGCGTCTATACAAAATACAAACACTAATTCTTTGATCAAGGTAAGCTTTTAGCCTTTGAGTCACTTGTGGTCTCGAACAGCCGCTTTTTAAATTTTAAAAAGTCGGCTCTTGGCCTCTACGGATTAAAAGCCTCCAACCCAAATGCACGTCTTAAATGCACTCAAATTTATTGAATAAAAAAAGGTCAATAAAAATTTTATAGGTAATTTTATTCGTACAAAATAAATATTGAAACACTGTCTAAATTACTTGTATACATTAATGACGTTATTGCAAAAGCTATTAAAAACAAAATTTTATGACGATAATGTTGGCCTACTCTGTTTATTTTGACTCGATAATACTTTACCGCCACTATTATTTTTTAAATTCCGATGTCTAAATGTAACAATGTACCCATGACGCTGCAGTCTGTGTGTCATGATTGATTATCTCAGAAAGGACTAGAGCTAGATATGTATAATTATATTTATTAAAAATTTAAATTAAAAGGGTTTGTTTGTCTGTTTTTTTTTAATTTAAATTAAAAAAAACAGGTCTATAAATCCATCATTCGACCTGTCCTTTTGTATGGCAGTGAAGCGTGGCCTGTACTTGAGCGACACAAGCAAGAACTGCGTTTCACGGAGATGAATATATTGCGATGGATGTGTGGAGTGACATCCGCGGCAGTCTTCACATCCGTGACATAGCAGACAAACTGCAAGAGTGTCGCTTACGCTGGTACGGCCACGTTTTACGGAGACCGGCTAATTATGTGGGGAACTAATATCTAGCCATGCCGCCTCCGCCAGGTCTCGGTCGAATGGGAAGGCCCAAGAAATGTTGGCTTGACGTTGTGAAGGATGACATGCGTACCAATGGTCTCAAAACGGGGGATGCTGAAGATCGCGCGAAGTGGAGTAGAAAAAGTAGGAAAGCGGCCCTGGGGGTCGGAGTGTACGCTCCGAACGCAACCGGGATTTAACACTCGGACGATGATGACTCTAGACCAGAGGTGGTAGCCATCCAGTCGGGCAAATACCCTACAACCTAGCTGTGAGTTCTTTTGTAGCCTCTTACGACAGGCCGCCCGGCTGCAGGAAATTATATTCTTTCTCCGTTCTTGTACGGATAGTATTCTTTCTCCGTTCCTGCAAATATTGGTACACTTGTAGATTTTAGGCAAATAATTGGCTTACATATACAAAACAACATGTGATTTGTATGTAAGTCATGATACGCCCAGGGACGCTAGTAGATGTAATGGGTAGTCTGGCGGTCGATATCTCACAACTCCTTTCTGATGGAAGGTACAAAATATGCTAATCTCGCAGGAGCCTCACTTACACTCATTGACAATGCCCAGGGCCCGACGGATTGCGTAAATGCTTTTCCCAGCCCATAAACAAATGTGGTGTGCAGTTCACACGCAGTAGAAATGAAACATCGTAGAATATAGATATAATTATCTACAACGCTTAGTAGACAAGTGCAAGTACACACACATTTTCGCATTTCTAATCTATTATAGACGTATTTATTCTTAGGTATTTTGACCCTTATTCGTAATAATTGAATCTAAATTACACTTTAATCCACTAGTTTAAAGTTCAAAATACAATGCACTGTTACACACGTATGTGTATCTACGTATCTGTTGATCTACGTATAAAAGAATATCTGCCTTAAGTCTATACAAATAGAGCTAACATTCATTTGAAATCTTTTAATTTAATTTTTATTTAAAATGAAAATGAATACTAATGGGTAAGAGAAATGTGTTTTATTTCAAATTAAATAAGGTTGAATATTACTTGTTTATCTCTTTTTAGTGTCGCTTTTTCGTTTCATCGAGTTTCATATCACAACTATTGTAAAGAAGTTTCACTTTCAAAGAGTTTGACGGCTTCTGTGGATGAGCGGGCTAAGCCTTTGCCGGCCTACCTCATTGCGACGCAGAGGCTCTGGTTCGATTCCTGGTATAATAAATTTCGGAAACGTATTTTCTCCGTTATTTACTATAGTCTGCGTGTCTGGTATCGACTCCAGAGTAGAGTAGAGTAGAGTAGAGTACGTTGTATATTACCCATGCATAACATAAGCGTAACTTGTTTAATTTGCGGATATACAAAATATGTGTTTCTCTGCCGATTAAAAAAACTGACTATAGCGTTGTTCACCTACCATGGCTACAACGATGCGAACTCAGGTCATCAGTGATTTCGAAGACTAAGTGATGTAAACCTTGTGCAGCCTTTATATAGGTCTAAGCATTCACCCTCACTAAACATTCCTTGGAAGACGTAATTATGAGCAACACAGGCTGGATCAATGTCCGCGAGCAATTCAGATAATTGCAATTACTATGGCATTCTAATTAGAGTATTAGTTTCAATCGATTTAAGTTCTAGTATAAGATACCGTATTAGAGAATCATTTATCAGATTTATAGGAGCAAACGATTAAGATTGCCAAGTAATAAGATTTAGAACTTGTTCCTTATTAAACTATAGCTGATCATTATATAGTACGACAAGCAAAAACTTTGTACCCTTTTTACGAATATTGCGCGGACGGAGGAGTATGAAATTCCGCACACTTAGAGTTTATATAGAGAAGGAGTGCAGTGCGTAATTATGATACATACAAGCATACCTACCATATATGTAACTTAAATAAATGTATAGAAAAATAAACTGAGTTCAGAAGTAACTATAAAACAAAAAATATATAAATATTTCCTTCAACATCTTGAAGTCGGTGCCCTGTAAAACGATAACTATGGCTATGCACATTACTACGACATCAAAATATTTAAAATATAGTAAGTTTTATCTTTTACTTTGCCACGATTTTAAGATACCGCAGAAAATCTATCTTGGCTTGTAATTTTTTGTCTAGTTTTTTTTTTTTAGTTTAGCAAGTGTCAAGGTATTTGCTCCGCCGAAGCTGTAAAATAGTGTCCTTCTCTAAGTTGTAATCGCTAGAGCAGAAAAGAATAAGGTGATAGCTTAAAGAAATATTTTCAAAACAAAAATTCATTTGTATAGGAATCGTTACGTAATTTTTGAGACATGTTACATTTTTTTGTATTTTCTAAAGTTTTCATCATTTGTAAACATAATAAAACTACGTTTTAACGGTTTTACACTTGGTTTTTTATTTGATTTTTATTATTCCGACTTTTCGACCACTTTTCAGGGATTCGTAGCCAAATTATAAAACCAGTGGACATTTGTCGCTTCTACGAATTCATTCAATATAATCCGTGTTTCGTACATCATTTAAAAAGACATGTTTTTAACTTACCTGACATCATATTTTTGTGAACAAACGAAAAAGGGCAAAAAATGCAATATCATTCGAAAGCAACATTGTAACAAGAATTTCAATAAAGAATATTTTTTATTTGCTCGAATGAACAACACAAATAAGATTTAATATTGGATGAAAACCACATACGCAACAGTAAAAAAGACGATGCACTTTTGTACTGCCACACCTTACCACAAGATCGATAGTGTTGTCCAGACGTGGCCCAATAATTTAAGACAGGTATAAAATTATTGATGGGAACGTACTGTTAAAACCGTAACCTGCAAGTAACCAAATAAACAAAATATGATACTACCAATCTCCTCTTCCTGTTTTTGTCTTGCAAAAAAAAATGAATTGAATTCTAAAAAAATGAACTGAATTCTATCTCAACAGTGTCCGGGTACATACATCTATTTCTAAATCTAAATTTTTGTCAATTCCATTTTCATTTCTTTGTATTTTAATATTTTATTTTAAATCCAATAAATTAATTTTAGCTTATAAAAAGTTTCTTTTTTAAAAAGACTTCTTCGAGGGCGCCCATAACAGAACGAATGAATGAATGAACACCTTGGAACGATTTGAAAACATATATTTTTTATTGCAGGAGTTCAGCAGACAGGTAGACGGCCCACTTGATGGAAAGCGGTTACCTATGAACATTTGCAACATCAAAGGTGCTACAAATGCGCTGTTGCTCTCTTAAGGGCGACTGGAACCTGGTCACTAATGCCGGAACACAGCTCAAGGTTGTTATGTCGATATACATTAGACCAGGGGTGGTGGCCATCCAGTCGGGCAAATACCCTACCACCTGTGGGTTGTTTTGTCGCCTCTTACGACAGGCTCCGTTCCTGTACGGATATTAGTCGAAAAATCAAGTGTGTTTGTTTAGTAACATGATGTTATACCTATATCAATCACCACATTGTGATTGTAAAACTACCTAATTAATGAAACCTTTCCGCCCAAGATTCAAACCTGCGCCCGACGCTACCACGGGTTTTTTCAGGCTATCGGAATTACGTATAGTAATTTTGAATAGTTTTTCTTATTCTAAAACTATTTACCTTGCTCCAGTGTCAGGATCTAGGGAATCATTTTCGAAAACTCTCGTAAGAGTAATCTGTAAAGAAAGAAATAGATTAAAAATATTTTTATATTTGCTATATTAGTTTGAATTTTTAGTCGAAATGTCATTTTGAGACTTTATTAATATGGGCATTAAATATTACATTTAATATTATTATCTATTTTATTTATTTATTATTATAAATTAGCATCAAATTAGTTTTAGTTATAAGATGTGAAAATTGCAAGCCTAATAAGGCAAAATGTATTGAGACAATGTCAACAGAACAGGTGTTCTGTAGAAATGTATGTGTGCATAAGTATGTACACATACATATCTATCAATAAATTATTATTCTATCTATTCTTTGAAATAAAGAATATTAAGTGGACCCCAGGCTTCGATGAAAATGCATCAAATGCAACTGCATTAATCTCTTTTGAGGGTACAAAGTTAAGATTATTTTTGTCTGAGCTGCCATTAGAATTACCGCGCCAAAACCAAGAGAATTATATCGTCTCTTTTATTCTAATACAAATTCTATGTAGTTAGAGGGAGAAAGCATCAGTTCAACGTTCGTTTCAATTATCTGTATTTGACCACAAATTTGTGGTGCTTCCCAATTAGCCGTGTGTGACACTCGAGAACAAATTTGTGGTGGTTCCGTCTTCAAAGGTCGGCCGGCTTGGATGATGTGCAGAATTCACTATTCTAACGGTTGTTATTACGAATATCCAATTTAAGGAGGAGTACGTACAGAACTAAGGCTGGTGTGCACCGACTTTATGCATATATATGATTAAAATAAAATAATCGCTAAAAATGTATGCATAAACAGTGATTATTTTATTTTAATCGTTGGTGAAACGTCGGTGCACACCAGCATAAGCCGATGACAAACTATATAAATTACAACGACTTATAAAAACTTCAATTTTACCGGGAATTCCGAGAGTTGTAATAATACTAAAACTGCGAATTCTAAGAAATTAACGTAAACGTACGAGCACTAGTATAGGTTAACGCAATATCCGTCAATGGATCGTCGTTGCCATACTTTATTAGGATATAACCTAAATACTGGACTTAATCGTAAACGACACGTACCGTTAGCAACAAAGTTCAAGAAAAAATCTAAAGTTGCTTACATCTTGTACGCGTAAGTTCTAGACCTCTTTTTAGAACTGGGAAGTGGGTTGTGATTAGCATTCACCGCTTAATGGAGCGTCCACATTTGTACCATTCCGATAGTTCTGATCATCTTTGGAAGGCTCCTCTGAGCTACTTTAACCGGTAAGCAAGAATATAAAGATATAGTTCGATTCGTAGTGATTCGTACGTAATCACAGCACAATAAAGCCCGTCAAAGTTCACTTCTAAGTTACGAATTTGAAAAATTTCCGTAAATATTTATTCAAATTCGGAATATTCTGTCTCTTTTTTTTCAGCTCTCAGTCATTTAGATTCGGCTTAATACGTCTTTTGAAGTGATAACTTCTTATAGGAGGGTAAACTGCTTCGTTACGTAACTCGTTACGGCGCCAATCTGGCTTCCCTTTCTCTCACGCAAGTTATCACTTCTGTTGGGCGTCCCGAGACGCACGTTTGTTTTTTTCTATACTTCTCTATTCTGGCATAGGTTCTCTGTCACTATAAATCTCCATGTACATAGACAATGTGATTCTCAAGACACTAATTTTGAAAATATAATGTATGAAGTTTTTTGTACAGCTTTGTAAGAAATATATGGTAATATATTACAATAAACAACATTTATTTATTAATTAGAGCTCAATTTGTAGAAACACATAGAAATAGATAATATTATTACATAAAGTAAATTATATAAAGTAGCAGCTTCTATAGCGGCAATTAATTTTATTAACGAATATGATATTTTTTCTATCGCTCCAAAGTCACCCATACCAACGAATCTCGTGCCAATCTTGATAAACCACATTTCACAACTCGATTCTTTTTACCCACTGAAACTAATTAACAACTATTAAACTATTTCCAGATATATAATTGATTTACTAGAGAGTAGGTACGTGTTTCAAAGACGTAGATTCGAATACTTCAATGAAATAAATCCGCCGTGACTAGTAAAACGTCAATCTATCGTAAAACGTGTTACCCTATAAGATGGTGCATTTTATTCGGTAAAGGATTTTTTAGAATAGGTATTTTTCATTACTCATAATTTAATATTTTTTTATTACACTTTCATAACATTTTTCTGTATCTTGTACGTTATATTTTATTCTTTGTATTTTGCACATCGTTTGTAATTATTTTTTCGTATTAAGCACGGGTCCCATGACATATGTGATTTAGGAGGTGGGCACTGAAAATCAGCGGTGGTCGGACTATATTTCGGCACAGCAAAATGCTGAGTGTCAAGCTCATTTCCAATTTGCGGCATATTAATTTTAAATATTATTTTTATGTTACTAATTATCTTTCTTTATTATTATTATTTATTTTATTCATAAAAATTACAACTTTATTAAAATATTAATTTGTAGTTCATTTAAAACATCCAGTTCTCAGCGTTCATGACTCGATCGAATCGATTATGTTTCGGTGTCGAGTCAAAATCGATTACAAAACGAATAGTACTCGGGATCGGTAAAAGTAAGCGTGTCTCATTAGCTTAATTAACCCAATTTATTGACCGTTAGAAGAAATATCGGATTTCTTTACATTTATATTTTAGTTTTGATTTAAAAGTCTGTTTATAAATGTTAAACTGCGGGTGAAACTTTAATTGAAAATAAATCGATGTCACGCCGTGTTGTTGTCATAAAAGCGTATTTTTATATTGAAATAAAAATTAAAAATAATCAGACACCGTTAACAACACAACCGTGGTGAAACTGTTAAAAACTACTCTTGTACTGTATTTTTTACATTTTGGGTTGAATTACCTATAACAAAAAATCTTATTTTATTAAAGCGTATTTTTATTTAATAATTCTTTATTCTTTATTGTACACAAAAAGTTACATACACAATTATAAAATAGTGGTGATGTACAAAGACGAGCTTAACCCTAAAAGAGTTTTCTTCCAGCAAACCTATGAGTCTAGCGAGAAGGGGAGAAGCAAAAGGCAGGGTTGTGTACGCGAAAGATATTTTACGTTATAACATATAATATAAATAAATTAACAAAACTAAATTATATACAAGATACTCATAAGATATATACATACATACATATATTATAGCATAACTATAAATAAAATATATTTTTTTTATTGCAGGAGTTCAGCAGACAGGCAGACGGCCCACTTTGTCGAAAGTGGCGACTATCGCCTACGGATATTTGCAACACCAAAAGCTACAAATGCGCTGCTGCTCTCTTAAGGGAGAGTGGAACCTGGTCACTAATGGTAAAACGCAAATCAAGGTTGTTATGGCGGCAAACTCTAGACCAAGGGTAGTAGCCATCCAGTGGGGCAAATGCCTTACCACCTGGCTATGGTTTGTTTTGTAACCTAAGTAAAGATGATTAAATCTGAAATTATATTTAGACTTTAGCCGTGCCCGCGACGTCGTTCGCGTGGAATTTGTTTTCAAAACCCCCTGATTTCGACACATTCTTCATTGGTGCTCCGCTCCATTTGGTCTTACCGTGATGATATATTATAGCCTATAGCCTTCCTCGATAAATGAGCTATATAACTCTGAAAGAATGTTTGTAATCAGATTAGTAGTTCGTGAGATTAGCGCGTTCAATCAAACAAACAAACTCTTCAGCTTTATATATTAGTATAGATCCCTGCCAGGAGAAAGCATGCCGGGAAGATTGGTTGTATTCCATGCTGCGCTGTATAATAATGCTAACTCGCTGGGCGACATATGAGCCAGTCTTCTGATAAGGGGTGCTGTCAAGAGTTTCTTACAAATATCTCTACAGAAACTCTTTGCTGAGGGATCCCATGGGATGTTAAAACTCCAAACAATTATGTCACAATTATGTAACCTTTTCGTAAGGTTCCAAATATATTTATTTATATAAGCGTATTATTGATTTTAACTTTAATGTAAATTGCTAAAGAGCTTGTTCACGCCATGCCACAGATGGCGTCAACAATGGTTCCAGGTATGGCCGATTTCTCTTTTAAGAACAATAAAAGAGCGGGGAGGGATTGGCCGCCATCCCAAGACGGCGTGGGCACGCCACCTTATTCATTCATCATTCCTTACCTTAATTCTCCGTAGAACAATCAACATTACACACGCCACAAGCCAAGTCGCGCTTTTTTATATAATTTATATCAAAACATATTTGTAATTATATAAATTAAGTAAAATTAAACATTTAAAACTGTGTTTATACACAGCCTTGTTAGATGTAATAATTTTCAGTATTAGATCGATCAAAGGGTATTTACAATCTTTGACAGACGTCAACCGCTGGAGTTCTTGTGGCAGCTCAAAAGGACAAATTGCACTAAACAGTCAAGATTATCGACAAAAATATATAATTGTGACTTAAAAGCAAACAACATTCTACTTATTTTAATATTGTCAATTTTAATCTATGTTCCATATTATATTTTTTTGAAGTAAAACTTCTTTAGAATCGTTATGCTTTGAATTCGATGAAACGAAAAACGAAATGAAAAAGCGAAACTAAATTTTTAAGGTACTTTTTTGTGATTTAGTAGTTAGTTAGTATAAATTCTCAATTTAAATAATGCTTATCACCTCTATCGAGACCTCTCAAAGCGACTAATTGAGGTCTCGCGTGAGCAAAAGGCTAGCTTGCACTTAGGGCAACGCATCAGCGTTGCCATCCAACGCGGAAATGCTGCCAGCATTTTGGGCACTCTTCCCGCCGACAGCGACCTGGAGTCTATTTTTTACTTATAGATGGTATTTTTATTTTATTTATATTTTAGTTTAATTTTAGTTAATATTTCTAAATAATAAAACTTAAAACATTTCAAATTAATTTTAGCTTTATCAATATTATACTTAAGGCAGATATTATTTTATACGTAGATCAAAGGAAATTGTGCGTAACAGTGCATCGAGCTTTGAACTTTATGGAAATGACTTGAAGTATAATGTAGAATGTTTTTTTTTTAAATTATATATGTTGATGGATGTAGGCCAAAGGAATTATATTTCTATTAATAAAAGGTAGAAAAGGATTAACTGTGAATATATTCTCTGAATTATCACTTCCGCTGCATTTTAACTGCATAAACTCACACACACATTTTTTTATTATAAAACTGACAGACGCACGTATTACAACTTTATAACGATTCCGTTTTTGCCAAAATATCTATCTACTATACCCTAAAAATTTCGTAACAAAGCAACTACATAATATATCGGTCTCATTAATCATAAAATTTAAATCATATATCCGATCTTGATTATATGATCACCTTCACTGATCTGGGACAACGATTGTCATTGATTATGGTTACAACGTAACAGTTTAAGGTGACAAAAGTTTGGTGGGCAGTGATTAATTATCCGTACTTATATAATTAGTGTCTAGCTATGCCTACGAAAGGTCCCGCGCGCCTAAAAAAATATAGGTCCCAAGAAACGGGAACAAAAAAATATTCTTAAAATGAAAACTGCTGGGCCAAACTATGTTAAATTTTTAGGGGACCAAAATGCAACTATTCCGCATCAAACTAAATAAGAATCACGTAAATTGGATGATAAATCTCAGCGTAATCGGTGTACATATGGAACGGAATGGATAATTTTTTCATAAAAAATGTTCATAAAATGAAAACTACTGGGCCAAAGCATGTTAAATTTTTAGGGGACCAAATGTCAACTATTCTGCATCAAACTAAAGAAGAATCACGTGAATCGGATCATAAATCTCAGAGTGATCGGTGTACATACATTAAAAAAAACATACCGCCCAAGTTGAGGACCTCTTCCTTTTAGAAGTCGGTTAAAAAAGTAACTCTGTTTATACTACTGATCACCCATTGGTCGAAATTCGACCATAATTAATTTAAATTATAAGTTTGAACATTATTAAGGTTCTGTTGTCAAAGACTATACTTCTATAATCACAAATTTCGCCAAGGCTACACTGTTTATTTGACTTTAACATAAAAACAAAAGAGTATATATGCGTGTGTGTCAAATACATGGTAGTTTAAAAAAAATATTAGCATTCTGCACTCCTTCTTTATATAAACTGTAAGTGTGCGAAATTTCATACTCACATTAAAAAAACTAGATTTTTTTAACATTCAAAATAGCAACATTGCTACGTAATTATAATAAAGTTGCAAGGAATCAGTAATTATAATGGGTGTTATATAAATGGTTAGCATAGTATTCGTATTTTTGTGAGCAGAAAAATATAATCTGTGAGCAGAAATAGCTAATTGATCAGCAACTAATGGCCAGCAAACATTCCAAAATCAGTCAGCAATTTATGTCATTCTGGATGGCTGTAATTATTTTTGTACAGCATATTAATTATATAAGCTGCAATGAGCTGCTCCTGTTTAATAAAATTTTGGTAAGCACTCAGAGAGTAAGCAAAAAAATTCATTTTGAGTTGCATATAAAAGTAGTTTGGGTGGTTATAAAAAAAATTACTACGAGAGCTAAGGCGGGCGCCTTAGTCTTCTAACCTATTTTTAAAAAGTTCGGATTTGTTCATAATACATAAATATGCCGAACAAAAACGTAATCCAATTTAGTTTGCTCACCATATTTTAAATATGCAAACCAATCAAACACACTGCTTATAGACATGTTTTCTCTGCTGATCAATCATGAAATATTGCTGATCAAGTAGTTATTTTGCGGACTGAATATTTATTATGCAAACTCATGTTATTGTAAGCTGCCTATTTATGATATTGTGGCGAATGATGGTGGAACCGTCTAGTTAGTTTTAGAACTTTTGGAAATATCCAGAACAATCTAGAACAAAAAGACAAGGACGGATATATTTAGAAAAAGATAGACGATAAACGAAAGAAAGAGATAGATAGATGTTAGAAAGAGATAGACGACAAAAGAGAGAAAGAGATAGATAGATGTTAGAAAGGGATAGATGTATAAACGAAAGTTCCCGAACAGAAGGATCGAGAAAGAAAAGACAGAGATAGATAGACGGGTTCTAGAAAATTCTTCCAGGTATATAAACAGCGTAGGGCGCGCCTACCGGGCAGTTTAGAGTTGAAAGTTTAAGAGTTAAAAGTTGAGTCAGTCTAAACGGTGTAACGACAAGTGCGATACTAAAGAGTTATCAGAGAAGGTTAATAGTGTAAAGAGACGAATTAAGTGGTGAATTTAGTGAAAAGTTTGGTGGACAGATACGTGAAGAGGCTGTGTAGCGCAGTTCGAAAGAGGAACCAGAAGCAAGCTACCCGCTATAATATCGGAGGTGGTTCACGCAATATCGGCGACGGTATTGAGGGTGTGACAACTTATCATCGGGACTGTGCTTCGTTGGTCGTGCGTATAGGGGCAACCCTGCAGACAGTTACTACGTGCGGCTGAGTAAGTCAATAAAAGCTTTTAAATTAAAAAACTGGTGTTTTCTTCCAATCCATAAGTGCGTACCCCCGCTCGTACGTAACAATATAATTTTTGACCATTATCAAAATTATTTGTGGAACAAGGATTGTTACCTGATTTTTTTAATTGCAAACAAAATCTTTGTATGCTGAACAAATTATTTAAATGCTGTTTTTTTGTGGCTCACCAAATTTTATAATTACTAAACATTTAATTACTTCTCAATTATAATTAGTTGATGTTGTGATTGCGTGAGATAAGTCGCTAATTAGGGCTTTCGAGGTGTCCCGCCCTTGGCACGAATCGCTCTAATGACCTCAATAGAGCCTATGCTTGGTATTTAATATATTTTTCTAAAACTATATCAAAATACACACAAATATGTGGTTTTTTGGAAGAAAATATATTCAGCAAAGACAACATAGAATAAGGAAAAATACTAATAATATTGTTGTATTTTTTTTAATTGCATGAGTTTAGCAGACAGGCAGACGGGCCATTTGATGGAAAGCGGATACCATCACCTGTGGACATTTGCAACACGTAAGGTGCTACAAATACGCTGCTACTCTTTTAAGGGAGACTGGAACCTGGTCACTAATGTCGGAACACATAACTCAAGGTTTTATAGCGACATACTTTAGACCAGGGGTGGTAGCCATCCAGACGGGCAAATGCCCTGGCTGTGGGTTGTTTTGTCGCCTCTTACGACAGGCCGCCCTGCCGCAGAGAAATTGTATTCTTTCTCCGTTCCTGCAGGGATAATAACAAGAAAAATATGTAAAGTATACTTTTTTTTTTTACCGCGCCGCCTTCAAGATGTTGTAGAAAATATTAATCGTTTGCTGTACGAGTAGTTACTTTCGAAGTCGGTTCCACTTTTGCCGGAAATCGTTTATTTTGTGTTGTTCAGAAATTTCTTGGGAAGGTTTTGAAATTGCACAGCTGCGTGGTAAGACTTGTATTGGAACCTTTATATATGGTGGAAATAAAGCTGACAGTTTACAGTTACAGAAATACAAATTATAGCGTGAAGTAATTTTCTTAAGTACGGCGATAAAAAATTAAGTGGCGTACTAAAATATTTACAACTTAATGTAAGAAAGTTAAGATCAAACAGTTATTTTAGGGTCGAAGCGTCATAAGAATGATATTACGGTTCGAGTCACACAACACGAAATCTAGATCTGTCATAAATCAGAAATGTTGTAAAAAAGCGGCACGTGTGGCACGCGCCTTCACTGTGGTGTGTAGGGTAAGCAAAAGAATTTTATTCAACTTCGTAATATATTCGAAAAAAATCAGTTGAGTAATCTTAGAGCCTAGCAAGTACTTCCCAAGAAATTTTATACAATAACACCAAAAAAATGGCATGAATGTATACCAATTATTATTAATGTATGTGTTTGAAGATCACGGTCATAGAAATGGCCCGGACTTTTAGAGGGTATTCGACAGCAAGTGCCTTCAAAGACATTTTATAATAATAATAATTCATTTATTTCAGAAATTGAGTATTTCCATATTGTATAGTTTTATATTACAAATCACTATTATGAAATTTTTAATTTCAAATTAATTCACGGCACAACAATTAATTAACAAGACAAATACTAGGACATTACACCCGAGTCACTATTTACCCTACTATTTATATACCCTAGGACAAAAAATGGCATGAACTTCAACGAAGTAGCATTTAGATCCTGTATATCAAATATTCATGTATGTGTTTGAAGATCATGGGCCATAAAAATGGCCTGGACTTTTGGAGGGTTTACGTGGGACCATGGGAAGGCCAACACGTACAGGCACCTTGATAAATTTTATGTAATTGTGGCGTCACACTAACCGGCGACTATCCCTGTCTACACCATATACGAGTAATAATGCATCCAAGGACAAGCCTTGGTTAGTGTAGGACTATTGTAGGCAATGAAAACAAAAGGTACTGGGCTATGACGGGATTTACGCGTATGTTCTATCTCGATATCTTGCGAGGTTTAGACTATATAAAGTCAAAATCTCGCACGAAAGACATGACCGGTGAGGAGCTATTAATATTATAAATCTAACTAAAATAGCAATAAGAGAGAGAGAGATGACACTTTATTGCACAACAAAATATACAATACTAAAAACAGACCATATTTACAATATTTTCTAGGCAATACAATAAGCGGCTTTGTCGCTCTAAGCGATCTCTTCCAGGCAACCGGCCTGATTCAAAGAACTTTGAATTAGGCGATATAGGTAGCGTAGGAAAAAGGCAATCAATAGATACATAAATACTCAAACTAATTTAAGAATTAAATATACAAATACATACATATAATATGCATAATCATATAAATACAATAATATATTTCAAAATATATAAATTAGAAAATAAACACCTTTTTCAAAAATTGACAAATGACATTCCGATCAAATTCCATATACATAAAAAGTTTTAAAAGTGTAACTAGCGAAAATATAACTCATTATTTATGAGTGGAAGCTTATAATGCTTCAAATTCGCGACACATTATAATAATATTTCCATGTATATTTCGAGGGTAGTAACGAAAATTAGCCATATTGCTCTTTTATTCTCAAATTACGATTTCATAACTGAATTTTCTCGATTATTCTCTCCCTATACTCTCCTAATCCGCATTTATTAAGCATTGGGAGTAAAATTTGATATCTAATAATAAATTTCCTAAATTACTCAAACAATAAAAAGTATTAGAAAATATTAGAAGCTTAAAGAACGGTTTCACTGAAGCGATTATATCAAAGAGCAATACGTGTAAATCGGCCTAAAAATAGCTAAACGAATATATTACCCAGTTTACAAATTTCGAATTATTATCATACATAATTCCTTTCCCGTTTAGGTAAAACTTATATGTTACAAATTTCATGATAATTGATTCACTCCCAATCCTTTGAAACCAAACTATCAAACAAATAAAGTTACTTTCACGATTATATTATGTAAGTAAATTTACAGTAACTACAATGGCATTAAAACTGGTGCTAAAGTCATGAAAATCAATATATATATTATATTATTTTATTTTAAATATTTTGAATTTAAAACTACATAACTCAGTTGTATTATTCAAATAAAGAGGACAAGAATACAACATATAAATAAAGCAATGGGAATTGGAGTAAACTTGGTTAAACCACTTGGTTAAACACACTTAATTTTGACTTAGAATTGATTGCGGAAGTCCAGGGAAGGTTTAAAAGGTGAGTAAATATGAAAAAAAATGCTTGGAATATAGTAACAATAATAATTTTGCTTTCCCTTAGAAACTATTCCTACGTGTCAAATATTTGATGATCGTCCCGTCGTTTAGAAATCAATTAAATTTAAAAGTCGTTTAGAAGGCAAATTAAATTTAAAAGTGAAGTTATTTTTTAATTTTTTGGGTTTTCAATGTCAAACGTTTGATGTCGTTCAGAAATCAACTTTTGATTCTGGGGCGGTACGAAGTTTGCCGGGTCAGCTAATTTATAAATTATAGTATAGTATAAATGCATTTTTAATACTACAATGAGAACACCATCTACGAGTATATATTGTATGTACTAGTACAGCAACGGTTGCGTCTAAGACGCAACTTTGCGCGTTTTACAGTCGTGGCAATTAAACCGCTGCTTAATGGTGTAATACGGATAGGTGAGGCATTAAACAAATAGCGTGATGTTTGATCAGTGAGTTTATTCAACACGTATGTACATAGATTTATGTTTGTAAAAGGGTGTGGTCAGAATGACACGATACATGCAATTTTCTTCAAACTATCTAATGAAGAATGTCAGGCCATAAATGTTCAGTTAATACGCTGAGTACCATATCAAGAACGAACGATATATCCAAAAGGCTTGGGTAATTTCGGTATAAAATAAAAGCTTGTAACAAAGTTAAACATAGTTAAAAAAAAAAACTAAACAAAACACGCTTTCATAAAAAATCCAACTAAAAAACAGAAAATAAAATTTAATAAATTTGGTTTCTGATGAAAAAAGCAAGAAAAAAGCGTGGGGTGTATTATAATATCTTAAAAAGCGCTTTGAATACACCCCACGCTTTTTTACAATAATGTACATTCATATTTTTTTTACACTGTACTTAATCAAATTGATTAAGACCCCATTCATCAGAAACCAAATTTATTAAATTTTATTTTCTGTTTTTTAGTTGGATTTTTTATGATAGCGTGTTTTTTTTAGTTTTCTTTTAAACTATTATTTATTTTTCATTTTTTAGTTGATTTTTTTAAAATGTTTTTAAATACAAGCTTTTGAGATCCTGAATATCATGTAGCAGCAGAGTGCTAGCCAAGACAAGTAAAACGAGCCCAAACACGACGGGTCTATCTTGTTTAGTACAGGAGTTCCTATGGCCACCTTCCGACTCCATCATCAGATCAGCTCCATGGTACCATATTATTGCACTGTCACGCGATATAAACATACGAACCCAAACACGACGGGTCTATCTTATTTAGTACAGGAGTTCCTATGGCCACCTTCCGACTCCATCATCAGATCAGCTCCATGGTACCATATAATTGCACTGTCACGCAATATAAACATACGAGCCCAAACACGAAGGGTCTATCTTGTTTAGTACAGGAGTTCCTATGGCCACCTTCCCACTCCATCATCAGATCAGCTCCATGGTACCATATTATTGCATTGTCATCGACCTTTGACAGGTGTGTAAAGTTTGAATTAAATCTGATCGTTCAAAGTAGGACAAAATGGAGCTCAAAGGGGTCGGTTACAAACATACATACATACAGGTGAAGCTAATAAAATTTAAAAACTTCGTTTAAAAAAACCGACTTCAAAAACTAAAAAACTAAAATGTATAAAATAACTTATTTCTTAAGCTATTATTATTATTATATATTATCTAAAACATCTTAAAGTCGGTGCTTAGTAATTTTCAAAATATAGTAATTTTTATGTTTTACTTTGCACCGACTTCAAGATGTTTTAGATAATATATATTAATAATAATAGCTTAAGAAATAAGTTATTTTATACATTTTAGTTTTTTAGTTTTTGAAGTCGGTTTTTTTAAACGAAGTTTTTAATTTTTATTTGTTACTTTTTAGTGTCTAGCTATGTATGGGTGGACCCACGAATGGTGCCGTGCTTCTTAAAAAATATAGGTCCCAAGAACCGGGAACAAAAAAATGTTCGTAAAATGAAAACTACTGAGCCAAACTATGTCAAATTTATTTAGGGGACCACATGGCAGCTATTCCGCGTCGAACAAAAAAAGAATCACGTAAATCGGATCATAAATCACGGAGTTATCGGCGAACATACATAAAAAAAAGCAACAAAAAAAAAGATCCCGATGAATTGAGAACCTCCTCCTTTTTTCGAAGTCGGTTAAAAAGCGTGTTAAAAAAAGAGTTCGATTTCTTTTAGCATTTAAAAAAGTATGTTAGCTTTAGTGGAAACAGTTTGGAATAAGACATTTTTTATGTACCCGAAATACTTCAAACCGCTGCCGGGAAAATTCCCGCAACATTCCCAAGATAAAAGTATCACTCACTTTATAACATAAAATTTACTATCGATCAGTGAAAAAATCGTATTGGAATTCGTTTCTTTTTCAATCGTGTCATTTTAAATCTATTCCAGCAAAATTCCCGCGGGATTCCCGGGATGAAAAGTAGCGCAGATTTTAAGTCTGAGAATTAGCTGTCGATCAGCAAAAACTGTATCGAAATCGGCCGAGTAGTTTTAACGTGAATCCCAAACAGACGGACAAGGCATGCTTAGAAATTTGTAATATTATAGATTAAAGCAGGCTAAATATAATACTAGCGGCCCGGTGCGGTTTCACCCGCGCTCTGTCCCGCTCCCGTGGTATATAGCTTCATGTTATATAGCCTATGACACTCCCTGTTAACGTAGTTTTCCAACAGTAAAATAATTTTTAAAATCGGTTCAGTAGATCCAGAGATTACCCCAATGGCGGATTTGCAGTCTTGGCTGCCCTAGGCCCCAGGCCATGTAGTAAGTACCAGCCACCCCTTTCTCAGCACCCATTATATTGTGTACATAATGAATTTACTTTTTTGCCAACTTTTATCAAAATCGATTCATGCGCGAGCCTTTACAATATTTACGTATTTTGAGTTATTTCTTGTTATCATCGATGAATTTCTTGTCACAATTGGCCGCCCCTAGTATCTAGCCGCCCTAGGCCCGGGCCTCCTAGGCCTTAGGGCAAATCCACCACTGGATTACCCCCTACAATATCGCAAACGTTACCACTTTATAATATTAGGATAGATGTGTCGGGATGAAATCTCATAACAGACGTTAATCTGGCCACAGCCTAAGGCATAACGTACTTCTGTATACCTTTCATATTAACTGCATACCAACCTAACACGAAAAGAAAACACAAACCTTTGCCTAATTTTTGAATGTTCTTCATTCAATAAACAGACATGATTGGTAATACAATATTACATACATACATACATAACTTCACGCCAGGTCCCTTGCGGGGTAGGCACGAACAACAGAGCGCCATACAGGCTTATTCTTACACACCTCACTTGCTTCTTTGACATTCATAGCTCTTGTCATGCACGCTCGTCTGTTCTTAAGGCTCCTGACATCACCTTCTGCTAATACACGATCAATTTGATCATGGAAGGTGTGTCGTGGCCTTCCGCGACTTCTGCATCCATCCACTTTTGCATTGTATATCTGTTTAGTCATTCTTTCATCATACATTCTTTCCACATGCCCGAACCACCGGAGCATTCCTTTCCTTACCTTCACCCCGACACTCTCTTTCAGACCAACTCTCTTTCTTACTTCGGTATTACGAACGCGGTCCGCGAGTGTCACTTCGCAGATTTTGCGCAGTGCTCGCATCTCGACTGCGTTTACTCTACTTTCATGCTCTCTGTTCCATACCCAACTCTCGCTTCCATACGTGAGCGTAGGTACCAGCACCGCGTTGTGTATGGCAAGCTGGGCTTTCTGGCTGAGGTTCTTAGCGCCTAGAAGTTCCTCCATTCACACTATTCCCCAAATTTACTCTTCTTTCTATGTCAGCGGTGTACCTTCCATCCCTGCTAAAAGCACATCCAAGATATACAAACTCATTCACTTGTTCCAGCATAACATCATCGACCATTATCCTTGCTTTCGTTCTGGTTTCTTCTCTTTCAAACACCATAACCTTTGTTTTCTTCGCATTCAAATGTAAGCCTCTCGCCTGACAGTCATCTTTCATCATTGTGACTAGTGTTTGCAGTTCTGATGGCGATTCGGCTAAAAGCACGGCATCATCCGCATATAGCAAAGTGCTAACAACTAGATCACCCATCCGCACCCCAACATCCATCAATCTTAATCTCTGGAGACAGTTGTCCAGATATAGGATGAACAGCAAATCCGACAGCACGCAGCCCTGCCGGACGCCAATATTGACGTCAAACCAGGGCGACAGGCTGCCGTCCACCCGCACACATGCCATACAGTCCTCGTAAGTGGACTGCACAGCACGCAGCAATTGGCCATTGATCCCATATCCGGGCAATATGTCCCAGAGGTCCTTCCGCACAACCCTGTCAAATGCTTTCTCTAGTAGTAACACAATATTACGATACATAAATACGTTTTTTGAAGTGAGATGTCTTTAGAATCGTTGTGATTTAAAACTCTGAAACGAAAAAGCGACACTAAAAATAGATAAACACATAAATTTATAGGAATATTTATAGGAGAATGAGACATGAGTTTTACATTGTGCAGTACAGATTAGAGAGTCAATAAGACCGATGATTAAATATAAGTCCAATTTGGACCGAAATAAAACTGATAATAATATTCTTTAAACTAAAATAGTGAAAATTTTAAAGTGATACTTAAGAAGTATATTTTGAATATAATACGTTGACGAATGTAGGCTAAAAGAATTATATTTATATAAATAAAAGTTAGACATGAATTATCTGTGAGTATATTCTCTGATGTTTCACTTCTACTGCGTGTGAACTGCACACACACAGAATTTTATATTATATTGTAATTAAGTTTCCTTCACTGTTTAATTACATATGCAACATAGTCTAAACAATTGTATTAGAGTAGTAATCTACAATTATAAAAAAAACGTGTGCGTCTCGGGACGCCCGACAGAAGTGATACCTGAAACGAATCTAAGTTGAACTGTTTAATATTGAAATTGTTTAACTTGAAAAAAGCTTAGGTTATTACTAAAATTTTATGTATATTAATATGATAATGTAAGGAAAGGCTATTTATTAATAAAATCTTTTATTGATTATAAAATATATTTTACTCTTAGTTACAATTTTTGAATATGTACGTTAGAATTTTGTGTTTGTCCATTATTAGTACCTATCATTATTTAATGTAATTACCGAAATACGGCTAGTGCTGTGAGTTAGAGTGAGAGAGAGTGAATGCCTACCGCTGCCGTATGCGTGAGAGAAAGGGAAGTCAGATTGGCGCCGTAACGTGTTACGTAACGAAGCGGTTTACCCTCCCATAAGAAGTTATCACTTCAAAAAGTAATTAGAGAAAGAAAGAAAGAAAAATATTTATTGCCGCAAATAAATCCACACATATACATGGATTTTTACTAATAAGTCGATACAGTTGGCTGGAAAGTCAGCATTACGCTATGTCAATAGCTAAGCGCTGATTTTAAGTTCCAGTCTCCATCAATCAACCAGCATCAATCCAAACACTGACATCAAAATATTTAGCAATTAATAAACACATGCGTAATATTAGTTTTTTAACCGACTTCGAAAAAAGGAGGAGGTTCTCAATTCGTCGGGATCTTTTTTTTTGTTGCTTTTTTTATGTATGTTCGCCGATTACTCCGTGATTTATGATCCGATTTACGTGATTCTTTTTTGTTCGACGCGGAATAGCTTCCAATTGGTCCTCTAAAATTTTTACATAGTTTGGCCCAGTAGTTTTCATTTTATGAACATTTTTTATGAAAATAATTTCCTTTTCGTTCCATATGTACACCGATTACTCTGATATTTATAATTCGATTTACGTGATTCTTTTTTTGTTCGACGCGGACTAGCTGCCATGTGGTCCCCTAAAAATTATGTATGCAATAAAGAACATTCATTCATTCATACATTCAAGAACCTATTATTTATTAATCGATTTCTGGGCACTGATATCTAATTTATAAATAGTTTGGTTAACTGTTCATAATTTAATGTGGCTACTAGCGACCTCTGAGACTGGCAAAGTTACGTTGATTGGGTGCGGCGAAACGGAAACTCGCATAAACACGCGATCAATATTTTTACCATGTTACGTTGTGCACAAACTCGTATGTCGGCTTTAATGATATATTTTTGGGATAACTGTTAAGGCTTAATAAATATACGTTTTAACTGTTTTAAGCGCGGAAATTTATTTGATTTCTGTTGGCGGTAGGCTAAATAAAACTTTAATAATACTCGTTGAAACTTGACATGTTGTCTACCGTGAGCACGGCCACTGAAAAATGGTCGAAACGGTTTTTCCGTTAAAACCTACTTATATTAGACATTTATGGGTTTAAACTAGAACTTAATTTCTCTCCAGAGCTATGTTTTTTACTAAGCTATTGTAAGTATAGATGGTATTCTCTGTCCATGGTATGGTGTGCTTTACAGAAGACGCGTTATTTAAAAAAAATCTATGAATATGTAATCATTATGGTCTCTAGTTGCTAAACATCGGAATAACAAAAATCAAATAAATTAACGCGCTTAAAACCGTTAAAACTTACTTTTGTTATGTGTACAAGTCGCGAGATCTTTAGAAAATATTAACTGTTAAGGCTATTCAGACAAATGCCATTAGCACTAAACAGATATATAGTGGAACCTCTTTAACTTTAAGTCGAACTTAAGGGAGACGCCAAAAAATTCGAGTTATAAAGTTTTCGACTTATGGAGGTTTTCGACTTAAGTGAATCTTGTAAGGAAACCTTCAACTGGTAGAGGTTAAGATTTATTCAAATAATCCAGTTGTAACGGTTGTAAAATCAAATGTTGCTATGTTCGAGATATCGAGGTCCAATTTATTTTTTCGAGTTATAGAAGGCAAATAAGTACTGAGTTTTCTTATAGGAAGTCACTAATTATTTCAACTTATAGAGCGTTCAGATTTCGAGCAACGGAGGTTTTGGGGTTGAAGGGAAGGGAACACAATTTTTTTCGAGTTTGGGAGGTTTTCGACTTATCGAGGTTCGACTTAAAGAGGTTTTACTCAAATAGAAAATATATGAGAATTACATAATACTTAGAGTAACGATAAGTCATTCCCATACATTCTATATTCTACTAGCTGTGCCCGCGACTTCGTCCGCATGGATTTTATTCTCGGAACCCAAAAAGAAAAGTTAAAAAGTAGCCGAAATTACTACATATAACATCAGCTATCTGCCAGTGAAATGCCCTTCAAAATTGTTCCAGCCGGAACATCCAGCCAGACAGACATAATTTTGATATAATTTAGCCTACATACTTTCATTTGCATTTAATAAGAAGCTGTTATTTTGACATTACAAACAAACAATTCAATTTTATTTATCTGTATAGATTCGTTTAGCGATGATGCCACTTGTCTACAGGGCTAAGCCAGCTTAATCGATATTCCATCACATCGAATAATCGTAATTGTCACAACACTCAGACCTATGATCGTCTATGTAAAACGTTCTTGGCTTAAAGGCCTAGTTGCCAAGCCATAAACATTAAAAAAAATGTAAAACGTTCTAAACTTTTATGGTAAACCGTCACAAAATTCTTGAAGCAACAAACCGAAATTTATTATATAAATTCAAAAATTAACTCATTTTACAAGATTAAATACAAAAAAACGCAAGTTTGTCAAATCTGGTGATTTATTGAAGCATCAATAGACTTAAATAACTCTTACCGTTCTCCGATTCATCTTGAGTTTGCTTTCTGAGGAAAGAAGATCTGTTTTAGTGCAACTGATATTTGAAATTCGAATATGATAACGGTTTTAACCGCCATAATTGCAATATTATCTGTTTAAATGATTTTATTTATTTAAAAATAGAACTAGGGTAAGAAGTGGATAGGTTGCTTATTTCGAAATTCATTTCTTAAATTCCTTTATCAAGATACCTAGTTTATTTAGTTGGATGTACTTTAGCTTAATACGACACTACGAAGTTTAAAAGTTATTCGATTCTTGAACTCTCATTGTTCTTTCCTACTGTGAAGATAAAAGAAAAAATAGAACAGCAACACGAACCACTAAATTATTTAAAAGAAATTTAATGATGTGGGTAAATCCCAAAATACCACTTTGTATGACGTAACCCACCACTGATAAAAAATTCAACTTACATGGCGGCCTGTAAGGCCAATCCCTTGCGTTCATTCTTGAACCTCCAGTGTTGCCCTGGTGGTATTCTATACTAGAATGAACTGTGGGTTCGTGGTTCGTACCACGGGATATCCCAGTGGGTCGTACCACCACTGCCCCATCACCACGCATGCGCTTTTCAGGGTGGGGCGGAAAAATATTGATTATTTTCGAACCCCCCCAAACATGATGGTTTGATAAGGGCTCTATTCACGGCAGGGCAAATTACCATAGGGTGGTGAGGGGCGGCGATGCCGGAGTCTAAGCTTGTATTAATTATGTAGTGAATGGATTGATTGATCGGGATTGTCCTGATTGTGTGGTAAAGTCCAAGGTGTGAAGGATTTGATAGCCAGAAAGTTAGAACACGAACACATGAACATGACGGTAGGTATTTTTCTCCCGGGGCTTATGATCATAAATACAATTACTGATGGAACTCTTTATTCGAGCTTATATTTCTGTACCATGGAATATGAAGGCTAGAAGTGACAACCGTCGAGTAAAAACGTAACTATAAGAAAATGGTGCAGGATTAAGTGGCAGTAGAGAGCTTAGCTAGCAAAGATATGTTTAATATTCTAATACAGAGTTTCTCAAACTTAAACCTCTACGTAACCCCTCGGGCAAACAGACAGGCGGCCCACCTTACAGGAAGGGGCTCACTCGCCTATAGACCGTTATAACACCAGGTACGATAGTAATGCGTTGCCAGACTCTAGAATGGGATAAAGGTGGTGGTGGAGGATAGAAGGATGAAATAAAGAAAACGGCGTAGAGGAAGGGTAAACGACTTGATGCTAACCATTTCACGCCGATACGTTATAAAAGTGTGTTATCATACAGATCGTGACGACTGCGGCCCAGTAAGCTGTAATCAAGACAATGATTCCAGCATGGGTTTACCACGTATTAAAGATTAGAAAAAAAATCAAGACAATGGCTAAAACCCAAAAACTTGCTATTAATACAGATATAACGAAGTAACAAATTTGAAAAGAAATACCGCCACAAATAGCAATAAATATTTTATTTTTATTAGTATTATCATAGTTATCCCGTCTCTAGAAGGGTTGACCTCACATAGCCAGCTGGTTATAAAAACTATGTCAAGTCTAAATATGTCTTATAAAACACATATTGTACCGACCCCAACTGATTAGGAGGAAATAAAAGAAAATAAAATGTGTTCACATTTAATGTGATGGGTGAGCTTGTTTATTGTCGCAAATTTAGTCGATTTTAAGAACAATTTTACATGTCGTATATGCGGGTACGCTGAGGGGTCACTATTACGGAAATTTTACCGAGTTTAAAGGGGACGTATTGCCAACTTTGAAACACTCTGTTTTAATAATAGATTCTATTTAAAAAATCAGTAACGGTAATCAAATATAATGAGTCATTGTTTCAATATTAAGGCTTGCCCCAAAACTATTATTTACTGGTTAATTTAACACGTAGTTAAAAACAATTTATGTCGAAACAGTTACTAGAAAGCATCAATTACTGGTAATTTACGTGACTTCTGGTCTCTATTACGATGTTACTGATATAACCGAACATGATTTTAACATTACAATAAATTATAAAATGAAAACTGTAGTAATTTATAATAAGCTAGAAAATTTCAGTAATATTTAAGTTGAACTCTGTATAGAGGGTTGATTATACCATCATCATCCCAGCGTTAATTCCAGGTTATGGTCGTTGCGATTGCTTTAGGGCCCACGGACCTCTTTTTAAAGTGATAACTTCTTATGGGAAGGTAAACCGCTTCGTTACGTAACGCGTTACGGTGCCTTTTTGTCTGGCTTCCCTCTCTTTCAAGCATCAGTTTTTCTCCTTAATTTAGCGAGACAGGTCTTGACTTGTGAGATTATTGATACGCAAATAATTTTTAACGATACCTGTGCCTCAATCGAATTGTAACTACTATACTAACTTTACTTATGAGCTTAAAATAGAAACTAAGTTCTATTGGAGGGTATTTTTTACGGACTTATATATCATAATTTAATAAAGATTTTCTTACGAAAAAGAACCCGGTTTCAAGGGTAACTAAAAAAAAAATTTCTATAACAACTTCTAGTTAAACACCCCAAGGATGAGAGTCTAGAGAGAAAGAGAGAGTCTAGAGTCTAGAGAGTCTAGAGTTGCATAACAACATTGCGTTGTTTTCAGGCATTAGTGACCAGGTTCCAGTCTCACTAAGCTGTAGCTGCTAAGAGAGTAGCAGCGCATTTGCAGCACCTTTGGTATTGAAAATGCCCATAGACTATAGTCGCCCCTTTCCATCAAGTGGGCCGTCTGCCTGTATGCTGAACTCTTGCTATACAAAAATAAAAATAAAAAGTCGATGCCAACTAAAACAAGAAAATTACTATATTGTATGGTTGTAGCTGTCTCTTCTTTCATCTTCTCTCAGTTATTTTGGATCGGCACAATATGTATTTTCCTTCCACACTCCTCTATTCTGACACACGTCGTCTGTCACACCACAAATAATCATATCATCTTCCACACAATCCATCCATCTTTTTTGGCATATCTTTACATTTGCACCCATCAATCTTGCAGTTTAACTTTGAAGACTTTCATCCCTCCTCATTACATGCTCATACCACCTTAATCTTCTTCCTCTCAATTTTTGTTGTAGCTATGTATGTACATATATAAAAAAAGTTACATGACGAATTCAGAACTCCTTTTTTAAGTCGATTAAGAATTATGTCTACTTCTTGCATTTTATAAACCGCTCCGTAATGAGTTTTTGCTGGAGAAGAAGCTGCAAGAAGTCCCTCAGAAACACGTTTAGCTAAAACCATTTTACTACATGTTTAGTTGTCTCCTTTTTTGTTAATCTATCAGGTCTAACGATGGATTCACAAGCCTGACCGGTTAACCGGCGAGAGGGTTGATTATAGCCCTAGATGTTAGAGTGTTACATGCGATAAAAAGTAAATGCATACCTGCCTGCCATAAACCTGGTTTATTACCTTTCCCGCATTTGGACTTCTCTTGTTTACTTTGTGTTTAAAATTTTGTAATTAAGAAAAACATTCTATTGTTATTGTACTTGTTTTATGGCTGTCATTGGGCAGGTGTGTCGAACTGATTCTTAGAAATCCGATCTATGCGGGCTGGCAGCCATATTGTATTGGTGCAGCAATGGTCCAAGGGGGTAGATCGGCAATCTAGCGAGAACCATGATCAAAGCAAGACACATTCGATAAGCGATATAGTGACGGACTTTGCGCGTGTTATTGAATCGTGCATTTCGTACTGGTTGTATCCAGTTATATTTGTACCTGTTTTATACGTCTTTGTACAGTTCTAATAAACTCTATAGTAATTCCAACGGCATTTTAATTCGAGTCCTGCGTAACTCGTAACAATATTAAACCTTTATGATTATTTCATACATTGTAATCTTTGTCTGGGTGCGACGTAATCATATCACTACTGCTGTTTACAGGTTTCGTGTCAAAGTGTATTTAGTGAACACCTGAGCAGTTATTATGGTAATATCAGAGCAATGTGGCTGGCGTCAAAAAGCGCATTGCGGCAATATCGACGGCACAATGTTTGTTGTTTACTGCTTATCCATACTAATTCAGGATTTATGGTCACCTAACACTGTCTGGATATTTGTTGATGCGTCACGTTTCATACACCAATTTATTGATGTATAATGTTACAACCTAGGTGCCGACAAAGACAAATTCCACATGCAGATCTGTAGAAGCACATTATTTATTACCTGTCGGCATTTGAACTAATTGTACCCTTGTTGTTGTACCCTTTTCTTTTGCTCACTTATTTATTGGCATACGTTACTAATTATTATGGAGAATAGCATATTGTTCTATTGTACTCGCTCATTAGCATAATTAGCGGGGTGTTGCGGATTCTTTTGCATTTGTGAAGTATAAAATGACGGCCTGATGGAGAGAGGGGGACAGTCAAGCTACAGCTACGATACGGGCGTGACGTGTGTACGTTCGGGAATCTAATAGTGATGGACTTTTCGTGTTTTATTGAGTTACTACCTTCTGCATTACGTTTGGATTTGTTGTGTTCGGTTATATTTGTACGAGTGTTATACGTGTTTGTATAGTTCTAATAAACTCTATAATAATTCCAACGGCATTTTAATTCGAGTCCTGCAATTCGTAACAATATATTATTAATACCTCAGATGTTTACTTGATCGAATATATTTTTCTTTTAATATTGTTTATGTCGGCAACACTACCTTCTTTTCATTACTCTGTAGGATGATATTGGCGGCAAATTGATGAGCGATGTTTTTCTGTGCAGTTACACTTTCACAAAACCACACATGTTTTTCTTACCTGGAAATATAAAAAAAATAGGTTAAAATGATCAATTTTCCTAGTACATAGATATTTTAAAGCAAGAATCGCTTGTTTGTTTGAAAAAACCTCATTAGTTTAGTTACTTATTATGGACCGTTCCTACCTATATTACTACTACCTTACCGACGGTCAATAAGCTCCATATAAGTAATGTCAAAATTCTACCTATGGTAAGACAAGTGCATGAATAGTAAGATATAGGAACCGGCCGTTAGACAGACAAACGGACTATAAGCTCGCATAGTACGTGATACCACAACCACGCCGCCGCAGCACTTCCACTGTTTAGTAGGCGTTAGCGACGTGGCGACGTTCGCATATACACAAAAGTTCACAGAATAGTAGCGCAGTGGCGGCTATGTGTCAGTATTACCGTATACGCTAAGTAAGGTCGAAATTCGACCATGATAATCAATTTAAATTATAAGTTTGAACATTATTAAGGTTCTGTTGTCAAAGACTATACTTCTATAATCACAGATTTCGCCAAGGTTACACTGTTAGTTTGACTTTAACAATAAACAAAAGAGTATAATATAATAGGCGTGTGTGTGTCAAATATATTATGTGTAATGTTTTTGTACATTCATACATACATAACATCACGCCAGGTCCCTTGCGGGGTAGGCACGAACACCAGAGCGCCATTTAGGCTTATTCCTACACACCTCACTTGCCTCTTTGACATTCATAGCTCTTGTCATGCACGCTCGTGTGCGAAATTTCATACTCCTCCGTCCGCGCAATTTTCATAAAAAGGTGTAACTTATATGAACTTAAAAAACGTCACACATGTATTTACATAGTATCGTGCCTGTTTCCTATATGGGTAGGTAGAGAAGATGAATCTCTGCTTGCTACGATCCTGGCATATGGCATAAACAAAAGAGATTGTTATGTCTTGAACATACCCGCCATATTTGTTTTAAGGAAAGTCAATAAATACTACTTTATTATTATTATATATATTAGTATATATATTATATATTAATACTATTATTAAGATTGTATAGCTATTGCTGTTGCTATACACATATTAATGATGTATATATTAGTATATATATAATATTAATATGTGTTATTGTTTATTCTCTAATTTTTATCATTTTAGGTATATGTATTGTGTGATATTTATATGTGCATTTAATTTGCACACCACCGTCATACACTTGCGAAATTCCCCTTCATAGAATCCATAGCCCGGATTGTCTGGAAGAGATCGCTCTAAAGCGATAAGGCCCATTGCTCCTACTTTTACTTTAATGTGTCTACTGTAAATTATTTATTTTATATGCATGTGGTGAATAATAAAATGTTTTCTATTCTATTCTATTTTATAAAAATGTACAAAACTCTATATCTTACAAAAGCGTGAGACCGCATATTTGGATTTACGTGGGAATAAATTGTAGTAAACAAGAATCAATATATTACGTTTATGCAAATTAAGTTGGCGCCAAACCAGGCGGACTTCGCACGCCTTCTTATCATAGATTCGCATAATTGAAATGAATTCGTAACATTTTGTGTCACCTTATATTAATTATTATGTTACGAGCAAGTGTAATTGATTTAAGTATAATATTGTTACGAGTTACGGGACTCGAATTATAATGCCGTTGGAATTACTATAAAATTTATTAGAACTATACAAACACTATATATATATAGTGTGTGTATAACACAGGTACAAATATAAATGGACACAACCAGTACAAACTGCACGATTTAATAACACGCGCAAAGTCACTATATAGCGTATCGGATGTACACCCGTCTTGTCTCGCTTGTGTCTATCGCAAGACTGCCCATTGGGTCATTACTTTATACTGCACAAAACAATATGCCTCTCGGCGGCGTCGATTGAATTTCTAGGAATCACACCTGGCTAATGACTACCATAAACTATTAAAATACACAATGGGCTGTCTTTCTAATTACAAATTTTAAACACAAAGTAAACAAAAGAAGTCCAAATGTCGAAAAGGTAATAAACTGCAGGTGTGCATTCACTTTTGTCGGCGTGTTACAATATTACATAACTCGGATTTGGCCGTGACTTAGTCTACGTTGAACAGAATAAACTAGTTTATACGTGGCCTAACAACTTGAACCCAGCCCGGGGAAAAATCCCGCAGGATCCCCGGGATACTATCCGTGCAGGGGATGGAATACAATTTTCTGCGGGTGGTCTTGCTTGTTGTAAGAGGTATGACGACTATCACCTCTGGACTAAAGTTGGCCGCAATGACAACCTTGATGTCTGTTCCGGCATCATTGGCCAGGTTCCAATCTCCCTTTAGAGAGCGGCAGCATATTGATGTTACAAATGTTCATAAGCGATGGTAACCGCTTTCCATCAGGTGGGCCGTCTGCCCGTCTGCTGAGCTTATGCAATAAAAAAGATACAAAGTTTACAGATGTTATGACAGAGAATTTGATATCGATCATTGAACATCAGGTTTTTTAAACCGCTCCCAAAAAAAACCCGTATCATTCCCGGGAATATACATTACCACAGATTTTAAGTCCCGGAATTTTCTATCTAACAATAACAAGTACATCGAAATCGGGCTAGTAATTTTAACGTGTAGTGACAAAAATTTGTCGATCCTTAAGATGGTCATGTGTGCGTGATGATACAATAAGAAACTTTGTCATTTGTTATAAGTACAGACATAACAATTAAACTAACCAATATACTCCTTAATATTTTAATTGCTTTAATAAACCATCAATCAATAAGTATAAGAAAAGCATCTGTCAAAGGAATACAATTGTCAAAATGACAAAAACAATTGTCGGCGTCTTTACTCTATGAAATTAGTAGTACAATGGCGCCACGCAGCGGTCATTTTGCAAAACGGTATATTATTAATTAAGGCTTTAATCCACTGCAGTGCTAGTAAGAGCCGTGGATATTTGTTTATTTACTATGGACCATCAGCAGAAGATACATAATAATATATATAAATCCGTGTTAAAAATCGAAACAATGCTCATGCTAAATATACTCTATATCAGTGTTCCGCAAACTTTTTGTGTTCAAGGTACATGTAGGAAAACGAAAATTTTTGGAAGTACACCACAAATAAAAATCATTTTATAAGTAATATTTATCAACATTTATTCATTAATCATCGAAACCATATTAATTATTAATGAACAAACTTAAAGTTTAAATTGCAGAATAGGTATTTATTATTATTAGTCAACAAATATAAAGTTTATATTGCAGAAAAGGTTTTCAATGCGAAACATTAGCATTTTTCTTATCCTTACATTATTTACTAAAAATAAGTTTATTACATAACCTTATTTTTCCGAGGCACACTAATTATTGACCACGGTACACCAGTTTGGCGCGGTACATGCTTTGCTACACCATGCATTATGTAATATTTTATAAAATTGATTGAAAACTTAATTTTTGATGATTTGTATATTATAAAATATGAATTAAACAATAAAATAAAATAAAGACAATGAAAAAAAGAATAATTAAACATACTTAATCTATCTGGGATATTATTTTGAAGAATGTATGAGCACTGTCATTAAATATATTGGATATCTTTGGATTTTTCAGCTTTTTTGGAAAATTAAAAAAAACTGTTTTTGGTAAATACTTTGTTTATTTAGAACAATGATATGTTTACTTATAGTATCTTGTATTAACAGATAATATATGGTTTCGATTATAAGTAATTGGGAAACGGTGAGACTCTCATGCCTATTATTATTAAATACCATTAAAACATACAAACTATAGGTTTAAAAACTATGTAGAATAAAACAAATCTTATATATTTTCTTAGGACTAGTTGACGGTGAAGGAAAGCTTTGAGACAAACTCTACTCACATTGAGATTACTGATGTTTAAAACTCGCCTAATTTTCTTGGATAAGCATATTGGTTTAGTAGTAGTATAGTACAGAACGTAGCTTTGCGTAGCTTTAAGTGTATAACATTATTTATGTTCCAAGTAAGACAAGTAATACTAGTCTTTACAATGCTTTATACGGCAATTGCACCTGTCAACTAGTAACTTAGTTTTAATTACTAACATTTTAGTAATTAGTGCTTGATTAACACCGAATGGTTTATATAAAGTTTGAAGATCTTGAATATGAGTTTCTCATTTTAACCGACTTCAAACAGCGGGGGAGATTTTCAATTAGTCGTGTTAATATTTTTTTAATACATGTTCAGCCATAATTATTTGCATTTCGAACCGATTTTAAACAATTATTTTTGTATTAGATTTGGTATGGCTTCTAGTTGCATGGTAGTAGGTCCCATATTAATTTCATTGCCATCATCAAGTATAAATAAAAAAGTAAAAGAAAAGTTTTTATAAACAAAAGTAAAAAATATAATAAAAATAAAATACTCTGAAAAAGAAAATAATATTCTGACCAACTTGTTCGTTAGGAGAAGGACCGAGACATTACTACTAATATCTAAATAATATATAAAACATCTAAAAATAAACTGTAAAACGACTTTGTTCAAAAAAAGTAATTTTGACATTAATTTATAATAAATTATCAAATGACTTAAAAATGATTAAAAATATTAATTCATTTAAAAATAAACTTCGAGGTCTACTGATCCCAAAAAGCATATTACTCAGTAGACGAATATTTGCATGATATATTGTAAACATTATATATAAGTGCCAAAAATTCATAAAAATTCATAATCATAGGCAAAAATTTGTATTGTATTGATTATATAATTTGAAATTGACATGCATATAATTTTGAAGTAGTTTTAAGCACATAATACAATACATGTATACACCATGTTTTTGAGCAAATAAATGATTGATCTAAAAACAAAACTACTATTCTTATTGTATAATCACCTCCCAGAAGAATTTCAATTAATACAATCAAACGCCATTTTTAGAAAACGTGTAAATAAATAACTGAAAACATTAATATTAATTATATTATTATTTTGTAATTTATCAAATTTTCAAATTTTATAAAAAAAGATGTTAACCGATAAGGCATATTACAGTATCAATGAATATTTAAATGACAAAACTATAATATACTATACTATTCTTATTTATTATTATTATTAGTACCTGGCGATGGGAGCGTTCCCAAAATGTTGGCCGCATTTCCATGCTGTATGGCAATGCGTTGACCAAAATACAGGCCAGCCTTTTGGTCACGCGAGACTTCTTTCAAACATACTGAAAGGTCTCGATAGAGTCGATATGCCTGGCATCCTCACAACCCCATAGTTTCAACTCGGAAAGCTACAAATATGTATGCTTTACCAATGGATGCAAATATGCTGCGTTTTAAGGTTTGTTGATTTGTAGCAGCAACTCCGGCAGTCGCGGCAGGTCTGGAAGACGGGAAGCAGCCAAAGTATCGATCGACACACGTTGCGTCCCAAACATTCCGTCAGGTCGCTTGCCATCAGCGCATTTATTAATTTTAATATAATCCTTATAGAGCAAAATAACGACGATTATACTGTTACGAGTTGCAGGACTCGAATTAGAATGTCGTTGGAATTACTATAGAATTTATTAGAACTATACAAACACGTATAACACAGGTACAAATATAACTGATCACAACTAGTACAAACAAGATTCAATAACACGCGCAAAGTCCGTCACTATATAGCTTATCGAATGTACACACGTGCTCACTCCTCCGTTGGGGTATTACTTTATGCTGTACCAATACAATATGTCTCGACACAATACTCGACCGCGTAAAAATAATTTCCAAGAATCACACCTGGCTAATGACTATCATAAACATTACAATACACAATTAACTTTTTTTCTAATTACAAATTTTAATCACAAAGTAAACAAAAGAAGTCTAATGCGGAAAGGTAATAAAGTGTGTTTTATTGTATGCAGATGTGAATCCACTTTTGTCGGTCCTAACAGTATTATGCCTGACTGGTTCACTACAGCCACTGGTCTAGAGTTGCCGCCATAACAACCTTGAGTTGTGTTCCGGCATTAGTGACCAGGTTCCAGTCTCCTTTTACAAAGCAGCAGCGCATTTGTAGCACCCTTGGTGTTGCAAATGTCCTTAGGCGATGGTAACCGCTTGCCATCAAGTGGGCCGTCTGTTTGCTGAACTTGTGCAATAAAGAAATAAAGACCCTTTTTTTCTTTAAAATTCATAAGAAACCTCAAAAAGAATGACAATAATTATTGTAAAGAAAATAATAAAGACATTTAGACAGTTAAAATCGATATTTTACGCCTTAAACATGCAATCATTATTTTCAATACCAGAAGTGATATTGCAATAATATTGATATTGAACGAGTATCCCCATTCTTATACAATATATAAAGATCGTAAAAACATTCGAAATATCGAAAAATATTTTATAAATGTAACATAATAACCATTTTAATATTTTGGGTTAGAGGGTTAATAATGAGGCGCCGGTTTTAAATCTTATATATAAAATTCTTGTGTCGCGGTGTTTGTAGTTACAACTCCTCCGAAACGGCTTGACCGATTCTCATGAAATTTTGTGTGCATATTGGGTATCTGTATCATCAGAGAATCGGACAACATCTATTTTTCATCCCCCTAAATGTTAAGGGTAGTCCACCCCTAATTTTTTTTTAATTCTTAGATAAAAAAAAATATGATACAGCATTAAAAAATACATACAACCCTAACTTTTCAACTCTCTATGATCAACCCCTATTTTTTATTTGTTAAATATCGATTGAAGCTTTTCCGGGCGACGTCTGCCGGGACAGCTAGTACTAATATATATATAGCTGAAAGTTTGTTTGTCTGATTGAACGCGCTAATCTCAGGAACTACTGGTCTAATTTGAATAATTCTTTCAGAGTTAGGTAGCCCATTTATCGAGGAAGGCTATAGGCTATATATCTCACGCTAAGGCCAATAGGAATGGCACCAATAAAGAATGTTTCGAAACCGGGGTTTTTTTAACTTCCTTTTTTTTAACAATTCCACGCGGTCGAAGTTGCGGACGGAAGCTAGTTATTTAATAAAACGATGGCATATATTTTTTTATGTGTTTATCTTAGATATTAACTGAACTTAGCCAGAACTTGTGGAGTTACTTAGGATTTCGTTGAAAAGTGAGTATACCTTAAGATAGGTTTGAAACATGTTAAAGATATTCTACCATTTCACCATGCAATGTTTTGAGTACAGCTCTTAGGCCCCTCGCCCACGGCGACTTTTTGTAGCGATGCAGTAGCGATGCTGTCGCGTGTCGGCATCGATACAGTGGCGAAGCGGTCGCTAGCTGTGTGCGCTCGCCCACGTGGTCGTGATACTATCGCGTTTCTGTCTCCAGCAAGCGCAACAGCTTTCCACCTGTCTGTGTTGCACTGATGCTCGGTTCTCCACTCACGCGCCACCCTTCCTCCGTTCTCTCCCCGATGTCGTCCGACACGGCCGCGCTTTTGCATCGATACAGTCGCGATGCAACTGCGCTAATGAGCATTAGTAGCGATGCTGTTGCACGTTTACTTAACGCGCGACAGCATCGCTACAAAAAGTCGCCGTGGGCGATGGCCCTTAGTCTTAGTTTTGAAACTTTAGCCTTGAGCAAATCGTGTTTCGTGCCTCGAGTGCGAGTGCCTTTGGCCCAGTCCCCAACTCCCCCCCACTCTCCAACTTCCCCACTCTCCAACTCCCTCACTCCCCAATTCCCACACTCCCCAACTCCCCCACTCCTCCCAGTCACTTCCCCCTATTCTATTCCCCAAACTGACTCTAACTCAATATTAATAAGTGTTTGTTAGTCGTCTTGCTCTCGATTTCATAGTCAAGTGTACAACTTTCAAAGATCCCCGAATGTACTAATTTCTCTTCTTATCCATCCTTGTAGCAATATTCAATATTATATTCTTTTCTAACGCAAGCGTAGCCGCGAGTAAATGTTGGTTGTAGATAAATGTTGTTTATAATATTTGAAAATCATTCATAATATACGATTAGGGAACATAATCTACAATTTAATGGCTCATTAAAATTATATTACGTTGTATTTGCTTAATATTTTATGTTTATTTTAACACTTTCATGCATTTAATTTTATTTAAAATATCTTAAGGCAATAAAATGTTATAGTCAAAATTTTATTAAACGAGTAGTTATTTTAATAGACTCATAATTTATTAAAAGTTCAAAACTTTGTATAGAGTTTAATTACATTTTAGTGTAATAGAATTTCCTTGGAATGTAAACAATAAATAAATTTTAACCCCTTAAATTTTATATTCTACCTGTAATTTTCTTAAACAATACAAGTAAAGAGTAAAAGTTACTTTACTCTAAACGTCGCTTACGGTCTTTTTTCCATACTGTATTTTTACAAAATAAAAGGAATCCCTGTACGGAGGGGTGAGTCAGTCAAGCGACGATTACGATACAAGCAAGACGCACATTAGATAAGCGATATAGTGAGAGATTTTGCGCGTGTTATTGAATCGTGCAGTTTGTACTGGTTGTATCCAGTTATATTTGTACCTGTTTTATACATGGTTGTAGAGTTCTAATAAATTCTATAGTAATTCCAACGGCATTTTAATTCGAGTCAATGCAGATGCATTCGCCACTAAGCTATATGGTGTATCATTCATAATACAACATCGATTCAAAGCTTCAACATTTACCTGTCCAAGCGTTTTGACAGCAAATGGCACAAGGGAAATTTTAAAAAAATATGACTAATGTCTTAACAGAACATTATTAATATGTCTCATAATATTTTTGGCAGCATATTAACGTGTAGACACTTAATTTATAATATACAAAAACTTAAATGAAATTCGTCTATGGGAACCAGAGTACAACCGCACCGACTGGTTTATAATTGGTAATTAATTTGCATGTTTCAATCTGTATTCATGACGGCTTCCTTCCGATTTGTTTCTGTTATCTCGAATTTGTTTTTTAGCTACTTCATTTTTGTATACTAATAAATAACACAATTGAAGTGATTGTTTCCGATTTCTTAATAAATGCCGTTTAAGCAAAAACTGCCATTTAAACTATGTCGGTATTTATTATCCCCGCAAATTGCTATTGCGCCTGGTCACCATTTTGGTGACGTAACCGTAGCCGAACACTCAGTACTGTTAGCATCACTGGCCGGCGAGTACGCGTACATATCAAGTTGCGGATGACGTCACGTGAATGTTAATTTGACAAGGTTCCAGCGCATTAGCAATTTGCGGGGATGATATAAGTCGTGCGCAGGTTTCATGATGATAACCTCTCCCGGTTCCTACGACTGTAGTAGTGTTAAGAACTAGACGACCGCGGGCCGCGGTTGTAGGAAGTGGGAGGGGTTGTGAATGAGTTAACGCTTGTATTATTCCATTTCTGATAAAATTTCCACACAGGGGCCTTATATGAAAAATGGTTCTCAAGGAGTAAACTTCAAAAAAATTTAAGATTTTTTGGTATTTTGCGTAAATCTGTTGGGCGCCAATCAATTAGTGAGGTGCCAACTATGGTGTGTGTGAAACACCATGTAGGGCAAATGTGATGTTTTTTTGAGTTTTCATTTGACAATCAATCTGTAACTGAATGTATATTTATATAGAATAGAATAGAATATAATAGAATAGAATATATTTATTGCGTAATGCATGTACAATGATGTTACGGTTTTTACAGTATCAATGCATTTGGCCCATAATTGGGCGTGCAAAATTCAAATTACAATATTGATTTATAAACATATTTTTACAATCAATGAATAAATACAATTAAAATTTACAATTAATAATAATAATCAAAGGCATACAATATAATAATAATCTATAATTAATCTAAATAATAAAATGTCTACTATTAAAGCATATCAAATATATTTATGTCAGTTCATAATGTTTTATCGTCCATCCGTCCGTCCATGTATCTTGCAGGATTTAATCAATATTCTAGACTAGCTGTGGTCCACATTTTGTTCACTAGGGACTTGGGCTTTATCTCTTAAAATATTAATCTATGTTAGGGTCACACATTAGAGGACAATGTTATAAAATGTTAATAATGAGTTACCTGTTACTGTTAGACAAGCTAAATCTCTAACAATATTTAAGAATATGACAAAAAAGCACTACCTACAACTTAGTGATGTCTGATATTTCTACGTATGTTTATGTATATATAATAATATATGTATCTATATATTTATGTATGTATATATTTATGTATGTAATATCAATAGGAGTATTTATATATGTCTATTTAGTATAAAATTTATGTAAGTAGCTGCATATCCTCTAATATTTATGTATACCACCTTTGACCAATTTAATATGTTTTTATTCCTGCCTCGGGTTGTCTGGAAGAGATCGCTTCTTAGCGATAAGACCGCCCATTGTGCACATATAGAATATTTTTAGGCTATAAGTTAATTTGTGTTTTCTGTAATGGTGTACAATAAAGTGTTATCTATCTATCTATCTATAATTAATTATTAACTTTTAATTTTCCGAAAATCTACTGTGAGACTTGGATTCGTATTTAGAATCTTGTGCTTCTTTTTATATATTTTTATTACGTTTTGCAGGATTTTACCTACAATGACAGAAACTTCAAACTCATCATACCCTTTCCCTATGTTGAAACCATCATTAAAACCTAATAACAAGCATTCGAATATATTTGTAACATTTACGATAATTGAAACAGGTTGAAAGTCACATAAACTGTCTTATAATATTATGTTAAGTACCGTTTGCAATATTATAAGGTGGTGCACATGCGAGCGACTAAATATTGCCGCATTCAGAAAGCCTAAACAAGTTTCTAAGAACCCTGCTTCACTGCTCACTGCGAACGACGTACTCATCTTGAAGTCAAGGCAAAGCATTCAAGACGCTTGGAATGGTAAACCGATCTAAGCCGTACTTCACACTTCGGCAGCGCCTTGTGTTTTACGAAGCCCATGTGAGGCTGTAAATAAAATACTGCTCACACTTGTGGGCTGGTATATCCTCGGGAACCGGTAAAAATATGGACCAGTTACAGCCTAGGCACATAGGAACTTTTCTTTCCGGTTTTATTCTCACTTTAAGCTCAATCAACCGGTTTTTGGTAATAAAAGTTCAATAAATAGTGTTTATTGTATAAACCGGTAAACCTTCATAGTGCAGTTATATGGTATAGCAAGTTTTCAGTGATACACAATCACATGTTGAGAGAGATAGAATGATTTCTGTTCTCGTATAATAAGCCGGTTAATTTAGATTTATATTGTATTAAAAATATATATATAATTTTGATACATTTGGGTTCAATTTTGATCATACAAGTGAATTGCGCAAGCCCTTTTTTTTCAACCCCGAATCACACGCCAACAAATGGGGATGGTACTTACCAGACGACTTCGTGCGTGGAGTTCAGCTAGGCCTTTTTGTGGTATTAATAAACTAAACTAACTCAATGTTTCTGTTTGGTATTAAGTTTGTTTTGATAATTAGGTGTTTGTTTTGGTTTTTGCGAAATGCACACGTTGCGATGGTCAACTCACTACTACTGATTTTTAACCGCTCAACGCCATCTAGCATTGGCTTTCCCAAACCACTCTTTCGGCGACGTAATCGAGACAAGAAAGTGCTCATTTAAATGAATACATTAAATTAACGATGAAGTTGGTACATATATAACGCCCTCTTTAAGCTTTACACTCCAAATTAAATAATTGTCTAAAACCTGTTAAAGCCGATTAAGCTGGTTTTAAGCATTGGGGGGCTGGAGTATCTGTCTAACAGCTTAACTTCCTGGACTGTATTCAACGTCCCGTTGATTTTGTTATCAAAAATCCTGTACTGTTTTGCATTTAACGAGCATTTGTGGTGCACTTAACAGTCTACAAGTCTAATACCAAATGCTAATAGTATCATGAATACGAATGAGTATTTACGAATGTTAATTTAACTGTCACTTAGTAATATTTGATAAACAACTAAGATAAGAAATAAGAAGTCATTCCTTTCTGGCTAGTTGCTATTAACAATGGAAACAATTAAACCGATTTTTCGTGTAATTAATCTTGTCGGGTACTTAGCATTCTTACTTGTTTCATTTGTAGTTGGATAATACTAAATTCTTTTGGCTTTAATTGTAATAATATAAACTCATGACGCCTGCAAACACTTCATCCTATTGTTACGAGCTACAGGGCTCGAATTAAAATGCCGTTGGAATTTCCAAAGAATTTATTAGAGCTGTACAAACACGTATAAAACAAGTACAAATATAACTGGATACAACCAGTACAAACTGAACAATTCAATAACACGTGCACAGTCCGTCACTATATAGCTTATCGAATGTACGTCTTGCTTGTATCGTAATCCTCGCTTAACTGCCCGACCCCTCCGTTCGGGCATTGTTTTATAGTAAACTGTACAATACAACAATCGACCGCGTGGACTGAGTTTTTCCAAGAAAACGTAACCTGCACCTGATTAATTATTCCTGCGAACGGCCATAAACGAATACAATAACAATAGGCTATTGTCGAATTGCAAATTTTAAACAAAGTAAACAAAAGAAGTCCAAATGCGGGAAGGTAATAAACTGCGCTCTATGACAGGCAGGTGTGCATTCACTTTTTGTCGGTATGTAACAATATCTTAGATGAAGCATAACAAAAGCTACCTCTAAAGTAAAGAAACGCTAGTTGTCGTGAACCTCACCTACCCCCTATTCCACTTTCCCTATTTCACCCCCTGTTCCATTCCCCTATCTCATCCTCAAAGCTGGCAGAGACTTGCCTTCACACCTGGTGTTGCAAACATTTATAAGGAACCGCTCTCCATTAGGTGGGCCGATTTGTCAGCTTCACATAAAACTTACCATAAATGTAACTATACATTAATTACGATAACTTAACTTATATTACTTGACATGCATTAAGTAATCACTTATAATAATCTAGTTATCCTTTTAAGGGCGATATACATTTAAACAACTTTTACCGAAGCCTAACGGAAAAAATATGGGTCGCACACATTATCTACATTTTTAGACATAACGAGTAGAACTAGAATTTTATCTGCTTAGAATTTTTCAAGTGGATTCCCTCGCGTATTAAAACGTAGTTTTATTATGAGATCAACATTGTTACGAGTTGCAGGACTCGAATTAAAATGCCGTTAGAATTACTATAGAGTTTATTAGAACTACACAAACACGTATAACACAGATACAAATATAACCGAACACAAGTCCAAACGTAATGAGGTCGTAATTCCATAAAACGCGCAAAGTGCGTCACTAACAGGTTCCCAATTGTATTGTATTCCCGTGGGTATCGCTCTACTGCCTCGTCCCTCACTCGGGGCATTGCTTTATACTGCACAGATGCAATGTGTCTGCCCGGCCGCGTGGATCGAATTTCCTAGAATCAGTTTGTACTTTAAATCCGAGACATCTAGCTTATGACTGTCATAAAAGATTACAATACAACAATAGGTTGTTTTCTAACCAGAAATTTTAAACACATGGTAAACAAAAGAAGTCCAAATGCCGAAAGGTAATAAAATGTGTTTTTACAGGTATGCAGGTGTGAATTTGTTTTTGTCGGGACCAGAGTCGTAACAATATTTTTTTTTATTGCAGGAGTTCAGCAGACAGGCAGACGGCCGACTTGATAGAAAGCGGTTACCATCGCCTATGGACACTTGCAACACCAAAGGTGCTACAAATGCGCTGCTGCTCTCTTATGGAAGACTGGAATCTGGTCACTAATGCCGAAACACAACTCAAGGTTGTTATGACGACATACTTTAGACCGGGGGTGGTAGCCATCCAGTTGGGCAAATGACCTACCACCTGGCAATATATATATTTATTATATTTTATATATTTTCTTTACTCACGTTTTCCTTTATCTTTACGTATATGTTAGTATATTATATCTATTGTATACCTACCCCCATCCATACCGAGTTTCTGTCCGTCCAAAGGTTGTCTGGAAGAAATCGCGATAAGATCGCCCATTGTACTTACTATTACGATTTTATATACGAATTTATTTTGTAACATTGTGTGCAATAAATTATATTCTATTCTATTGTATGCGTAGGTACCAGTCGCAAAGACTTAAGAAAATCCGTCCAGGAACGGGGAAAGAATATAATTTCATGTGGCCGGATGCCCTGTTGTAAGAGGCGACAAAACAATCCACAGGAGGACTAGCATAACAACCTTGAGTTGTATTCCGTCTTCTGTTAGAGAGCGGTAGCACATTTCTAGCACCATTGATAGTACAAATATCCATAGGCGACGGGAACCGTTTTCCATCAAGTGAGCCAGGTTCAACAGACAGGAAGGCTCCTGTCTGTTGAACTGTCAGTTCAACTCACGCAATTAAAAAATGTAAAAAAACACTCTCATAAATTAATCTAAAATATATTTAATCTGTAGATGGGACGAGTTTATAATTAATTTAATAAAGAGAAAACACCAGGGGGCTAATTTGGACCATCAGATTCTGAAAATATTTTTTTTGATAATTTGTCGGTCTGTTAGATTATTGTGTAGAAACTATTAACTGAATCTAAGTGAAACTCCAGACAGAGATAGCTTCTATCCCGCGGCAACAATTAGGATACTTTTTATTTCGAAAAAGGACGTCATTTTTGTAATAATAGAGTAGAAAAAGGAATGTTAAGGTGGTTGCCCAAGAAGGCCATAAAGCCAAATCTGATGCGAGCTTATATGTGCCGTCGCTGAGTGTACTAAGAAGCACGGCCCTCTTTTTCAACTCTTTTTCCACATCATTCGCGATAAACCACTGATTTAATCGGTCTTTATATGTAGGCCAAGACTGCGAAATATGGTCTAAACTCGTAAGAATTCCGAATTGTGCCATAACTATTTTTCGTGATGAGGGTAAGCCAACTCGTCGCCACTGTTACGTTCGAGAGCGGGATGCGTGCGAAGTAAAAGCCGGTCATTGGCACACTGAAGTGAGACGTTTATTCCACAACAAAAGTAGAATCACAAAACGAGTGTATGACAGACAACATTGTGAATTAATTGGTACGGTAGACCACGACGAAACCAAAAGTAAATAGCAAAAGTCTAAAAGTAATGTTAGATAAAGAGCATCTCGAATAGACGTGCATTTATAAAGGAATTAATTGAAGCAAATGAAGCGAAAAGTTGTTTGTCAGGATCGTCGTAAGTGGAGAATCATCGTCTCTGCATAGCTCCATGGGAAACAAGCAAGTATGTATGTAGTATACGGATAGCTAGATAAATATAGCCAATAACGTGGTGTTATAGTCGCAATTTTCTGGTTCCCCCTTTGTAATACGCCCGGAACTTCGTCCACGTTTGACTTGAAATTCCGGCGGGATTCCCGGGACACAAAGTACCTCAGCATTTTTGTACTTATTATGGACTTTTTATTTATGATCATCAGTTCTCCTATGCATATTTATCTTTAATTAGTGGTCGCCCGTGGTCGAAATTCGACCATTAATAATTAATGTCAAAGACTATACTTCTACAATCACAGATTACCGCAAGGCTACACTGTTAATTTTAGTTAAACAATAAACAAAAGAGTATATATGCGTGTGTGTGTCAAATAAATGGTAGTGTGTGAATGTTTTATTATTGATTTAATGTATTTTTTGTGAATATTGTTTTTTTAAATTTTAGCATTCCTCGCTTCTTCTCTATATAAACTCTAAGTGTGTAATTTCATACTCATCCGTACGCGTAATTTTCGTAAAAATGGGTACATTTTTTTGATTCACGTATTAATATATAGATAGAATACTTTGTCGTCATGATAAGGCGAACAAATTTCACAAGGTGGCTCCTTTAACCAAAATGTCTGTCTACAGGACCCTAAAAAGTTGAAAATATATATCCTTAACATTTCTGAGTTGACACAATATTTAAAACTAATTAGTGGATATAAATGTCTAGTTTAAATGCAAATTAGTATTTGTTTTACATATTCTATAAGCGGTTCATTATGGATATCGAAAAATAATTTATAGTAGCCTAATGCATTTGGGATATTTCAAGAGAATCGATACACAAATTTTACAATTTATTGAGGAAGACATGATGATAATTTATGGTTAATTTATGTATTCAAAACACTAACGTTCTATATGCAGGCGACATAAGACTTATCATTAACAAACTTATAATATATAGCTCACCCGGCAAATTTCGTACCGCCTCAGAATCAATAAATAAAAAAGCTGAATGATTGTTGCGGACAGAGAGCACCCCCCTGACCCGCCCCCGGAGCACATCTACGCTCCGCGCCCCGCATACCGCCCATAGCTGGCGCAATTAGCAACTAGGTGTCGGTCGCAGGATGCGGGATATATATATGGTCTTGGAGGCATAAATGTTCATTCATTTTCAATTGTTCATAATTCTTCATTCACAATTCTACTCTCTAGCATAATCTGTACTTATACTATGTATATTTTGATTCATGTAAAAAGTTCAATAATAATGATTATACAGTCCATTAAAATCGAGTTTGATTTCCAAAATAAAAACTTCGTTTAAAAAAACCGACTTCAAAAACTAAAATGTATAAAATAACTTATTTCTAAAGCTATTATTATTAATATATATTATCTAAAACATCTTAAAGTCGGTGCTTAGTAGTTTGCAAAATATAGTAATTTTTATTATGTTTTACTTTGCACCGACTTCAAGATGTTTTAGATAATATATATTAATAATAATAGCTTTAGAAATAAGTTATTTTATACATTTTAGTTTTTTAGTTTTTGAAGTCGGTTTTTTTAAACGAAGTTTTTTTTTTTTTTTTTTACTTTTTAGTGTCTAGCTATTTATGGGTGGACTTACGAATGGTGCCGCGCTTAAAAAATATAGGTCCCAAGAAACGAGAACAAAAAAATGTTCGTAAAATGAAAACTACTGGGCCAAACTGTGTAAAATTTTTAGGGGACCACATGGCAGCTATTGCGCGTAGAACAAAAAAAGAATCACGTAAATCGAATCATAAATCTCAGAGTAATCGGTGTACATATGGAACGAAAAGGAAATTTTTTCCATAAAAATAGTTCATAAAATGAAACTACTGGGCCAAACTATGTAAAATTTTTAGGGGACCAATTGGAAGCCATTCCGCGTCGAACAAAAAAAGAATCACGTAAATCGGATTATAAATCACGGAGTAATCGGCGAACATACATAAAAAATGTATGTTTTAATAATAGCTGTTAGCCCCCCAAATAAAATAAAATAAAATAAAAATAAAAATAAAATAAAAAAGCAACAAAAAAAAAGATCCCGACGAATTGAGAACCTCCTCCTTTTTTCGAAGTCGGTTAAAAATAAGAAGCAACTGCCACCAATAATGATAGTTGCAGAATATTTCAACTTTAGTAAAAAATGTAGTCAAAACATAACCGGAACGAACATCAATATTTTGTCAAAAAAAAAACAAACTTCACTTTTAAATTTAATTTGATTTCTGAACGACTTTTAAATTTAATTTGAATTCTAAACGACGGGACGAACATCAAATGTTTGACAGGTAGGAATAGTTTCTGAAATTATTGTTTTTACTATATTCCAAGCATTTTTTTCATATTTACTCACCTTTTAAACCTTCCTTTGGCTTCCGCAAATAATTCAAAACCAAAATTAGCTAAATCAGTCCAGCCGTTCTCGAGTGAGACCAACGAACAGCAATTGATTTATATATATATATATATATATATATAGATAATCTTACTATTTCTTATCCCACATTGGCATACTTATAATTTAGCTACAACTTGGGTGTGAGTGGCTCAGGGGTGTCGAGAGGTGGGCTGTAGGTTCACCGAAGGTACTTCGGACGTGATGCCATTTATGAGTTTCACCCCTGGAGCTTGAGCCTTAGCTCTAGCGATCCCCACTCCGTGCTAGCTAGTTAAGGCATCACGTAGGCGAGGGCCTTGCTTTGGCCCCAGGAGTCAGGTACGAGGTGTTGCTACTCACTTAGGCTTCGCCACAAATCCCCCTTCGGTATTATTATTATTAATTATTATTAAGTGTCGCATTTTTAGAAATAATTTTCTTTCTTCTTGACGTCGTGAAGGATACCAAAGACCGCACGAAGTAGAAAAGCAAAGGTAAGAAAGTGGATACTTCCAATCCAACTGGAATTTAACTAGGATGATGATGACGGCAGTATAGTCTCTGCGAGATACGCATCCAAAGTTAAGACGGGTGAAACCACATGGGAACTATAGCTATTCAATAATTGTCACTATTGCATGATTGTGAAACAATCTATTGAATAATCTAACACTGATATGTTCAAAATCTCACGAGGTCGTTCCTGGAACACAGCGATTGACGATCCATGGGAATATGATGCTAATTTAAATATTCACGTATTACAATGAATATATACACGATGATGAGCTCATTTTATTTACCATTATAATACATTTTCGAGCAATGATGTTGGATCATTGACTTAATCCTCGACATCTCAGTAGCTAAGTCACCTATTCCGGGTCTTGAGTCAAACATAAAATTAATAATGATTGACTAATCGAGCTTAATAAGTTACGCTTTTGTCAAGGTTAATACAGCGGACAATTTTTAGGCCTATAACAGACATATAGACATAGTAAATAACGGTATTTACGAACTTTATTATTCCATGAATCAAACCTGCGATCTCTGTAATCCGGTAAACTATAATAAATGGCAAAAAACATAAAGCACTCAAGTAAAGTGTAGGTCAAAAATATCTACTGAATATTGAATATAGCATAAAAATATTTTCACGTATCGAGACACGACTAAAATTTGCTCTAAAATATGAACCAAAGTAGGCTAATCATGTATATTTAAATAAAATCTATGCTTATATTTTAAACATAAACAGATTTATCTGTACCGAATTAAAAGTCTGACTGTAAACAACACTAAGTGATAAATATTCTTGGACCATAATAACCATCATTCATGAAAGAGATATGTTAATTTTGAAATAATAAGTATATTTTTAATTTAGAAGGATGCACAAATGATAAACATTAGCACGCACGCAATTAATGACCATACTTAATATATCAACATTATATATTCTAATTGACAATTATGTGAATGCTAATAAATGGTATTTAATCTCAAATCATCAATTAATGTTTATGTCAGTGACCCAAATTCAATGTACACGACTGTACATTATTTTGTATTCTGATATTGTAGTCGAAAATTTTGAGAGACCACTTTTAGCTTATTTGTTTTTACAATATCATAGAATTATTTTACTCAGATAAGGTAATGAGCTAGAGTCGACTTATTTATTCAATATGAATCAAGAATTAAAGAATTTATTCCAAACCGTTAACATAGTGTACAGAAACAATTTGATATCACAAACAAACAATGTAGTATAATATTGTGTTGCAGTTGTTAGCGCCCACTTCCAGACAACTCGTTTGTTATACAATTTAAAAAATGACCTATGTATACATATATACCTACATGTATACGTACGGGGCGCACATGCGGTGAGTATGGCATTATAAATATAATAATATGATAGATACCTATACACCTATATACTTTCTCACAAACAGCTGCTTACGTATTCGTCCGATTTCGGAGCAGCTCGTCGTCCATAATTTGCAATACCTGACATACCTCGACCGCTACGAGAGCTCGCGGCTCACTGTGGCCACCGCACGCCTCCGCTAGCCGCGCCCGCCTCAGGCCCCCGTCACCGCGCATGGTAGGCAGAGTGGGAGGTGTTAGGTTTATTTTCGTTACGGAATTTCTTCATTCGGTCGCCGCGCTCAAGGCTCGCGATAATAGCTTAAAAAGTTAAAGTTTATACATTTGGAAATTTTCGTGTTAATATATTTTGTAATGTATGTGGAAATGTATAGATGAGTGAATGGGTGTGTATAAGTATGTGGTGTGTATGCGTGTACAAGTGAACGAGTGAGTGTGTGGTTACAGACTTATGTAGACTAGTGTAGTCAGTTTAATATAATTCTCGGTGTCGTCATAAGGGAGTTCTATTAAATGTATTAAATAAATGTCCCATTATTGGACTTGAGTCTTCCACTGTAGGGAAACGGACCGTATACCCGCCACGCTTGTTCAAGGCGACTTGGCAGGTTTGACTGTTCGGTTATCTCGATGTGCAGGTTGCATCACGATGTTTTCCTTCACCGTTATTAGCACGTGGTAGTTGTACCAATATGCGCATTAGGTCAGAAAACTGCCTAGGTGGTGCATGCTTTCCGGCCAGGATCGAACCCACGCCCTTTGAGTTTGGGATGCGTGCGCTAGACATAACGCTACCACAACTTTTTTTCTATTCTAAGCCTTTGTATTTTGCCAAAAGCGACAACAGTCAATTCAAACTTAGTAGTTCAAAGTCCTATAACCAACCCGAGAAACAAGGTATATCAATTAGTCACGTGAAAACACAATGGCTTGTAACTTGGTACTCACTTTCTTTACATGCTTGACGGAGAGCGTGACAATGGACGGATGGACGGAAAGCCATTTGACTCAGTAGTTACCGGAAGTTGTGATCCATTTAAGAACTTTTATTGTTAGAGATATGCTGTTCAAAATTTGTTTTATTCTAATATTGGTCATTTTTTAAAATTTTGTTTGCAAATTTTATGTTAGTACAAGAATTATGTCCATGCGGGTACAATATCTACTAATTAATTTTCTAACTATGCCCGTATAACATCTCATGAAGGAGTATAAAATTTTATTGATTTAATAATATTTTACTGAGTAATGGACTAGTAATTTAAAAAAAATATAAGCGACCTTTTAAATTTCTTATTTTAATCTGAAACTTTCGGAAAGTTATTATTTTTGCGTTGGTGTATAAAATTATACAATAACGAGAAAAAAATTGAATAAAAAAAAACAGTTTTTGGCGATTTATGAAATCTAAATTTGAAGCGACATCTTATTTTTTTTTTACTGTCCTTTGGATGAGTTCTTAAAACATCAATAACTGACTAAAAAATATAATACAATATTTGATATTATCCGTCGGACTATCTCAGATCACATGGGAAAAATGATCTCAGAAAAGAAGCAGAAGAAACCAACAAACAAAAGAAAACCGTCACAAATTTGAACTCAAAACAATCTTGTCATTTATAATGATATATATGGTATATTAAAATAGTTACACACATCTTTCTGATTGTCGGCGACAAGCCATTCATTGTTATGTCTGCCCACACATCGTCCGTTAATTAATAGCTTATGAGAATCTTAAGTGAAATTCCTATTGTTTTTACCTTTTCTTGCCTATCGCATACCTGCACGGCAGTAAGGTATGGTGAATGAATGAAATGTGAAATTAATAGAATTTTACGACCAATAACGTAACAGTTAAAGGTGGACATATTTTATATTTATGGACTTGACTTTATGCCGTTGGTCCGAACAGCTTACAGCTTTATCGGGAGTCTTGGGAAGAACTCTGTATACTGATTTGCAAATACATTCCGGTAGCGTAATAAAAATGGATACATATGTTTTTTTTTGTTTTTTTTTATTGCATGAGTTCAGCAGACAGGCAGAAGGCCCACTTGATGGAAAGCGATTACCACCGCCTATGGACATTTACAACACCAAAGATGTTACAAATGCGCTGCTGCTCTCTTAAGGGAGACTGAAGCCTGGTCACTAATGCCGGAACACAACTCAAGATTGTTATGGCGACATACTTTAGACCAGGGGTGGTAGGTATCCAGTCGGGCAAATGCCATACCAACCGGCTGTGGGTTGTTTTGTCGACTCTTAAGACAGGCCGCCCGGCCGCAGGAAATTGTAGTCTTTCTCCGTCCCTGCACGGATAAAAACGTACATATAACAGTTTAAAACCGTTAAAACCAAAAACTTAGTTTGATTTCTCTCACACCTCAAGAACACCTAAGCAACCTTCTGATCAATACCACCACAGGAAATCAAATTCGACAGTGCTTTGCATTGCTATAACTATATATTTTATGTACCCTGCGTTTGTCATACTTTGATAAGCTTCGTTCACACAAATCGTTATGTTTGTGTTACTAATTATAACTATTTAACATGTCGTGTTATATTTACACTTCTGTACAAACGGTGTGAGCAGCAGCGTGAGAAAATGAAAATTAAACACACTGCAAGGCATATATTAATAAAGATTGACTCAAACTATTTCCATAAGTTTTTGCTCCTTAGAGAAACATAAAAACACGGGTAAAAGAATACATTGCTGACACGAAATACACACGTCACAAAGTCTGCGATCAGTGAACTCAGCACACTGGACAAATCCAACCACTATATCAGATTCGATAAAGCATAAATCCTCGCGAAAGAGAATCGTTTCATATCTAGAATGATGCGTGAGGCTATGGAAATCAAAAAACACCCAAATGTCAATACAGATGTTTGGCAAGTACCACCTGTTTGGGATCCGATCATCAAAACTATTAACAAAGACCCAAAACCAGCAAAAGCAACTGTCAGACCTCAAGACACCGTGAGCTCTTTCTGCGTGCACAAAACTAACTTGATTAATATTTTTTTTTCTTTTTCCTCATATCCATTTTAATATTATATAAATTAATAGAGCTAAGCATTATTAGGCAGGCGTGAGTCGGACTGTAGCCGAAAATCAAAAATCGACAAATCATAAAATGTTATCAGACCTTTTTTGTAGAGCGTTAATTCTCTATAAAGATTGGAACAGCGATTTATCAGTCAACCAGTCGTTTGAACGGTACAAAAACCAGAAGAAACAAAAAAAAAATCCTGTGTTATTCTTATGGGAATTAAAAAAATGCGATGAGGACAATCTTAATATTAATATTATGGGCTCATCTTTTCACAGAATTTTTTTTACACCCAAAAGAAACTTTTGAGGCTGTTTGGAAAAAATAATAATTGGATCACCCTTATATATATATATATATATATATATATATATATATATATATATATATATATATATATGTGTGTCGGAGGGAAGCTATGACTATGACGATATGACTATGTATTGTTGACTGGATGTATAACGCACAATATCATTTGTTTACATTATAATCACTTCTAAAATTCTTAATGTAATTTAATTAGATTTGTTAATGTTTCTATAACTTCAAGATCGTTCTAACCTAATAAAAGTTATGAATATTGTAATTTAATAAACGACCAATGAGAGCAGAGCATGTCAAGAGCGGGGTCAGCGCCCTCTATACTTTGAGTAATATCTACTTGGGTAGACTGAGGAGTTTTTGTGGCGCATTCGGTTGGTGGCAACAGGTCGAGTTGGACCATGGAGTATTTTAAAGAAAGTATTGAAACTGGAAGTATGAGCGGGTGCCCTGAACCCGCTGCTCGGTCTAAACTATGTCATAATATTGATGAAATCTAAATTAAAAGTGTATAAATCGTGGCTATTGTGTTTTATGCTCGCATTTTATCCTGATGACGCCCACTAAACCTGCAATAACTAAAGATGTCGTGAGAACGAGGCCGTTCTGCGACATATATATATAATGTATTATTGTATATATATATAATTATGTATATGTATGTATTCGTATATTTATTTTTGAACATTTATATTGCCTTTTTCTTGCACCACCTATTTTGCCTGATAAAAAATTTTCTCATTTAGGTTGCCTGGAAGAGATCGCTTTGACCGATAAAGTCGCATATTGTATTGCCTAGAAAATATTGTAAATATAATATACTGTATATTTTGGTGCGCAATAAAGTATTATCTATCTATCTAAGCATGTTTGCTGAAGGGTATTTTTTAGATATTATAGGTACCCATAATATCTTTTAAAAAAACAAGGGTGCAGTTATAGAAGCTCGCATAGGGCGCATAGAAAGCTATTTATGGCACTGTTCAGTAGCTGATAATCTTTTTTTTTTGATGACGCAGGGGGAATGTCTTTTCTTGGGACACCATCCTCGGGCCTGGGGGGAAGGCTTTACACCGAAGGATGTGTGGGACTCCTGATCGGCCGGACGCCTACCGTGGCCTCCAGTTGGAGGAACGGGGAATGGTCGGCCGTCAGACTACCCACTAAACCTAACCTGCGCCCCTCTCCTATGCGCTTTTATGGGGTGCCACAGGAACTGAGCATAGGTATTACATCTGTGGCACCCCTACGCTTGGCTCTCACTTAGGGCACCTCCGGGGAAGGGTACCCTCTTCACAAGTAGCTGATAACCTATACTAACCTAACCTAATCTATCGAATATTGAGACTACCGCCGAAGCGTATTAATCTATGCTAGGAAACGTAGCAAATCCACTACCGCGATTTTATTCGTGCATGTATAAATCATAAGTCGAAGCCAGTTACTCTATCACGAAGTGGGCTATTTATTTCATTTGCCAGTATCGGTGCGCGTGCGACCGCAATGCACAACTTAATCAGACCGCCATCACACCGAAGCGAATGATGCGAGTTAATTTACTAAACTTTTTTATATAATTATTTTCGTTTGTATTTATAATTAAAAACTAAATCACTTTATAAGTATAAATGATACTTACTTGTATATGTTTATATATATATATATATATATATATATATATATATATATATTTATGGGTTAAAAATACAACTTAGAAATGCATATGATGGTGTTATTGATATGCAGACGATAACGATCTATTGCGAGAACATTTAAATTAAGAGTTTATTTCGTGAAGTTTGTCTTTAAGACAAGTATTTTAAATGTAGGAACTTTTCATATTGCACCATCTAAGTTTAAATATATAAATTTGCATAAGAAATAATTCGAAGTTTCCATGGGACTTTGCTTGCTTAAATATAAGATTTTTTGCAGAAATTAGCATTTATCGATACAAAAAATATGCTCTATTCATCACCGTTCATCAAAGTTCCTATATGTAGTTTTGATGACAGGTTACTTCCAAGCTAGGGAGGAAGGAAAAACAAATTTACACTCTCTCGTTTTTACGTTAATATTAGAAAACAATTAAGTTTTGAACACCTGTTCGATAGTTTTATTGATTCATAGAAATTTATTACCAATATCGCACCGAGGCTGTTCGCGTGGGTGTGAGTGAAGGTGGCTATTTAGTTATCAGAATTGAACGACGTGTTTATACTTTGTTTCAATACTGTTTAACAATATCCATAAGTTACGCTAATTCTTCGAAGTCATGCAAATATTGAAGGGTTACTTTCCCACGGTGGATTAAAGCGTTAGAATTAATCTAAAGATAAGATTAAGATTAGAAGAATTTTTATTGCAATAACATTTGGGGTACATTTAAATTAAATGTAGTAATGTACATGAGTGACTTATATATATAAATATAAATAATTTACTGTTGTACTAGTAATAAATAAATGAAGACGATAATAATGATAACTTTAATTATATAACTATGACGATACAAATAAATACACAGTGTAATCTTCCATTTAATAATTATTAAGTCATTAACTAATGTAGTCGGATTCTAATTGTATAAGGTAGTCTGGAGGATATCGCCTTTGGCGACAAGACCGCCCATTGTAATGTAATTTTATGTGCAATAAAATTATTCATTCGTTCATTCATTCATTCAAGATTATTAACTACTATAGCTTTTCACGTGACTACGATTGCGTACTATACCAATAAATAATACTGAAGTATTTTTTTATTGCGAAGCTAGCTAACGGGCCGACCGCCCGGCTCATGGTAAGTGGGTACCGTCTTCATATACGTTTGCTACACCAGGGGCGAAGTCATCGTCAAATAAGATACCGCGCTTAAAACCGTTAAAACGTAGCTTTTTTATTGCTGTAGTTCATCAGAGAGGCAGACGGCCCACTTGATGGAAAGCGGTTACCATCCCCTATGGACATTTGCAACACCAAAGGTGCTCTTAAGGGAAACTAGAACCTGGTCACTAATGCCGGAACACAACTCAAGGTTGTTATGGCGACTTACTTTAGACCAGTCAGTCTCAGCCAGTCGGGCAAGTACCCTACTACCCGGCTGTGGATTGTTTTGTCGCCACTTACGACAGGCCGCCCGGCCGCAGGAAATAGTATTCTTTCTTAGTTCCCGCACGGATAATAAGATTTATAATATGTATGTAATAATAATATTAATAACAGCCCATAAATGTCCCACTGCAGGGCTCGGGCCTCCCATTATAAGGGGAACGGACAGTATACCCGCCAGGCTTGTCCAAGGCGGTTTGGCAGGATTGACACATCGGATATCTCGATGTGTAGGTTGCATCACGATGTTTGCCTTCACCGCTGTTATCACGTGGTAATTGTAACAATACGTACATTAGTGTCAGAAAACAGCCAAGTGGTGCATGCTTTCCGGCCAGGATCCAACCCGCGCCCTTTGAGTTTGGGACATATGCGCTAGCCGTTACCCTACCACGACTTCTAATGTGTACGAGTATGTGATAGTCCATAATTAATTATATTAATCAATGAATTAATTTAAAAAACCCTTATTCTGACATTAATATAAACTTTTAGTGGTTGTTAAATTTTTAATCACCTTTAAAAATGAGGAGGTCCTCAATACGACTGTATATTATATTTTTATTTTCGTTTGTTTTTTAGGTGATTTCTAGGCCAATTGTAGACCGATTTTCAAATTTTTTATTCAAAAGAGTATACTCCTGAAGTGGTCCCATTGTCACCAAGTCAGGGTCTGATGAGTCGATCCCAGGAAAATCAATAGTTATCAATAGTAAAGCTATTCAAGTTTTTGCGTAACTAAAATAACTGAAAGTAAAACCGATTTCAAAAGTAACTAAAATGCAAAAAAATGATATTTTCTAGAGCATCTTGAAGTCGGGGTGCAATAAAACATAAAATTACTATATTTTGCAAACTTGTTGTCTTGTTATTTTTTACTAAAAGAAATTGTGTGTGTTTTCATACGCAGTAGAAGTGAGACAAAATTTAACAAGGGGTGGAGGGATTGTAAACTTCGTGACGTCACATTTCATATATTATGTCGTTATAATATATTTTACCATAAAACACGAAACTTGAGGTATTAACGAAAAAGTTCAAAACATTTTCAACTCTATCTGCATGAATATAGTGTTTAAATGAAATATAATGTATTCAATTTTATTCTCTTGCACGCTTAGTCCTATAGATTTATGTGTTTATCTCTTTAGTGTCGCTTTCTCGTTTCATCGAGTTTCAAATCACAACGAATCTAAAGAAGCTGGACTTCAAAATTATATAGATATAATTTCTTTCTTATTTTCATATCGATGAAAAGTTTAATATTACAATTTTACATGAGCTGTATGGAAAGAAGCTGACGGGCTCCAAAGAGCAATTAATAATGTATACACACAACAGTTATTTATTGAATACAGTAGTACTCCATGATGAGGACAAACCAAGTTCTTATCCCTATGTGGGCTTATGAAAAGTACTAAGGGTTTTCGAATCAAGCCGCGTGACTTGTTATTATGATAAAAAGGCGATTCGAATTACGAATTGAAAAACAATAATAAAATTTATTACTGTGTTTGATTTTTATTGTATTAATACATTTTGCCTCCTTAGACATATAATAGTAAAACTTGTGATGTTGCTAAAGTAGTCACCCAGTGGTCGAAATTCGACCATAATTAATTTAAGTTATAAGTTTGAACATTATTAAGATTCTGTTGTCAAAGACTTTACTTCTATAATCACAAATTTTACCAAGGCTACACTGTTAATTTGACTTTAACAATCAAAAGAGTATATATGCGTGTGTGTGTCAAATACATGATAGTGTGTGTAATGTATTTTTTTTCCATAATTTTAAAAAATATTAGCATTCTGCACTTCTTCTTCATATAAACTGTAAGTGTGCGAAATTTCATACACCTCCGTCGTTCGTAAAAAGGGGTATAAAGTTTTTGCTTCACGTATTAATATTATAATAATTAATATGAAAAATCAAAATGCAGAAACATAATGGTTTACCAGATCACTACAACAATGGATTCATATTTTATATGTAAACAAGTTATTAAATAAAAAAGTATTTACAGAAGACCGCTCGTCCGATTGCTAGTTTGCATATTTAAAAACAGGCTGCTACTTCTACTAGTTACTATCTATTTTACAAGAAAACACAACACTTCATTCAGTTACAATACGCAACTAATTACATACACTTACACACCAAGCACACGCGCAACTCCCACGGTATTTATTATTTTGATTATATCAGTGTATAGAGATATAACACATGTATTTTTGGCTTAATTTGTAAACTGAACCAACATTTTTTTAAGTTATTTAAATGTCAACTAGTATATAATTTGTTTAATTCATTTGGTACGTGCGAAAAATATATTTTACGTAAACACGGTCCATCTTAAACATAAATCGTCAATGTGATGACGACCAAATAAAAAAATATAAATAAATACAATAGTTAATGCAGTATATCATGGCAGTGTTAACGCTTGTGTTCTGGGTAATATACAACATACCACTATAGGGCCGATCCCAGACACCCAGATCATAGTAAATAACAGAAAGATCGTTTCCAAAATTTACCTTGCCAGGAATCAAATCCGCTCTGGGTTTATAAAATAAAATTGATTTAGATTAGACCCTACTGAAACAAAAACTGAATGTGTTAAAAAATATTAAATTAAAATACCTTTTGTACCAAAATGTGTATTTAGGTAAATATGTCGTTTACCTTAAAATGGCGGTAGAGGTTCGATTTATGCCATTTTTATTAGATTTTTCGCTTTAACCTGATATTTCAAAATCATTAAAAGAATATATTGTAATTTATGATTTTCTTAAATATTTATGGTTATATCAGTTAGTTAACAAACGTGGTAAATTATATTATTGGATGAATAAATAATAAGGGTATGGTATCAGTTACAAGAAGATTCTATGCATCCGAATACTAGCGTGTCTCCTCAGTAAACGCTAATACCGTACAAAAATCATACAAATCATTTCGATTAATTTTCACTTACAATAAAACAGCACGTAAACTCATGGTAACCCATTTATGCATTGAATATTCATGTGGTACCATGGTTCAATAGCCCATTGTGTTGTCTATGACAAATCGCGGCTCCATTCCCATAGTCTGTCTGTATGTCCGTTTGTACGTACATACAATTTGTCAAGGTTATACTCATATAAATTCTAGTGAATAATAGCAAAGCGATTTTTATTGTTCAATTCGAATACATTCAAAAATTGTTGTAGTTTTGATATCATTAAATTAAATTTATATGCGAAGTTGTATAAATTACTCTGTGTGACAATATGAAAACTGCTTCATTCACCCTTGACTCGTACAGCCTCCAGACGTCACTCATTTTTAACACGCTTTTATTAGCTTCACCTGTATGTTTGTATGTATGTATGTTTGTAACCGACCCCTTTGAGCACGATTTTGTCCTACTTTGAACGATCAGATTTAATTCAAACTTTGCACACCTGTCAAAGGTCGATAACAATGCAATAATATAGTACCATGGAGCTGATCTGATGATGGAGTCGGAAGGTGGCCATAGGAACTCCTGTACTAAACAAGATAGACCCGTCGTGTTTGGGCTCGTATGTATATCGCGTGACAGTGCAATAATATGGTACCATGGAGCTGATCTGATGATGGAGTCGGAAGGTGGCAATAGGAACTCCTGTACTAAACAAGATAGACCCGCCGTGTTTGGGCTCGTTTTACTTGTCTTAACTAGCACTCTGCTGATATGCAGGATCTCAAAAGCTTGTATTTAAAAACATTTAAAAAAAGTTCAACTAAAAAAGGAAACATAAATAATAGTTTTAAAAAAACTAAAAAAAACACGCTTTCATAAAAAATCCAACAAAAAAACGGAAAATAAAATTTAATAAATTTGGTTTCTGATGAATGGGGTCTTACCGTACAGTGCAAAAAAGAAAAAGCGTGGGGTGTATTATAATATCTTAAAAAGCGCTTTGAATGCGCGCATTTATTCATCAGAAACCAAATTTATTAAATTTTATTTTCTGTTTTTTAGTTGGATTTTTTATGAAAGCGTGTTTTTTTTAGTTTTTATTTAAACTATTATTTTTCTTTGAACAGTGAATGAATTCAATAAACTCAGCAAGTCGAATTATGTTGACATTGACTTTTTTGTGGATAGTCTAGGATCCATAAATGCGAGTTTAATCAAAGCCTATTTTAATAATAATTAGTTTTCTGGTCACAAAATTTTCATATTATTGTTATCTTTTTTTAAAATTACTGTATTTAATACTTTGTTTTTATTTCCCTGCCATTTGTGGAGGTTTATGAATAGCTGTTCTTTAGCTATCTCTGTAACGTTAGTTTGTAAAACTTTAGTTTGTAAGACTACAGCTGTTAACCCCCAAATAAAATAAAATATTGTTACATACCGACAAAAAAATGCGCACCTGGTTTATTACCCTTCCCGCATTCGGAGTTCATTTGTTCACTTCGTGTTTAAAATTTGCAATTAGACAATAGCCTATTGTTATTGTTTTCGAGTTAGTTGGCCGTTCGCAGGAATAATTAACCAGGTGTGCAAATTACGATTTCTCGGCAACCCCAGTCCACGCGGTCGATTTTTGTATTGAATAGTTAGTATAAAACAATGGCCGGACGGAGGGGTGGGGCAGTCAAGCGAGGATTACGATATGAGTAAGACGTACATTCGATGAGCGATATAGTGACGAACTTTGCACGTGTTATTGAATCGTGCAGTTTGTACTGGTTGTATCCAGTTATATTTGTGTCTAATAAACTCTATAGTAATTCTAACGGCATTTTAATTCGAGTCCTGCGTAACTCGTACCAATATAATAATAACTCATAACTGTCCCACTGCTGGGCTCGGGCCTCCCGTGTATAGAGAAATGGACGGTATACCCGCCACACTTGTCCAAGGCGGCTTGACAGGTTTGAAACATCGGTTATCTCGATGTGCAGGTTTCATTGTGATATTTTCCTTCACCTTTAAGCACGTGGTAATTGGAACAATATTCACATTAGGTCAGGAAACTGCCCAAGTGGTGCATGCGTTCCGACTAAGTTCGAACCCGCGCCCTTTGAATTTGGGACGTATGCGCTAGTTATTACGCTACCACGATTTCATAAAAAAAGCATAGCAATGATATAATTAAGTCCATTTTAATTTAATCAATTTAATTAAGTCCATTTTGATTGAAATAATTATAATTAAGTCGAATTTAATTAAGTCAGTAAGTAGCTAGATGTGATAGATCTTAAAAAAATACTTTCAACGAAAATTCTTTTAAATTTCTTTGAGTAAATAATTGAGTTGAGTAAGAATTAACGAATTTTTCGTTAAATAACAAAACCAGTCGACATTTCTCACCTCTACAGAATACTTCATTGTGGGTAGACTACTAAGCACTTACCCAATATTTACATTGTATTTAAATACCTCGGTAAATTGCAAACTTATCTATCCTAAGTTTTATTTAACTTATTCAAATTAGTTTTAGGATTTTTTTAAAGGTTTTTAATTGTAATTGTAAAATGTCGTATCTGTGATACAGAAGAGGATCTTTGAAAATTGCACCCGTTACTAAAATATTGAGAAGAACACAGGTGGTATGGGCATGTATAATCCGCAAGAGTTAACTTGAGACCTGGGCGGAATGCGCGCTCGCTTCCCGACCCCTGCCTTCTTACTGCTCTCGCCATCGACGCGTACGATTTAGCCAGTACCTTGCGCTTACGTCATCCAAGCGAAGTCTCAAGTTAACTCTTGCGGGTTGTAATGTGGCGGGATGAAAGTCACGTGACTAAAACGTTAAACTGCTAGATTGATGAGTATAAATGTAAATGTAAATCATAAAAGAGATGCATGAATTGTGTGATTGATGACACGCTGATTTATGGTGTGAGAGGACGTATGCGAAAATAGAGGAATACATTAATTACATGTCGACGGATGCAAAGTAAATAATGTTATCTACAAAATGATGATTTTTAGTTTATTGTACAATCGTTTTAATAAAACAGTTCTATACAATATGACATTATTTGTTTTGCATATATCACATTATTTTAATAAATTTTCGTACATAAAAAAAGCCAGCTACGTATGTTCTTTCAAATACTACGAAGTTAATACGACCATCTTTTCGCTCTCCTGTAACGTAGCTATTTTGCAGATATCTCTTTTTACTTTGCACCCGTCGATGTAACATATCTTAAAAAAATAAAAACAAATTTTGAGAACTGGTACGCCGCAGTTTCATCACTCAGCTTATTGCTGCGAGAGAGAGAGAGAGACATAGAGACTGACTTATAATTGGACAATGGTCAACTAGAATAAAGAATAAAAACTTATTCGACTTCTTAGGTTTTTTGAACGCGATTGTAGGTCGATTAGAGTACTGTGGAAGGAACTTTTGTGTATACTTAGAACGGAACCCAGTCGTTTACACAATGGATGACATGTGGTGGTACGGCGACGCGCCGGCACGTGGTACGTGATTACCCTACAAAGTTTCATAGAGCCATTGATCGTTGCCACGCTGAGTAGAATTGTTATTGCTTCGAATTAGGATATTATAGACATTAAATTATATGTATCACGTACTAGAGAAGCTTCAAAACAGAAAAGTTCGAATTTGATAAAAGCGGGGGCATATAAATATCAATTTATTGCTCACCAAATATGCAATTTCAAAAATGCACAATTACAATATTGTGACGGTAGAATAGGTAGCGTTATCGCTTAAAGCAATCTCTTCTAGGCAACTTAACTTCAGGAATAGTTTAACCTTATATATATATATATATATATATATATATATAATATAATATGTAGTTTACAATTTGGGCCACCTGCATATCTGTACTGTAAACAAGGCACATTTATTACCCGTCGGTGTTTGAGCTAATAACATTGAAACGCTTTTATGACCGTCTTCTTTTGTTTACTTTGTGTTTAAAATTTATGATAGGAAAAATAGCCCATTGTGTATTGTAACTTTTATAGTAGTCATTAGCCAGGTGTGGTTCTTAGAAATTCAGTCCACGCGGTCGAGCAGACATATTGTATTTGTATAGTATATATATATATATATATATATATATATATATATATATATATATAGCCATGCCTCAACGGAGGGGTGAGGCAGCCGAGTGATAAGTACGAGCGAAGCAAGACGTGTGTACTACATTCGGTAATCTATTCAGTGACGGACTTTGCGCGTGGTATTATATTTATACCTGTGTTATACGTGTTTGTATATTTTTAAATGAAGTCTATAATAATTCTCACGGCATTTTAATTCGAGTCCCGTAATTCGTATCAATGGCAGCGGCGCCAGCTAGCATACTAGCCGTATCTAGAATATTTTGAAAATTACTTATTTACCAATGTTATAATGCAGCTTAGTATTAAGTGTTTAAGACATAAATCTACAAATGTACAAGTTAATCACTATGTGAGATATAGAATAATTTAAATTCCAATCTAAAGAGATAAAATAACTACAATACACAATTCAACGTTATTTATTGATCGAAACCCAATCCGCTCGCTCTAAATAACGGTCCAGTGACTCTGTACTACATAAAATGAAATAAAAGTGTACAAAATGTAATCTGAATTGTATCGGTAAAATTAACAGAATGAAGTAAAAAGTTATTTGGAGCAGTCTGTGAATTATTTCGAAGATGATATCATTTTGCGATCGAAATTCATCTTTAATTCTGTGGCGAAACAAACCTTTTCGCCCACTGCCTGACAGGCGATGTTTTTAGAATGAAGGATGGTCAATTGTGATGTGACATGAGAGACAGAGAAAAGTCTTCAACAAAAATGTACATATTTTCATCCCTTTAAATCTCATTATATATTTAATGTTACTTCTTTCGGATATGTAAATATTACGTACGAAATTACATATTTTATAAATGAACGGGTATTTATTTCTTCAACGACCCGTCATTAATGGTGACCCCTAGAATTTGAGCACAAAAATTTTCAACATACAACAATTTGGAATTGCACATTCGTCGTTGGCCATTACTCAAACTGTTTGGGCTGGAGTTTCAAGCCGAGCGATCCCCGAGTACGAACGTCTGGGACTGCTTCAGCGGGCACCCACAGCCCGCAGCGCCGACTCCATCCCCAGGCAGGGCCATCTGGATTGGAATTGCTCCAGCATAACATTCACGGCCCGCAGCGGATAATTTCGACGGTGATATCAACGATTTTCCGATTGTTCAAAAATAAGGGCGATCGCATACGGATTTTACGTATAAGGTTTTGCACATCTACATTGTTTAAATTTTATTTAATATTGATATTTTATGTTAATGGTTTGTGCGTTTGTCTGTATATTTGTTATTTTTGTTTCATTCTCGAGTGTGTAATTTCTTGTTTTTATCCTGTTTTGTATTTCGGTTGTACATATAATCCTTCACTATGACTTGTGTAAAAACTATGCTGCAACAGGTGAAGGATCTAGAGGATCAATATTCAAGAACGACGCTACGCGTTCCGGGGTATGTTCCGATTGCAGAACCGCTCCCTATCGATTCTTCCCCTTCGATTGCGGTGCCTGATCCTCACTCGTACACAAACCAATCGGATCTCGAGGTAATGAAGAAACAACTAGATATCCTAACCAAATTGTTTGACAAAATTGTTCTCCAGTCGCGTAATAGTCCTTGTTCCCGTACGAACAACAGACCGCGCTCTTCTTCCAACTCTAGTAACCGTATATTCTGGTATCATAAGAAGTTTAAGAACAAGGCTCATAAATGCATTCCGCCCTGCAAATATAATCATAATCAGAATTTAAACGCGATTCACGATCAGTAGTGACGGCGACTGATTGTGCTACACCCGGCCGTCGTTTATTTGTGACTGACTTGTCTGGGACCAACAGTCGATTTCTGATTGACACTGGTTCCGACATTAGTTGTTACCCGCGTACACTACTCAAAGGAAGACACGTAACTACTTCCAACTTTGATGTTTCCGCGGCTAATGGAAGTCCCATAAAAACATACGGCTCTATATCTCTTTCTTTAAATTTAGGGTTACGCCGGGATTTCAGGTGGAATTTTGTGGTAGCCGACGTAAACACGCCAATAATCGGCTCTGACTTTTTGGCATATTTTAATTTACTGCCAGATTGCCGCAACCAGCGTTTGTTAGATGGCACTACACGTTTGTCTGTGCACGCTATCGTCGCGGACACTTCTCAAACAAGTATCAAAACTATAATAAGCGGCAATTCCAGTTATTTAGACCTACTGAAAGAATTCCCGGATATTACACGACCACCTGGGGTTAATAGGGTTGTCAAACACACAACCGTACACCACATCCTTACCACAGATGGTCCACCGCTTGCGTGCCGCCCTCGCCGCCTCGCTGCGCAAAAACTTCAGGTTGCGAAGAAGGAATTCGAGGACATGCTGGCCTGCGGTACGGCACGACCGTCCAAAAGCCCCTGGTCCTCGCCTTTGCACCTAGCAAAGAAGGGCGAGAATGGTTGGAGACCCTGTGGGGATTATCGTGCTTTAAATGCCCGCACTATCCCAGACTCTTACCCAGTTCGTCATATAGGTGACTTTGGCCAAGACTTGGCTGGTTCTACTATCTTCTCGGTGTTAGACCTGGTCAAGACATACCAGCAAATCCCCGTTCATCCGGATGACATTTGCAAAACGGCCATCACCACTCCATTCGGGTTATTTGAGTTCCCGTATATGACATTTGGACTTCGAAATGCTGGGCAAACCTTTCAAAGGTTTATAGACGAGGTTGTGCGTGGTTTCAATTTTTGTTTCCCCTATGTAGATGACATTCTGGTGTTCTCCCGTAATCCACAGGATCACGCTGAACACCTTCGCGTTCTTTTCAAACGCCTGTCAGATTATGGGGTAGTTATTAATTCATCTAAATGTGTTTTTGGCGCTGATGAAGTTAAATTTCTTGGGCATTGGATTTCTAAAGATGGCATTCGACCACCGGCTGAAAGGATTCAAGCTTTGCGGGAGTTTCCCTTACCGAAAACGGTTGAGGGCTTGCGCAGGTTCCTCGGCATGTTAAATTTTTACCGCCGTTTTATCCCGAAGGCTGCTGAGCTACAAGCCCCTTTGATCAACATGCTGGCTGATTCTCAGTTAAAGGGTCCCAAACCAGTTCCTTGGACTACTGACACTATTCAGGCTTTCCAGAACTGCAAAGACCATCTTGTCAATATCACTCTTTTAGCCCATCCAGATCCCACTGCAAAATTAGGCTTATTCACAGACGCATCTTGTAGCCATGTCGGTGCTTGTCTCCAACAACGTGTTGGAGATGTCTGGCAGCCTCTTGCCTTCTTTAGCAAGAAGCTTACCCCTCGCCAGACAACTTGGCCTGCGTATTACCGTGAGCTCCTTGCGGTTTACGAAGCTGTTCAGCATTTTCGACATGTTTTGGAGGCACAACATGTGACGATCTACACTGATCATAAGCCCTTAATTTATGCATTCCTTCAGAGGCGTGAAAAACTACCTCCTCCACAGCTAAACCAACTTTCATTCATCTCTCAATTTACCACTGACATCTTACATATTAAAGGTCAGGACAATGTGGTTGCAGATACAATGTCTCGTGTTGAAGCTGTAACGTTGGAGGAGGAATATGACACTTTAGCCAAGTCACAGGAGTCTGATGAAGAGTTAGCCAAGTTGTTGACTGAAGGTTCCAGTCTCAAGTTATCTAAGGTTAACATTCCTGGTACAAAGTTCGTAATAGTATGCGACACCTCAAGAGGTAAGGCTCGTCCCTTTATTCCTCGTGACTTGCGCCGTGCTATTTTCAATAGGCTTCACAATTTAAGCCATCCGGGCATACGAGCGACCACAAAATTGGTCACTAACCGCTATGTTTGGCCTTCGATAAACAAGAACTGTCGGGAATGGACGCGTTCTTGCCTCAATTGCCAACGCTGCAAAGTTGCCCGGCATATTTCCACTCCGGTTGGTACTTTTACCACCCCCACTCAGCGTTTCCACCATGTCCATGTGGACTTAGTTGGCCCTCTTCCACATAGCAAGGGCTTTCAATACTGCCTTACTGCTGTCGATAGGTTCACTAGGTGGCCTGAAGCCTGGCCTATGGTTGGAATCACAGCTGAGGAAGTGGCTGAAACCTTCTTTAGGGAGTGGATAGCTCGCTATGGCGTGCCTCAAATTATTACTACCGATCAAGGCCGCCAGTTCGAATCTGCTCTTTTTCGAGCTTTAATGCAACTATGCTCTATCAAGCGCGTTCGTACCACGAGTTATCACCCGTGTGCGAATGGCCTTGTTGAGCGCATGCATCGGCAACTAAAAGCCGCAATTATGTGCCATCAAGAGTCCTGGGTTTTATCATTACCCATCGTGCTTCTTGGCATGCGTTCTGCGCTAAAGGAGGATCTACAAGCTTCTTCTGCCGAGTTAGTGTACGGGGAACCCCTATGCCTTCCCGGAGAATTTCTTGCTCCTTCGAAGACTCCCAACTCAACTGTGGACGCTTCCGCCTTGGTATCCCAGCTTCGCCGCCACATGGCACAGCTGAAGCCTGTTCCTGGTTCACGTCATGGGCAAAAGTCATCCTTCGTTTTCAAAGACATAAACAATGCTTCTCATGTTTGGTTGCGCGACGACACAGTCCGCCATAGTCTCCAGCCTCCGTATAAAGGTCCATACAGGGTTCTTAGCCGGAAGGACAAAACCTTAACAATTGCCATCGGAAACAGGAACGCGGTTGTCAGCATGGACCGTGTCAAACCCGCATACCAAGTGGTTGACGACTCCCCACCTCCACCTCCACCTCCCACACAACAACAGAGCACCACAGACAACAAGAAAACCTACACCATCCGGTCTGGTAGGACAGTCAAGTTCAAGTTACCATTAGGTTCGTAGGCCCTTCACCTGTTGCTGTGCTTGTTAGTAACTAAGTTTTTTTTTACTATTGCAATAATTAGTATTTTTAAGTTCTTCTTTTTGTCTCCGTGGGGGGGTGGTGTGGCGAAACAAACCTTTTCGCCCACTGCCTGGCAGGCGATGTTTTTAGAATGAAGGATGGTCAATTGTGATGTGACATGAGAGACAGAGAAAAGTCTTCAACAAAAATGTACATATTTTCATCCCTTTAAATCTCATTGTATATTTAATGTTACTTCTTTCGGATATGTAAATATTACGTACGAAATTACATATTTTATAAATGAACGGGTATTTATTTCTTCAACGACCCGTCAATTCTTTGAATTAAGATTGCGTCGTTAGTAGACGTGGGCAAGCCATGCTGGATCACACACAAATAAGCTTGTATAAATCCTAAAAAAAATCTAAATTAAGTTGTAAAAAGGGGCACGGAACGGACTCTCCGTAGAGTTAAAAAATAACATAGTTTTGTACCATATTTTTAACAATTGTAATTATTAGAAAAATAATAAAGTATGAGATATACTATATTTTCATCGCTAATTCAATTGTAGCGCTTTTTGTTCACATTCTTCTGATTATTCTTAAAATAATAGATTTTTACTGGCCAAAGCAAGAGGTATAAATGTGTACTCTTTTTTCCCCTTCCCAAAATTTCCCATAAGAGTGATCTAAGAACTTTTTGATGCACCTATGTAAGTACTACATTTTTACAGTTCAAAACCAAATTACTATATTTCCTTAAAAAAAGGTGGCAGCCCTAGTCTTGATTGCAACTCTTAGAACCGACTTGGTAGATTTGATTCCACGCTCTAAAGGAATACATAACTGTCCCACTGCTGGGTTCAGACCTCCCAAGGTAGGGGAATGGACGGTATACCCTCCACGCTTGTCCAAGGCGGCTTGGCAGGTTTGACACATCGGTTATCTCGATGTGCAGGTTGCATCACGATGTTTTCCTTCACCGTTGTTAGCACGTGGTAATTGTAACAATATCCCCTTATACAGACCTAAATCAAAACATTCAGTAATTGGATTTTAATACCTAGTACTTAAACATAAGGTATAAAATTGAAGAACTTGATATTTTTAATTAGGTCTCCTTAGTTCTAAGGGCGTGATATGTACCAGTTTCAATTGTGAATTTAACCCATCCCGGGGTCCACTCACACACACAAATATATGTTTTTCTAAATCCTGACACTCCATCGCTACCTACCAGATCCAACTGTGAATCTAACTACGCCGGGATCCACACACACACAAAAATAATTTCATCTTAATCCTGGAACCCGATTCCAGCGCCCCCTACCTGGTTCAATTGTGTATTTAAACCATTCTCGAATACACTTGAACAGATACAAAAAATTCATCTAAGTCGGTCCAACCGTTTATTAGTTCAGTAACATATACATGAACAGCAGAATTTTATATATAAAAATACATAAGATAAAATACAGATGTAAAAGGAGTGTGAAAATCACCAGTGTAAAAACCGCTTTAGTTACACAAATCGTGCTACGCCATACTATTGAAAAAAAAGTTGAACTTCATCCAGAATAGGTCAGCAGCACACTGTTCCCATCAAACAGGTGTACAGGATAATGGCATCAAGTTGGATCCAGACATGTTTATAAAAAATATTAATATACATTTGAGTTGTAACGGGTCGACCGTGTCCGTAACTAGTTGGGCTAGTGCGGTGCAGTTCTTGTTTATGCGATGAAAATTTATCGATAAAATATTGACAGGTAAGTGTTACGAATTCCAATTTAAACTTGAAGGGTGATGTTTTGTTTTACAATTAAAATGAACAAATTGGTTGTAGGCTAAATAAATCTTTAACAATACTCTTTGACACTTGAAATCTTTGTCTCCCGTGATCACGGCCACTGCAAAGTGGCCAAAACGTCGGAATAACAAAAATCAAATAAATTACCGCGCTTAAAACCGTTAAAACGTAGTTTTATTATTCTTGTAAATATGACAATTGTTTAGTGAAATATGGCTGAGGCCTTTGTTACATGAGTATCAGTTCTGTCCGGTCTCTATTTGCATAACTCCAATAATCATGAACCATGCCGTAACCGTACCATTTTTATAGAGCAGTTAATTTCCTACAAAAAAATATATTGCGCATTTTATAATAGTCATTCATTGTCGAGTTATAAAATTAATAAACAAAAATGAAATTTGTCTTAAAATAATCAAACTTTTAATTTTCAATATCATTCAAATGGTGAGGTTTACGGAAAAAATATAGGACAGCTTTTTTGTAGATCATTAAATTTCCTACAAAATTCTTTTAGAACATTTTTCTGTACAATGAATTAATGATGAGGTATGATTTTTTCCCATGACTGAGAAAAAAAATAAAAAACTGCGATGCCGAGGATCTTAAAATTAGGAGCTCTCATATTTGGTGAAAATTTTTTTAAGGTGTCTAGCAATCCATTTTTCCGTGCCACTGGTAAAAAAAATGACTTAGTAAATATCTACATACCCATTGGTAACCACATTCCATAAAGTAGACCATCATACTGTTTTTACTTACTCCAACTATAAAAAATTCAAACGTGAATATTTTAAATAAATATTTAACAATATGCATCGATAACGACATGGGTCCACTCTTTAATAATAAAGCGAGCAAGGTCTCCGTGTGATGTATGTCTGTATATTGATATTAAGATATAAATCAACCGAATGTAACCTTACCGTGTTCTAGTATCATATGTCCACAAATAACTATTATCTGTCTAGCACTTGAATTTATTAGTTTCTTTATTGACATCATTAGTTCTTGAAGGGTTATTATTTTAAATTTCATTTATTTCAAGGGTTAGAAATCTAGAACAAATAAAATTATATTTCACGTGTATGTTCATTCGTGTTCCATTTTAATGAATTGGGCTCGAATCATGGCTTGGAAACATACACGGACATTCTTCTGTAGTAACGTGCATATTGTTACAGGGAAGGCATCGTAACAAATGTCCATAGGCGATTGTAACCGCTTTCCATCTGGTATACTTTTTATCTGTCTACCGAACTCATGCAATAAAATAAAATTAATAATAATTTTGCATACCGACAAAGAAATGCGCACCTGGTTTATTACCCTTCCCGCATTCGGAATTCTTTTATTTCCTGTTTAAAATTTGCAATTAGAGAATAGCCTATTGTTATTGTTTTCGACTTGGCCGTTCGCAGAAATAATTAACCAGGTGTGCAGATTACGGTTTCTAGGAAGCCCCAGTCCACGCGGTCGATTTTTGTACTGTATAGTTAGTATAAAACAGAGCCCGAACGGAGGGGTGGGGCAGTCAAGCGAGGATTGCGATACGAGCAAGACGTAGATTCGACGAGCGATATAGTGACGGACTTTGTGCGTGTTATTGAATCGTGCAGTTTGTACTAATAGTGTTTAGTTATATTTGTACCTTTGTTAACGTTTACCTGTTTGTATAGTTCCAATAAACTCTATAGTAATACCAACGGCATTTTAATTCGCGTCCTGCGTAACTCGTAACAATAATAAGACGTTAGCGAATATTTATAGAACAAACTTTCCATCGATGTTTTCCCCTTGCACTAAACTAACATGAGGTGATTTAGAAAAGGGCATGATAAAATTCCTGAAGAGGAATTCCTACGCGTTGATGTTCCTAGTGTCTCAGACGTTAATAGGAGAAAACACTCCAGGCGGGCCGTCTACTTGTTTTCCCGATTTTGGCAGAAAAAGTGTATTACCACACAGATCATATAAACAAATCGATATAAAATTTTAAAACTTATTTACTTAAAACTGATGATCATGTAAACGATTACTTAATCCCCTGTCGCGCATTAAGCCACCAGCGAAGCTTCACACGTTTATGCGGCCACACAGTATCCATACTTCTATTCATAATAAGTATAAGAATAATAATAATCATAATAAACCCGCAGGGGGGTTTTATGGCGAAGCCTTAGGTGAGTAGCGACACCTCGTACCTGACTCCGGGGGCCAAGGCAAGGCCCCCCGCCTCCGTGCTTGCCTTAACCAGCCGGCACGGAGCGGAAATCGCTAGAGCTAAGACTCAAGCTCCATGGGTGAAAGTGATAAATGGCATCACGTCAGAAGTAGCTTCGGTTAACCTGCAGCCCACATCTCTACACCCCTTAGCTACTCACAAGCATGTTGCCCCTCTCTTCTATAGCATTTTTTGGGGCCTAGGCAGGGAGTGCGAGCGCCATAGTTCCCATATTTCCAGACCCCTGGTACCACTAGCAGTTCACCCCAATAGCCCGGTACTTATTGTTCTCATTTCCCGCAATAGTCCTACACTGGCAGAGGCTTGTCCTTGGGTGCCTTATTATATAATGTAGACAGGGATAATTGCCAGTCAGTGTCACGCCACATTTACATTAAATTTGTTAAGGGGCGTCTACGTGATGGCCTTTCCATGGCCCCACGCAAGCCCTCCACAAGTCCTGGTCATTTTTATGGGCTGTAGTCTTGAAAGACATACAAATCATAACAAATATTAGTAGCTAGGTTCCAGTCTCCCTTTAGAGAGAGTCAGCACATTGTTAGTACCTTCAGTGTTACAAATATCCATAGGCGATGGTAACCGCTTTCCATCTGGTGTACAGTGCCTGTCTGCTAAACTTATGCAATAACTAAAGAATTCTAAGGGTACCTAGACGGGCAATATCATTTATAGGTTTCATACTCATACAAGTCAAGTAAAAATAAAAACTTTTACTTAATATTTTGTTAAGTTTTCGGGAGTTGCTTGTATAATAAAACTATGTTTTAACGGTTTTAAGTGTGGTAATTTATTTGATTTTTTTATTCCGACGTTTCGGCCACTTTTCAGTGGCCGTGATCATGGAAGACAAAGATGTCAAGCGTCAACGAGTATTGTTAAAGTTTTATTTAGCCTACCGCCAACTTAAGGAAGGAAGGAGGTCTTTTATGTTTCCTTCCACAATTTTAATATTATACAAAATTATTAGAGCTAGGCATGTTTGCTGAAGAGTTTCTTGCGCTGCTTCTTCTCTTCAAGCCACAACATGTTGCGAAGTGGTGGTAAATTAGATGAGGCTCCTATACAGTAAATAATAATTATAAACAAAATTAAAACTAAATAATTAAAATAAACAAGTTGGCGGTAGGCTAAATAAAACTTTAACAATACTCGTTGACACTTGACATCTTTGTTTTCCGTAATCACGGCCACTGAAAAGTGACCAAAACGTCGGAATAACAAAAATCAAATAAATTATCACGCTTAAAACCGTTAAACCGTAGTTTTATTAAAACTTTACTACTTACTACCTTGTACATTGATAAGTATGAAACACGATACAAGATCGACTTAGAGTTTAACGTGCTCATAACATGTAAACCGTTTGCGGTGAAAGCGTGAATATTATACTACCAGATTTACAAGTATTATGTTATCACTTTAAACCTATCTCTAGTTAACAGGTATTAGTTGCGAAGACACGTGTAACTTCTCAAGTAAACACTGATGCGACATTAAATGTACAGATATATAGTTGACAATAAAAATTCAATTATAATAGTATGTTTGACACATTTATGTATGAAGACGTTTTGAGTTTCTACTTTAAGGCCCGCTTGCATACGATCGCCTTTAAATAAAATTAGTTAATCATATTAATCTGCCTAAATAAGTTTTACAAAAAACGTATTGACAGTTCTCTAAACAAATTTAGCGGCAAATTTTGCATTGTGCAAGACGCTTATCGTATTTATGCTGGTGTGTACCGACACTTAACTGATGGTTAATTATGTTTTATTTTGCACCGACTTCAAGATGTTTTAGATACTATATATTAATAATAATAGCTTTAGAAATAAGTTATTATATACATTTTAGTTTTTTAATTTTTGAAGTCGGTTTTTTTAAACGAAGTTTTATTTTTTATTTGTTACTTTTTAGTGTCTAGCTATGTATGGGAGGACCTCCGAATGGTGCCACGCTTCTTAAAAAATATAGGTTCCAAGAACTGGGAACAAAAAAATGTACATAAAATGAAAACTACTGGGCCAAACTATGTAAAATTTTTAGGTAACCAATTAGAAGCTATTCCGCGTCGAACAAAAAAAGAATCACGTAAATCGGATCATAAATCACGGAGTAATCGGTGTACATATGGAACGAAGTGAAAATTATTTCCATGAAAAATGTTTATAAAATGAAAACTACTGGACCAAACTATGTAAAATTTTTAGGGGACCAATTGGAAGCTATTCCGCGTCGAACAAAAAAGAATCACGTAATTCGGATCATAAATCACGGAGTAATCGGCGAACATACATAAAAAAAAAAGATCCCGACGAATTGAGAACCTCCTCCTTTTTTCGAAGTCGGTTAATAAAAATAAAATAATCGCTGTTCATCCATATATTTTTAGCGATTATTTTATTTTAACTATCTGTTAAATATCGGTGCACACCAGTGCATTTAACGCATTTAACACCCTTAAGGCTGGTGCCTTAAGGGTGTTAAATGCGTTTAGTGTTTCTTAAATAAATTTAAGGAACGTTATCCAAGCGGCTCTTAATAATATAGGTGATTAGAAGTTGTACAATCATCTACCAGATGATCTGAGTGTCAGTGAAATTAATACTATTAATAATTTAAATTTAAGTTTTTTTTAACAAAAACCACATTATTCAATTAATGAATATCTTGCAGATAAATAATTATACTATAGTAATATTATGACATAATGTTTGTACATGTATATTTTTGAAATTGAGTAGGTGCCTAATATATTACATTTATATAAGTATTTTTAATAATGTTTTCTTTTTGTAATATATAACACTGATTGATAATAATATTATAAAATTCTAAAATTGCTGTCTGTAGATTAAAGCTGTTTAAAAAAAACAAGTTGAATATACTATGTACAATAGATGGAGGACACCATCCATTTTTTTACATTTCTTGTTTCTGTTTCTCTGTTTGTCGTTAGTTTTGTCCGATTGTCTGTTTGTTTGGGAATCAATTTAATTCAAAAATAAATTCGAATTCAAAAATTTTATTCAAAATAAGTAAAGTCGTAATTTAAATCTACTTCCTATTCTAAGTACACCGCTTCGCAATGTGTTATCGATGTTCAAAGGAGAAGAAGTAGCAAGAAACTCCCCAGCAACACGTTTAGCTAAAATAATTATTATATATAAATAGTTATAATGAGTATTGATTGTGAAAATGAAAATTTGAAATTAAACTCTAAAAATCAATAAGCTTCTTAACATAAAAGAAACTCATATTGGTTTTAACCGAAAACAAATATGCTGTGTAAATACCAGGAGACCTCATTACACACCGATTACTCACTGTCTGAACTTGTTCACACCGCGAAGTGTTAACAATGGCAAGTTATTTTTAACTTACTTTGTCTTAAGTACTTACTTATTTTCCACTCTATGTTACACACGAATATGTCTTCTGTATACCTTACTATAAAAAATATTCAGCGAAAATGAAGCAGACTTTAAGAGTAAAAAAAAAGCATTATTTTTTCTAAAACATCTTGAAGTCGGTACTTTATATTTTGCAATTTGCATTTTGTTTATGTTTTTGTACTTGGTACTTTTGTACCCTGACTTTAAGATGTTGTATACACTATTTTTGGCTTTTTGGTTATTTTTGAAGACGTTTTCTTTTTTGCTAGAAAAAATATTTTTCACATTTAAGTTACTTATATGAAATCCTATAACAATGACATTTATAACGGCCTATCATGAAGCTGCACTGAGTCCAACGCAAAAAGAATCGTCAAAATCGATTCAAACAAATAAATTATGGCTTAACAACTTACATACATAAAAAAAAATATTTACACGACGAACGTTCTTTGTTAACAGAGTTCAAAAAAAGGAGGTGGTTCTCAATTCTTCATGTAAATATTTATTGTTAAAGTTGGTTATAAAGATCAAATCAAAGACTGCACCAAGTACAATTGGGACTACTAATATATTGAAAATTTTATAACAATAATAATAATAATCGATAGACAAACACAAACGTTGTACTTCTATGTCTAAATTAAGCAACTTATGCAACAAGCAACAACAAGCTTACTCATGTGTTATGGGTTATATACAACGGACTACTCTGGGGCCGATCCCAGACACCCAGACCATAGTAAATAACGAAGAAAACTCGTTCCAGAAATTTACCATACCAGGAATAGAACCCGGAGCCTCTGCATTGCAGTGAGGTAAGGCTGGCCTTTTCGTAATTTGCGCACTTATTAAATTTATACGAGATATCGCTTTCGCGCAGCAATCTGTTACTAATTAAACCCGAACAAAAATTAACGGCCTCTGTGGTTGAGCGGGCTAAGCCTTTGCCGGCCTACCTCACTGCAACGCAGAGGCTCCGGGTTCGATTCCTGATATAGTAAATTTCGGAAACGTATTTTCTCCGTTATTTACCATGGTCTGGGTGTCTGGGATCGGCCCCAGAGTGGTCCGTTGTATATTACCCATAACACAAGCGTAACTTGCTTAATTTGGGGGTACACTGGTTGGTTGGGTGTGTGTTTGTTTGTCTGCCGATTATCTAAACTTAACATGGACTATACCAAAGTCAAAAAGTTTCTTACATATCTCAATACCACAATAGAGCTTTCCTTACATTAGTATGAGTGACTGCAATGTGGGTAGATACTCACGAAGGCTCCCAACTACGCATAATGCCCCATTCATAAGTCGTTAGCCATTTCATGGGGTTAATGACCTGACGAATTGTGATCGACGCACGCGCAGGCTCTATGCGGTATGTATGGCTTGTCTCATACACTTTTAGATAACAGATGCATTATTAACATGAATAACAAATTTTACACTTCTACAAATCATTGTGTAGATTTAAAAAATATTCTCCATTTTCTTTAAATGTATTTTTTAAGCTCCATTTGAAATTTTATGAATATATCCCGTCTATCATCCTAAAATAGAATAGAGTCCATCCTTCTATATCTTTTGAACCCATTGGTGGAGACATCACAGTAGAAAGTTTCTACTAATCTGGATTCCCAATTCTGCTATTTCAATATCTCGACGTTGCGAAGATATTCAATGTATTATTTCATTGTGATAGTTTTAAAAATTCGTACTCTACTAAATTCAGTTTTTTTTTATAGTGTCCCGGCGGAATAATAGAAGATTTAAAAAAAAATTATCATTAGCAAAAATATAGTCAGCCGAATTAAATAAACATTAAAAACTTACGAAAATTTTTAACATTTATTTCGCGATTTCTCGCTTATAAATATTTATACACATAGTGGATTAGAATTAAAATAATTATATACAATTATATACATTTTATGTGGTTATATATATATACTTTTCTATTTTTTTATTTTTTATTTTATATTGCAGGAGTTCAGCAGACAGGCAGACGGCACACTTGATGGAAATTTTTGACATTTGCAACACCAAGGGTGCTACAAATGCAACATCTCTGTTTTATCCCTTTAAATGTAAAGGGTAGTCCACGCCCAAAATATAGTTTTAAATTTGAGTAAAAAAAAATATTTTTAAAAAATACATACAACCCTAAATTTTCAACCCTCTATGATCAACCCCTATTTTTTTAATAGCGATATTAGTATTTTATAATTTTCTACTGGGATGATTTAGGTTTAAATTTGAACCGGCGATGCAATCGGGTACCACAATTTAGGTGTTCTATTTGTTATTGTATGTGTTGAAGTTTGTCCCGGAATGGTTTTTAAATAAACGGTTGGACCCCGCGATAGACGCTGGGCCTGATTTTGATGACATTTTTTGTTTGTTCAAGTGGATTTGAGAATAGTTTAGATTAACATTTGGTCCCGGTAGATGACGCTGGAGTCGGGTTCTAGATTTTTATTTTTGAAAGGCAGGACAACGTCTGCTGGGTACAGCTAGTATATATATATATATATATATTATTTTTAGTATAATCTTACTCATCAATAAATTAATGTGAATAAGATCGTTGTCCATCCAAAGTTTATTTGGAAGAGATTGCTTTAAGCAGTAAGACCGCCCATTGTACTTATATTGAAGTACCTACAAAAGTACCTACAATAAAGAGTGTTGTTGTTTCTGTTAAATACTAACAAATAAAATATGTTTATACACCCATATAAGACACATTTGTCCATGTCCATGTCCAGTCAATAACTATAACATCGTCGCAAGAGGAGCACGAGCATTTAAATAACTGTATACTCGTAATTCGCTCCAAAGCCGAGCGGTCTTTTTGTTAAAAAGTGAGGATAAAGAATAATAGAAAATCACGTTAGCACTCAGTGCTTTGTAACAATAGTTCGGAAGACGTCGCTCAGAGGGCATTCAAATTAGTTTTCACTCGAGCGGCCAGACAAAAAATGGTGGTCGCTGAGCGAAACCAACAAATCACAAAAAAACGCAAGCCGAGTTAATGACTGGAAACAATAAGTGTTGCACTATGTTGAACTCTCGCGCTTATTTTGTTAGTTGGTGGTAAGTAAGATATTTCCTACGAAAGTAGTGTAATATGTCCTCCCTTTTTTAACTTTTACACTGCGGAATGGAAAATTCAGAATAAATATGGTAAGTGAATGACAGTTCACTCATACATAATTATGTATATATGTATGTTCATTTTTTTAATCCTATATCTTCTTAAGAAATGTTTATATCGGAATGTGTAGAAATTTTATGTTAAATGTTCCTGTGTATCGATTGATATATTTCAAGATTTAGAAGATATGAATACAAAGTTCAAATCTTACACAAACGAAATGGTCGGCACAGCTAGTATATAGTTAATAATTCAACTGCATAATAAAAAAGAATATAATTAACTAAATAAAGTAACTGATGTAATTTTCGCAATAAACAAGGAATGGTTCTCATACATATGTTTTCGCGAAGCTTCCTTCATCCGGGTCTTTATTAAAAAGAAGCCTTTTTGACTAAAATTGAACGGAAGCAGATGGCAAGCGTGGCGTCATTTTCGTGGTCACAATGCGGCGGGGCCATAATGCACTGCAATCACCATGCTCACGAACCATGGCGATGAGAGATAACTCTACCTTTATTGTTATTCCATAAAGGTTTTTTTAATATTGTACATTCATGACTTTATTAAGATTGTGATGTTAGTTAAAATTAAATTTGATTGAATATAATATTGTTACAACCTAGGCTCTAACAAAGACTAATTCCACATACAAGAAGAAGCACATATATTACCTGTTGGCATTTGAACTTATTGTAATTCTTTTATAATCGTCTTTTTTTACTTATTTTATCAAAATATAATTAAATTAAATTAACTCGAAGTTAAAAACATATATTCGATTGAGAACCTCCTTCTTTTGGAAGTCGGTTAAAAATTATAAAATCATATTGTGCACCCGAGCGGCGACAGCGCCCAAATGCGGCCGTATAACAACAACGGTTATAAGCCTTTATATTTTCGAAACAGCTTATATTACGCTTCATTGCGTATAAGTTTGAAACTGTTAATAATATAGAGCGGTCAGCATTTTTTATTTCATGAACATTTTTTCTTTCGTCTAGCTCCCATCCGCCGAGTAACGAGCGATAGGGAACTTAGCTCCAAAAACCTTGAAAAAAAACAAATTTTGAATAAATATATTTTTTTTTCTTTGGGATATAAATCTCATCGGGCTGGATGTGGCATTTAATATGAAAACTGGAATAATAAATTCATAAAATTGGGGAAATTTCAATCTGTTAAACATGATCATTAAACAATAGAGACTGTTCTGAAAGTCAGGACATTCCTACATGCCTTTGCATTAAATTTTATTCTGCCGAAATTTCATTTTCATCATATAAATGCCTTAAAACGTGGTATCATGAGAAGCGAGTTGGTAACCCATTGGCCATACGCAATACAGTTTACGACCATACACAATGGACGAACTATAAAATTATGCGTTACATTGAAATGTTACCTGTAGGTGTGTAATTTTGTAATATTTTGAATGGTATTGCTACAAGTTGGGCCATCTGCACACCTGTTGTTACATACCGATAAAGAAATGCCGTGCACCTGGTTTATTGCCCCTCCCCGTATTCGGAGTTCTTTTATGGTCGTTGTAATTAAAATTTGCAATTAGACAATAGCCTATTGTTATTGTTTTCGACGTTGTTTAGCCGTTCGAAGGAATAATCAGCCAGGTGTACAAATTACTATTTCTCGGACATTCACTGGTGTTTCCGAGTGCCGAGCGCTGCACTGGCACGCGGTCGATTTTTTTTTTGTACTATATAGTTAGTATAAAACAATGCCCGAACGGAAGGGGGGGGGGGGGCAGTCATTCGACGACTACGATACGATTAAGACTTGTAGTACTCTCGATTAGCGACATAGTGACGGACTTTGCGCGTGTTAAATTGCACTGAATCGTGCAGTGTGAACTGATTGCATCCAGTTTCATTTTGTACTTGTTTTATACGTGTTTGTACAGTTTTAATAAACACCATAGTAATTCCAACGTCATTCATTTTAAATCGAGTCCTGTAGATCGTAACAATATCAAAGAGTTTTGTCATCTTACAAAATGCTACACAGACCATTAAATATACGTATATAGTTTGGATTGATGGAAATTTGCATTTTTGCAGAAAAAGAAGAATATATGCTAAACCTGACATAAAAAAGCCCACTCGCCTATTGTCACAACCAATACCTGTTATGGTGATGAATACATAATAAAGGATAAAACAATAAAGACAACTGCCCACAAACTTTTTAAAAATATCAAAAAACGACAGGTTGAGATCACAGGCGACTGGAAGGCTGAAGCTTACCTCGCCTAAAGATTAAGTGTACCTAATGAGAGAGATGCTGCCAGCCTCCTAGGCACAGAGCCCGCCTACAGCGGTCTGATCGGGCTGGACTGATTGTAGTTTATAGTGTATATAATTATTTATTTTATTTGTTTATTGGAAAAAAAACCAACAGCGCATATCAATAATATAAACAACAACAAAATGTACTATGTATGTACAAAATACTTATAATGTAGAGCTAATAACAGGTTTTTCTGAATTCATTTGTGAACTAACGAGCGATATACATAAGTGAAAATAAGTATATACGACTTCGTCCGCGTTGTGCGGTTTTTTAACTATCCCACGGGAACTCTTTAATTTTTCGGGATCAAAAGTATCATATATGTTGACCAGGGATATAAGCTACTATCATACAAAATTTCATTTCAATCGGTTTAGTCGTTTCGGAGATTAGCCGGTACAGACAGACAAACAGACAAACCGACAAACAGACAAACAAAAAAATTTGAAAAAAATCTAAATTAGTTCTATTTCACTTCTTACATCCCCCTGACTCGGTTTGTGGCATTTTTTTTATTGTACAAAAATTCGACCTCTACAGTTTTATTATATGTATAGATTAACATTCAAATGTAATAAAAACATATTGATGTTAACTAAACATCTTGGTATATTTTTCTTGTCCAATTTTATTTAGTCTAAATTTATATTTTACGACAGCCATTCGCTGTCGCAGATAGGAACAGTATCCCCCTTCATCTACTTCACGAATCCTCAACTCATCAGTGTCTTTGTTCTCAGACTCATCCGGGGTTCGACGCATCGGCCGCTGCACGCACCGAGCATCAAACTCACCCGCCTGACGGACAGCCTCTGCGTCAAGATCTACAGGCGCTTCATATCTTCTAAATACAATAATTATTTATATTATTATTTTTCCTTTTCAGTCCATACCAAACCACCGGCTACGCTGCGTCGAGCATCGACCGGTATGAAGACGTGCCCCTAGATGTACGATCCCCGTCTCCAGACCTGCTCCACAACGTCCTCCTAGTATTTATTTATTTATTTTTTAAGTTTAGTGTTATATAAAATCACTGTTATTGAGTTTAGGTCACCAAATCTCCCGGTTTATTTTTTATTAGGAATATATTTAGACGGTGCACATACCACGTGAAACCTATGCCGCAAACATGCTTCAGTGCCCATAATACTTCTACCTCACTTTCTCAATACCCTCATTGCCCTACCCCGCGTTTCTTTAAGGGGAGCAGGGGTTTAAATATCCATATTTCAAAAATTCATCACCAAAATACCTAAACAAATTGTTCTGCGTGTCCCAGCACATTAACAGATTCGGCCTCCAATCCTCAGACTAGTTTTACCGCCTTATGGGAACGTTTGGCCTGCTTAAAAAATAATACTCCATTAATTCGGCGTATCCCTCGGGGGGCACGCATCACGGTGGCAGAAAATCTCACAAAAATATTCAAAAATTCTAGCTGAAAATTCTCCCACAAATTGGGAAAGCTACCTATTTTTCTCGTTCCGAGTTTTCCATTCGACCGGCCTTGATAAAAACAATTCTTTAACTAAAACTATCAAACAGAACTGCTGCCGTCCAACAATTGAAAATTTAGATACGTCCCATACCTTAGGCAATAAATTCTCAGTAAATCTATCAAAAAAGATTGAAAATAAAGTAAGCGAGGGAGACCTGAAAGGGGCAGCCTGCTTACTTTTTTCTAACGATAGCCTAGCACCAGACTCAGCAGACACACTCTCGGCACTAAAAGACAAGCATCCTATTCCAACTACTTCACAGACTTCTCCGCCAGATCCTCCCTCTTCACAAACAGAGTTCCTACAAGCATCAACTAAAGACGTCTATTCAGCAATAATCTCATTTAAAACTGGCTCTGCTGCTGGAATAGACGGCCTTTCTCCACAACATTTGAAAGACCTTATTAGCGGTTGTACAGGCAACATTGGCCAAACTCTTCTAAAACACATTACCCAAATTATAAACCTGATGCTTGCAGGAAAGGTTCCCGACGGAATCAGGGAAGTTCTATACGGCGCAAATTTAATAGCTCTAAAAAAGAAAGATGGCGGTATTAGACCGATCGCCGTAGGCAACTCGTTACGACGAATCGCCTCGAAGGTCTGTTGCCGCCATATATCCACAAAATTAAAAAACAAATTCCAACCCTTACAATTAGGTTTCGGCTCTAAAGGAGGCTGTGAAGCAGCCGTGCATTCTTTGCGGTCATTCATAAATAATAAATGCGCAGAAGTTATTTTAAAAGTAGATGTAAAGAATGCCTTTAACTCTGTCGACAGGTCCGTCATGTTACACGAATCTAATATTCCAGAAATATCAAATTACCTTCATGAAAGCTATTCAAAACCCACAAATCATATGTATAAAAACAACATTATTCTATCATCTGTGGGCTGTCAACAGGGCGACCCGCTAGGTCCGGCCATCTTCAGCTTGGCGATCCATCCGGTCATCGAATCCCTCAAATCTAAATTCAATGTGTGGTATCTAGACGATGGGACTCTAGGCGGCGACGCAGAAACTGTACTCCAAGACCTACTTATCCTGATATCAAAATTTAATTCAATAGGATTAGAGTTAAATTTCTCAAAATGCGAAATTTTCTTGTCCGATAGCCTGTCTAAAAACGAAAGCGACAATATTAGCAATATGTTCAATGTCGTCGCACCCGGTATTAAGGTCCTGGAGAAGGATTCTCTTCGCTTGCTTGGAGCCCCTATTCTAGATGAGGCCATTCCAAATTATCTGTCTGAGCAATCAGCCGCGTTTGATCTGTCATACTCTAAACTTTTCGATATTCACTCTCAAATTGCATATCACATTATACGACATTGTCTGTTTGTACCAAAATTAACATATGTTTTACGATGCGCCCCGCTTTGGAAATTTTCTAATCTTATAAAACCACTAGATAATCGCATTAAAGATGTGCTTAGTAAAATTTTAAATTCAGAACTCTCAGACAACAACTGGATCCAAGCTTCCCTACCCATTAGGTTTGGAGGTTTAGGCATCCGCAAAATCTCTAGCGTTGCTCTACCGGCTTTTCTTTCATCCGCCTACAGCACTGGCTCATTATTTAAAAAAATTATGCAACACTGGGATAATGTCAATACATCCTTTTTAAATGAAGCACTAAACGCCTGGAAAATGGTCTGCCCTAGTGAAGACATTCCCACGATCATGAATTCGCAACGATGCTGGGATGAACCTATATGTAGAGGATTAAACACAGAACTTCTAAATTCAACTAACTCTACAGGACGTGCCCGCATCCTTGCCGTTTCTCGCAAAGAGTCTGGTTTTTGGCTCCAAGCTATCCCCTCCCCAAACATAGGTACATTATTGGATAATACTTCCTTTTCTTTGGCTATAAACCTGCGCTTAGGTTCTCGCATATGTGCACCACACACATGTGTCTGTGGTATAGAGGTAATCGACCCGGGATACCACGGTCTTTCTTGCCGCCGCAGTGCCGGCAGATGGTCACGCCACGCCGCCCTGAATGATGTCTTACGGAGGGCGCTTGCCACCGCTAACGTGCCGGCTCTATTGGAGCCGAACGGTATTGCACGTGATGATGGCAGGCGCCCTGACTGAATGACTCTAATTCCCTGGCAGCGTGGCAAGCCATTGGTGTGGGATGCGACTTGCGTAGACACGTTGGCCGCATCCCATTTACCAAACACTTCTAGATCGGCCGGTTCGGCGGCGGAAACAGCGGAATTGCTCAAGCGGCGGAAATATGCAACCCTCAGTGAGAGTTATATGTTTTTGGCGTTTGCTGTCGAGACGCTTGGACCGTGGGGTCCTGAGGCCATGAGCCTCTACCAAAATTTATCAAAACGACTCATCGACTCTTCAGGTGATCAGAGGGCTGGTGCCTACCTCGGCCAACGGATCAGTATGGCGATCCAGCGAGGAAACGTAGCCAGCCTTCTGGGCACCTTACCCATAGAAGACGGTGATCTGGGCTCAGTATTCTACTTATAGTCTTGAGGGACTATGGGTAGAATACAATACAAATAAGTTAAGTTTTCTTACATTGTATTCAATAGTATGTAATTTATATTATAGTTATTACAGATTGTCAGTCGTTTATACTAAACATACAACTTAGATATATTGTCATTTTTCATATGCTGTGGTGGTATCTGTTCCAACAATTGTTGTGAAGATTAAATTCTTGAATACAGGCTAAGAGTAACGAAACCAAGTCAATATTACTAAATTTAGTGTTGCAAGGTTTAGCAATTCGAGTAAATATGCTTAGCCTATTTTTGTTAGGGGTTTTTTCTGTATGTATTAGCTTTATTTTAATTGGTATATATAATTTATTTCAAGACTACCATTTTACCCACCAACAAATCAACCTATGTCTAAGTGGTAGGGCATTTACCCGTCTGGATGGCTACGTCTAGAGTCCAGAGGTCTAGAGCATGCCGCCATAACAATCTTGAGTTGTGTTCCAGCATTAGTGGCCAGGTTCAAGTCTCTCTTAAGAGAGGAGAAGCCTTTGGTGTTGCAAATGTCTATAGGCGATGGTAACCGTTTTCCATCAGGTGGGCCGTCTGCCTGTCTGCTGAACTCATGTAAAAAAATTTGTTAAAATACATCATAAAATTTAAAAGAACAGACCTCAAAATGCTTCTAATCATCTTACTTTAGGAACATGATAATAGAAATATATAAATATATATCTGTTCTTCTGCTTTACAAAACCTGAGGTCCGTACAAGGCTTGCATTCCTCGCATTCCCCAAAGCTAAAAGAGCCACCGTGCCTAATTATGCGCCCGTTGTACCCTCAGGACCTCCGCATTCTGTCACGCTATCCTGACAATCGACAGTCATTTAAAGCACACAATAAAAGTGTTTCACAGTGATGCATGTTCCAGATTCCTTCGTTTGAGATGTAAAATAAATAGAATTCACACTACCATGTAAAAAGAGGATTATATGGGAATAAACAATCGATCCGTAAATACATAAAAAGAAAAGCTTTAATGAAAAACTAAAAATGAAGAATGTAAAATACACGAATCTCAAGTCGCGGGCATATTCTAGTAATAATAAAAAATTATAAAGTGTATTCTTTCTGTCTTACATTTTTGATGTTTGTCTGTTTGTTCGAGATTCACGTAAAAACTACTGGCGCGATTTTGATGCAATTTTCGCTGATCGATAGTAAATTCCCGGACTTATAATCTGCGGTGCTTTACATTCTGAGAATCCTAGGGGAATTTTCTTGGGAGAGATCGGTAAATCTTTAGTCAAACAATTGTAGTTGTGTGCAACTTTAGTAACATTAGTTATACTGAGTTTTTACGAGAATTTCTGCGGTTCATGTATTTCCATACTGACAAATCCATTATCGTGCTGAAAATAAAAAAAATATTTTATATTTGGCAAAATAACTGTAATCTTTGTTTCCTGTTTAACGTGGACAAAGTCGGGGGTAAATGATAGTATATAAATAAAGTCCTTAAAATGTGCCGAAATTGAATCGTGCTAGCTGTTAATACCTAACACTTTTCTAATTTTTTATATGGTATTATTATGTATGGTACTTGGAACATTAAAAAATTGTAAACAGTTGTACAGGTTATTCAACTGATAGGCTTATGCGTAAGGTGCGAAGAATGAAAGGAGCTTATTAATATACGTAATAATTATATCCGAAGCTCATTAACAGATAAATGTGTGAGAACATTTATAAGTAGGCATTAACCTACCACGTAATTATAAAAAACAAACTGTCAAAAAAACGACCGCAATTGTATAAACAGGCGGTTTCTAGAAAACCGTTAAATGATGATAAATCGATAAAACTCCAACGCAAGGCTTCACGCGCCGGCGCGCGCGCATGTGACGTCACTTCCGGGCCCCACCGCGCTGCCCCCTGCCTAGCGCCTCCCCATTTCCTGTAGATATAATATAGTAGCCGTCATCGCTAGACTAGAAGCATTATTGTAATATTTATGCATATTTATGTAGATCTTAAACGATTCTAAGGGCCTGATGTCCTCTGTGGTTAAGCGGACTAAACCTTAGCCCAGCAACGCAGAGGCTCCGGGTTCGATTCCTGGTATAGTAAATTTTGGAAACGTATTTTTTCCATTATTTACTATGGTCTTGGTGTCTGGGATCGGCCCCAGAGTAGAGTAGAGTAGATACGTTGTATATTACCAATAACACAAGCGTATCTTGCTTAATTTGGGGATATACAATATGTGTGTTTGTCTGGCGATTATTATAATTATTAAGGATGTATTTCAAGACCACGGGCCATAAAAATGGCGCGGACTCTTTGAGGGCTTGCGTGCGGCCATAGAAAGGCCAACACGTAGAGGCCCCTTGACAAATTTAATGTAAATGTGGCGTGACACTGACCGGCGATAAACGCTGTCTACACCATATAATAATGGACCCAAGGATTAGCCCCGGCCATTGTTATTACATTGTTACAACTCAGGTCCCGACAAAAACAAAATCCACCCGCATATCTGAAACAAGGCACATTTATTACCCGTCGGCGTTTGAATTAATAACATAAAAATTCTTTTGTGATCTTTTGTTTACTTATTGGCATACGGCCTATTGTTGTGTTGTAATCGTCAGCTAGGTGTTACGGATTTAAAGTACAAGCTGATTCTAGGAAATTTGGTCCACGCTTCCGGGCGGAGATATTCCATTTGTGCAGTATAAAGCAATACCCGACAAAGCCCGATTGAGGGAGGAGTTAGTCGAGCGAGAACTACGAGCGAAGCAAGACGTGTGTACTACAATCGGGAATCTTTTAGTGACGAACGTTGCGCGTTTATTGAATTATGACCTTCTGCATTACGTTTGGACTTGTTGTGTCCGGTTATATTTGTACCTGTGGTATACGTGTTTGTATGGTTCTAATAAACCCTATAGTAATTCTAACGGCATTTTAATTCGAGTCCTGCAACTCGTAACAATACGTAACACAAAGCTATTACCTAGGGCATTGCACGCGGCTTAGCCGCGGGGAAAACTCTAGAAAGAATTACAGATAAAAACAAAAGACCATAAATGTTCCACATTTAAAAATAATATGTTGTGCCCAGTAACAAACCGTATTTATTAGTCACAAGAAAAACTTTTTGGTGGAGATTCCAACAGTACGTATTTCAAGATAACAAATTCTTCCGTCGAGGAGAAATGTACTTACTAAAATGAACAAGTTTTATTGACATAGTACGTTTATATGTAATTATATGAGTAATTTAACAACTCGTTTGTATACCAGCTACTGTTTGCTACAGGTGTGTTGATTCAAGCCATCAAATACAAGATTAGATCATTCGATAATTATATTCTAATAGTTATCTTATTAGCTATGATCATTTTCTGTGTCAATGCCCCGGGGTCTAGTTAGCATTAGATTTTTTAAGGATACTTGGACCTAGTTATGCTGAAATGAACCAAATAAGCTATCAAAAACATTGTCAAATAGATCAGGATGTAATTAATGCACTACTTAGTAAAAAATGTGTCAAGATTTATTCTCAATTGACATAAAAAAATGTGCATTTCGTTTCACAACATATTGTTACGAGTTGCAGGACTCGAATTAAAATGCCGTTAGAATTACTATAAAATTTATTAGAACTATACAAACCTGTATAACACAGGTACAGGTACAAATAAATTATCGAATGTAGTACACACGTCTTGCATCGCCTGTGCTTAACGCTCGACTGCCCATCTCTTCATTGGGGCATTGCTTTATACTGCACAATTACAATATGTCTCTTGGCCGTGCAGACTGAATTTCTTAGAATCACACCTGGTAATGAGTACCATAAAGGATTACAATACACAATGGACTGTTTTTCTAATTACAAATTTTAAACACAAAGTAAACAAAAAAAGTTCAAATGCTGAAAAGGTAATAAACTGCAGGTGTGAAATGGTCTTTGTCCGTCGTAACAATATTATGTACCTAGATTAAATAGTTCCAAATATCTTTTTTCTATTCTTTGTTTGATGTTGTTCTTATGTTTTTCAGTGAAGGTGACGTTGCTGCCTGGCACTAACAGAAGACCAGCGTTGGTTGTTATCAACCAGCATTGCTGAGTTAGGGCTTGTTTAGTTAGTTAACCTTTGGCGTTTATTAAACTGCTTATTATAATTTACATTTTAAATAACTCTAAACAAACGTAATTTACTTATTTGTTTCTGCATGAATCTAAACTGGAGAATAGAATATCTAATTAAGGTCTAATTTTTATGAATATTAAGCGCTAAAATTGCATTTTAATGCAATTTTCAAATAAACGCGCATGTATGAAGAGGTTAATGAAAGTAGGTGAAGCGAAAGTTGTTTGTCAGGATCGTCGCAAGTGGAGATCTATAGTCTCTACCTACCCCCATGGGAAACAGGCGTGATTTTATGTATGTATGTATGTAAATTGCATTAATTTTTAACTAACTAGTCTACCACTTTACTCACGATTGTATTTGGACTATATTGGTCATATTTATTAACGTCTCTTAATGGTGGGTAATGCATAAATCCCCGTCAAAATTAACTAACACAGAGACCTAGTTGCTCAGAGGACTCTTTCCCTAAAAGAAGAGAAGCAGCTCTTAGTAGTGGAAAGGAAGGTTCTCCATGAGATTTTAGGTCCAACAAAGAGAGAGGATGATAGCGGGATGGTCCACCTTGAAATCGAGAATCTCGTGACCGAGCCCTATATTGGGCTCGGTCACGAGGAAAGGATGGAAGAAGATCGCAGCGTGAGGAAAGCAGATTTGGGACGGCCGGTCGATCGATGTCATAACTGTCCAGAAATTGCGCAGGACAGGGAAAAAGGGCATGGTCTCACTTTGGGTCGCTGAGCCAACGGAGAAAGTAACAGAGACCTAATTTACGCAACTTTATGATTTTATTTCAATCGTCACCAAGAAATTGTAAAAATGACACATAGGTATGTCAGCTGTCAAAGTTATAAAATATACATTCAAAAATCGTAGTTTTGACAACAATATTTTGATTACAACCATGTTGACCATTTTTTTTATTGTCTGCATGTGTGGCTCTTATAAACAATTAAAATTATAATAGAAAACACAGATAGACACTTAATTTTATTACTATAGAAGCAAAAAATCATAGTGTACCAAATAAGATTCCTTATGTATATTATAATGAATTTGTTATAAAAAATATATTCTAACCTTGTTTTACGTTTCCTTCCTTTTCTTTATATTATATTATGATTAAATCATTATTACTCAAAATAGTTTAAAGACAGCCTTGGATTGTTTTTACTAAGTAATATCAGACAGGACTCGCTAAAGCCTTAACAAACAGTCATAATACATTGTTGCTTATTACGATTTGTTTATGGTTTTTAGCATACGATTGTGCCACTGGTTTATTATTCATTTTTCGCTTTTGACGTTATATTATTTAAAACATATTATATTTTTAAGACGTGAGAGAGAGAAATGTCCCACTGCTGGGGCTCAGGCCTCCCATTATAGAGGGGAACGGACAGTATACCCCGCCACGCTTGTCCAAGGTGGTGCATGTGTTCGGGCCAGGATCGAACCCGCGCCCTTTGAGTTTGAGGCGCGTGCGCTAACCACTACGCTACCACGACTATTGAGAGGCTAAGCCAACAAGCTGAAGTGTTATATAATGGGGACTCGTAAGAACGAGGCACATTGCTGACATACCTATACCTTTCTTGTGATCCTACTTTCGTTATATCTCTCTACTTGTCCAAACCACTTTAACATTCCTTGTTCAAATCTTGTCACTACATCCTCTTTCAATCCACAACCTTTCGGATAAACGATCTAAATACATCCCCCTTAATAACCAAAATTCGCCTGGATAAAGTTACACGGTATGCATAATTCTCCGGTTCGGCACAAAATCGATATGTTACGCCGGTACATAGCATAGATGTACATGTAATTGTTGTGAATTAACGATTCGTTCCTTCTTAGAGACGGTGTTCTTTTAGAACGGAACTGTAATGAAGTTGTGTACTGTTGTACACGCAAGTTCACGCAACATGTACATGAGAATGTTATTAGATCTTTTTTCCGTAGGTATTTAGGCAACAGAAACCCTGTGAAACGGCCATATCTTGAAGCTTCTCGGTGCATATTAGTCACTTTTCTTGGAAAATGTTTATAAACAAGGCTTGGAAACCGGTTAAAACTCGGTTACAGTCTAAGCACATATGAACCTTTCTTTGCGGTTTTGTTCCCACTTTAAACTCAATCAACCGGTTTTTGGTAACAATCGTTCGTTCAACAGGTTTTCTTGAATAAACCGGTTTTGAGTGATTTTTTACGTACACCTTAAAAGCGCAGCCATGTCCAGTAATTTTTCAATCGCATACAAACACATGTTAAATTAGACAAAACGTATTTGTTCTATTCCTTTAAAAAAATTGATTTTTCATCCAAAATATTAGAAAGAAAGAATAAGAAAGAAAGAAAGAATATATTTTATTTAGAACAAACAAAAAACTAAGTTAATATAAATAGAGAAAGAAACAAAATAAATCCTAAATTGGACCCAGCCTCAGCATAATGCTAGCCAACAAGGACTAGCGCTGTTCTTCCGTCTGGGACCATAAAGTGAAGTTACGGTGAACAATACAACACATTGTTATTAGATAATTGGTCTACCAACACCAAGGTCGTTGCGCTTATCTAATTTTATCACCCTGAATAAAGTAGGTCTATACAGAGCATTGCTCTACGTAGGGTACCTATAATATCTAAAAAAACAAGAGCGCAGTTATAGAAGCTCGCATAGGGCGCATAAAAGGCTATTTACGGCACTGCCGGTAAGGATAAATTTCTGCGAAGGAATGTCAAACGGCAAACCAAAGGAAAAAGATTTTGCACAAAATGTTCTACTTCCCATACATTTATTTAATATCAAATTGCGCCGGTCGTTTAATCACACCTCATTTGAACGCAATCAATATTTACCAATTGACATTGAATTCAGGCTGTATATATAAAACCACTGATATGCCATTATCACACCATTGAACGATCATTCCGCCCTATATCTAAAGAAGACTGATAATCGAGTTCTCGTAACAAGCTGATAGAAAGCCCATCCACATATAGTTACGACACAAAAAATTAACACCATTATAACGTGTCATAAGACAAAGGACCATTCAATGAATTCGCGCGGAACCAATTTTATTGCATATCTCACAAGAAATCTTACTTAAAAACTACTGAATCTAAATATCAAATGAGTCATGCGTGACTCAGTAAAGATGCGTACGTATCCGTTACGAAGAACATTAAAATATAATCTATATTTTAATACGTGAAGTAAACATTTGTACCCATTTTTACTAAAATTGCGCGGACAGAAGAGTATGAAATTTCGCACACTTATATAGTTTGTATAAAGAAGCGACGAATGTTAATAAATCAATAAGAAAAACATTACATGTACATTTTGTTGTGAATAAAAAAAGTAGTTTTTTATTTAAGAAAAAAATAAGTTATTTCTCTCTTTTTTTAATGAACAAAATTTTTTCTAATCCAATTTTGATAAAAACTGAAGGAGTAAAATGGTTTCATGTCAATAATTTGGAGGTGATTTTATTGGTTATTTTCTTAACTTACAAAAACCTCTAGAAAATGACAAAAAGAAGAGAAGATTCATGAATGTGTTTTTTTGATAAATTATTGATCAGTAAATACCAACGTGTAAACGAAAAGTTGTTTCCATTAAACACCACTTTCGGCAATATGAGCCTTAACTCAATTGTTAAGACATCGACATTTAAGTACAGAACTGTTTGTTAGTACCCTAATAGACACAACGGTAAATAAGCAGACATCATGTAGTATTTTACAATGTAGTAAAATCACCACTTTATTAATACCGCAGTAAAATAATCTGCCTACATAACGGTGTACATCCTTAACTAACGTATCCTAAAACCATTATGTCTGTATGTAAGAGAACTGTTTTATTTTGAAGTTGTAAAAATTCACTGTAGGTAATCTGATGCTAGATTGAAATTCATGAATTTTATGACTGTTTTCGGTCCACCTGCTCTTTACGCGAGCGAGTCATGCTTGCCATGGAGAAGACGGAACGGACGCGCGAGCGTCCTCCCACTAAAGGAGGACGTGTTGGGGCTAGAGGGATTCCTTAGACCTTCGGTCATATTGAACGAACAGCGCGTATGGTAAAGGTTCCCACCCGCCAATAACGCCGTCAAGAGAAAGGCGCGTTACCTTCTGCGCGCGCTTATCCCTCCTCCCATGGAGCGAAAGGGGCGAGTCCCCCCGACACTGGATATGGACCTACGAACCCCCGCTTACGGGGGCACGCTCCACTTTCCACTTTCAAGAAAGGAACACCAAGAGGTTTTATTAGATACCTAACCTGGGTGGCAACAGTGCTTCTTCGGCAGTGCTAATGTCACCCCAACATGGCAAATCCCAAATGCGCCTGCCGCGTTTACCCCGCTGCAGTTTGTCTTCAATCAAGTTTCGATCAATTAATCAGTCTATAACTCTTTATTGTACACAAATACAAAAAAGAACTTACTAACACTGTTTTATTATGCACGAAGGGCGGTCTTATCGCTAAAAAGCAATCTCTTCCAGACAACCCCAGGAATGAATTGAGATTATAATGATGGTGGTATACATAATACATAGTACAATTTCTTACATTCTAGTAAAAAAAATATAAATGCAGTATATACGGATGTTCTGTATATTAAATAGTATATTAAAATATAAATCTGTATATTATGTACTTAATATACATAACATACAAATACATATCTACAAAAATATATAAATGTTTATAGATACATATATATTTACATACATTTAAATATCAATTTATTCCAGATATCTTTTAGTTAAAAAAGTTTACATGCTAAAGTTTTGGTCCAAAATAACGAGCCCCTGAAGGGTTTGCCTGATAGTGTATTACCAATTTTGCAACTGCATCAGCAGTTTGATGGATATAAAATTTATTGAAGCCGCAAAAATTTGTTTATACATCCCATTTTACATTTATTCATTCATTGTTTCTTAATTTATCCATTCCGCAACAGATTGTTTATACTGCCATTCGTTCATTCATTCTCAATTCCTTCATTCATACTCCATTCGTTCGTTCATTCATTCATTTATACAGAAGCCAAAAATATGATCGCTGGTGACAAAATGCTCTGAGACTTTTGAACACTCGTTAAAAAATCGACACTAGGTTGGCCTCCACACTGCCTACAAAATTTAAAATAACAAGGGTGAAGTCGCGAGTAAACGGTAGTTATAACGTAAAAACAGGCTATCGTAGGTTGTGTCATCCAATAATAAGTATCGTATGTAGTACACAGATTTTATTTGAATATTATACGGATATTATTAACGTCATAATTATTATTATAAACAGTCTGATATCGATGTGATCTTTTCGTGTCAATAACAAATATATAAAGAGTTTAGTTATTATTTAAATGTTGGTGTTTACAATGTATGAAACGTGTGCAAAATCACTTTCCATGTTACTAATGAAGGTTCAATAACTGTTTTCTAGTTTTTTTTAAATATTTTTTCGCATTGTTTGTACCTGTAGCAAGTATATTTTTACAAGTTGCAGGACTCTAATTAAAATGCCGTTAGAATTACTATAGAATTTACTAGAACTATACAAACACGTATAACACAGGTACAAATATAACTGAACACAACCAGTGCTAACATAATGCACGATTTAATAACACGCGCAAAGTCCGTCACTAACGTCTTGCTCCGCTTATGGCTATCGCTAGATTGCCAATCTCCCCATTGGGGCATTGCTTTGTACTGCACAATTACAATATGTCTCTCGGCCGCGCAGACTGAATTACTTAGAATCACACCTGGCTAATGACTACCATAAAAGATAACAATTCACAATGGGCTGTTTTTCCTAATTACAAATTTTAAACAAAAGAAGTCCAAATGGCAAAAAGGTAATAAACTGCAAGTGTGAATTGGTCTTCGTCGGTCGTAACAATATTTTAATAGTAGGGGAGGATTTTGGAATTTACTCGAATGTGGCAGAATAACATATTATGTACCCCCACAATATATGAACCCTTCACACAGGGCCCTGCGTTTATGGTAGCCGATCAGAATAGTAAAAAAGAATGGATCGTTAAAATACTTAAGCACGTCAGATTAAGACAAGGTAAGTTAATTACATGCAGAAAATTTCAATAATCTGACTATATGCGCGTGACACAAAGTTGCAAAAAAAATGTCACCTGGGCATTGTCAAGCGCGGTAAAAAAAAATTAAGGAAATCATTCAAGCGTCACGGGAATAATATGCTCTGCCGATTGCCACAAGCCGAAGTAGTTAAAATCATCAATAAAGTGTGCTGCGTTCAGCTGCTGAGAAAATTTTATTAAAATTTTGTATTTCCATGACATATCCTATATAAATAAAAGAAAGTCGTGTGAACTAACACTATTTATAACTCGAGAACGGCTGTACCGATTTGGGTGAAAATTAGTGGGGAGGTAGCTTAGAACTAGGAGACGGACATAAGATACTTTTTATCCCGTTGGAACCGGTAGGTGGCGCTGAGATCAGATTCTAGAATCTTCCTAATCACCTGAACCGATTTTGGTGAATTTGTTTTTGTGTGTTTGAGTGGGTCTCCGGATGGTTTAAATCCACAATTAGAACCGGTAGGTGGCGCTGAGATCGGGTTCTTGAATCCTCCTAATCACCGGGAGTGATTTTGGTGATTTTGTTTTTGTGTGTTTGAGTGGGTTCCCGGATGGTTTAAATCCACAATTGGAACCGGTAGGTGGCGGCGGGACAACGGCTGCCGGAGCCGCTAATAAAGTTATAAAATAAACATCGTGAAGAAAGAAAATAAACACTAACAAATACATAGATCTTGCTCTCTAGGTTACTACCATGTGGCGTCTGTAGTCCACCGCAAGCAGTCTAGTAGCGAAGAGTCTAGACCATTAACCTTGAGAGGCTCTCACTAGGCTGCTGGGTGAAGGCCAGATAAAGAAGGCAGCAATTTTTGACACGGTACAAATAGTGAGGAGGTTTATGTCTTTGGAGCCTTAACCACCGGTAAGCTTGAACTCGAGACGCAACTGCCGCAGTGCTTCAAATGTTTTATATATTTTTTCATAAATATTTTAGGTTATTTTTAATTAAAAAAAAAGTATAACATTATGTATATTTTTACAATAAAAAATGTTTAATATATTTAGTTAAATATTATTTATTGAGAAAATAAATACTTAAAAAATACATTTATTTTCAGACCAAAGATCCATAGTTTGTTAGTGTATTACAATATGTTATGAACTAATTACACTGTTGAAACTTTATTAATTTTGATTTTAGACCAATACCTACTCCTAATACACACATCGAGCAAAGCCATGCATAACAAAGAAAAAGAACAATCAATGTTATTAACAAACAAATTATTAGAATGATTCACTTCCTCTCACAATAGATCTGGAATATTCCCAAAAAAAACCTAGACTAGATACAAACTTGCAATGTGTAACATTTATAAATCACAACTTATGGCCGGTTCCTATATTTACTAGTCAATCTTGCCCTACCATCGGTTGAATTTTGACATTATTTGCATAGGGCTAATGTCAAATTTTAACCGATAGTGAGGCAATGAACGGCCGGTAAGAGATAGTAACCGGCCTTAATAAAAAGAATCCAAAGAAACCGTACTGTAACAACCTACTAAAACAGGCTACGGTACATTGAGTACTATTCTATGAAGAAACAACAAGCTCGACTAGTTCTGGCATACGGAGTAAATCCAAGATTGGCATCAGTTACGCGAATTAAAATATAGATAATTCTTATTACGGTACGGCAAGTTGTTTATTATGTACCTGTTTATAAAACGTCTTAAAATTTAAAAAAAATAATGTAAATATATCACCGTGGAGACCGGCATACCAATTCTTTAAATATTGTTTAAAAACCGTACTGGCCGCTAAATTATTTTGAAAATAGAACGATTTGTCTTGCTTGTGTCAATGTGTCAAAACTATTATTTTTCTTATTTCTACAAATATCACTTTGCATAGTGTATGACCAGTGTCAAGTATTTATGTTTTCATATTTCAAATGTTCATGTTCATGTTGTTTTTGTAAATAGGTATTAGGCAAATATGCTGGTCTCGTATTAATCCCTATGCATATCTTAATCAAATTGTAAATGTACTGATGCTAAAAATCTATTTACTAATCTGTCCAGTCACATTACATTGATATATTACACTATATAAAGTAACAATTGTTCACTATAAACGAGAAATCTACCATAAAAAATACAAGTGTCTATTTTAAATTCTAAACTTTGGATGTTTTATGTTTAACATATTCTTAAATAAGTTAATGATCGAGCAGACTATACCCCAGGAGATGCACCAATCCAATCTGGTGCCCATATTCAAGAAAAAAGTTGACATTCAAGATTGTAACAACCATAGGGTAATAAAGCTGCTGTCATGTACTATGATAGCATAGGAGAAAGTGATTGAGAACTACAGAAGGAAACGGAGGTGATGCTATGACGCACAACTGATGCCATATTTTCGATACGCCAACTAATCGAAAACTGCAGACAGGTGCATAAAAATCTTCATAGATCTTGAAAGAGCACACGATCGCGTCCCCCGGGAAGTTCTGTGTTAGGTCCTCAGAGCGAAAAGTGTGCTAAAGAAGTGCATAAGTTCTGCAAAGTGATATTTGTGCGAAAGCATCTATGAGAATGTTAGTATACAAGTCCGTTCCGTAGTGGAAACCACAAGCAAGTTCTCTGTAAAGGTAGGTTTGTACCAGGGATTTGCTTTAAGTCCTGACCTATTTCTGCTGGTCATAGATGCGCTGAACGAAGAGTACTTTAAATGAAAGTAAAAGTATTCAAGTATTTCTAGATATCATAGGAAAGGGTATCTTTAATCGAAAGTACCAAAAACCGCAAAGCCGAATATTCGGTTTCGGCTATTGACTAAAACTTTATACAACACTATTTCTCAACATTATCCCTGTCATATAAGGTACGTTCACACGAAGCAGCTTTTAAGTAATCACAAACAAAAAATGCATGCTTGCATAAGGACGGCTAGTTTTGTATTTAATTGTCTACTGATAAATTATTATGCTAAATACCATGGAACTATTGGGGCAGTAATTATAAGGAATTAATTAATGGCGGTTTATTGGTGGTCTTTCTTACAGAAGCCATCAATGGAACTGTACTTTGATTATCATCGCAACGCGTACATATTGAAATAGCAGAACTGGTCCCCAGTGCTTCTGTACGTCTGTCCGTTAGTCCGTCAGCCTGTTAATATTGTAATAGTAATAATGCACGCCCAATTATGAACCAAATGCATTGATACTGTTACGAGTCGCGAGACTCGAATTAAAATGCCGTTAGAATTACTATAGAGTTTATTAGAACTATATAAATGAGTATAACTCAGGTACAAATATAACCGAACACAACAAGTCCAAACTTAATTCAGAAGGTCGTAACGTTCGCTCGTTGTTATCGCTCAAGTGCCTCCCCCCTCCATCAGGTCATCGTTTTATACTGCGCAACTGCAATGTCCCCGTATCAAAGCCGACTTAATCCGACACACCTGGATAATGACTAAAAAAGAATAAAAGATTACAATACAACAATGGGTTGTTTTCTAATCACAAATAAACACAAAGTAAACAAAAGAAGTTCAAATACTGAAAGGTAATATAATGTGTTTTTACAGATATGCAGGTGTGAATTTGGTTTTGTTGGCGCCTAGGTCGTAATAATACTATAAAAACCGTCTGTACATGCATTACGCAATAAATACATTCTTTCTATTCTAACTACGAAGCAAGTAAAAATTACGGACAGACGCCTCAATTTTATTATAGACTTTTATTATGTAATCCGAATTTCGTGTACCAAATAAGTGCATCCTATCAAAAACCCATTAGTTTTATTCAGCCCATATAAGGGGGTTCTAACAAAAAATCATTTCATGAATAATTCAGCCTGGATTTATGGCAGGAAGTTGCTGGTGACCGGATGAGGTGGTCATTTTTTTCATAATTTTCCATACCGTATCACGCGATGCCGTAGTTAATTTTTATTGGCCATTGTAGAATAATTTTAGTGGAATGGTGTTCTTAAGAGTGTTATGTAGAAATATTTTAAACGTTTTGTGAGTAATATTGCCAATGAAAGAAGAAAGAAAGAAATATTTTTTTTAGGACAAATAAACACTAACTATACTGAGAAAAATAAGCTTTTTTAAAAAGGTTTTCAAAGTTTGAGATCCTGGATATCATGTAGCAGCAGAGTGCTAGCCAAGACAAGTAAAACGAGCCCAAACACGACGGGTCTATCTTGTTTAGTACAGGAGTTCCTATGGCCACCTTCCGACTCCATTATCAGATCAGCTTCATGGCACCATATTATTGCATTGTCACGCGATATACATATGCCTGCAAAATTCAGCTCAATCGGAAACCAGGAAGTTGATCAAATTTAACTTGCTAGATTCCACCCTGACTTACATACATACATCCATTGCAAGTTAAATAAAAGCTTGTAATAAAAGAAAGGAATCAATATAAATCCTAAAATTGGACCCAGACTCAGCCTAATGCTAGCCGCTAAGACCAGCGTTGTTCTTTCGCCTGGGACCAGCAGGTGGAGTCACGGAGGACAATACAACACAAGTAATATTATAAAATCGATTCAGTTAAATAATTATAAAAATAAAACGGATTATTAGACAAATTTTCAGCAAAATAATAATAATAAACATAGTGAGATAGTGAGATACGTGAGATTATTGTGTGGGGGGTCCCACACATGTCCCAAAAATAAAATTGCGTCCTCTAATAAATGCAATATTCGGTCCTTAAATTGTAAGATTTCAATGGATTATTATTGTTCTATTGCATTCGTTTAGCGCCGCTTGCGGCCGAATCATTAGCCAGGTGTTGCGGATTAAGTCGACTACGAAACGGGCACATTTATATTTGTGAGGTATAAAACGACGGCTTGATGGAGAGAGGGAGCAGTTCAGCGACAACTACGACCAAGGCGTGACGTGTGTACAATCGGAAAACTAATACTGACGGACTGCGCGTTTTATTGAATTACAACCTTCTGCATTACGTTTGGATTAGTTGTGTTCGGTTATATTTGTACCTGTGTTATACGTGTTTGTATAGTTCTAATAAACTCTATAATAATTCCATTCTCCTTGAGACTTGTGGGTATACACTGCATAACTTATGGAAATACAAGGATATAACCAACAACACGGGGGCCGGTCCTAGACACCTGAACCTTAAAAACTACATTACATTGTAATGGAAACATTGTATTGACTCATAACAGTACATCGCAATGACAGCTCACAGCATGTATCTATATTTACACCCGTACGACGGATTTACCAGGCGACACCTTAAAGAGATTTATTGCTTTTAAGGTACCTTTACACTGGTTGTCATAATTTATAATGATTTATTTCTTGAACAAATAATTATCTTTTGACAGCTTTGGAAGCGGTGGCAGATACGTGAATGAATGAATGAACGAATGAAAACTCTTTATTGTTCACCATAACTTAAACCTAGATATTTAATATAAACCTATTTCAATTAGAACAATGGACGGCCTTATTTATCGCTTATAGCGATCTCTTTCAAACAACCCGGTATCCAAGGAGATATTACAAGAAAATGGAATAATATTTGGTGGTTTAACTAAATTGAAAGTTATTCAATCGTAATTGAAGAAAAAACAAAATGATTACAATAATAAACTAATAAAAGACATACATAATTAAATAGATTAAAATAATATAAATACGTGATTTTTCAATAAGTAATCTTTAATATTCCATTTTCAAAAATACATTCATTTTTTATGTTGTTTTTTATAATAATAATCGGCAGTCAAACACATTATTGTATATCCCCAAATTAAGCAAGTTACGTTTGTTATGGGTAATATACAAAGGACTACTCTGGGGCCGATCCCAGACACCCAGACCATAGTAAATAAAGAAGAAAATACGTTTCCGAAATTTGCTATACCAGGAATTGAACCCGGAGCCTCTACGTTGAAGTCAGGTGGGCCGGCAAAGGCTTAGCCCACTCAACCACAGAAGCGATCTATTGATATGATTACAGTTTTAAAATAAAGGGAGCGGAAGCCGAATCCACGTGAGATTTTTTCTAAAACAGAACCTCACAGACTCATACAGTTTGCAAGGGTTTATATGAAATCATAAGCAAATGCAGTCAAATAGCAAACTAATTATTGTTTCAAACTTAATAAAATGATTTCTATCGAGTTATTTTAAAAGGTAGATATCTAGAGCTATCACCGCGGCTACACCGGGAGTCTAATCCTATATTTAGAAAAGTACCTGTATTTTACTTACATAAAAATTTAATTAGGTTTTTCTATGTAAATATATAAGCCCTTAGTGAAAATCATCTATGATGGTGGAAAACGCTTAAACATCCGTCGTGTGGTTTAGAAAGACTTGGAGATATATAGGAAGACAGACGCGGAAAGCGACTTTGTTTTACACTATATAAAATCCTTACTATATGGGTGATCTGGAAGTTACTGATCAGTACGACAAGTTCCCTTTGATTGTAAGACATGTAAAATAACACACATTCCTTTGTAAACTAAAAATCTGATATTGTCGTACACTGTATTATTGTAAGGCTTTCCAACCAGCTAACTCTCGTTATTTTTAATTCCAGATACAGCTAAGTAGGTCACTTTTTGAGGAAATTGACACGTGTAGATATACTAAAAGGGGGTGACACGGCATACAGTTCCACTTTGTATTGATACTTGTCACGCTCGTATTATGATCCTGCAAAAGCGGCCGATTTAGACCTTATGTACTGTAGCAGTTGTTTTGGGTACCAGACTAATTTTGTAAAACTATTTGAATGAATTTTAACTTTTTTTTAAATATTTATAACCACACTATTCTAAACTCCCCTTTATAAGATAACATCTCAGTAAAATCGCGATGACAATTTGCTTGAACTAACCTGACCACACCTACTCCATTCAATTATCAGTCTTATTCCTTTGTGCTAAGGTGCTTTTACTTCTTAGTTACTATGGTTCTTTTACAGATATTATTTCAAATGATGTAAAGCATGTTGATTTGGAAAGTGGCTCATGTTTTGCTACTCGTATTGAACTAAGTCGAGTAGACTAAGTATCATGCGATTGATGTTTTAGTAAACATGCCAAGTTTTTGTAAGATATTACACGTAATGAATGAGTATTTAATTGTTGCATATAAGCATTGCTGGCAACGAAAATACAGGGTAAATTCCATATAACGTTACTCGATTTAACGATAAACTCTCTTAAGCGTCGGAATCACTTGGCTTTGGTTGGTTTAGCTCGTCTTCCATACAATGATACACTCTATATAGCATAACACCCACTATCAATAACAACAACAATTAAGTAATAAATTCCAATATAACGTTACTCGATTTAACGATAAACTCTCTTAAGCGTCGGAATCACTTCGCTTTGATTGGTTTAGCTCGTCTGTCAATACAATGATACACTCTATATAGCATAACATCCACTATCAATAACGATAACAATTAAGTAATAAAAAAGTACGTTTTTAGTTGCCAAAATTCATGCATAACGAAATTTCTAAGAAATTCCGAAATAGCGTAATTTCGAAGTACTTCCTTTATCAGAAAGATGTCTCAATATCACAAGACATGAATGAAATAAGTAAAGAAAAAATACAATAAAATTACTGGTGCAGCAAAAGACGTCAGATAAAAAACAGACTTCTCTCCATTTAACGACAACTCTCTATAATGGTATAAAATGCACAGTTCCTTCAGTTTCGCTATATAGAGTTTACACTGTACTAGAACTTTACAGGAATAACGCACATAACGAAATGTTGGCCGCTTCACTGATGTACGCAACGTTTCTCTTATGCACCATGGGAATATAGAATGACCTCACAGCTACTGTTATTTCCACAGCGCTCCAATATGGGGTTTCAAAAAAAGGGTATATTAACATTTCTCTGAAGCCGGCAGCGGCAATTTTTAGTTTTCGAACATTCTTAGGCGACGGTAATCGCTTGCCACCAGGTGAGACGTTGGCCTGTCTGCGGCACTTTAGCTAAAAACAAATTCAAATTGCTTTATTTATAAATTTAAGGTATGAAAAGAATATACTTATAACAGAACAATATTATTAATAACAAAAACAGCACAAATCCAAATTAAAAAGACATAAAAAAGCGCGAATGTGGCACTAGTTATATTATTTAACATTTATCCACACACGTTAGAACACTCATAAATCTTTTAGAAGCTATAAATAAATACACAAATGGTTATCAATAAAAATGTAAATGCTTTGTATGGATAATTAAATGCTGCTTTTAGTTATTTGTCTCATTTCGTTTTGTGTATGGCCAAAAAATTTCTTTACAATATGAAAGAAGAATAAAAGGAATGACAATCGACTTATAAGAAATGTAAATTGATTGGTGAGAAATATAAATAGACTTGTAAGTAATGTAAATCGACCAGTATGAAATATAAATCAGCTAGTAAGAAATGTAAATCGACTTATAGGTAATGTAAATCGAGTAGTAAGATATATAAATCGGTTAGTACAAAATGAAAATTGACTAGTAAAAAATATAAATCGACTTGAAAGTAATGCAAATCGCCTAGTAAGAAATATAAATCATCTAGTAAAAAATGTAAATCGACTTATAGGTAACGTAAATCGACTAGTAAGATATATAAGTCGGCTAGTAAGAAATGTAAATTGACTAGTAAGAAATATAAATTGCCTTTTAAGTAATGTAAATCTACTAGTAAGATATATAAATCGACTAGTACAAATGTAACTTTTAAAATCCCCGAATCCTACATTATTAATAGATGGCACCACTTGTTTTATCTTTTTGTGACGCTTTAGTCAAAAAAAACTTTACATATTTGTAAAAAATCTCATTTCTTTCATTTGGTCAATTATTATTCTTTCTGATGGCACTGACTAATTTAGAGTCTGATTTGACATAAACATCATACAAAATTACATATAAAAGTACTTAAGAAACAATGTTATAATTTTCAAAATCTGACTAATAATACCGTCACACGGAGTTTTTGCTTAGTCACTAAAAAGCAGAATATAGGTAACATATTCCTATTCAATTTCCTCCACATAGATACAATAGTTTCTAAATAAATGACTGACATATAAAGACTGACTAATTTAGGGTACATAACTAAGTATTAAGTTTTTTTTCAAAAATAACTACAGAACCCCAAAACCAACTTGTAATTTACGATCTATGACTATCATTTAATGATCTGCACGTAAACTATGAAGTTCCTATTTGCAAATTATAAACATTTAAACTGCGTGGGAGATTTTAAAAGCTTTTGTTATTACAACAATAAACAATATATTATACGAAAGTAGGGGTCATCGTCACTTAAGTGCTCCTAAAATCACGCTTAGAGTCAAAAATATTAGTTAGGTAACCAACATTAAATTCGAATTAATTCGTGCACATCTTGAAGACGTCGTCATGGTTTACGAACAGCGAAATTTGGATTCTGTCTCTAAGTATTACCGTGGATCAAAAAGTCCCGGGACTAACAAAAACAATTTTTTTTTTAAATCGGGGGACTTTTTTGGTGGTTTCCGATGTAACTACCTCATTAGGGCCGGCGGGAGTGTTCAGCATCTTCAGTGTCTGTACGACCAAGTTTAAACTCAGCATACCACCGAGAAATGGTTGTTTTTGATGGACCAAACTCCCCGTACCACCTTTCAAGCCATTGCTGAGCTTGCACTGTGTTTTTTGTTTATCAAAAAGCAATGATAATTCAACACACGAAATTGTTTCAAATGCATTGTATTGAGAATATCAAGACTAGCGTCACTTAAATCACTCTAACTCGTGGACAAAACATCACAATGTCATGAAATTTGGACAGGTATCTTTTGTAGGTTGGTACTCATGAAAAATCATACGGAATTTTTGTTGGCAACGCCATCCATGTGTCAGTCCCGGGACTTATTGATCCACGTGTTATGAAGTATTTATTGTTCGTTTCGAGTACAAGGCCAAGAATATAATACCAGAAAAATCAAAGTTTCAGACAGCGTAAATGCATTTTCTTTCCGGCTTAAGAAGTGCCTTAACGGGGCCGGATCTGGGTCCTGGGCACGGGGCCCACGGCAAGGCCAAGGCAATCATCATTAACTCAACTTTGATCACTGAGACGTCCAGTACTTTAACTATTGTACTGTACATATATTACTTTTGCCAGGCTCGTAGGCAAAGATTAAAAACCAGAGACGTACACGTTTCCATCAATGGGCGTCTGATGGCTGAAAAATAATGATGATAATTAAGGTAAAATATAGGAGAGCGGGGGCGGGATGTTCAGTTTTTGCCCTCCCTCGAAAAAATCGGGATCCGGAGCTGGTGTTCAATCGGGCACACCTATTGCTAAAAGGAATACTAAACATTGCCTATATTAAAGAAATCTGCGAAAATCGTCTCCCAGGGAAGAAAAGTTCTATTATCATCCCTGTGATCTCAGGCATCTCCAAACGTTCTTTCAGAATATGAGAAATTTTAAAAGATATTTAAATTCTCAACAAGGTAGAAAACGCATCGACTCTCTGGCTCTCTCTCTCTCTCTCTCTCTCTCTATTGCAAATGTAACGACAGTCGCCGCTTACTATTAGATGAACCGTCTGCCCGTTTACCTCCAAATAAATAATTTAAAAAATTCAAAAGTATAATACATAATTCATTAACATCGACCGCGTAATATTATTACATAAAAATAACAACATTTAATTTACGACATAATTTAGCACCGACGTAGAAACATGGTTAACATGCTCCAGTTGTTATGCGGTGTATTGTTTTAGTATATCTTACCATAACATCGTAATGATATAACTCTAATTACACTAATTATGTTAAAATTATGACAAAATACTTTTGGTACCTAAGGCGTCTTATTCTAATGAATGAAAGAATGAACTGAATGGAAACTCTTCATTGTTCACCATAACTTAAACCTAAGCATTTAATATAAGTACATTTCCATCGGAACAATGGGCGGCCTGATCGCTTATAGCGATCTCATCCAGGTAACCCGGTGTCCAAGGAGACATTACAAGAAAATAATTCAATCGTAGTTAAAGAAAACTTCGTTTAAAAAAACCGACTTCAAAAACTAAAAAACTAAAATGTATAAAATAACGTATTTCTAAAGCTATTATTATTAATATATCTATTATCTAAAACATCTTAAAATCGGTGCTTAGTAATTTTCAAAATATAGTAATTTTTATGTTTTACTTTGCACCGACTTCAAGATGTTTTAGATAATATATATTAATAATAACAGCTTTAGAAATACGTTATTTTATACATTTTAGTTTTTGAAGTCGGTTTTTTTAAACGAAGTTTTTAAATTTTATTTGTTACTTTTTAGTGTCTAGCTATGTATGGGTGGACCTACGAATGGTGCCGCGCTTCTTAAAAAATATAGGTCCCAAGAACCGGGAACAAAAAAATGTTCGTAAAATGAAAACTACTGGGCCAAACTATGTCAAATTTTTAGGGGACTACATGGCGCGTCGAAAAAAAAAGAATCACGTAAATCGGATCATAAATCACGGAGTAATCGGCGAACATATGGAACGGAGTGAAAATTATTTCCATGAAAAATGTTCATAAAATGAAAACTACTGGGCCAAACTATGTAAATTTTTTAGGGGACCAATTGGAAGCTATTCCGCGTCGAACAAAAAAAGAATCACGTAAATCGGATCATAAATCACGGAGTAATCGGCGAACATACATAAAAAATGCAAAAAAAAAAAAAAAAGATCCCGACGAATTGTGAACCTCCTCCTTTTTTCGAAGTCGGTTAAAAAAACAAAAGAATAATATTAAACTAATATAGATAGACATAATTAAATAGATTATAATAATATAAATTACTTATCCTTACATCCGAACAATAATACAATTCCATTTGCTGCAAATTTTTTTATTTAATGGACAAATTATGGTCAGTGGCCATGTGTTTGAATGTAGCTAATAATATAGATTTAAAATCTTGAAATATATACCTTCTTTTTTATTGCAGGAGTTCAGCAGACAGGCGGACGGCCCACTTGATGGAACGCGGTTACCATTGCCTATGGACATATGCAACACCAAAGGTGCTACAAATGCGTTGTTTTCTTTTATTTTTTTAAATAATTCAAATGCCGTCGCTTCAAAAACTCTTTATTTTGTACCTTGATATTAATCCTTATCAAAATAAATTACTCCATATTCAAGACGAATTCAATACCTTTCTAGAACTTTTTGAATTATTCAATTCGGACGTTTCATTCAAAAGATATCGCGATATTTATTATGTAAGTATTAATGTTGTAGCCAAATAAGTATTAAGTATTGCGCGCGCATGTATGATGTGGTGGGCGGTCATGAGGGGCGATACCAGGAGACGAACATAGGATAATTTTTATCCCGCTGGAAACGGTAGGTGGCGCTGAGATCGGAGATACTAGAATCTTCCTAATCACCCGGACCAATTTTGGTGATTTTGTTTTTGTGTGTTTGAATGTGGTCCCCGCATGGTTTAGATCCACAATTGGAACCGGTAGGTGGCGCTGGGATCGGGTCATAGATTTTTATTTGTTCATATCAGGACAACGTCTGCCGGGGCCGCTAGTCAGTTATATGCGATAAAATGTGTCATATATTTTTTTCCCGGAAGCGGTTTGTTGTTGTACATAAAAAATAGCTTATTCCGAAACAGTTTTCACTAAAACGATAGCTTACATTCTTTTTTATAAATCCTGCGATATGTTGTGTCCTGGGAATCCTGCGGGAATTTCAAGCCAAGCGTGGACGAAATCGCAGGCATAGTATAATAATAAAACAGTATATAATAATACAACTGTCATTTATAATTACATTAATGAAGCAAAAACTTTGTACCACTTTTTACGAAAATTGCGCGGAGTATGAAATTTCGCACAGTTGTAGTTTATATGGAGAAGAGGTAAGCAAAATACATTAAATCAATAAAAAAAACATTACACACACTATCGTGTATTTGACACACACACGAATATATACTCTTTTGTTTATTGCTAAAGTCATATTAATCAATCGACCAGTGTAGCTATGGCAAAATCTGTGATTATAGAAGTATATATAATGTATATGGTGTAGTATATATAGTGTTTGACAACAGAACCTTAATAATGTTACTTATAATTTAAATTAGTTATGGTCGAATTTCGACCACTGGGACACCACTAGTCTAGATAATTATTACTTTTAATACCTACCTACATCATTTTAATACGTTACCATTTATATATCTAAGGACAAACATATGTATAATATATTATAAAAACAATACTATTGTGTACACAGTTCCAAGGCTGTCGACTGACTTCATTTATGTACAAACATATTCATATAATTATGAGCAATTATTCTTCTTTTTACAATAACGTATGTATATTGTAAAATATCTATATTAAACATTGTTAGTAAGATCTCATTTTGTCTACTATCGACGTCATCAAATTACCTGTAATTTATTGTAATTATTTATTCTTTGATTGTTTATTTTGTGGAGCAATAGAGTATTGTACTACCCTACTTTATTAAATTGTACCTGTTTAGGTACAATTTAATAAAGTAGGTTAGTCAAAATATAAATAAAAACTTTTACAACCTTGCCAGACGTCAGTTTTTTTAATTTTGATCTAGTATGTTTGCTACTGAGAACAATGAAAGAAAGTTATAATACTATTTATTTCATTTTCTCTCTGTCATAAGAATAAACAACAAAATGCATAATAATGTTACATACCGACAAAGAAATGCGCACACCTGTCGTAAAACGCAGTTTGTTACCTTTCTTGTATTCTGAGTTATTTGGTTTACTTTGTGTTTAAAATTTGCAATTAAGAAAAACATTCTATTGTTATCGAATTTGTTTTATGGCTGTCATTAGTGTCGAACTAATCCTTGTTGTTATTGCGTTGGGTCAAACCTTGCCAGATGTGTGGACTAACTCAGTGAACGCAGTCCTTTGTCGGTATTCTACAGTTTAGTATAAAACAATGCCCGAACGGAGGGGTGAGGCAATCAAGCGAAGATTACGATACGATCAAAACGTGCGTACATTCGATAAGCTATATAATGACGGACTTTGCGCGTGTTATTGAATCGTGCAGTTTGTACTGTTTGTGTCCAGTTATATTTGTACCTGTGTTATACGTGTTTGTATAGTTCTCGTAAATTCTATAGTAATTCCAACGGCATTTTAATGCGAGTCCTGTAATTCGTAACAGTACGTTTGGCTTCTATGTGTTTGAAGAGTATTGTATAATTAATTATAATATACATATTATAAATGTATGGCGCTCTGTTGTTCGTGCCTACCCCGCAAGGGACCTGGCGTGAAGTTATGTATGTATGTATATTATAAATATACTTGATGTAAACTAGACACACAAGAGTGTGAACCCACATATAAAGAAAAAACGTCATTTGGCGTGACGTTTTGAAACTGCTCTCCGATAAACTAGATATATTAGGTCTTTACATATGAAATTGGCGTTTTGCAAGGGAGGAACTTTAAGTAAATTAATTTTAAATATAATATATTTATTTAATCAAAGTATGTACCATTGCTACCTATGCACTTCTGCCATCTCATAGGTAGTTCATTGATCCCTTTACTAAAAAAACCATTCGGGCAGGAATCAATAAAATCTTTGAAGGCGCTTTGGACTGCCCCATCGGAGTTGAATTTTTTCCCTTGCAAGAAGTTATTGAAATTTCGAAAAAAATGGTAATCTGTTGGAGCAAGGTCCGGGTGGATGTTTTAGATATTCCAATTGAAGCTCCTCTAATTTGGTAGCCGTCTGTTGTGGCCGGCTTTGGTCTCCGGCCATCCACGGGCTTGTTCTGCAGGTCGAAATTTCCAGAACGAAAACGTTGGAACCAAAAACGCACTGTGTTTTCTTTTGTGACACCGCCGCCATACACATCATTAATCCTTCGAGCCGTTTCGGCAGCACTGGTGCTCTCGTAACTAGTAAATAATGCGATTCAAGTTATCCATTTTGTAAACTGAGTGACGCAAAGAAAAAAACCAAAAGAGGAAAAAATAAATTAATTACGGTTTTCAAAACACAAAAGCATAAGTAAATAGCTGTATAAATTTGAAATTGGAATTCCTAACCAAAGAGGAGATATTTGAGATCAAAGTGGGCAGTACGACAAAATGCCAACTTCATATGTAAGGACCTAATATTTGAATGTATATAAACTAACTTCAAACTGGTAAGTATAAAATTACAGCACAGCTTAAAATCGTAAGCTGTTTTCAACTGAAAAATCGATTCAGATTTCCATATAAACAACAATCAAGATATTTAGGAAGCGATACGACTCACGAAAGCACGATAAGTCCAGTCCGGCGGAGCGCACGGCCTACTGACCTCTTGTCAAAGAATAAAAAGCAGCAAGCCGTCCTTGGTGTATTTTCTAAATACCTGATATTATTTTATTCTTAAATACATAATGATAGTGTTACAGAGTTTGTATATGTCAGATAATCTTTGAAAAAAAAAAAAACACATTTATATAATATGATGAAAATAAATACATATAAGACAATTCTTTATTACTACAGAAATTTATAGAATAAAAAAAACTTGTTTTTTAAAAAGGTTTTTAACCGACTTCGAAAAAAGGAGGAGGTTCTCAACTCGTTGGGATCTTTTTTTTTTGTTGTTTTTTTTTATGTATGTTCACCGATTACTCCGTGATTTATGATCTGATTTACGTGATTCTTTTTTTGTTCGACGCGGAATAGCTGCCATGTGGTCCCCTAAAAATTTGACATAGTTTGGCCTAGTAGTTTTCATTTTACGAACATTTTTTTGTTCCCGTTTCTTGGGACCTATATTTTTTTAAGAAGCGCGGCACCTTTCATAGGTCCACCCATACATAGCTAGACACTAAAAACTAACAAATAAAAAATATAAACTTCGTTTAAAAAAACCGACTTCAAAAACTAAAAAACTAAAATGTATAAAATAACTTATTTCTAAAGCTATTATTATTAATATATATTATCTAAAACATCTTAAAGTCTTTTGACATCCTGGATATCATGCAGCAGAGTGCTAGCCAAGAAAGTTAAACGAGTCCAAACACAACGGGTCTGACATGTTTAGTACAGAAGTTCCTATGGCCACTTTCCAACTCCATCATCAGATCAGCTCCATGGTACCATATTATTGCATTGTCACGCGATATACATATGCGTGCAAAATTTCAGCTTTATCGGAAACCAGGAATTTGGTCAAATTTAACTTGCAAGATTCCACCCGAACTTACATACATACATAGGTACATCCATTGCAAGTTAAATAAAAGTTTGGAATGATGTGTTTCTCTGAAAAGACAAAGTTTTACTCATGTTAGTACCTACAATTAGGTACTTAGATGTACGCTAAATAAGAGATTAGTAGAATTCGACTTTAGCTTTTTGGAGCTTATATCAATTTTGAGCGATAGTAAAGCAAACAAACGTTTGGTAGGGTATAGAAATCAGTCATCAATAGCAAACGGCACAATCAATACGACTCTAAATTAAATTAATCTACATCGTATATCTGTGCAGGAACGGAGAAAAAATACAATTTCCTGCGGCCGGGCGGCCTATCGTAAGTAGCGACAAAACAACTCACAGCCAGGTGGTAAGGTATTTGCCCGTCTAGATGGTTACCACCCCTGGTCTAGAGTATGCCGCCATAATAACCTTGAGTTGTGTTCGGCATTAGTGACCAGGTTCCAGTCTCCATTAAGAGAGCAGCAGCCCATTTGTAGCACCTTTGGTATTGCAAATGTCTATAGGCGATGGTAACCGCATGCCATCAAGTGGGCCGTTTGCCTGTCTGCTGAACTCTTGCAATAAAAAAATTCAAAAAAATCGACTGCGCCACGTGATATGTCTTAAACTAATTAATAAATTAACTGATTTGTATCTTGTACTAATTATTATTTTTTCTATGTAAAATACACTTCAGATATACATCTTCAATGTTTGAAATGAAATAAGATTTTAGTTGTTCGGAAAGCACTATTAAAGGTGCGATTGGCTTACACCCAAACACTTCAAGTGTATATTACAACACTAGTCGCACTGTCATGGCGACAAATTAGCAAGTCCCTTAGAAGGCTATGTCTGCGTAGGCAAAAGGCATAAAACAAAAGTAAATAGAAATTAATAACGTTACTTTTCGATGACAGGTCACTGGGCTGTTGTTAAGCTAGAAATGCTTTGAAGATGCTAGTATAATAATGAATAGACAGAATGAAAGATCTCGCCAATTGCCTGTAGATTTACGCATTGTGAATGATTCTGTTGTATTGATGAACGTATTTCTTTTAGCCTATGGAACCCTAGAACAATATTGTTGCATGTATAGTGGCCCTAATTTTCTTTTACATTCTCACTATTGATGCAGCAGAGCTGGATTTGTCGATGATAATTGTGGACTGTATCAAATTATATAAAACTAGATGAACCGTGCCCAATTCGCTGGGCATCAGAAAAAAAATAAAAAATACTTAAATCATAATCAAATATACCCTATGTCACTCAGGAATAATGTAGCTTTCCACTGGTGAAAGAATTTTCAATATCGGTTTAGTAAATCCAGTGATTACCCCTACAACGTCACAAACTCACAAACTTCACCTCTTTATAATATTAGTATAGAAGTATAGATAGATGAATGGGGTTAACTCAAAAGGGAAGCCTGAAAGAAAGCGCACGCACGTACCTGGGTGAATGGGTATAGCTGGCACGCTGCTCGGCAGCTCCTCGCTTCACTTGAATGAATTGATGTGCTTGCAAAAAAAAGAATAAAGAAAAAGAAATAATTTAAATATATAGAAAAGAAATTCAAACCTTGTGAAATGAAATTATTCAAACTTTGAATAGACCGAAACAAGGTTACATGAGTATTTCAACGATGACATTATGTAACAAATTATAATTAAATAATTTATTCGAAACCATTAACATAGTGTAGAGACATAATTTGATATAGCAAATAACTGCTCTAGTATAAAACTGTACTGCAGTTGTTAGCGTCTACTTGTAGACAACTCGTTTGTTATACAATTTAAAAAAAAGAAAATGTAATTTATTATTGATTACATATTATTGAATACAATGTAAGAAAACTTAACTTATTTGTATTGTATTCTACCCATAGTCCCTCAAGACTATAAGTAGAATACTGAGCCCAGATCACCGTCTTCTATGGGTAAGGTGCCCAGAAGGCTGGCTACGTTTCCTCGCTGGATCGCCATACTGATCCGTTGGCCGAGGTAGGCACCAGCCCTCTGATCACCTGAAGAGTCGATGAGTCGTTTTGATAAATTTTAAATTATTTTAAAGTTTATACATTTGGGAATTTTCGTGTTAATATTAGTAATATAATCATACGAAATGTATAGGTGTGTGAATGAGTGTGTATATGTGTGTATGTGTTAATTTATGTGATTTGTATGTGTGTGACGTGTGTACCATTTAAAGAGTGAGTAACGCTATCCATTGATAACTATTTTTGTTAAACTTCATTGACTTACATTTATGTACGTACATAACGACGCTTCTAAGATAATTGCTGTGACATTACATACTTGGATAGACCAACAGACAGATGGACAGACATAAAAATTGTATAAAGTTTCCGTTTTTGCTAGTATAAAGTAAGGGTCCATATATTGTCTTTGGATTTTTTATTCACGTGTATATGTCACAATACGATTAATGCTGTTATTCATATGAAATGACGAACAGCGCGGTACATCTATATTGTTTGCATTACAACTTCCAGAGACGTCTCGATGCAGTGTCACGTGGGCGGACTCGATGGTAAATTACTCTATTAGGTTACCTTTTACTAACATCTGTTTGACATTTTGCCACAAAAGGCAATGAACCAGTGATAACTTATATTACTTTAACTTTTACCCCTGGTTTTGCTTTAAGATAATCCAATTCGATTAAATTTTTCCGATATTTAAATTTCCGAAATTTAAGGTTTGCTTGGTTAATTTGAGGAAAGAATCTTAATTTTGGTACATTTTTCCGTCTTCACATGCCTACATAATGTCTCAAAAAGCCCATAAAATTAAACATTTCAAACATCTTCTATAAATTCTAAGGCAATGAACATAAAAAGAGTTTACACGAGTTTACATACCTTATATATATACATATACAATTTATATACAATATATACAATTTTTTAAGGTATATATATATACTTTAAAAAAAATTAAAGTTTTTTTTTATAAAATCTAGAAGGCTGTGCTGCCGTTTTGCATGACGATAAAAAATATATCTGTGGATTACATTATTAAGTAGGAAATTTTCATGGGAAGACCTGTTCGAGTTACTGTAGTTTATTACTGAAGTCCAGCAGACAAGATTACGGCTCACCTGATCGAAAGTGTTTACCTGAAGGAAATTTAGAAGACCAAGAGTGTCACAAACATTCTAACTTATTTATTATTTAACCTAACATTGCATTTATACATTAAAAAAAATATTATAATTCTCTCCGATTAGTCAATTCTAATATGGGATACTGTTATAGTTATTAAACGTTTCATGCAGATGTACTGATGGGTTTAATACATAATTTGATAGACGAGATTGTTATTAATTTTCAATGACGTTAAATATTGTCAGATATCATAAAATATGTATATATTATTTTTAACCTTATGGAAGAAAGAAATAAAAATATTATTTGAAGAAATATGACGTAATTACATTCCTTATTTGTGCGCCGCATTTTCAGCAAAAAAGGTTTGCACTCAGCATATTCATGTGCATATTCGGTACAGACCTTCCTTTTGGCGTAGGATAAAAAGCCCCAATTTTGTTAAACAATAAATAATAATGATAATTAATAAAACTAATTCTTAAAACTTTTAACTAGTAAATCAAATAAATAAATTTTAATAAATCTAACAATAAAATACTCGTGTAACAACTTGTATCAAATCATCTATTCGAATACAATTCGATAGAGTGATTGCCGAGTCACATTACCGAGTATTACTTATAAACAAGAAGCATCTGACCAAAGCCGGTAACACTAACATCATCCTAGATAGAGCAGAGATTTTAGAGTTAGATTTCAATCTCAAGTCGAGCGCAACAACCTCCAAACTTTCAATTTCCAATAAATAGAATACGATAGACAACCTTGAATCTCTGTCTCATTTTATTTTTATATATAGTGGAAATATTTTAATAATCGAACCATAGTCTATTGTGCAAAACCATTTAACGTATATGGACAGATTGATATCCAGTTATGTCAATAAACGTCTGCATTGTCTATGACTAGAATTGCCAACGGGCTAGACGCTCTAATGAGTCGGTCAATGTTCTTATATTTTTCTAGTGATTTATTAAAGAATTTGTTATAGAAACTAGTATTTCTATACAGTCATATAGCTTACTATTTATGCAATAGTTCTCTAGAATGATTCTTCCACGTACAATAGATAGAACAGAAAACACTTTATTGTTCACCACATGCACATAAAATAAACAATTTACAGTAGTCACATTAAACAGTAAAGGTAGGAGCAATGGGCCACGGCCATGGCAACGGCCTTATCGCCTTAGAGTTCTAGAGTATGCCACCATAACAATCTTGAGTTGTGTTCCGGCATTAGTGACCAGGTTCCGGTCTCCCTTAAGAGAGCAGCAGCGCATTTGTAGCACCTTTGGTGTTGCAAATGTCCATAGGCGATGGTAACCGCTTTCCATCAAGTGGGCCGTCTGCCTGTCTGCTGAAGTCATGCAATAAAGTAAATTACAAAAACGTGTGCGTCTCGGGACGCTTGACAGAAGTGATAACTTAAAGTAATCTAAGTTGAACTATTTAATATTGAAATTGTTTAATTTGAGAAAAGCTTAGATTATTACTTAAATTTTATGTATATTAATATGATAATGTAAGGAAAGGTTATTTATTAATAAAATCTTTCATTGATTATAAAATATATTTTATTCTTAGTTACAATTCTTGAATAAGTACATTAGATTTTTTTGTATGTACATCATTAGTATCATTATTTAATCTAATTACCGAAATACGGCTAGCGCTGTGACTTAGACTGAGAGAGGAGGAGCGTGCCTATCGCTGGCGTATGCGTGTGAGAAAGGGAAGCCACACAATGGCACCGCAACGCGTTACGTAACGAAGCGGTTTACCCTCCCATAAAAAGTTATCACTTCAAAAATACAAAATGTAGGGTAGACTTTTATTGCACAATATTTTGAAAGAAAGTTGCACGTTCGTAACAACTTAATCTTTGGCCGGTCAACCTGGGGTGGGCGGTCTCACCCACGTTCCGCCCAGGGCCAATTCCCCGGACATTTTGAAGACTATCGCAATAACATATCGCCGGCACATACAGACAAACAAGTATTGATGAAAGCCGCTTAAGGCTTGAGGCGATTGTGAAATTACCATTATTTTGGTAAGTGCGACCGACTTTTTCAAAAGTGTAATGTTGACAATGATATGGAAAGCGATGGACAGATTATAATAATATACAATTTCGTCTCGAGCTTTTGTTTTTTTTTTTAGTGGGTCAGGTTTTTGTAACACCGGCTACACACGTTGGCCCTAACGCCAGTCGCCCAACGAATGTATCTATAAAATAGTGTTGGCCCCAGCGTTGGAGCGACCGTTGGTAGTTGGCCGGCGAGTGTCGGTTTTATCAAAGGAATTTGTGCCAACGTTCGCGATCCTCATCATTAAACTGTTCATCTTTAATATATTAAGTATAAGATATAAGATTTCGCTTACCGGCACATTGATCTGTTTGAGCAGTGGTGCAATAATGCCCACTGCGCTTAATTGAGCATGC